>CM052710.1:19346386-19385387 GCA_028551405.1 Uromys caudimaculatus
GGGGGGGGGGGGGGGGGGGGGGGGGGTTAGGGGGCAGCTCTAGCCTCCGGGGATCAATTGCTTTCACTGTGGTCTGTGGCCTGTCCTGTCTCTGTCAGTGGTGGAGAAGAAAGAGGCAGTGAGCTGGACCAGCCAGAGTTCTGGGAGACACTGCTGGGTCTTATTCTGGGACCAAGGCGAGGCTCCAAGCACATTTCCTTCGCTACTATCTAGGGAGGCTACTGCCTTCCCAAAGCCTGGAGGCAGCTCTGCTGTTCAGCCCAAACTTTGTTTACACTGGTGGGAGAGGAGGAGCTCGGGCAAGGGAATTATTGGGCTGGTTAAAAGGATCAGGGCTACTGGAGCCAAAGTGGGGACCTTTGAGGCTAGGTGGGGGTCACCTGCTACTTCTGAGCTTGGATTAGAGAACTCTTACTCCAGCCACTGTCAGAGGGAGTGTGGAGGGAGGGACCCAGCCTCTCTATTGTCTAATTGAGGCCTCCATGTAGGAAGTGTGATTTCTGCTTTTGTGTCCCCCCACCCCATTACCACAGCTGCCTTTGTGTCTGTGTCAATAAAAAGCCAAACCCTGAGTCCTGACCCAGATGTTGTATCTGAGAGTTGCTAGAGAGCCCAGTGCTGCTGGTCTACAGAGGGAATGCCAGGGATGTACAGAGAAATCTTGTTTCAAATGAAAAAAAAAAAAAAGTGAGAAAGTGAGCCAGTGGAAAGCCAGTGTCAAGGTCTGGGTTCTGCCCTCTCCCACAGCTGTCTTGAAGTAAAGATGACCATCACACCAGGTTGGCACTTTCACTGTTCTTGGTAGTATTAGGCACTAGGTGGTCCCAGTCCCCAGCAGGTGGACATGGAGACCTAGCTTGACTCAGAAATGAAGACAGCCAGGCCCTGCTGCCCCGAGGGCACAAGTGCCAGGGCCTCTACCTCCCCGCCCCCACGGGTGGGCTTCTGGAAGTGGATCTCCAGGATGTCATGCAGCTCCTGGTCATCCAGGACATCAGGAATATTTGTCACCAGCACTGAGTGAGTTGCTTGCTGGAATTTGATCTAGAAAAAGAGACAGGAAATGAAAGGTAAGAGCTCATGGGAATGCAGGGCAGTGGGGAGCAGAGGTTGGAACAAGGAACATCCCACAAAAACATGGGATGGGTCTGGAAGCTCAGGGACCTGTGTAGGATGGAGAGGTTGGGGGACCCTGAGCCCTCCAACAAGTAGATGCTTCCCTGGCCCCACCTCCACTTACCGCAGCTTTCTGGATCTCCCCACTCACATAGGGAGAGACTTTCAGAAGGACCTGCTGCTGGCCCAGTGGGACTCTGAACTGGCCAATTTGGCATAAGTGCTGGGCCACTGTGAGAAACAGGGAAGGGGGCCTTTGGCGTTTGAAGCTTCTCTTCCCCAGGCTCACGCACCCTGGCCCCCTACCTCCCTGGCAGGACCCTTACCTTCTTCATTAGCAAATCCCAGCATGACGGTCCCTTGCAGCATCTCCCGGGTCTCCACATCCCCACCTCCATTCTTGGCTTTGCCAAAGAAGATCTCCAGTTTGTCTAGCAGTTCCTCCTCACTCAGCCTAAGTCCAACAGGAAAACCACTGACTAGCACCCTGTGGCTATCTAGCTGGCTGGACACCTAGCAGGAGACAGACGGGGCAGGCTCAGCTGGTCCACTCATCCGTAGGACCCAAATGCTGAATCCCACCTATTGCATGAAGGACCCTGCCATTCTGTCACCTGGATGTTGGTCACCACGGGCAGCTCCAAGGGCTGGATCTGCACCCGCAGCCGGCAGTCCTCTATGTCAACTTTGTGTTCCTTTTGTTGTAGCAGTAGATCAACCACTGGGGGTGGGCGGACAGGGTCAGTACTGGGAAACCTTATGACCTCCCCTCTGAGCCTCCCCTAGACATCCCCCCCACCAAGGCTAACCTTTGGGGTCATCAAAGGTGACCAGAGCAGAACTTCCAGGCAGAGGGCAGCAGATCTTCAAGTTAGACACTAGAGACTTGGGCACTTGCTTGCCCTGCTTAGTTTGGCCTTGGAATACCATGGGGACTTCAGGCACCGGGAATGGGATCTAGACGTTGGGAGAGGGAGGCAAGTAACAACCTTGAAAAGTAAGAAAGGTCCCCACCACTCCTGGGCAGAATGTGTCCCCCAGTTCTGTTTGATGCTCAGTGCAGAAGGCCTTCACGGAAGAGCTGGACTGTATGGGTACAGGCATGTCACACCAGCCATTTTTCATACAAGCTTTTTTTTTTGTTTTTTGGTTTTGGTTTTGGTTTTGGTTTTTCGAGATAGGGTTTCTCTGTGTAGCCCTGGCTGTCCTGGAACTCACTCTGTAGACCAGGCTGGCCTCGAACTCGGAAATCCACCTGCCTCTGCCTCCCAAGTGCTGGGATTAAAGGTGTGTGCCACCACTGCCAGCTTCATACAAGTTCTTGGCTTGTCCTCACGCAAGCCTGGGAGGTAGGTAACTTCACCTCACAGATGAGAAAACTGAGATCAAAGAGCTCAAATGTACTTGAGGTCACATAGCAAGGAAATAAGTAATTACGTATGTGCGTGTGTGTGTGTGTGTGTGTGTGTGTGTGTGTGTGTGTGTGTGTCTGTCTGTCTGTCTGTCTGTCTCCAGGTTCCTGTCCAGGCCAGAAGAGGGCGTTGTTTCTCTTGCAACTGGAGTTACAGGTAGTTACAAGCTGCCCCATGTAGGGGCTGAGAACTGAACCTGTGTCTTCTGCCAGAGCTGTAATATGCTCTTCACCACTGAGCCATCTCTTCAGCCCCTTTCTATCAGGAATACCTCAGTTCCCACCTGACCTTGTTTGTCGGAGAGCCTGTGCGCTCCCTTTTCAGCTGCTGCAGCTCCTGCAGCCTCATCTTGAGCCTGTCTTGCTCCTCCTGAAGAGTGTAGAGGACCTGTTGGAACAGAAGGGAATAAGAAGATAAACTTCAGCCTTTCTAGACCCTGGAGGAAGGGGTGGGGCTGGTCCGGACTCTCCGGAGACGAGATGATGTTCAAATATCTCAACACTCCCACCTCCCTTTTCCTGGCCTGGTCCTCACCCAGTCCACCCAGGGGACCTGCAGTAGCTACAACTGATTCACAAGCCAGATTCAGAACCTAGCTCTTGCTACAAGGCCCTGGGCAAGACAATCCTGGCGCAAAGAGATAAAAGCAACTGAATCCTCTGGAAGGAGCCAGGGCTTGAAGTAGCAAGGCTTCATACCACTTTGCTAACTTTTTGTTATTCTGGGGATTAAACCCTGGTCCTTCAATCTGGCATTCAAGGTGCACACTATCACTGAGCTACATGCCCCAGGCTATTAGTTAATATTTACTGAACTAGATCTGTTTGCTTTTTTTTTTTTTTTTTTTCTGAGACAGGGTTTCTCTGTGTAGCCCTGGCTGTCCTGGAACCCACTCTGTAGATCAGGCTGGCCTCGAACTCAGAAATTTACCTGCCTCTGCCTCCCAAGTGCTGGGATTAAAGGCGTGCGCCACCACCAGGCAGTGACTCTGGCAGAGGACACAGGTTCATTTCTTGGCCCCTACATGGGGCAGCTTGTAACTACCTGTAACTCCAGGTGCAAGAGAAACAACACCCTCTTCTGGCCTGGACAGGAACCTGGACAGACAGACAGACAGACAGACAGACACACACACACACACACACACAAACATGCATATACGTAATTACTTATTTCCTTGCTATGTGACCTCAAGTACATTTGAGCTCTTTGTTTTCTCATCTGTGAGGTGAAGTTACCTACCTCCCAGGTTTGCGTGAGGACAAGCCAAGAACTTGTATGAAGCTGGGCAGTGGTGGCGCACGCCTTTAATCCCAGCACTTGGGAGGCAGAGGCAGGTGGATTTCTGAGTTCGAGGCCTGCTTGGTCTACAGAGTGAGTTCCAGGACAGCCAGGGCTACACAGAGAAACCCTGTCTCGAAGTGAGTGCTGAGGATTACACTCAGGTTACCAGGCTTGCTCAATAAGCACCTTTACCCCTTTTTTCTTCTCTCTTTTCTCCACCTCTTCTTCTTCCTCCTTCTTTTGATGATAAACGTCTCAAGTAGCAGGCTGGGCATGGTAGCACATGCCCTTAGTCCTAACACCTAGGGCTACACAGAAAAACACCATCTCAAAAAAAAAAAAAAAAAAAAAATCTCAGGTAGCCCAGGCTGGCCTCACACTCTTTACAAAGCCATGGGTGATCTTAACTCCAGTTTCCAGCTCCTCAGAGCTGGAATTCCAGGCATGTCCCACCATGCCTGATTTATGCATTACAAGGATTGAACTCAGGACTTCCCCAAGCACATAATCTATCCAACTAAGCTACACCTCCAGCCCTTCCTTCAGTTGTCTCAAGGCACAGTAGGCATGTATAGTCTCAATTGGACTTCTACTCACTATGTACATAGTTCAGTCTGGCCTCAAACTCACAGCAATCCTACTTGCAGAGTTCAGGGATTACAGGCATGAGCTACCAGACCCATAAACTTAACCTTTCAAAATGACTATACCATTCAATTCTTTTCTTTTCTTTTTTTTTTTTTTTCGAGACAGGGTTTCTCTGTGTAGCCCTGGCTGTCCTGGAACTCACTCTGTAGACCAGGCTGGCCTCGAACTCAGAAATCCACCTGCCTCTGCCTCCCAAGTGCTGGGATTAAAGGCGTGTGCCACTGCCCGGCCCATTCAATTCTTGTTACAATGCTATGGAGTTAACTGTCTTGTCCCAACTGGGACAAACTGAAAAAGGTTAAAGGATCTGTCATTTGACCAGGCTGACTAATGCCAGAGGGCTCTGCCAATCAGTGCTTCCCAGTGAAGAAATGAAGTACAGAGTGAAGAAGAAATTTGCATATCCCAGTTCTCCTCTTTCCACAACCTTTCAGACTGGTGTGCGTTGGAGCGAGTCCAAACAGAACAGCAACAGAACAGAGAGGGAGGAATACCCATGAATGCACCTTTGTCTGTGGAAGAGCGCAGACGTCGGCTGGCAGAGCTCAGGAGGGCATGAGGAAACCTGATAAGTAAGGACTAGCCTGGAGAATGCCATCCTTACTTGGAGTGATCCACCCTGACTTGATCTCCTCTGCATCCCTAATGTCTAGAGAAGTCTCTGGAACAAAACAGGCAGTAGTAAACGTGTAACAGATGAAGCTTGTGACAGGGCAGGAGCCACAGTCACAGGTGTCACTGAAGACGCTCTGTATGGGTGGTTCTGTTTGGAGCAGAGGAAAACTAGAGCTTGGCCGCATTACGCCGGCTCAGGAATGGCCAAAAGTCCCTGTTTTTATCTGTGACTCAGAGGTTACAAACAGTGTGTTTGGGGGCCAGTAAGATGACACCAGTCAGTCAGGATCCGTGTAGGATGAGGAGTATTTTTTATATTTTCTCCATGGAGATGTGGTTCCAATAGTCTCTGTGTCTTTTCTTTCTAGAAATACTTTGTTGCTGTTGTTATTGTTTTTGGTTTTTTGGGGGGGGTTGTTTTGTTTTGTTTTTTGTTGTTTTTGAGACAGGGTTTCTCTGCATAGCTCTGGCTGTCCTGGCCATCTCTGTAGACCAAGCTGGGCTCAAACTCAGAAATTTTCCCTGCCTCTGCCTCCTGAGTTCTGGGATTAAAGGTATACACCACCAGTTGATCTGGTGGTGTGTGTGTGTGTGTGTGTGTGTGTGTGTGTGTGTGTGTGTGTGTGTGTGTGTACACGGATACATACATGCATGTGGCAAGCAAGCAGAAGTCTAAGAGCAAGGCAGATGTCAGTCCTCTCCTTCTACCCTGTTTGAGATAGGGTCTCTCAAATGTCACCACTGCACAGACCAGGCTGCACTGGACTTCTAGGGACTTTCCTGTCTGTAGCTACCACCTTGACATTGGAGCCCTGGAGTTATAGATGCGAGATACCATGCCCGGCTTTATTGCCAGGCCCTTGTGCTTGCATAACAGGGACCTTGCCCACTGAGCCACGTCCCCTACTATGTAACATTTTATCTTTTTAAACCTATTATTGGTCATGTACATTTTCTTTTCTTTTTTTCTTTTCTTTTTTTTTTTTTTTTTTTTTTTGGTTTTTCGAGACAGGGTTTCTCTGTGTAGTCCTGGCTGTCCTGGAACTCACTCTGTAGACCAGGCTGGCCTCGAACTCAGAAATCTGCCTGCCTCTGCCTCCCAAGTGCTGGGATTAAAGGCGTGTGACACCACTGCCCGGCGGTCATGTACATTTTCATTTTTCTTTTCTTTTCTTTTTTTTTTTTTTTTGGTGTTTTGGGTACGATCTCTAGTTAACCACCCAACCCTAAACTCGAGTCTCCAGAACACTGACTGGAATTATAGGAATGTACCATGCTCCTGCCTTTTCCTCTGTTACAGAAGATGCTTCAAGAGTAATCCTTGCACCAATGTTCTCTGTTCACAGTGAGATAAGGCCATTGTGAGTAAAAAACACTGTTAATCCAAAATGCATTAACTTTTGGGTCCTGGATCTGGGATGACCAAAACCACGAGAAACAGCACTGGAGCCAAAAAGGGCCAGAGCCACCTGCTGCTGATCCCTTGCTCTAATTACACCACATGCATGCACAACAACAAGCCACTAAGAAGTTTGCTATTGGAGCTGGAGAGATGGCTCAGAGGTTAAGAGCACTGACTGCTCTTCCAAAGGTCCTGAGTTCAATTCCCAGCAACCACATGGTGGCTCACAACCATCTGTAATGGGATCTGATGCCCTCTTCTGGGGTGTCTGAAGACAGCTACAGTGTACTCATATAAATAAAAAAAAATCTAAAAAAAAGAAGTTTGCTATTTGGAACAAAGAAGAGGTTGCTGCCACCAGGAATATTTCTGAATAGGTGTCTTTGATAGTCCTGTGCTTGCCAGACTTTATGTGGAGCTCATGACTGCATGGGCTGTTCCCTTTATAGCAAGGTGATCAGGAATCAATTTCCTGAAGCCTGGCCAGGCAGTGGTGGGGCACGCCTTTAATCCCAGCACTTGGGAGGCAGAGACAGGCGGGTTTCTGAGTTCGAGGCCAGCCTGGTCTACAGAGTGAGTTCCAGGACAGCCAGGGCTACACAGAGAAACCCTGTCTTGAAAAAACAAAAAAGTAAATAAATTCCTGAAGCCTGGAAGGACAGAACACTTCCACCTGATTTAGATTTGCTACCAAAGTCCATGTGAAAAAAGCTTGCTTCATAAGAAAGAAAACCAAACACCTTCTGAGAATCTTAAAATAAATACAATAAAATTATACTTTTAAGAAATGCATTGAATAAACCATATGTGGTAGAGTAAGCCTACAGTCCCAGCACTAGGGAGGCTGAAGCAGGAAAACTGAATTTGAGGCCAGCTTGGGTTACATATCCAGACCCTGTCCCGATAAATAAATAGGAGGGAAGAAGAGAGAGAGACACACAGAGGACGTACTCTGAATTCACTTGTCATGGTTTAGCAAGGCAGAGCATCAGCTGTCATCCGCATGACTCTTTGCCATACAGAGATAACATCATATCACAAATGGAAAAGATCAAAACTCAAAGAGCACTTCTTGCTAGGTGTGGTGGAGCACGACTTTAACCCCAGCACTGGAGAGGCAGGTGGAACTCGGAGAGTTTGAGCCCAGTCTGGTCCACATTGAGACTTCAGAGCCAAACAAGTCTACATGGTGAGACTCTGCCTCAAAAGCAAAACAAAAGAAAACAAACAGTGAAAGAAGACACTTCCTACCGAGTGAGTGTGTGTCACTCTGTGAAGCCGGACCACTGTGAGTGGAGGACTTATCTGCACCCGTGAACTTCTGATCATTGTCTTTATGATAAGTGTAACTGTTAATTGCTTAATCCAAATGCCCAAGTTGCTAAACTGTGATCTGCCTTGCCTCCCCTCCCCTCCCCTCCCCCCACTCCCAATCCCAGTGTTGCGGACAGAAGCAGGGACTTATGTTAGGGCCATGCTCTATCCCAGAGCTACACCCCAGCCTACGAGGTGATTTTGTAATACTTGAATGAGAGTCTCATTGTACCTGACACATAAGCAGGCCTTCATTAGCTACAGATCCACTTCCCCTGCCTGCTGGGTGAATGGCATTAGACTAAAATGGGGGGGGGGGGCTGCTGGCGAGATGGCTCAGTGATAAAAACACAAGACACACAAGACTGATGACTTGAGTTTAACCCCGGATCCCATGGTGGAGGAAAGAACTTCTAGAAAGTTGTCCTGTGACTGGCACACGCTCACCACGGCAAGTGTGTGTGTGTGTGTGTGTGTGTGTGTGTGTGTGTGTGTGTGTGTGTGTGTGTGCGCGCACACACACACCAGTAATAAAGATTATGAAGTGATTAAAAGACATTATTGGCAGGGCTGGAGAGATGACTCAGCAGTTGAGAGCACTGACTGCTCTTGCCGAGAACTCAGGGTGGGTTCCCACCACCCACGTGTTGTTGGCTAATGACCATCCTTAACGTCCCTGGAGGGAATCTAATATCCTCTTCTGACCTCTGAGGATTCCAGTCACACACATGGTGCACATACATACATGGAGGCAAGTCACCCATACACATAAAATAAATAAATCTGGAGCTGGAGACATGGCTCAGCAGTGACGAGCACTGGCTGATCTTGTAGAGGGTTTAAGTGTAGTGAATATAACATGGGTTTCATTCCCAGTACTCATGTGGTGAGTCACAACTATCTAACGCCCTCCTCTATCCTTCATAGCTACAGGGCATGCAAGTGGCCCACAGACATACACACAGACAATACACCCATATAATGATAAAAGATAAAAATAAATCTTTCAGAAAAGATAAGTTAATCTAAAACATTTATTGTTATTTTTTTGTTTGTTTGTTTTGTTTTTTTTTGATTGAGACAGAATTTCTCTGTGCAGTCCTGGCTGTCCTGGAACGCACTATGTAGCCCTGGCTGTCCTGGAACTTGCTCTGTAGACCAGGCTGGCCTCTGACTCAGAGATCTGCCTGCTTCTGCTTCCAGTGTTGGGATTAAAGTTGTGTGTCACCACTACCCAGTTCCAAAGCAATATTTTAAAAAAGATAAGGGGCTGCAGAGATGGCTCAGCCACTACAAACACTTGTTCTTGCAGAGGACTTATGTCAGTTCCCAGAACCTTTTTTATTTTATGCTTTTTTTTTTTTTTTCGAGACAGGGTTTCTCTGTGTAGCCCTGGCTGTCCTGGAACTCCCTCTGTAGACCAGGCTGGCCTCGAACTCAGAAATCCGCCTGCCTCGGCCTCCCAAGTGCTGGGATTAAAGGCGTGCACCACCACTGCCCAGCCTTATTTTATGTTTATTTATTTATTGTTTATTCTTTAATCCAGACTTTATCCCCCTCCTGGTCCACACCCAACACCTCCTCCCACAACCTTTTTATTTTTTTTATTTTTTTGAGATTTTTAAAAAAAAAAATGTTTATGGGTGCTTCGCCTGTGTGTATGTCTGAATACCATGTGTATATAGTACCAGAGGGGGCCAGAAGAGGGTACCAGATCCCCTAGAAGTTATGGAAGGTTGTTGGGCTCCGGGTGAGTGCTAGGAACGGAACACTGTTCTTCTGGAAGAACCATCAGTGCTGCTATCCACTGAGCCATCTCTCTAGCAGAGTTGCTAGGATTTACAAAGAAAATGTATATTTGACAATTTTTTATATTTATGGGTGTTTTGCTGGCATGTATGTCAAGTGTACCACATGCATGCCTGGTGCCTGGAGAGGCCAGAAGAGGGCACTGGATGCCCAGGAACTAGAATTAGAGTTATGGATTGTGGGGCAGTGATTTGTGACAGGTAATCTGGCACCCGGTTGAGCACAGGCGTAAAATCTGGGCCACCCAGCAGAACAATCCGCAAGGGACCAGAAAATGTTATGCCAACGCTCCCGGGAGGCCTTTGGCTTAAGTCAAGGTCGAGTATCACCCCTCCTCAGGTAGAGGCGTGGCCACACAGCACCAAGCCATCCCCATGTTAATGAGACACCTAGAGGCTTAGCTATGCCCCTTCCCAGTTACTATATCTGCCTTGCCTCTCCCAGAGGGGCAGGGGTACAGTTCCATCCATGTCACTCCGCCTGATGAAAATAAACATCTTAGAATTATGGACTGCCTCTTCAGTCGTGGGAAGCGATGGCTGCTCACTGTAGGACACAGGGCTTGTTCCTGAGGCCTCACTGGCTGTTGGCAGGCAGACTTCACAGCTCAACCTAGCCTAACCAAGGTGGCCTCAGTCAGAGGCACTTAGAGAGGAGACCACATGTTCCCAGAGAAGACCAATGGTCAGGTTGATGTGGCAATCTGAGGTGAGGAGTTTTTGGCTGGGAAGTACTTCAGAGCATTCCCTTTGCTCTTTAAAACAGCCAGAAGCCTTTGACGGGCACAGCTCTCTACAAACCCAAAACATACGTTCTCATAAATAATTATCAAGGTCCTGACTTGAGGTGTCAGAGTCGTGGTTTTTGAGGCAATAGGTAATGATCAGCTCTACAGGACAGGTACCCTAAGCTCTCTACTTCTCCTTGCCCTTAGCAGGCCTGAGCTGCAGTCCTCAGCCTAGAGCACTTTGTATTCCCCCTCACACAGCAGCAAATGCTCTCCTGCCCCCTTACTTACAGTTTGCAGGGTCACAGCCATGGCTCTCACGTCTGGCTGACAGAAGCTAAGGCTTCAGAGCGGGGTTCGAGGTGCAGAGTACTGAAGGACTAAATTCTTTACTTGAACACTCAGAGGTGGCTTGGGTCTCCTCAGCCTCCAGCAGTGTCTGAAACACTTCCACCGTGTTGCTGGCAGGCCTCACTTCCACTTTCATTTCTGTGAACTCTGCCTCTGAGCATACAGCCCCGCCCTTGGGAGGAGACTCCCAAGTCTTCAAATCTAACTACCCAGTTAGGTACATGCTCCTGGGACTGCAAAAAGACTGTCCATCCCAGGCAGCCAATTCTAGCTTAAAGCTAGGGATTCCCTAGTACCGTTATTTTTTTATTTTTTATTTTTTTGCTTTTTCGAGACAGGGTTTCTCTGTATAGCCCTGGAACTCACTCTGTAGACCAGGCTGGCCTCGAACTCAGAAATCCACCTGCCTCTGCCTCCCAAGTGCTGGGATTAAAGGCGTGCACCACCACTGTCCGGCTCCTAGCTCCATTCTTAAGACTTCAAGACTCAGTATGTTATTCTAGCTGGCTTCGAACTCTGAGATGTCTGCTTTTGCCTCTCAAAGGCAGGTGGGTCTCTGTGACCAGGCAAGCCTAGTCTACAGTGATTTTCAGGGCAGCCACAGCTACATACAGAGAAACCCTGTCTACAAAAACCAAAATTAAGGCCTTAGCAGTTGAGTACTGACTGTTCTTCCAGAGGACCCAGGTTCAACTCCCAGCACCTACATGGCCGTTCACAACTCCAAGATCTGACACCCTCAGACATACATACACGGAGGCCAAAATGAAACGTCACTTAAAAAAAAGACAGCACATCCAGCAGATCTCTAAAAATCATGTTTATTGCCTGGGTACTCACACACCACGGTGTAGGGGTGGGAATAAGAGGACTTTTCAGTTGGGATTGTCAGGCTAGCATCCTGCCCTCCGGTAACCAGTGTCTGTGACATAGGTGCTGGGAAGCAGAGTTCCCAACTGTTGAGCCACTGGTACCTCCAGCCCCAGGATTTCTCTTTTTTTTTTTTAAATTTTATTTATTTATTATATGTAAGTACACTGTAGCTGTCTTCAGACACCCCAGAAGAGGGCATCAGATTTCATTACGGATGGTTGTGAGCCACCATGTGGTTGCTGGGATTTGAACTCAGGACCTTTGGAAGAGCAGTTGGAGCTCTTAACCGCTGAGCCATCTCTCCAGCCCCCAGGATTTCTCTTAATGTACCTTTCTCTAGGGTCAGTTAGCACTGACAATTTCTGGACAAAGTTTAACCCTGCGCTAGCCAGCTCCTTAGGTGTTCCCTTATGCTTCTGAGATAGTGCCACAATGCAACACCGGCTGGCTTCAGCCTCAGAGACCCACTTGCCTGCCCGAGTACACTGTCTGTATACCTGTATTTTCTGAGTCCATGTGGTGACAGGCACTCTTCAAAACAGGGTCTCACTGCTACCCTGGCTGCCTGGACCTTACCATGTAGACTAGGCTGGCCTCCAACTCACAAAGATCTGCCAGCCTCTGCCTCTAGAGTGCTGGGATTCAAGGGAAGCATGCCACCACTGCCCGGTAGTAGGGCTGTAATCTTAATCTCTGCATTACTTTTCCTGTAGTGTTGCAAAGACCCCGTGTTACCAGAATGAGGGCCTAATAGGAGGCAGCACTGAGCCTCACCCCTCCCTTGGTTTCTTATTAAAAATGCCAGGAGCAGCTCATGGGCAAATGTTCACATTCCTTGAGGAGGCTGTCAAGCCACCAACAAACCAAGCTGAGGTTCAAGACTCACAACAGCACACCTGTTTCATTTCCCCAGTCTCTTTCCCACACAAATGAAATAGGCAGACACTTGTATTTTTTTCCATTTTTAATGACGAAAACAAAAATATACCTAAAAGCGAAGCTTCTGGAAAAACCATTTGTTCTTCCCTGTCTTGTATCTAGAAAGAAAAAAATAAACAAATGACACACAGGAAAAAAATAATCAGGAAAACAAATTCTTTGACAGGAAGCAGTAACTGCATTCAACAAACACAGGGCTGGCTCACTTACCGCTCCTCAAACTTGACCTTGGCCTCCCGCCTTGCCTTGCGTTTCAAAGCTGGGTCTCTGAACACATCCTTGTTGACAACAGTTTTGTCCAAGGGGATATCCACAGAGTACCTGGGTTATCAGTGCAGAGACAAGATTAGCTAGGGACACCAGGAAGCCAATTCCCGAGAGACCTGGTGTGGTCAGGATACAAGCCCTCAGCAGCATAGCCAGGAATGTCCACCAAACCATGCTGCACCTGCATGCAATTCCTTAGAAAGTCTCATTTTGACCCCAAATTTCTGAAACTCCTTTTTTTTTTTTCGAGACAGGGTTTCTCTGTATAGCCTGTATAGCCCTGGCTGTCCTGGAACTCACTCTGTAGACCAGGCTGGCCTCGAACTCAGAAATCCACCTGTCTCTGCCTCCCAAGTGCTGGGATTAAAGGCGTGTGCCACCACTGCCCGGCCTGAAACTCCTTTTAAGAGATGAGATTCATCATACCAGACCTTACTTTCAAAACACCAGCTGGCTCTCTCTCCATCTCAATTTTCCTTTGCCAGGTGTGGTACATGCCTGTAACTCCAGCACCCCAGAGGCTGAAGTGAGAATTAAGACTAGCCTGAGCTAAGCAAACTCATACAACCCTAAGAGTAAGACAGCCCCAGCAACAAATCTTTAAGACATATGCTGCTGGGTCCCAAGAGATCTAGTTCAGAACCCCTCAATTCCCAGTCTCTTCATCACTCTAGCCCAAGAGAACCCGTTCGAAAGACCCGTGACTATACAGCTCTGGCTGGAAGATCCACCCGCCTCAGCCTGTCAAGTGCTAGATCCCAACTGGGCACTACCACCTTGCCTGAAGAGATTTTGGGGGGATTGGGGGGGGGAGGTGCCTAGACAGATAGTACAGTAGTCAACTGTCAGCATCTAGGATCAATTCTCAGGACCTATGTGGTGGCCACACACACAGGCAAACCATGCACATACATAAGACATCACCACCAAAACAAAACCCAAAATCATCAACTACAAAACAAAACAAAACCTGGGCAGAGGTGCCGAATCCCTTTAATCCCAGCTCTCAACAGAGGCAGGTGGATTAGCTACTGCTAGCCTTGGCTAAGCCTAGAACTTACACGGAGGGGGAAAAGCCCTAATTATGGGTTTCTGTGCACATGAGTGCAGGTTTCCCCTGGAGACCAGAAAAGGGTGTCTGGTCTGGAGATGGGGCATGGGCAGCTTGGAACCTCGCAACATTGTCAGGCTCTGGAAATTAAAACTCAGCTGCTCTGACTACGCTGTCTCTCCAGCCTGGTTCAAAACAAAACTGCACCGAGCCCTCTCCTTCCACCTTTACACAGGTTCCAAGGACTGAACTCTGGTCACCACCAGCAGGCCCTGAGCTGTCCCACAGCCCAAAGGAAATCATCTTGTACAAGGGTGAGAGAAGGCAGACCAGACCCCATCCTGTGTACCCGTGAAGAAAGGCAAAACCAGCAATCTACATTTAATAAAAACATTTCTATCATACTCCGTCAAGCTGGAGAACACAAAACGAAAGAAGGGACCAGAGACAGGATGCTCACACCTGAAACCCAGAACGCAGGATCCCAAATGTGAGGATAGCCCTGTGCTAAAAGGCAAAGAAAAATGGACCCAGGAGACAAAAGGAGCCATAGACTCTATCAAGTCTACTCCCCTCCCCCCCAACAGACTGTGGTCAAACCCAGGGTCTTGCATCTGCTAGGTTACACTGTTACATAAGCTTAGAAGTTTAGCATTCTCAAGCTGAGGGAAGAGGATCCAGAGGCAGGAAAAGGGAAAGTGAGCCATAACAACCCCAAGGCTGCCTCCTGCTCCTCCTGCTCAGAGGATATGAACGTCCATTTCTGGAAGGCTCACCTTGTGGGCATGAGGTGGTTGTAATTATAAACTTTCACGAAGGACTTGATCTTGGATCGCTTGGCGATTTTCTTCTTGCCCATGGCAGCTGTCACTTTTCGGGGATAGCGGTCAATCCCAGCCACCAGGGCGTGGCTGTAAGGGCGGTCTGAGGTGCCCTCGTCAATGTTCTAAGTGAGAGGGGGGGAGAAATCACTGCTTAGGCCCCATCTTAGTAAAACAGTTTATTCAACACACCCTCTATATGCCACATCTCTAGACCACAGTCGAGGACAGTCATTTAATGCTAAGTGTCAACAGGACAGCGACTCTGAGTTAGCCAGTGCTGACTCCTGTCACAAGGAGATTTAGAAGTCCACCAAAAGCTAACACTCAGTGATGCTAGGTGCCCCCTAACACCTTTCTCCATGAGGCTAATGAAGGGTTAGAGCTGAGACTGCAAAGCTGGCGAGGCCAGTGTCCTCAACAGCAAAGCCAGTGTTCTTGTGGCTAGGACCACAAGGGGTATAAAACTGGGTAAGAAGCAAGTAGCAAAGGACTTAAAATATACCCGGGGGTGCGGTCTAATTGGAAGTAGTCTCTCCCATCCTACACACTCTCAGCTGTAGCACCTATTACTTTGACCTTAAGAAACTTAACACCTCTAAACCTTGGTATCTGAAATTAAGTTACTTAGGATTAGGTTACTTAGGTCTTCGGTTACTCCAGGACTTACACACCACAGCTGTAATATGTTCAATAGACAGTGGCCACCATTAATACCCATCATGCATTCGCCAGTGCCTATTGCTAGGACAGGAGATCGAAACCCCCACATGGAAGCAATCAAAAGAGCCCGGGAGGTCTGGTACCTTCACGATGACGGCTTTGCGTCCGGAGTAGCGTCCAGCCAGGACCAGCACCACTTTCCCGGGTTTCATGAACTTGCCCATTTCTGCGAAGAACAAAGACAAGGAGCCGCTCAAAAGTTTTAAAAGCGGAAGGCCCCGGAACCGACTTCTACATGCGAGCCCCGGTCGTAGGCCCGCGACTTTTGATCATTCGCTGCCGACTAGGCCACGCAGCCCGGAGGTTCTGCTGGAAGGACGCGACTCGCCGTGAAGCCGCCAGAGGCTTAGAGTCCAGACGAGCCCGATAACCCGACCCCGGGGCCGCGATGGCGGCGGATTGCAAGACCCTCTCTAGGCCTATACTCACCAACAGCAAGCAGCCGGCACCCAGCAGAAAGGAAAGGAGGATACTTCCGCTAACCTTTCACCTTACGGAGAGGTGGCTTCACTTCCTGTCCCGCCTCTCAGGCCCAGCCATGCCGCGCGGTTGGTGGTCAAAGTTGCTGGCGGAAGGAGTTCGTGAGAGCGGGTCGGGCAGCGTGTTTGTTTGAACTAAGCTTTATTAGCAGCACGAGCAGTAGACAGGAACAGAGACTTCAGGTTCCGGCGTGTAGAGGGAGGGGCAAGGAGGACACGTGAGACTGTGTTCTCTTCTATCGCCTTCATTGTTGTAGTCTCTTGCTCTGCCACTAGGAGGGGGACAGAGTCTGAAATTTACAGTTTTACTTTGGAAGATAGAGCCAGGCTTTGGGGGAGGGAGGGTTGGGGGGGGGGGGATGCTGCACAAGCCTGTAATCGCAACATTTTTATAGGGACTGAGACAGGAGTTCCAGTTCCAGTCCAACGTAGGTTACATAGATCCTGTCTTCCATAGGTAAATAAAATTTATTTTAATTTAAATAATAGTTTAAAATTACTATTCATAGGAAACAAAATGACCTCCTACACTGTTAGATGAAAAATGGGGAAGATCAGACAGTAGCCTTATCTCCAACGTTCAACCGGATGATGTCAGATATTATTGACTACAATAAGCATGCAGGCCAAGAAAGGGCATCAGATTCCCTGACACTGCAGTTACATATGGGTGGTAGCCACTATGTGGGTGCTAGGAATTGAACCCAGGTATCTCTGCAAGAGCAGCCAATGCTCTTAAGCACTGTGATGTCTTTCCAGCCCCAACAAATGGACTCTTTTTATCAAGGAGCAGCGACTACGATGTTCGGCCTCTTCCACCTGCCTGGCTTGATGTCTGTCTGCACACCAAATTCCCTATACATCATGGCTTCCATGGTGCTCAGTGTGAGCCTGCAGGTTCATACTGAGATCTCCTGAAAGCTGCCTCCTGACAAGTGTCGTCCCAGGCCTACTGCATTGGAGAACACCAAGTGTGACGCACTAGAGAGAGCCAAAATGAATGGTAAAGGAGATGTCTTGGACACACTATTATATAGCTCAACAAAAGGACCTGCGTCCAGAGCGGTGGTCTATGACTATACTCCCAAGAGGAGGTAATAAAAGGAGATCAGAGAAGTTCAAGGTCATCCTTACCTGCATAAGAAGCTCAAGACAAGCATAGACTATAGAAGACTGCCTCAAAAACAAAACAAGGCCTCCTGGTGGCAACACGCAGAGGCAGGAGGATATCAGAGTTCAAGGCCAGCCTGGTCTACATATGGAGCTCTAGGAAAACATAGACTCTGTCCCCAAAACACCAGAAAACAAAAGGCTGGAGTGCTACAGTTAAGAGCACTCATTGCTCTTCCAGAGGACTTAAGAACATGCTTTCTTATTGTTTTGTTTGGTTTTGTTTGAGACAGGGTTTCTCTATGTAGCCTTGGCTGTCCTAGAACTCACTCTGTAGACCACCTTGGCCTTGAACTCAGAGATCTACCTGCCTTTGCCTCCCAAGTGCTGGGATTGAAATGTCACCACCTAGTGTCAGTCCACATTTTTAAAAAGTATATGGAATGCTCCACAAATTTGTGTGTCATCTTTGCGTAGGACAATGCCAATCTTCTCTGTTTGAGCACGGCAGTCCACTTTTTTTTTTTTTTTTTTTTTTGGTTTTTCCAGACAGGGTTTCTCTGTATAGCCCTGGCTGTCCTGGAACTCACTCTGTAGACCAGGCTGGCCTCAAACTCAGAAATCTGCCCGCCTCTGCCTTCCAAGTGCTGGGATTAAAGGCGTGTGCCACCACTGCCCAGCAGCAGTCCACTCTTTTTTTTTTTTTTTTTTTTTTTTTTTTTTAAGATTTATTTTTATTTATATGAGCACAATGTAGCTGTCTTCAGACACACCAGAAGAGGGCATCAGATCCCATTACAGATGGTTGTGAGCCACCATGCAGTTGCTGGGAATTGAACTCAGGACCTCTGGAAGAGCAGTCAGTGCTCTTAACCACTGAGCCATCTCTCCAGCTCCGGCAGTCCACTCTTAATGCTGTCAGTTCCAGGGTCCATTCTGTGTGCAGAGAGCTGCCCACTCGTGTTAGCATGCTGCTTCCACATCCCACAGTCTAGTGATTTGACTTCAGTTCCTGGAACCCACATAACAATGGAAGAACTAACTCTGCAAAGGAGCCATGGACTCCCCACCATACACATGTAATTTAAGTTAAAAGACAATACAGAGGTATATCTGGGCCATGCTATGTGACCATTCCAGTTCTCATCCACCCAAAACACTGAGAGCCTCATGAGTGGACTTAACAGTATCGATTTTCAGAAGCAGCATGTATAATGCCATTCACTGCAGTGCTGATGGTATAGCCTGGGCAAGATGAATGAAAATGACCAAGGCCCTTTTTAGGGAATTTGATCAGACAAAAACAATACATATACAAAACCTAGAGTGCCACCAAATCCTGACCCAATCCAGGGCAGAGCAGAAGTGGACAGTTTCTAAATAAATACTGTCTTAGATTACGTGGGCTGATAGGATTCCAGAGACTTAGAAAGTAAAGAGGAACTATGGGCTTTGCAGAGAAGCTACACAAAATACTGAAACTTTATTAGCAAACACAGATAGATTATTATTCATGATATTTTACAATGATCTTTTTTCTCCTGGGGTTGGTGCTAAGGATTACCAGGCAAGCACTCTACTTCCCAGCCCAAACACTGTCGTGCTTCTTGGGAAACACTAAGTCAGTGATGCATCGGAAGTGACACATTGCTGAAAGAAGGTAAAGTGCACTTCACGGGAACAAAGTACAGGTGGCAGTTTGGTTCACCCATCTTCAGTGAGTCCTGGAACAAGCGCCCGCTGCAAGCTGAACGATGAGGGAGTCACCTTCACAGTCATGCAGGCTCTGCCACTGTGCTCACTGAAAGACCAAACCTCCTGTCAGTCAGTCTCCAGGACAAGCGGTGCCAAAGAGTCACACCCCAGGGGACAGTGACACTCATCACCACGAGTGCTGTGTGCTCGAGTGACTAGGATTCTTCTGAATACTTTCACTTCTGAGACTGTGTCAGTCCTGAGAGGCCCACAGAAGAAAGTAACTTTTCCAAAACAGCACAGGACATCAGCTGTCATTCTTTATAACTAAAGGAGTGCTGAGTGGGAGGATTACCTCAGCAGGGAGATTTCCATTCCCATCTTAGACTCATCTTAAAACTCCCTCAGAACAGTCAGGCAGTGGTGGCGCACGCCTTTGATCCCAGCACTTGGGAGGCAGAGGCAGGCAGATTTCTGAGTGTGAGGCCAGCCTGGTCTACAGAGTGAGGTCCAGGACAGCCAGGGCTACACAGAGAAACTCTGTCTCAAAAAACAAAACAAAACAAAACAAAACAGGACAAAAAAACCAAAAAAAACCCAAAAAACCAAAAAAAAAAAAAAAACCAAAAAAAAAACCCTCTCTCAGAACAAAGGGGAATCAGAATTCATAATTGCAATTACAGTTCTGGCCCTAGGGCTCTCAAAGCTGCTTCTGATAAAGGAAGACTGTACCCAACTAGTAGGAGCCTCAAGGTGTCTTCCAGAACTGCCTCATACAGCAAGTTGCTGCCATGAAGAGAATGGTGGGCACAATCTGCATTTTCTAAAAATCAGACATGGCACGTGAGTTCGGCACCTGCTGTGTGGTAACTGACCTGTTACCACAGGCTCCAACGGTGGGCCGGGCACACTGTGGTGGGCGAGGGTCAGCTTCTTCTGTTGGCTTTTAACATCCCCAACACGGCCCGCGCATGCTTTCCGTGCACCATGCCACTGAGCCCCACCTCTGGTCCTGGTACTGTTTATGTTTTAGATTTTATTACATTTACTTGTGTTTGAGCAGGGAGTCACATGTACCACAATTCACGTGTGGAGGTGAGAGGACAGTTAGTGGGAGCTCGGTTCTCTCCCTGTACCACTCAGACTGCCAGATGTGCTACTTGGTGAACCATCTCTTAGGCCCCAACACTATTTTTGATGAGAGTCTCTGGCACATCTTTCTAAAATGCTAAGAGAAAAACAGGCTTTGCTTCCATTAGCTGACCACCTGAAAAGGGTCTAAAAACCTGTCTCTAACCCTTCCTCCAACTCCCTGGCTTTTAATCTACAATTCTAGGACATCTACCTCTTTAGAGCAAGGTGTGTGGGGGCTAAGGCTAGGCATTCTCATCAAAAGGCATCTTTGATGTTCTTGAGCTGGCGCACGGCCAAGTCTACAGGAAGGCTGAACTTGAGGCTGCTGAGGCGGCTGAGCAGGTTGAGGGCACTCTCAAAACCTGTGTGGGCCATGTAGCTCCAGGGCTGGTAATGGGGCTCGATGAGGGACCCTGACTTGCAGATGAGGTTCACCCAGGACACCAGGCGCTGCTCATTCAGTGCCATGCACACCAATGCCTTCAGTTCTGAGTCAGCGCTGCGCTTGAAAGGGTCATGCTCTGTCAGCACCAGGTGGATGGCTGTCAGAAGGCTCTGTTTGGGGGTCACAGCAGTATCACCCATTATAGGCAGAGCGAAGGACTGTGAGAGCTTCCGGGCTGGGGATTCCACATATGCACGGCCATTCTTGGCATGATAGTACTTTACAAAGAGCTCCCAGGGGTGCATGGTCTCAGGGGCTGAGGAGAAAGCTGGCAGCAAGCAAGCAATGGGGGCCATGACAAGGCTCATCCCAGAGGAAGAGGCATATAGTCCATGGGCCAGCAGGTCCCTCACAGCCACTGTCAGTTCCTTCCGCACAGCCATGGTCAGTTCATCCTTGCCTCCCAGAGAGAGGTCCTGGAGGTTGGCCGAAGTGATGACATGGTCACGTGGCTGATGTCGCAAGGCTAGCTGCTTTACTCTGTCTACTGATACTTCCAGTCTTTTCAGTAAGGGGGAGTAGTCTCTGTCTGCCTGGCCCCTCTGCCACAAGGTTTGAGGGATCTGGCCTGTGGCGCAGCCCAACTGGCTAACAGCGAAGATCTGGAGCACAGCCAGCGCTCGCCGCATCAGCTGCAGCCCTGTCTCCCGGACTCTCTTGGCGTCTTCTGCCTTTGCTGCTCAGAAAACAGTGACTCATTAGAAAGAGGTCAAAATGACACAGGCCAGTCAACAAATCACAAGCTGTGAGCAGGCCTCTGGATACCATGTGGCTCATCCATTCTAACACACAGTTGAGGCTCTTGTTTGTTTCTAATGGGATCTTGCTATCATGGCAATCCTCACCCCTCGGGTTCTTTACTGCTGGGATTTCAGGCAGGCATACCATGTCCAGATTGGCCTCAAACTATCTCCCTGCCTCAACTGCTGAAGTGGTAGGATTACAAGTGTATGCCAACAAGCTTAATTTGTTTTTCAGCTCAGGATTAAGCCCAGGGCTTTAGGAACTTCACTAGGTGTGTCCTAGCCACATCTCCTAGATCTGGTCATTTCAAAATCATATTTACGAGCTGTCCATCCAATACCATGATCCACATTAGAATGCTTTTATCATCCCCAAAAGGCATCCTGGACCGTTATTATTTCCTCTCTCCCATTTCTTCCCAAGACCCAAGCAATCATTAATTTTAATCTTTGTGTGTGTGTGTGTGTGTGTGTGTGTGTGTGTGTGTGTGTGTGTGTATGAGAGTAAGAGAACCTGAGTGTGAGTATGCGTGTGTACAAACAGTCATAAGGCCAGAGGACAACCTGAGGGAGTCAGTTCTCTCCTTCTACCACGTAGGTCCTAAGGAACCAACTCATGTCCTGAGGCTTGGCAGCAAGTACCAACAGCTGCTGAGCCAATCCCACTACCCTTCCTTTGCCAGACAGGCTGTTGATATGTAGTTCAGATCGGCCTTGAACTCTCTACCCTCTGGCCTCCACCTTGCACTTTCTGCTTTTGTAGCCTGTGCGTTCCAGGAGCCACACTTACCTTTGTCGGGTCCTGGGGGCAGTGTGTTGCTGCCCGCCCTGGTGGGGTCAACGCCTGCCTTCCCTCTGGCTTTGCACTCACAGTGTCCACCTGTCTGCAAGGGGCTTCCCACTTCATCTATCGTAGGAAGTTACAAAAGCAAGACATGTATTTATCCCCCTCATAGTAGATTTTCAAAGGAAAAAGAATAGTTAATAGTGTCTACTATATGATCAGAATTCTATAAATTATTGCATTTACTGTGTGAGAGGTGTCTGCTACAGCACAGCTGGCTCAATATTTGCTAAGTAAATGAGGAATGAATCATCCCCAGTAAAACTAAGTGGAGAGGAATCTGTTCAAGGTCATAATGCCAGCAGAGTACCTGAAAGACCTTCAGATCATGTTCTTTCCATCCTACTGTGGCATACATGAGAGGTATCGCTCTGTAGGCCAGCCTGGAACTCACACTGTATAACAGGCTGGCCTATAACTCAGATCTGCCAGCCTCTGCCTCTCTGAATTCAAGGACTAAAGGCATGCACCACCATACCCACTTTAAGTCTCTTAAACACAGTGGGAACTGGCCCCTTAGACAGAAGTCCTCAGTCCGCACGGAACCGCCACACCGCCCGTCTCTGAATCCCCCTCCCAGAAGCTCTCTGACCTTGGATGAAGCTGATGAACATCTCGAGGTCCCGGATCTGGGTTTTCAGCTGCTCAACCAATTGTTCTTTCACCCGAGCAGGGTTGACAATCTGAGCCACTGCTGCATCCACACGTTGACGAAGCTCCTCGGTGGACAGGGAACTGATGTCCTCATTCAGATTCATGTCCAGCTTCTTTATTAACTCATCGATGATCACCTATTAGGACCACAGCCATGAGTGTACCCTTCGCAGTTCTCAGGCAGAGGGCAATGGAGAAGAATCTTAGCAAGTCTACTATGCTCAAAGGTAAATAAAACCTCCCACTTCAGGAGAAACTGGTGCAGCTGCTGCTGAAGACAGAGCCTGAGAGATGGCTCAGCAGATAAAAGTGTCTGCTATATAATCCTAGTGACCTGAGACAGACCTCAGAGCCCACACAAAGGTCGAAAGAGAGGATGTGTGCTATGCACATGTGCACAAACACTCCTACAATAATTTAAGAAGAAAGATGGGGACACAGATTCTTTTCTCCTTCCAGAGTAACAAGAACCCTCAGCTCAGGGCTGGGGATGAAGCTGTTTGTAGAGTGCTTGCCTGGCATGAATAAAAACCTGGGTACACGCCCTCTGGTACCATGTAAGCCAGGTGGGAAGATGAACACCTGTCATCTAAGCACTTGGAAAGCACTGGCAGGAGGATCACAAGTTCAAGGTCATGCTTGACTACATAACAAGAGGCCAGTCTAGGCTATATGAGGCCTGTCTCAAAAACAAAACAAAACAAAACAAAACAAAACACTTAATTCCTTTTGGTCAGAAATGGCACCTCTCACATACTGTGAATTTAACGGCCAGTAAGCTTTCACCCAGTAGAAGGGTGAACAATCCAAGATGGTTAAAGATCCAATAGCCTCATATCTGGGATGGAGAGATGGCTCAGCAGTTAGGAGCACTGGCACTTTGTCTTAGGACCAGGGTTGGGTTCCCTGTACCCATATGGCAGCTCACAACCTCTCTAACTCCACTTCCGTCTGCCACCATCTTCTGGCCTCCATAGGCAGTTGCTTGATACCCTTGATAGAAAGATGTATAGGTGGGCAAAATAATCATACACATAAAATAAAAAATAAATAAAATCCCCTGAAGCTTCACGTCTACTTTCTCTAAAGGCTTCTGAGTGAATATATACTTATTCTTCACTTTTTTTTTTTCCTAGACAGGTTTTCTCTGTATAGCCCTGGCTGTCCTGGAACTTACTCTGTAGACCAGGCTGGCTCAAACTCACAGAGATCCTCCTCCTCCTGTCTTTGAATCCCAAGTGCTGGGATTAAAGGCGTGCATCATCACCACCTGGCACTCATTATGTCTTCATTTTTCATATTTTTTTTATTCATGAGAACAAATGATAGAGGAACTTTGGAAGTAAAGGAGCAAGAAAGAGGGACTGGATCCAGGAAATAGTAAACTGTCCTTTTGATTTGGACCCTGGGTTCTCGGTAAGGCCTTGGGAGAAGTGCCCTGGGGAGAGGTTATGCTGGAACACCACCAGCAGGGAATTGTTAAGCATGAGAAACGCCTGCCTGAGTCGCCTCTGAGGCCCGCTCACCCGCTGTCTCTCCAAGAGCACGGACTGTGGCAAGGAGTCATAGCTGCCCTCCTGATAGGCAAGTGTTTCCAGGTCATCAAGCTGGCTCTTGAGCTGCAGAATCAATTCTTTCTGCTTCTCCCGCTGGGTCTCCAGGCGTTCCCGTTTTTCCTGTTCACTCTGCGATGAGAAAAATACTTGGGTCTATTTTACAGAAAAGAGAAACCAAAGGCACTTTAAGACTCTCAGGCTAATAAAGACCAGGGAAATACAGAAGGCTTCAATGAGACAACAGACAAGGCAGTTCAGCAGTAACAATGTACTTCACCCAGGGCAACTGATTACATCTGGGTTTTCATTTAGAACAGGATACAAACACCATGAAGCCTTTTGCTAATAGATTTGTTGTTTTTCAAAGGTCTAGCCAGGAGAGAGAAAACTTAGGTAAGATGGCCTCCAGGAGTTAAAGGTGTCATTGTGCATGGTCCGTCCGACACAGCATAACTCCTCACTACTCTGTGCAAACCAATATTTGCACTACTGTCTGGGGGAATGAGCCAGGGGTGGTGCCTTGTGAAGATCAGAGGCTTATGTCCAGCATGAGCTAGACAGCTAGTTTGAGGGTGAGCTACAGAGACTCTGTCTCAAAAGGCAAAGCCTGGGGTCTGAGTATAGAAAAAGGCGTTACAAGCCAGGCAGTGGTGGCGCACACCTTTAATCCCAGCACTTGGGAGGCAGAGGCAGGTGGATTTCTGAGTTCGAGGCCAGCCTGGTCTACAGAGTGAGTTCCAGGACAGCCAGGGCTACACAGAGAAACCCTGTCTCGAAAAACCAAAAGAAAAACCAAAAAAAAAAAAAAAAAAGAAAGAAAGAAAAAGGCTTTACATATACAGAAATCAATCAGTTTTATGAAATTTCAAAGCTACTTGGAAAGGTTATAGGTATTTCTGTAAAACAGGAAATAATGAAATGTAAGTAAGTACCTAAGGCACAGAAATATAGAAGCCAAGTCACAGGGATGGGACATTAACAGTGTGGTGTGTGGATGTGTATGTGTGGGAAATTTCCGAGAACAACCTCTTTCTCACCGACAGTTACCATGTAGCTTCTGCCTTTAAGTTACTGAATATCCTTTACAGGGATCAAGTCTTGCCAACATATTCTTAGATACTGGGTCTTCATCATTTTGAGTACAAAAACAAAACAAAAAGCAAGCCAGACGTGATGTGTACACATGTACTCCTCAATGAGTTTCAGGCTAGCCTGGGCTACATGTACAGACTCTGTCTTAACCACCACCACTGAAAAAAACAACCAACCAACCAATCAACCAAAAAACAAAACAAAACAAAACAAAAAAGGAGCAGAGGCACTAAACCACTCACAGGCATAAGGCTGCATTTTAAACTAGGATCTACACAGTATTAAAGTTAGCGTTAAAGTGGTACTTACCAAGCCCTCAAGAAGCAAGGTAGGGAGAGGAGAGAGAAAAGACAAAAAACAAAGAATTATGTTTTTGTTGACCACGAAGGACGCCTCAGGATGCTCTCCAGTTCTGCCTGAGTGTACCACTGTCTCTCATAACCCCATTCTTTTTCTCAGCTAGTAACTAGGCCTCCACTGAAAGCTTTCCCTGACTTTCTCCAGGAAGAACAAGTCATTTCTTCCTTTGTATTGTGTGTACACTTAGTCATTATGGTGTTTGTTTAGGACATGTCTCTACTAATCTACAAACTCCTAAGGGGCCTTGACTTTTGATCTTCAATACACCTAGAACTATGCCCAGTATGGGGTGAATTCTCAGTATGTATTTCTTTTTCTTAAAAAATACCTTTAAAATTTTATTTTATGTTTGCCCACATGTATGTCTGTGCACTACATGAGTGTCTGGTGCCCACAGGCTGGAAGAGGGTGTCCAATTACGTGAACAGGATTTACAGACAGCTGTGAGCTGCCATGTAGATGCTGGGAATCGAACCTGGGTCCTCTGCAAGAGCAGCATGCTCTTAACCACTGAGCCATCTCTCCAGCCCTCATTACATATGTCTTCTATGCTTTTGGACTAAATTAGGTATAGAACTACAAATTCCAAATAACGAACTGGGGGAAATTGTCTAAATAGCCGAAAGAGAAAGAAAAAAAGACATAGTCTATCTTTGTCATCCCTTTGTGAAGCCAAGGAAGAAAGAAACCAGCTATAAATCCTGATTTGTTTCCATGACTACACCTGTCAAGTCTGTCACAGGCTGTCATCGTTACAGCATATTTGCTGGAATTACGCAACACATTTATCAGCAAGACCAATAAGTTCTAGGGCAAGGCAGGAAATAATAGGTTTAATGTCCAGTACACATTGAGATAACGTTGAAGGTAATTTGGGGAGACTGGGGAGATAGCTAACTTGGTAGTGTGTCTGCCTCAAATGCACTAAGTGCTGGGTTCAAACCCACACACTGAATAACTGGGGATACTAATAATCTCAGTATTCAGAAGGTGGAGGCAGGAAGATGAGAAATTCAAGGTTAGGAACAGCAAGTCTGAATGCTTGTGCTTGATGTCTAGAACTCACATTCTAAGGAGAGAACTAACTCCTGAAGTTGTCCTCTGACCTGTGACACCAGCACTGCGTGTACACACACACACACACACATACACACACACACACACACACACTCACTCACATATGTTAAAAATAAACAAACTTTAAGATTATTCTATAGCAAGTTCTGGGCTAGAGAGTCTGACTTTTAAAAAAATCAATAATGATAATTTCAGGGGCTGAGGACATAGCTTAATTGGTGACAGAGCGCTTGCCTACAACATGCAAGTTCCTGTGTTCCACCCCCAAGACTGTCCCCTTTGCCCCCCAAAACAGAAAAAGTAAACCATTCTGCCCAAAGATGCTCTACCACTCAGGTACTGCCTGTTCAGATGTCAATGTATGCACTTAACAATACAGCTGCCTACTCGGCAGAGCACAGGTGTTTTTTTTTTTTTTTAAAGATTTATTTATTTATTATATGTAAGTACACTGTAGCTGTCTTCAGACACCCCAGAACAGGGCATCAGATCTTATTATGGATGGTTGTGAGCCACCATGTGGTTGCTGGGATTTGAACTCAGGACCTTCAGAAGAGCAGTTAGTGCTCTTAACCACTGAGCCATCTCTCCAGCCCCAGAGAGCACAGGTTTTTATGGTATTACCCTGACATTTTTTCTGAAAGTGACAATAAACAATAGAGACAGTACCATATCTGCACAGGCCTTTCCACGTCGTTCACTACTGGACATGGCCTGGCTACTTTTTAAGTCTGCAACTTGTGGTTGATTGCTCCTTGTGCAAGGACATATGGGTATGAGAAGGAAGGGACTGGAAACAGCTCAGATCAGCATAAGTCAATAACTCCTACCGCTACGTTTTCTTGGCTAAGCCATTTTGAGTGGGAAGAAAGCCACATGTGGACTGCAATCTGCACAACAGGAAGGGGAAAAGACCGCCTGCCTCAAAACTTCCAGCTTCCAGACATTCAAAGTTTGTAAGGAACCTTCCCGTGTTGTGGTTTACAGAATCTCCTTGCTTTTTTGGTGTACTGAAGAATGCACTTGTCAGTCAGAAGGCCCTGTTCAGAGAACCCCGTTATTAAGCAGGATGGCAGAGCAGTCTGAAGACATTGTTGGGACATCCTTATAATCCGATGTGTTTCTTTCCACTGCCAAGGGATGGTGTCTGTTCACCAAACCTCTCACTGTGATAAGACAGCATAAAGATTACAGCCTATGTATAAGCCACAAAAAGCATGGGGGGATTAACTTAAATTCCCATGGAGGATTTCAATTAACTTCCCTTTTACTTCCCACTTCTCCCGTTCCCAACGTTCATTCTATCAACAAGTGCTCAGGGCTGAAGGTATACCTCAGGGTAGAAAGTGTGACACAAAAACATACTCAAGTACCTCAAGGCGTGGACAAAGTAGACGGAGGCAGCACGACTTCCATTACCCACTGCCTTTTCAATACTCCTTTTCAGTGCTCGTCATATGTCCTTCTGCATCTTCCTGATTCTATTCTTTCTTTCTTGCATACACGTACCTATAGTACTTTCAGTTCAGTCGCTCCTTCACGCTTTCTACCTCGGTCTGTGTCAGCATCACCACCCACAAACTCCCTGCCTGCACCATCTTCATCCCCATCCGGAACTAGCCGCAGACACTCACCTGGTCCTCACCCCGCACCCGTGGCCGGTTCCCCGGCAGCACATCGCCTTCGTCACCGCCACAAGAGTCTTCCAGTCCCTCGTAACCTAGGACGTGAGGACAACCGCGGAAGGCAAAGTCTTCGAGCTCGCGCAGGAGACGCTGCTGCTCCGCCGGCGCCCCGCGCACTACCTGGCGCAGGCGGAACTGCACTTGCGCGAAGTGCGAGGACAGAGCGAGCAGGGCCGAATCCAGCTGCCGCCGCTCGGCTTGCAGCCGCCTCAGCGTGCGAACAGTCGCGTCGGGAGGAGAGCCCGGAGTCGCTCCAGGCTCTTCGGCTGCCGCCGCCTCTGAGAACGTCGCCGCTCCAGGACCGGCCTCGGCCACTGCTCCCACGGGAGCCCAGCGCACAGTCTCGCATGGTGGCAGCGACTCCTCCTCCTCCTCCTCCTCTTCTTCCTTGTCCTTCGCCTTAGGCCGGATAGCGGTCACCACAGTTCCCAGCTCCGTAGCCACATCCACCGTCGCCATCTTCCCGGAAACGGCGCCGCACGTCAGTTGCGCCCCCTTGCTGTCATGGCAACGGGCTCTGGCAAGGAAGCCTGGACGAGCGGTGGGCGGGGCTTGCACGCTTCCAATCTCGGGAGGGCCCGCCCCCTCGGGACTTCTTTAATGCATTTTGTGAATTAGACACTGCGTTGGAGGAACAAGTGAATGAAACCGAGACCAAGTAATGTCCTGCCTATAGGGTCTAGGGTAGCCCTTTCCCTGGATAAAGATGGTAGATATTGTATTCCTGATCTGTTTATTTCTGGAGACCCCGAGATGTAGTAAATGCTCCCAGAGTCCTTCTGGAGTGCAAATCACTTTTGCTGTCAAGCCACCTTAACCTCCCTCACAACCCTTCCTCCTACCATATAAGGAGAGGCAGCTGCTAGGGGCCTCCTAGGATCTAAAGATAGAGACTTTTGCTTGGGACTCCAAAAGCCGCCACGGGGCAGCTGGAGCCACCATGGAACGGTGAGTTTCAGGCCGCCATCGTACAGGTCGTACATACTCCCCTGCCCGTTTCCCTGAAGATTTCCTGCCCCACGTCTTGTAGAAGCTGCTGATTTTGCCAATCAGAGCCCCAGACTCCAGGTCTCTGTGACTGTGGGTAAGAGGGGTGAAGAGATCTGAATGTACTTCCTAACTCCTTACTTCCCTTGTCTCTCGGGTTTATTCTCGCCACCTCCACCCACTCCCACCACTCCCCTCCTTCTGGTTCAGTGGCACCACGTACTTTTGTCTCCTCCCTCCGCCTTTCCATATTGCCTTCAGTCTTGCCCACTCCTACCAAGCTCCACCCCCCACCTCTTCAGGCAGCATGCTCGGACTCTGTGGTACGACAGACCTAAATATGTTTTCATGGAGTTTTGCGTTGAGGACAGCACGGACGTCAGTGTGCTCATCGAGGACCACCGCATCGTGTTCAGGTAGTAGCCTTACCCTGTGGACTGGCCTGGCGTCTCAAGAACTGTTCCTATCTCCCTGGTGTCTCAAGAACGTGTCCAGTCACTTCCTATCTCTCTTTACTGTATCTTTAGCTGCAGGAATGGTGATGGAGTGAAGCTATACAACGAGATTGAGTTCTACGCCAAGGTGAACTCCAAGGTGAGAGCAGGGTAAGGATAGTTATATCTGGACAAGAAAGGCTGGCCAAGCAAGGAGACTGGAGGTGTATCCTAAAAATGAGGCTGTCTGTCTGACAGGACTCCCAGGATAAGCGCTCTGGTCGCTCCATTACTTGCTTTGTGAGGAAATGGAAGGAGAAGGTGGCCTGGCCTCGGCTCACCAAGGAGGATATAAAGGTGAGTGTGCAGGGAGTGGTCTCCTGCTGTGCTCTCTTCACCTGAGCGCTCTCTCTGTGCACCCAGACATCAGTTATACCCGGAATCGTGTTTGCCTTCTTTCCAGTCACTACTGAGGGAGTCCTCTGGGTCCCGTGTATTTGATCTCCCAAATATTCTGGAATCTATGTATTTCCTCCTCGGCTAGACAGCACCCATCAGGGTTTGTTGGGGGAAGTAGGTTTTTTTCTGTGTTTGCTTTTGTTTTTGAGTCAGGCTCTTTCTCCGTGGCTCAGGCTGGCCTTGAACTTGCCATCTTTCTGCCTCAGCCTCCTGAACATTGACTTGTAATGTCATACAAACATGTGTATGACATTATAGGCATTACTATGCCTGACTCTGTTGCATATTTTCTGTCTCATTTCTAAGCCACTCTCTCCATTGCTCCCAGCCTGCTCTGTTAAACATAACCTTGACTTTGTCTCTCTCACACTTAAGATCCTTTGATAGCAGCTACTCCCCTAAAAGCTGAAAGTTGGCCACCTGCTGACTGAATCTCACTTTTACATTTATTTAGTAGTTTTTTTCACAGTTAAAAAATTATTCTGAGGGGCTGGACATATGACTCTGTTAAGAGCACTGGTTGCTCACGTAGGGAACCTGAGTTCAACGGGCAGGTCCCACAGTGGTAGCTCACAACCATCTGTACTCCAGTTCACAGAGAGCCAACACCTTCTTCTGACTTCTATGGGCACACAAACATGCAGGCAAAACATTCATACACATAAGATAAAATAAATAAATCTTAAAAATGATTTTGACTGACTACTGACATTTATAATTTTTTTATTTGTTGCTAACGTTAAAAACATGTAGATTATGGGGCAAGTGAGATGGCTCAGCAGGTAAAGGTGCATGCTACTGATCTGAGTTTGAGGAGAACTCCCACAACCCCCACAAATGTGACATCCATTTGAGTGTAAAGTGACATGCTGTTGCTGGGCAGTGGTGGCGCACGCCTTTGATCCCAGCACTTGGGAGGCAGAGGCAGGCGGATTTCTGAGTTTGAGGCCAGCCTGGTCTACAGAGTGAGTTCTAGGAAAGCCAGGGCTATACCGAGAAACCCTGTTTCGAAAAACAAAACAAAACAAAACAAAACAAATTGGTCCTAATAACTTCCACCAGCTTAGCCAGAGCACCCTTGTTTTCTGAGTTAACCTGTGTGAAAGCAACAGTGGTGCATGTCTTCCTGTGGACCAGGTGTCCCAGCCTGGTCTTTCCCTTGATAATGCAGTAGGGCACCCCCATCTTTCAACACAGGGCAGGCAGGAAAACCACCAGCTCAATGGGGTCTACATCATGGGCAGTCACCACCAGCTGAGCCTTCTTGTTCTCCACCAAGGTGGTGACGGTATTGACTCCTGCTTGGAGGACAGGTGGTCTCTTAGTTGGGACGTCCCCTTTGCCAGCAGCTCTCTTCTCAGCATGGGCCAGTAGCCTTTGCTTCTTCTCTTGCTTTGTCTCTGGCCTGTACTTGTGGGCAAGCTTTAGCAGCTGAGTAGCTGTTTGCCTGTCCAGGGCCTGAGTGAACTGGTTAATGGCAGGAGGTACTTTGAGCCGCTTATAGAGGATGGCTCTTTGCCGCAGCAGCCTGATGTAGAGGGGCCATTTGACGAAGCGTGTGAGATATCTTTTAGGCTGGATGTCCTGCCCAATGCCAAAGTTCTTGGGCCTTTTCTCAAACAAAGAATGGGCCACCTTTTTGGCCTCCTGCTTCTTGATGACAGCGGGGCCCGGGGCCACCTTCTTCCCCTTGACCTTCTTTCCTTTGGGCATCTTGCTCGGCTGGTGGAAGGAGAAACTGGTTTTTGGTTTTTCAAGATAGGGTTTCTCTGTGTAATAGCCCTGGCTATCCTAGAACTCAATTTGTAGACCAGGCTGGACTCAAGCTTGGAAATCTGCCTACCTCTGCCTCTGGAGTGCTGGGTTTAAAGGAGTGTGCCACCACACCAGGCTAGAGAGACCCAGTTTTTATGAGCAGTGACTACTCTTCCATAGGACTCAGGTTCAATGCCCAGCTCACTGCAACTCAGAAGTCTTGCTTGGTTGAGTCCTAGGATGCTTGTGTTGACCGCCCCAGTCCTTCAGCCCTTGGAGGGTAGAACTCTGTGCTTTTTCAGACCTGGTGAACATTTGTGGATGCAGCTTGGAGGGTAGGCTGGGATCACTGTACCACACTGACCTTTCGCTCTGAGGTCCCTGTCTATGCACACCCCCCCACTCTTTCCCTGCACGGTTGCTCCTGTCCTTCCTGCTGTGATGATCTGTGCTTCCTCTTACAGCCTGTGTGGCTCTCTGTGGACTTTGATAACTGGAGAGACTGGGAAGGAGATGATGAGGTGGAGCTGGCTCAGGTGGAACATTATGCAGAGGTATGAAATACAGCACCTGCGGCTCATCTTAGTCATTCTGTGTCTGTCTGCATGTACTTGCTGAGGAATTATCAAGGCAGGGATATTGGAACTCCCTCAGCAGGCCACTCGCTGGCGCTAATATCCTGTATATTTGATTCATTGTATATTTATCAGAAATGAGAGAAATCAGTATTAGTGAAATTTAAAAAAATAAAGATTTATTATTGTATTTATTTACTTTTGAGACAGGATCTTAACTATGGAGCTCTGGGTGGTCTGGAACTCACTCTGTAGACCAGGCTGACCTCAAACTCAGAGATGCACTTCTGCCTCCCTAGTGCTGAGATTAAAGGTGTTTTCCACCATGCCTAGGATTATTTTTATTTATGTGTGTTGGAGCCCTGGAGTTACAGGTAGTTGTGAATTATCTGATATGGGTGTTGGAAATAAAACCTGAATCCTCTGGAGAAGCAGGTACTCTTAGTTTTGAGTCATTTTAAAACAAACAAATAAATAAGCAACAACAACAGAAACAACCAGGTGGTGGTGGCGCACACCTTTAATCCCAGCACTCAGAAGGCAGAGGCAGGCAGATCTCTGAGTTCAAGACCAGCCTGGTCTACAGAGTGAGTTCTAGGACAACTAGGGCTATACAGAGAAACCCTGCCTTGAAAAACCAATAAATAAATAAATAAACCCAACAGCTGAATACATTTTTTTTTTTTTTTTTTTTTTTTTTTTGGAGACAGAACTCCGCCTGCCTCTGCCTCCCAAGTGCTGGGAGTAAAGGCGTGTGCCACATGTGCCCAGCTCCCGGCTGCTCTTAACCTTTGGGCCATCTCTCTAGGCCCTGCACTCCCTCCCTGTTTTGTTTTGTTTTGCTTTGTTTTGTTTTGTTTTGTTTTGTTTTGTTTTGTTTTGTTTTGTTTTGTTTTGTTTAACAGTCCTGGCTGTCCTAGAACAAGCTTTATAGACCAGGCTGACCTCCAACTCACAGAGATCCACCTGCTTCTGCCTCCTGAGTGCTGGGATTAAAGGATTGTGCAGCCACACCTGGCTGGCCCTCCTGCTTTTGAGACAGGGTCTCATGAAACCCAGTCTGGTCTTGAAGAACTTCCTATGTAGTGAGCTGAGGCTGGCCTTGAACTCCTGGCCTTCCTGCCTCCACTTGTTCTAGTATTTGCAATCAAGTGCCAACATACATACTCTGTCCTTGGTTAACTTTTGTAAGCCACCAGGTGGGTTCTGGGAACCAAAGGCAGGTCCTCTTAAAGAACAGCAAATGGGCCAGGCAGTGGTGGTACACGCCTTTAGTCCCAGCACTTGGGAGGCAGAAGCAGATTTCTGAGTTCAAGGCCAGCCTGGTCTACAGAGTGAGTTCCAGGACAGCCAGGGCTACACAGAGAAACCCTGTCTCGAAAAACAAAACAAAACAAAACAAAAACAAACAAAGAAGAAGAACAACAAAAAACCCAGCAAGTGGTCTTAACTGTTGAACCACATGTCCAGCGCCCCCTGGCTGGGACTGTTCTCCCATCGCTACGAATATTCAGACTGTTCTCTCACCCCTTCTCTCTTGTGACTGTTTCTCTTCCTATTAGCTTTTGAACAAGGTCAGCACTAAGAGGCCTCCCCCTGCCATGGATGATCTGGACGTAAGTAATACCTTCCCTGGATCTTTCGGCTTCCTTTTAACCCTTAAAAACAACACATTAGCGCTGGATACAGCTCAATGGAAGTGTATTTTCCCACCATGCATGAGTCCCATGCTCCGAAAAGGAACAGGAGAAAAGAAGCACAAGCATATAAAATATGTATCCCAGCCGGGCAGTGGTGGTGCATGCTTTTAGTCCCAGCACTTGGGAGGCAGAGACAGGCGGATTTCTGAGTTCGAGGCCAGCCTGGTCTACAGAGTGAGTTCCAGGACAGCCAGGGCTACACAGAGAAACCCTGTAAAGAATATGTATCCCATTTTCTAGCACACAGTGGTTCTCTGCATGTTCTGAGCTTGACACAAGGTTGAGTGTTCTGTAAGCCTGCCCCTTCTTCCTTCCCATCCTAGAACAGACCTGGCTCTGATGATGTCCGCAGCTCTTTAGAGCAGTGACACTATTTGAAATTCTCAAAACAAGAGATGCACAATAGAGTCCTGTTCATTGAGTCCTGGTGCTTTACCTCATTCCCCAAAGTTAGCGTCCTAAGAGATGTGACTTGGGATTTTAGGAGAGCAGGGAGAGTGAGCAGCATCTGTAAAGGTCACCATAGAAACCACGGGTGCTTTGTCTTCTCCTTCCAGGATGACTCTGACAGCTAACTAGCTTTCTGTGACAGTGGCCCCGGGAGGAGGCTGTAGCTACCATCTGTCATGCTGAAAAGCTAGGATGGGGTCTTCTTCAACTACTTCGTTATGCGTCAAGAGCCACAGAGACCTCTGACCTTTTGCAGAAGCTCTTTCTGAAGTGTCCTTCTTCATGTGTTAGGTCTTCCTCCTGGGTGCCTGAGTGTGGTCCTGCATCAGGTGGGGTGGAGAGCTGACTGGCAGGGCTACTGACTTCCCACTGATTTGACTCAGAATCTGTGCTTGGGATGCTTGGGTTTTTGGACATGTGTTTATATGTGGTAAAGCAAAGGCCAAAGAAGAAAGAGCTTATAATAAATTCTAGGAACGATCCTTCTCTTTCCTTGTACTTCCCCTCCCTGTGGAAAGCCCCTTCTCTCTGCAGAGCTTCTGGCCATGTTTGCAGTGGGAAGATGTTACAGAGACTTCATCTCACCCAGATAGGTCCCTGGACCTTTAGCTTCTTAAACCTCTGTGGTCAAGAGTATATAGTGTTATTTTTGTTTGTTTTCAGAAAATGAGAGTTTGCTCCTCAGTGCCCATACCAGGTAGCTCACAACCACCTGTAACTTGGTGCACATACACATAGGTAAAAATAAAATATTTTTTAAAATCCAAATTATCACTGGGCAGTCGTGGCAAATGCCTTTAATCCTACCTAGCACTTCAAAGGCAGAGGCAGGAGGACCTCTGTGAGTTCAAGGCCGGCCTGGTCTACAATGCAAGTTCCAAGACAGCCAGGACAGTCACACAGTGAAACCCTGTCTCAACAACAAAACAAAACAAAATAAAAAACAAAACAACTCAAAAAAATCCAAATTATTATAAACATAGGTTTCTGAGGTTTGTGAGTTAAATTTCTTTCCTTTAGTTTAAAAAAGTTACATGATGGAATATTATGGGTATTGGTTTTAAATAAAATATTAACATATATGCCTTGTGTATTTCTGTCCAGCCCCTCTCATTTCCACCTCCATGTAGCAGGGCCTCTGCTGGTCAAATCACAAGGCCCCAAGAGCTAGCTGAGGAACTTAGAGCTGTGGATTTAGTTTTGAGGTATTTCAGTCTCAAAACGGTGACAGAAAAACACAGAACACCTACAGTTAGCAGTTTTAGTAAATTCAGGCAAATCTTGTCCCTTCATGCTGAACGCGGTAACGCTTAAGAAAAATTGTCCCACATCGCTCTCCGTCTGCCGCCGGGCTTTTCTGCGCGCGCGGGTCTCTCCGGCCTAGGAGACTGCGATGGCGTTCCTGTGTCAGCGCGACAGCTACGCACGGGAGGTGCGGACCGGTGGGCAAGGGTCCTGAGACCGAAGGTGCCATCGGGAGGGAGGGTGGATGCAGGCTTCAGTCTCGGTGTAAGAGGGATAATGCTCGCACCCCTCTCTCTGCGCAGTTCACCACTACCGTGGTCTCTTGCCGTCCCGCGGAGCTACAGACGGACGCGAACAGCGGCAAGAAAGAAGTGCTGAGCGGTTTCCAAGTGGTTCTGGAAGACACGCTGCTTTTCCCCGAGGGCGGGGGCCAGGTACTAGGAGCAGCCTCATCCCAACCCCCTCCCAGGAACCCCCACATTCCAGTTCGCTCCTGCAGAAAATGCGCTCGCCCTTTCTCAGCCTCAGTAAATCGGAGGGACGTTAGTTCATCATTCATTCAGCATATGCTTATGTAGATAAGACACATGCAGTGTGTCACATTCCAGGCGCTGAAGATAGACTGAACAAGACTGCCTCTAAATACATGTGGAGTGCTTACTGCAGACAACCCAGTATGCCAGGTATAAGTAATGATAATGTCACTAGAAATAAACTGGGTAAAGGGGAGAGTGGTGGGATATTCTCTGTAGAGAACCTGGACTACTTGGTAGTTGTCTCTGAAGGGAAGGGGTGAGCCAGTGCGGCTGTTTAGTGATTCTGGGGCAAGAGAAATATTTCAGGTAGACAGAATAGCTGTGCAAAGGCCCTGAGATGGAAATGAACAGGAAGCATTTTATGCTGCTCGGAGAGTTCAGAAGAGGGCATTGCTTTTCAGAGGCAGGCCTTTCAGTGCTCCGATGGAGAGCCTAGCTACAGCTTACAAAAAGAAGAGAGTGCCGCCCACTTTGGGTGATAGGAGGGGTCTTACCAGCCAGGTTGATAGCATAAACAAGAACAGTGAAGCCTGAAAGAATTGCTGAATCTGCCTAACTGCAGTGGACCATAGTGCTGGAGCGTGTGCATGTTGGGGACAAGCTAGAGAGCTTTGGAGCGGTGATCGGTGATCGATGCTAGTTCAGAGGGCCTTGGAAGGTATAGACTCCATTCAGGAAACCAGTGAGCTGTGGAGGATCTGAGGCAAAGAATTCAGTAGACCTGTGAGGGGGGGAAAGCCTGTTTTTGCTTTTTATTTTTATCAGTTCCTTATTTTCCCACAGATCACATCTGATCTGCTAAAGAAAAACCCTTGACCCCCAATGTCTATAAAGTGCCTCTTCTTATTTTTATTATTTTTTTAAATTACATTTATTCATTTAATCTTTGTTTGTGTGTGTGTGTGCCAGGGCAGGGTGTGTCAGAGGACTTGTGGGAGTTGGTTTTCTCCTTCTACTCAGGGCTCAGGGGTCTAACTCAGGTCATTAGGCTTGGCAGCAAGTACCTTTAACCTGTGAGCCGTCCTGCCAGCCCTGAACCTTTCCTATTAGACGTTACTTCCTTCAGTCTTCCCGATTTCCCCGACTATAGATTTTCTGTGGCGTGATCTATGTGTCTTATCTACATGTTATTTGGATGTCTTGTAGCGGCTGGCACTTGATAGTTTTCTAAATGATGATTGGATATTGTTTGATGTAATCCAATGCTGAGGACTAAGTGGTTAAAGGCAGGAACACACAGACCACTTTAGACTGTTAAAGATGATCCAAGTCAGCGGTTCTCAACCGCCCTCACGCTGCAGCCCTTTACGACAGTTCCTCATGTCGTGCCGCCCAACCATAAAGTTATTTTGTTACTACTTCATAACAAAAATTTGCTGTTATGAATTGTGATGTAAATATCTGATACACAAGATATCTGATATATGACCCATGTGAAAGGGTCATACAACCCCCAAGGAGTCACAGGTTGAGAACTATTAATTTAAGCTGCCAACAGTAAGGATTAGGATCTTTTGAGTTTTACTAAAATAAAATCTTCAGTGCTGTGGGTATTTCCTTTTGTTTTAATGTTGCTATTCTGGCCTAAAACCCAGCATATATAGGTGTTCAAAGTGAGGACAGAGAATCCCGCCATGGAATCAAGTGGGCCCGCCTCACTTGACACTGTCTTCTCTTCCACTCAGATTCTGGGTCTGTCTCTCTGAGAGCTTCCCTTAGAGGCTTTTCTCATCTAGGTAAGGTGAGCCCCACCTCAGGATTGATTACTTCTTTTCCCCAGCCTGATGACCGTGGTACCATCAATGACATCTCTGTGCTGAGGGTGACCCGTCGTGGGGCCCAGGCCGATCATTTCACACAGACACCTCTGTCCCCTGGGAGTGAAGTCCAGGTCCGGGTGGACTGGGAGCGGAGGTTTGACCACATGCAGCAGCATTCAGGTAAGGGCCACAGGACGGGGACACCCAGGAAGACAGGCTGCGGAATGGCCTTGTCAGTGACTGAGCTGGGGTTTCAGTTCTCTAGGGACCGGCAGCTTTAGAACTAGCTTTGATCCAGGAATGTGCAATGAATGTTGTGAAAGCAACATGGACGTTAAAGTTCCAGAAGGATTGTTGGCCTTTTTTTTTCTCCTTTTTAATTTTGTTAAATTTAATTTAACAGGGAAAGGGGATATGCGCATGTCATACTATGCCTGTGGAGGCCAGAGGACAACTTGTGGAGATTAGTTCTGTCCTTCAACCATATGGGTCCTGGGGCTTGATCTCAGGTTGTCAGGCAAATCCTTAATCATTGAGCTCTCTCGCCAACCCTTTCTTGGTTTTGGGGGGACAAGGTTTTCCCATGTAGCCTTGGTTGGCCCAAAACTCAATATGTAGATCAGGCTGACCTCCTGCCTCCTAAAAAGTGGATTACAAGCATTACAGACTGCTACCCAGTTACTATTGGTACCCAGTCCCACTTGATGTCTCTATCTGGATATCTTGTAGGTTTTCAAATTCATAATGCCCCAAAATGAAGTGGAAAGGTCACCGTCTTCTTCCTGCTTGCTTTAATATCCTGCTGGTCTTCAGCATCTCCCCAGTCACTCACGGCATCTCCCCAGTCACTCACGGCATCTCCCCAGTCACTCAC
>CM052710.1:19385487-19392987 GCA_028551405.1 Uromys caudimaculatus
GGCATCTCCTCAGTCACTCACGGCATCTCCCCAGTCACTCACAGCATCTCCCCAGTCACTCACGGCATCTCCCCAGTCACTCACGGCATCTCCCCAGTCACTCACAGCATCTCCTCAGTCTTTGGGTCGTTCATTCAGCATCTCCTCAGTTACTCAGGCCATCCGGATGGATGCCTCACTGGAGACAGTGAGTCAGTCACAGAGTGTCTCCATTTACCCTCAGTTATCTTTCTACTTCCACCTACCACCCATTCTCATTCCCAGCCCTGGCCATCTCCCCTGTGAACCTCTGGCTGGTTTTCTCATGCTCATTGCTCCTCTGTGCCTATACAACAGCCCAAACAGCCTTTTCTTGTCCTCACATTAAGGACTAAATCCAGGGCCTTGTGTGTGCTAGCCAAGCCCCCTGTCACAGAGCAGCCTCAACATTTCTTAAAAAAAAAAAAAAAAAGAAAAAAAGAAAATGAGATCACCTCACTTTCCTCTTCAAAATCTTCCTGTAGTTCTTGTTGTGTAAAGCTATTACCAAGGCCTACAGATGTGCTGTGGCTGCTCATGTTTGTGTTCTGACCTCATCAGGACTCCTACAGCCTGCTGTCTGCACCCCCACTGCACCCATCTTTTTGCACAGACTACTAGTACACATCACCCCTGTTCCCTCCTCAAGGCTTTGAAGGTTCTTTATGTCTTCCCACTTAATTCTTCCTCTTCCTTTTCGTACTGTCTTCTTCCCTCTCGTCAGTCAGGAGTGCAGGTGCACCTCAGAAGTTGAGCTCTGCCTTCTGCATGTGGTAGGTGTTCAGTAAACATTTGTCAGATGAATGAATGCCACGCACCAAAACTCCAACTCAGACCCCGCTTCTGAGGAGATACTTTGCCTTGGGGAGTTATTGTGAAGTAGCATTGTAGAGCTTCAGGGAGAATTTCAACTGATCTATCTATCTATCTATCTATCTATCTATCTATCTATCTATCTATCTCTCTCTCTCTCTCTCTCTCCTGCCTTTCCCCCCCACCCCTTCCTCGATGCTGGGAACTGATTAGGACCTTATACTTACTAGGCAAGCACTCTGTCACTGAGACGGGCTTCTAGCCCTTATGGTTTTCAGTGAAAATGCCTGTCAGGCCTATGGGATGTGTGGCTGGGCTTCTCACTTGGCTCCTGTTCCACTCTTGGCTCAGGGCAGCATCTTATCACTGCGGTTGCTGACCTTCTCTTCGGGCTGAAGACAACATCATGGTGAGTAGAGGCACACAGTTGATAGGTCCCAGTGCCAGGCTAGGACAGGAAAGGAAGGAAAGGACAGTGTTCAAGGTGCCTGCCTTCTCTTGAGATTGGGTCATGGATGCTCTTGTGTCTCTTAGGTGAAACTTAAGAGGAGACAGACATATCTGCCTTTGATTGGGAAAGAACATAAAATATAGAGCACGGAGCTAAATCTATGGTTCCTCCATCATGCTTCCTTTGTAAAATGGGAATGGCAGTCTTTACCTATGGGGTTTTGTTTGTTTGAATCCCCAGCAGTTAGCCTCCAGAGTACAGATAAGTGTGGCCCCCACCCCTTTTGTTATAGGAACCTGAACTTACTGTGTATTCGCAGGCCACCTTAAAGTCCAGCCCTCCCTCCATCTCCCACTCATTAGGATTCCGGGCATGTGCCTTCAGGCTCAGGGTGAGCATGCCTCACAGACTTCCAGCGTGCTGTGCCCATGCTTCTTTCTCTGGCAGGGAATTAGGGAGACTCCGGAGTGTGATTGAGTTGGACAGCCCTTCTGTGACTACTGAGCAGGTAGCTGCCATCGAGCAGAGTGTCAATCAGAAAATCAGAGAGCGACTACCTGTGAGTGTGCGGGAGCTGAGCCTGGATGACCCTGAAGTGGAGCAGGTGAGGAGAGAGCCGGCAGCAGTTTCCACAGAGTGGCTCTCCAAGGTCTCCTCATCGAATTTCAGACAGCCCTGTTACCTTCCCTCTGTTCCAGGTAAGGGGCCGAGGTTTGCCCGATGATCATGCTGGGCCCATTCGAGTTGTTACCATCGAGGGTGTTGATTCCAACATGTGCTGTGGGACGCATGTGAGCAATCTCAGTGACCTTCAGGTAAGCGAGGGGACCATGGGGTGTTTGAGGACAGGATGTTGGGGAGCAGGGTTGGGGGTGGTAGGTGAGTCTCTAAGTCTCTCCTTTGTTACTTCACAGCTAAAGAGGGGGTCTGGTCTTTCTTGCCTTTATGTCCTAAGACCCACTGTGGTGTGTGTGTGTCTGTGTGTGTTATCCCCTTGGTGTAGGTCATTAAGATTCTGGGCACTGAGAAAGGGAAAAAGAACAAAAGCAACCTGATATTTCTGGCTGGGAACCGGGTATTGAAGTGGATGGATCGAAGTCATGGAAGTGAAAAGGCCCTGACCTCACTACTTAAGTATGTCCCACCCCACCCGGCCCCGGCCCGGTCCCTGCTCCCGAGGCCTGCACCCCTGTGGCATTGCATTTCCACCTGCTGGAGAGACTGAGTGACCTGCTCTGTCGGGTCAGGTGCTCTGGACAGCAGCTCAGATCCCCACAGAATGCTTTGGTCCTGTACCCTACCTCCCAGGCTTAAGGGCCTCTTTGAATGTTCACATCTTGAGGAAGGTACCCCAGCAAGAAGGGTATCATTGATTTCTGTCCCCAACTGCTGAAGGGCTTGGGCAGTTGGCCATTCTTCATTAACCGTTGTCTATAGGTGTGGAGCGGAGGAGCACGTGGAAGCAGTGAAAAAGCTCCAGAATGCCTCCAAGCTCCTGCAGAAGGTGATTGGTTCTGTGGGGAGCGGAGAGGGCCTGGGCCCCCACCTGAGCCCATGTGTGAATTCTCCAGAGGGTTTGAAGGCAGTGCAGGAGGAGAGACAATGGTGCCCTGTTCTGTCTCCCACACGTCTGAGCTCTCATATCTGTTTCAGAACAACCTGAACCTCCTTAGAGACCTGGCTGTGCACACTGCCCACAGCCTCAGGAGCAGCCCAGCCTGGGGAAGTGTGGTCACACTACATAGGTGAGAAATGCGAGGCCCAGGTCTCAGCCTCACAGCGCAGTGCACAGTGGAATGTGGGTTGTTAAGTGGTTGGCTTACTAGTGAGCAGACCCCAGGAAGGGTGCTACTGACTTCCTGGGTTTGATAGTAACATCTTCACTGTAACTATGTAGGTTTCATTAGCTCCTTTCCTGGCATCCCTCACCATCTGACAGATCTGCCAGTATCTTGGGGATCTATGAGTATAAGCCGATGAGACTGAGGGCGTCTTCTCTATTCTAAGGGGTCTGGGACTTTGTGCACTCAAACAGGAAGCAGTCAGGTGTAGACCTGCCTCAAGAGGAGGAACCTCGCCTCCTACCGTGTCACAGCACGGCATCATCCTGGGTCTCATGTCTGTGTCCTTTGTCATAGGAAAGAGGGCGATTCTGAATTCATGAATATCATCGCCAATGAGATTGGATCAGAGGTAAGAGGAACTTGAGATTCTTCCTCCACTATGTAGAGGCCCTGGGAGGTATGAATGAGGGAGTTAGCTTAGCCACAGTCCCTTCAGGTTAACACAAGAAGAGTTGAAAAAGTTTTATTCGGATTGTTTTCCAAGCACTAGCTGAAATCAATCTCTGTTAAGAAAGCTTGAAAGCACCTGGCCCGTGTGCTGAGAGAATGTCAGGTTGGTGAGAGAGACCCTTTGAAGGCCTCTGCCTCAAGTCTCATCTGCCTTTCTTGATCCTGATAGTCCAGCAGAGGAGGTTGCCAAGTTTCTTTTGCCCTTACTTCAAACCCTTTATGGAATGCCTTCTGGGGCTCAGGCCTCAGGGCTCTTTGTAATTCTGCTGGGTCCACAGCACTGAGTCTCACAGAGCTGTTCTAGCCTGAGAGATGTGTGTCTTCAGCATTTGTAATTTGGAGTGATAAATGCTGGGGGCAGAACACATTACTTAAAGAGAATGAGAGGCTTCAGGGCCAGACCACAGAGCCTGCTTAGAGGTATTCAGGTAGCCAAGGAGCAGAATGGCAGCAGAAAGCAGTGGTATGGTGGTTTAGGTGATGGCGGATAGGGTGTGTGGTTCAGCACAGACAGGAAAGGGTGGTAGAAGTGAGACCGTGAAAGGTGTCTTCTACTCAGTATGGTCGGTGACCTTCTGCGTCCTCCTAGTGTTTAACCCCTGGCCATTCTCATAGAGCTTGGCAGCCCAGCATGCCAGAGTGGAAGACTGCAGTAACTCTATCAATGGCAATCTAGAACTGTCTGTTCTTGACACAGGGCGTGGGGGAGTTGACCCATGGACCCGTGTGTGCTCATCTCCTTGTCTTACCTTCTAGGAGACCCTCCTGTTCTTAACTGTGGGGGATGAGAAAGGTGCAGGGCTCTTCTTACTGGCAGGCCCGGCAGAGGCTGTGGAGACCCTGGGGCCCAGGTAATGAGTGGCTCCTGTGAGGTGGGAAGTTGTGTACTTCTGGCATACTGATGCAGCCTTGTGCTACTGCAGGGCATCACGTCTGTGACATCCTTGGTTCACAGAGGCATGTGAGGCAGGCTGAGCAGATGTGCTCTGACACAGGCATGCTTAGTTTGACAGATGAGGGACCTTATACATGCACTTGAGGTCTCACAGTTAAAGGGGCAGAAGAAGACAAAAGCCCAGGGCTTTTTTTGTTTCTTTTGTTTTTTTCTTACAGAAGATTTGATCCTAAGCAGCGGTTCTCAACCTCTTTAACGCTGCGAGCCATTAATACACTTCCTCATGTGTGGTGGACCCCCCAAACATAAAATTATTTTGTTGCTACTTCATAACTGTAATTTTACCTCTGTTATGAATCTTAGTATAAATATCTGATAAGCAGGATATCTGATATGTGACCCCTGTGGAAGGGTCATTCATCCCCAAAGGGATTGTGACCATAGGTTGAGAACCACTGCTTGACTGAAAATTCTAATGCCCAAAAGAACGGGAGTCATACACCTCTGAATGTAATTAAAACAAGCTAGGTCTTGTCTGACACTGTTCCTGGGGAGCTAGGAACAAATGTTCCCTCACCCCAGATTGGATCCAAAATCAGACCAAAGCACAGATACCAGCAAAGTCACATTTGGTTTTACTGGGGTTACTTCTAGGAGCAAAAATTAAAAAGATAGCTGTGTCATCAAAGCCCAACCCAGCACGGGTGACAGCTCCCAAAGCTGGGACCCTGGAGCTCACCGCATGAGGAATGCACGTGTGGTATTGTGCCTTTGCCTGGGTTTAGGTGCTGTCCCTGAGCTCCAAGTCCCCCAGAGCCCATGTGCTCCCCCAGAGCCCGTCTGCTCTCCCTTTCCGGTTCTGCCTCTGTGCAGCACAGCCCACTGTGCTGGTCCCGCCCTATAGTTCTCTCTCTTTTTTTCTTTTCTGACAGGGTTTCTCTGTGTAGCCCTGGCGGTCCTGGAACTCACTCTGGAACTCTGCCTCCCAAGTACTAGGATTAAAGGGGTGGACCGCCATGCCTGGCTTATTTTCTTGTTTTAATTACATTCAGAGGTGTATGAATGCTGTTCTCTTGGGCATTAGAATTTTCAGTTGTCATTGGCTCTCTGGAGTATGTGTTCCTTGGGAACATGAAGGAAAACATAGTTATTCATAATAGAGACTCATAACAGCCAGCCGCAGGCGGCGGCATCGGTCCGGCTTGGGTGCTGTCCTTTCTTTCCTCTCTCCCTTCTCCTCCTCTTTTTTTGGACAAGGTTTTATCCTGTAACCCAGGCTAGTTTCAAACTTTTGGCCCTCCTGTCACCACCTCTCAAGTGCGTATCAATATAGAAAATTTCTTAAATAGTCTCTCAGGCTAGCCTCAAACTTGCAGTCTTCCTGCATCAGCCCCCTGATTTCAGAAGTCACCTGGTCCCTTCCTCTAGGCCCGAGAACTGCTCTTGGCTTCTGATGTTTCGCAGACTATCTCCGTAACCATCCCTCATTCTCTAGGGTGGCTGAAGTCTTGGAAGGCAAAGGAGCAGGGAAGAAAGGCCGCTTCCAGGGCAAGGCCACCAAGATGAGCCGACGGGCAGAGGTGCAGGCACTTCTGCAGGACTATGTCAACACACAGAGTGCTGAGGAGTGAGGGACCAGGATGTCATCCCTGCGACCACAGCAATCTCAGACAGTAAAATATCTTGACTCAAACATGACTGTGTACTGCCGTTTATGTTAGTTGCATAATCTGCCTGGCAGGGTCCAGTGTGCTAATGCAATCAGCATCTGTGTGAATGGCTTCTGACTGAACTCCACTGGGGTGACCTCCATGATGGACATTAAATCAGTGAAAGACACTGATCCAGGTCCTGCCTAAAGCTTCATGCCGTGGTATAGTTGCTTATGACTAGTGCAGGACTTAGCCCAGGGCTTAGCCTCATCCAAATCTCCTTGCTTTATTTTGTCTGGTTTTTTTGAGACAGTCCTGCTGTGTTACCCAGGCTGACCTCACCTGAATGCTGAGATTGTGGGCATAGGCTACCAGGTTTCAGACCTCGGTTTTGTGGTACGTGGTGTGTGTGTGTGTGTGTGTGTGTGTGTGTGTGTGTGTGTGTGTGTGTGTACATGTGTATGGACACAACAGTTGTCCTCAAGGTACCATCCTGTTACTGGTCTTTGGCTACTTTTTGGGTTCTTTTTTCTTCTACCCTTCTCTACCCCTTTTCTTCCACCCTTTGAACCCCCTAACACTAGGTAGGAGAGGCCGGGCAGTGGTGGCGTACACCTTTAATCCCAGCACTTGGGAGGCAGAGGCAGGTGGATTTCTGAGTTTGAGGCCAGCCTGGTCTACAGAGTGAGTTCCAAGACAGCCAGGGCTACACAGAGAAACCCTGTTTTGAAAAAACAAACAAACAACAACAACAAAAAAAAAAAACCCCAAAACCACTAGGTAGGAGAGAAAAAAGAATAGAGGGGGAAGGAAAGAGATCCCTGAGTAAAGTCGGGTTGGAAAGAGGGCAACGTCATCCTTAGACTACTTCCTGATTAGGAGATCAATTCCTAGGGCGAGTCTATTCTTTGCGATCAGGATGTCTAGTTTCTTCTCGTTTCTTCTTTGTGCATGACTACTGAACAAACCACTACCAACAACAACAATCACTCACCTCTTGGGGCCCTCTGAAGAGTCCCCAGAATTTCAAATGTCACACAGAAACTGTCTGCAGCTGGTAAATTCACACCACAGCTGGAGCATGAGGCAAATCATAGTCAGCTGCTGCAAAGCAGACCCGTATCTCACACTTGGGATTAAAACAAAAAACATAGTCTTATGTTATTTCTGTGGTTTTTTTTTTTTTTTTTAATTTTTACAAAGATCTTATTTTATGTACAAGTGCTCTATCTGCATATATATCTGTGTGCCAGAAGAGGGAATCAGATCTCATTGCAGATGGTTGTGAGCCACCATGTGATTGCTGGGAATTGAACTCAGGACCTCGGGAAGAGCAGCCAGTGTTCTTAACCGCTGAGCCATCTCTCCAGCCCTATT
>CM052710.1:19397987-19623221 GCA_028551405.1 Uromys caudimaculatus
CAAGTGGATTTCTGAGTTCAAGGCCAGCCTGGTCTACAGAGTGAGTTCCAGGACAGCCAGGGCTACACAGAGAAACCCTGTCTCGAAAAAAAAAAAAATTCTGGAGCTGCAAACACTTTGCTTCAAAGTTGCGCAAACACTTTGCTTCAAAGTTGCTTAGAGCCTGGAAGAAACTGGGTCATCAATGATCCTTCAAACATGGCAGGTGTAAGAAGGTAAAGATAAGTCTGGCTTGAGGCTGCTGCTGCCTCTCCCCTCTTCTCTCCCCCCCCCCCCATCCTTCTGTTCCCTCTCATCTCATATTTTTAGACAATGCCTCATTTTGTAAGCCAGGCAGCCCTCTAAGTTGAGGTCTTCCTGCCTCTGCTTCCCAGCAGTAGGACTACAGTGTGCACCACTATGCCTACCTGAACTGTTTCTTCTGGCTCCATGAAGCTGATCTCTTTCTTCCTTCGTAGATGGTAAACCTTTGTAAGCCAGGGACAGTGGCCAACCACTGTGATTCCAGAGCTCAAGAGACTGAGGCAGGATAATTACCTAAACCTAGGAGTTCAAGACCAGCTTGACTAATGTAGTGAGATCTGTCTCAAAACAAAACAAATCTTGAGGGTGTGATGTTTGCTTAGAGTGTATGATTAGGATGCACTGAGCACTGGGCTTCCGTCTCCACAGAGGCAGTCCATCAAACAAACCAAAACCAAACACAAAACCCACCGGTTAACCTTCATAAGACCCCTGTGAGATAGGTCTTATCGTTATTCACATTTTACAGTGGAGAGGAGAGGAGAGGGGAGGGGAGGGGAGGAGAGAGAGAGAGAGAGAGGGAAGGGGGGGAGGAGCTTGCCTGAGCATGTGTCTGCTCCCTCTCCCAGCCTCCCCATACCCACTTCCTCCTCTTCTTTCTGAGTCAGGATATCCTATATCTAGCCCAAACTGGTCCAGAACTTGCAGTTATCCCTCGGCCCTCATCTCCCTCGTGCTGAGAATGCAGGTGTGTACCAACATGCTTTGAGGCACATCGCTGAGCCTGGTTCCTGAGCCCTTCACTGAGCCACTGGGTCGTCTGACTGTTCAATAAGGAAGCGAGCAGGAACACAAGCTACCATGGCTCACATCTTTCCTACCCTGTAAAGTATCATCACTTCCTCCAGGTCAAATAAATAATTTGGGGGCCTTGAGGCTTTTGGGCAATTCTGGCAGGCAAAATAACTCTATCATCCAGCTATACATGTAAAATCTTCCAATGTAATGTCTCCATGAGGTCTCTAATTCAGGGCAGGCACACAGTGCTGTTAACTGAGAAGCCAGGTGACCAAGCCAGCTCAACAGGTTCTCCAGGGCAGGAGTGAGGATTAAAAAGAAAAAGACAATTAGACAACATTGTAGCATGACCCCAGCCAGTTACATCCAAGTAATAAGGTCAGTCCTAGGTTAAGGAACCAACAAGATGTTAAACACAAATAGTCAAGGAGCAAGCAAGGCAATAAACAAAGTCCCACGACCATTGTTTCTAAGGGCTTATCAGGATGACCAAGATTTCTGAGCCTACTTCCCTGTCCTAGCCCAAAGTCAAATTCTTTCCTGAAGCCTACTTCTTTGTTCTAGCCTAAAATCAGATTCCTCAATGATCTTACTTCCCTGTCCTGGTCCAATGTCAAATTCCTGCTGAGTGGCCTCCAAAAGCTCTGCCCAGCTAGGGTTTCTTACGTTCTGTCTTTGCAGATGAGGAGGCCTAAGGACATGTCAGGTGTCTTCTACCTTTCTCCACCTTATTTCTGTGAGACAGTCTCTCTGTCTTTCTCTCTCCCCGAACAGCGAGCTCACTCTCTCCCTTAGGCAAATACCCAGTAAACTCTAGGTCCACCTGTCTCCACCTCCCATTGCTGGGGAAACAGGCACGCACAGTATTAGGGATTCGAACTCAGATCTTCATGTTTGTGCAGAAAACGCTCTTACCCTCTAGGCTATCTTCCTGAGCTCCAGGAATTCATCTTTATGGGGCTTTAAAGGTAAGCCCGTAGTGTCCTATACGTTTTCCTGAGCCTGTTTTCTTCCTTGTTTCGGTAACCCTGATTAAGGGATAGTATTAAGTGAGCCTAACGGTCCACTTTCAATGCCTTGCTGTGGATATCTTGAAGGTTTCTACTCTGCTTAGAAAGTCTGAAAAATCATCATCATGGCAAAGTTCAGGCCCTTGGCTTCCTTTGCTTCTTCCGTGTCCATGTTGTGATCTAAGCGAGTGAGCTTGTCCAGAGTTTTGCAGCTTTGCAGTTTCTTCTGCCTTTACAGCCTCTTGCCCAGATCAGGATCCTTCAGGAATGTCAGTCCCAATAACCCATCCCTGTGATAGAACAGCAGAGGGCGCTGTGAGCCAGTGCTGGCCGACACCTCTGGCAGACGCAGAGAAAGACGAGGGATGTAGCTCAGTTTGGTACACAGCCTGGCTTGAAGAAGCTGGCCTGGGCCCCGCCTCCTAATTAATTAATTAACTAATTAAATAAGGGATATAACGAGGATAAAAGAGCCCTTGTCCAGTTAGGTAGGCATGGTTTCCTGGTTCCTAGGATGTGGAACATAGCGAGTTCCAAAACACAAGCGGGTCAACAAGGAGTGACTTGGACCCTTCTGAAAATTACGTTCCCTCCCTCCTTTCTCTCTCTCTCTCTCTGTGTGTGTGTGTGTGTGTACACGTGTGCATACATGTTCCTGTGTGTGCTGCCACAGGTGTGTGTGCAGGTCCTCATGCTTGCATGGCAAAGAGTTCTTGCACAGCCACAGAAAGAATGGTCTGATGTCACTGTGTTGGTGTTGTTTGATATTTCCCAACTTCTTTTCCCCACACAGGAGAAAAAGGAGGGGGGGAGGAGGAGGAAGAAGAGGAGGAGGAGAAAGAGGAGGAGGAAGAAGAGGGACAGGGAGGAGGGAGAGGAGGAGGAAAAAGAGGAGGAGGGGGACGGGAGAAGAAGCTCAATCTTATTTTGTATTGTGGGAAAAAAATTCTTGTCAAACATTCAAAATACCTAAATGTGTTTTTGTACAAGTCTAGGAAAAGCTAGTAAAAGTCCTGCCATGTTAGGAATCATTATGGTTCTCAAAAACAGAGTATTGAAAAATAAAAAATCGGCTGGGCAGTGGTGGCGCACGCCTTTAATCCTAGCACTTGGGAGGCAGAGACAGGTGGATTTCTGAGTTTGAGGCCAGCCTGGTCTACAGAGTGAGTTCCAGGACAGCCAGAGCTACACAGAGAAACCCTATCTCAAAAAACCAAAAAAAAAAAAAAAAAAAAAAAATCAAAATGGTCAAATATTCCACCATTTTCCTGAGAAATGTTCTGGCAAGTGGGTAGTAAGAGCTATGCAAGTTTGAACCTTTGACCCACTAATGCCAGTTTGGGGAGAATACCCCAAGGAAATAATAATCCAAAAAAGGGGAAAATGTAATTTTTGTAGAGATATTCATGTGCTATTTATGAGTAAAATCTGGAACCAGTTCAAATGCCAAATAAGGTAATGGCTGGGCCAGTATAGCACAGGGGCCTGGGCAGCCCCAGGACTCAGCCTTCAGGGCCAGGGGTGTAGCCTTGGTGTCTCTGGCTCATTGACTATTAGAAGTGACAAGGACAAGTGTGTTAGTGCAGAAACACCAGGGAGGGGTGGCGTCGAGGCCTTCTGCGAAGGTGCGGTGACTTGCAGAAGGTGCTGCAGCCCTGGGCATCTGACCAGTTGCAGGTGGCTGTGATCTACTTGTGGGTGGACAATCGAACTTGGATCCTCTGGAAGAGTAGCTAGTGAGTGCTCTTCGCCTCTGAACCCTCTCTCCTGACTCTAAGTTTTGATTACATTTTATTGGCTAATGTGTAGGTGTACCTTCCAGTGGGATGTTGGGGTGGGGGTGTCAGAGGGCAATTTATAGAGATCATTTTTCCCTTCCACTACGCAGGCCCTGGGGATCCAACTCAGTCTTGAGGCCCGAGGACAAGAACCTTGACATTGGAACGTATTTATTTATTTATTTATTTATTTATTTATTTATTTATTTATTTATTTATTTATACCTTGACATTGGAACGCATTTATTTATTTATTTATTTATTTATTTATTTATTTATTTATTTATTTATTTACAGGCTTTCAAGTAGCTTAAACTGGCCTCAAACTTGCTAGACAATCTAATGTGACCTTGAATTGGTGATCTCTGGCTTCTACCTCCCAAGTGCTTAGTTACAGGTGTCACCACTAAGTGTTTTATGGCACTAAAGATCAAACCCGGGGTTTCCTACATACTGGGAAAATACTCCACCAACCAAGCTAAATCTCCAGCCTTATATACAGAACATTTTCAAAGTAATGTATCTTGAATGTGAGTTATATTTAACAACTAGACAGCAAATAGGTTCATGGGAAGGAATGTTGCTAGTTAGTGTTTATACATCAAGACTATCTCATTTTTCTAGTGAATTCTTAAATGTCAGACAGCTATTCAGCCTGGTAGGTTTTTTTCTTCTTCTTCCAATCTTAATGTAGACAGTAAAACATGATTAAATTGGAATCTCCTCATTAGTAACTAATGGAAATTAAAACACATTTATTCTAGCGGTATGGGCACTGAATTTGTGGTCCTGTGTGAAGAATTAAGAGCTTAGTGGCGGCCGGGCAGTGGTGGCGCACGCCTTTAATCCCAGCACTTGGGAGGCAGAGGCAGGTGGATTTCTGAGTTCGAGGCCAGCCTGGTCTACAGAGTGAGATCCAGGACAGCCAGGGCTACACAGAGAAACCCTGTCTCGAAAAACCAAAAAAAAAAAAAAAAAAAAAAAAAAAAAAAAAAAAAAAGAGCTCAGTGGCAGAGGCAGAGGCAAGGCTCTGGATTCAGTTCCGGGCACTGTCAATAAAGGGCAGGGGGCAGAAGCAGGTAGAGAGGATGAGGAGGAAGAGGAGGGGAGGGGAAAGGGGGAGAAGAGAGGAGAAGAAAAGAATAAAAGTATAAGTTAGATATGGTAGTGAGCTACCTGTACTCCCAACACTTAGGAGGGTGAGCCAGGAAGATTGCAAGTTCTAGACCAGCTTGGGCTACATAGAGAGCTCCAAGCTAGGCTGGGCTACAGAGTGAAGGGAAGGAAAGAAGGAAGGAAGGAAAGGAGGAAGAAGAGAGGGACACGGGACATGTTTTATCTCCTCCATCTCTCTCTGGGAGTCCGAGCAGAGTTAGACTGTTTGTCTTGACTACGTTCTGTGTTGGTTCATAGAAGAATGTGCTTTGTTTAGCTCATTCTCCTTGGTGACTTCACAACAATGTTAAGTACAGTCAAGCCTTTGGGGAGACACGTGATCTCTCCCACTAATTCCGTTACAGTGACTGCCGGGTCAGACTTCGCCTGTCTCACTCGAACTTTGGCTGAGATGCTCAGTTGGTCTAGAGTCCAGAGCTGTGTGGGTGAGTTAGCACACAGTCAGCGTCGAGGAGTGGGGAGTGGGTGTCTGACCCCCTAAAGCTCAGTAGTTTTACTTCTGTGAATGCTTGAAGTGACTCTGGTTGCTTTAACAGCTAGACCTGATTGGAGGAAAGAGTTTCAAATTTAGAGCAATATATCTCCCATGTAAGACAGAACTGGAAAAGGGCTTTTTAAAACATCAACTCCAGAGACAACCTCCACTTTCTTCCTCTCAGAAGTTCAAGGTCCTTTTGAGCTTTGTAGTGAGTTTGAGGCCAGTTAGGTTACATGATGCTTTGCCTTTAAAGAATGTGGAGCTGGGTAGTGGTGCACGCCTTTAATCCTAGCAGGGGCGGAGGCAGTAAGGCAGAGAGAGAGACAGAGACAGAGACAGAGACAGAGAGAGGCAGAGAAACAGGCAGAGAGAGACAGAGAGACAGAGAGAAGGAGAGAGAGACAGAGAAAGAGGCAGAGAGAGAGAGGCAGAGAGACAGAGACAGAGAGACAAAGAGGCCAGCCTGGTCAAGAAAGTGAGTTTTAAGACAGCCAGGGCTCTACAGAGAGACCTTGTCTCAAAAACAAAAACGAAAAAGGGCTGGCAAGATTGCTCACCGGATAAAGGTGCTTGCCCCTAACCCTGATAACCTGTATTTGATCCTGAAACTCACTTGGTGGAAGGAGAGAATCGACTACCACCAACTGCCCTCTGACTTTCAGATGGGTGATGTATAATTTGCATGCTACACACACACACACACACACACACACACACACACACACACACACACACACACACACTAAAATTAATAAAATTTCAGAGCACTAGACCTGTTACATGGTGTAATTTCTCTGATACACTGTGGCTTGGCTTGCCTAGGATACCCCTCTTTGCTGCCCCCGCAATACATTTTATTATAAATTTCTCATGGCTTTATAAATGAGGAAGGGCCTATTTCTAGATATGAGTTGGCATCTACTGTGACCAATGGGACTGCTGGTCAAATGTGGAGAGCCTGGCAAAGATGGGTTTTTTTGTTGTTGTTGTTTTGGTTTGGTTTTTTGATTTTTCGAAACAGGGTTTCTCTGTGAAGCCCTGGCTGTCCTGGAACTCACTCTGTAGACCAGGCTGGCCTTGAACTCAGAAAGCTACCTGCCTCTGCCTCCCAAGTGCTGGGATTAAAGGCATGTGCCACCACTGCCGGGCTAAAGACAGGTTATTATATACACTTCTTTGAATTCACTCTGATGCCCCTCAGGAATTCCACCCAAGGCTTCAGAACCAAGGAGTCCACTGCTGTGGTGTCATGGTGGTCACAGTCTGAAGGGAAAGGCATGCATGTCATCCCACTGAAGCAAAATGGACTGATGAGGAAGACCTTGGCAGTTTAAAGACATGGTCTATGTTAGTTACTTTTCTCATTGCTGTGGCAGAAAACCTGACAGAAAGCAACTTAAGGGGCTAAGGGTTTATTCTGAATTATGGTTTGAGGGTGTGGTCCCTGTGGGGAAGGTTGGCAGTAGGAATGGTGGTGCATGGGTCATACCACGTCTGAAATCAGGAAGCAGACAGAAGTGGATACTGGGGTTCTCTCTCTTTCTCTCCGTTTTTTCTTCTCTTAAAATTAAATAAATATTCCCAGCACTTGGAGGCAGAGGCAGGAGGATTTCTATGAATTCGAGGCCAGTCTGGTCTACAGAGCGAGTTCTAGGACAACCAGAGCTATACAGAGAAATCCTGTCTTGAAAAAATCAGACAAACAAAAATCCCATCCCCCCCCCCCCCAGTGTCTGTGTGTCTGTGTGTGTGTGGGGGCGCACACATGTTGATACATGGATGTGGGCACCTGAGTGCCATGATGTGCATACAGAGGTCAGGTATCAGTCCTTGCCTTCCACCTCATGTAAGACAGAGTCTCTTGCTATTTGCTTTTGTGCACATAGGCCTAGCTGGCCCATGAGCTTCTGGGGAGTCTACTGTCTCTTCCTCCCATCTTGACCTAGGAACTCCAAGGTTACAGAAATTTGTCACCCAGCCTGACCTTACACAGGTTCTGGGAAATCAAACTCAGATCCTTGCAGGCACTTTTACCCAGGTGTCCATCTCACCAGCCCCTGGTTTTCTCCTTATCAGACTCAGGGGATGGTGCCAATCAAACTCAAGGTGGGTCTTCCTTCCTCAGTCAAACCTCTTCGGAAACATCTTGAGGTGTATCACCTAGGAGACTCAAAATCCAGTTAAATTGATAGTGAAGACAGCTGTCACCCAGTCTAAAAGAGAACATGGGTTTATGTCACTTGGGTTATTAAATCAATTAAATCCAACTCTGTCTGTCTATCTCTCTCTCTCTATCTTTTTTTTTTTTTTTTTTCGAGACAGGGTTTCTCTGCGTAGCCCTGGCTGTCCTGAAACTCACTCTGTAGACCAGGCTGGCCTAGAACTCAGAAATCCACCTGCCTCTGCCTCCAAAGTGCTGGGATTAAAGGTGTGCGCCACCACTGCCCGGCTCTGTCTGTCTGTCTTTATCCCCTTTTTTCTCTCTCTTTGTTTTTGTTTGTTTTGAGACAGGGTTTCTCTGTGTAGCCCTGGCTATTTTGGAACTCACTCTGTAGACCAGACTAGCCTTGAACTCACAGAAATCCACCTGCCTCTGCCTTATGAGAGCTGGGATTAAAGGCGTGGGCCATGACCACCACTCTGGCCACCAAATTATATCTCTTGAAAGGTTTATTTGTCTTCATGAAGAAGTGGATCCAGTGTGGACCATGGTTTAAAGATGGACTTTAAGGGTGTGTGTGTGTGTGTGTGTGTGTGTGTGTGTGTGTGTGTGTGTGTGTGTAAAGTCCACATTGAAGATGAAGGGATTTTTGTTTTGCTTGCCCTTGGAGAGACAGGTCTTGTAGAAAGCCATCCTCCAGGCAGAACATCAGTACTGTCCTCAGCAGAGCAGCTGTGACTCCCGGCAAGAGATTCTCCCGATTGGGCCTGTGGACATTCTGTTACAGAGGAGGGATGGGGACACCCATTAAACACCCACTCAAGATTCCAGCTATTCCTCCCACAGCTCCCTGCCGTACATGTGCAATTCTACCTGAGCAAAATTGGCCTTGTGAGTGGGGGAGGTGAGTGGGGGAGGTGACGGAGTGTACAGATCGGAGATGGGTAACTGAAAGAGGGCTCCATCTGTGGAAATGGTGTCGTCCATCCTGGTTTGCGACTTTGTGGTAGTGTGGGTGTTTGGTCACGCTTTGTCTGTATACCTAACAAGCACATCGGTTCTCCCAAGTTGGGCTTCAGTGGACTTTGGTCTGCCATTGGTGGGGAGCAGACATCTCTTCATATCTCCTTAGGAAAGTTTATATAACAATAGTGTGGGTAATAAAGGACTAGACCCAGGCTGGAGAGGTGACTAAGCAGTTAAGAGAACTGACTGGGGCCTGGAGAGATGGCTAGGTGGTTAAGACCACTGAGAGAACCTGGGTTTGATTCCCAGCAACCACATGGTGGCTCACAGCTGTTTATAACTCCAGTTCTGGAGAAATTCAACACTTTCTTCTGGCTTCTGAAGTCAGTGTACATACGTGGAGCACAGACATACATGCAGCAAAAACACCCATACACAATATATAATGTTTTACACATACACACACACACACACACACACACACACACACACATATATATGGACTGGACCTCAGGTCCACATTCTATGGGTGGGAAGGAGGAATGAAGTGATCCTGACCAGTCTCCTAATATTAGAATTTTGTTTTGGTTGAGTTGATTTGAAGGCTGTGACTCTAGGACAAGAAGAGCAAAGAAGGGCTGGAGAGATGGCTCAGAGGTTAAGAGCACTGACTGTTCTTCCAGAGATCCTGAGTTCAATTCCCAGCAACCACATGGTGGCTCACAACCATCTGTAATGGGATCTGACGCCCTCTTCTGGTGTGCAGGCAAATATGCATACAGAACATTGTATACATAATAAATAAATCTAAAAAAAAAAAAAAAAAAAGGAAGAAGAAGAGCAAAGAAAAATGTAGATTGTTGGTCTGGTGCTGCTATGTATTCAAATGCTAAATACTGGCCTCCAAAACCAGATTGCCCCTGATGTACTCCAAATGATGCTAAGTAACCTTGCTCCCAGCTTAACTGGTCAATAAAAGGCTAAAGCCAGCGACTGGGCAGTAGATAGAGGTAGAAGGGTTTTTTGTTACCTGGCTCTGGGTTGCAGGTAGAGAGGGGAGAGGAGACCAAGGGAGGAGGAAGCCACCATGAGAGATGGACCATGAGCACGTGGCCAGGAGAAACAGCAAGTAACAAGGGACATATGGCTGGGATATCCAAACCCTGCCCAATCTAGGCTTCCAGTTTGTAAATAAAATACCTGGATTGTGCTGGGCAGTGGTGGCACACGCCTTTATTCCCAGCACTTGGGAGGCAGAGGCAGGCGGATTTCTGAGTTCGAGGCCAGACTGGTCTACAGAGTGAGTTCCAGGACAGCCAGGGCTACACAGAGAAACCCTGTCTCAAAAAAAAACCAAAACCGGGGCTGGAGAGATGGCTCAGCGGTTAAGAGCACTGACTGCTCTTCCGAAGGTCCTGAGTTCAAATCCCAGCAACCACATGGTGGCTAACAACCATCTGTAACGAGGTCTGATGCCCTCTTCTGGGGTGTCTGACGACAGCTACAGTGTACTTACATATAATAAATAAATAAATATTAAAAAAAAACAACAAAAAAACCAAAACAAAAACAAAAAAACAAAACAAAAACCAACCCCCAAATCACCTGGATTGTGTGTCTTTTATATAGACTAGCTAGAATTTATAATTCCTTTTACAGAAGAAGGCAAGAAGATAGCATAAAGGAAAAGTTGCCCTCTGAAAAACTAGCCTTGTATTCAAAACAAAACAAAACACAAAAAAGCCCCACAAACGAACAAACAAACCCCACCCAGAGCCCAATGGAAACCTGGAGCTTTTGTAAACTGGGGACAGTTCAGCAAAGGAGGGGAGAAACACAGAACTTCAAAGACCACACCCCCCCTTGCCACACACAAGTATTCTAGCTGTGGCCTGGTTCTGCTTCCAACAAGCTGGCTCTGTTTACTCACCCCTTTTGCTTCCATTTCAACAGCTGTGTGTTGACAGAGCCACCCGGTACAGGAAGGAGACTGGCGAGGGGAGGCTGCTCTGGGCTAGGAATCGGTGACCTGAGGACAACTTAGACCTGTGACTTAGGGCAGCCAGTACACCAATCTTGGCTTCAATTTCTTTCTTTCTTTCTTTCTTTCTTTCTTTCTTTCTTTCTTTCTTTCTTTCTTTCTTTCTTTCTTTCTTTCTTTCTTTCCTTCCTTCCTTCCTTCCTTCCTTCCTTCCTTCCTTCCTTCCTTCCTCCTTCCTTCCTTTCCTTCCTTCCTTCCTTCCTTCCTTCCTTCCTTCCTTCCTTCCTTCCTTCCTTCCTTTTTCTTCCATCCTCCCTCCTTCTTTCTCTTTTTCTGCTTCTCCCTCTCCCTTCTTTGGGAATAGGGTCTCACTGCAGAGCTGGCTTGAACTACCTCTGTAGTCCAGGCTGGCTTCAGACTCAAACTCATCCTGGTTCAGCCTCCCCAGTGCTGGGAAGGCAGACATGCACCAGTATACCTAGTTTCTTGGTCTTAACATCTGTATCTATGGAATGGGGTTCAGGAGACCTTCAATTGAATTAATAATGATCACTTAAAAAAAAAAAAAAAAAAAAAAAAAAGACCAGGCAATGGTGGCACACGCCTTTAATCTCAGCATTTGGGAGGCAGAGGCAGGCAGATCTCTGAGAATTCAAGGCCAGCCTGGCCTACAGAGTGAGTTCTAGGATAGCCAGGACCACACAGAGAAACCCTGCCTCAAAAATCAATCAAATAAATAAGGAAAGAAAGAAAGAAAGAAAGAAAGAAAGAAAGAAAGAAAGAAAGAAAGAAAGAAAGAAAGAAAGAAAGAAAGAAAAGAACTAGCTACCATCTTTAGGTTAAGTACGTTTTCTGATCATAGTGACTTTTGTTGCCTTCTTCACTCCATTTCTAGTCCACTCTTTCTCAAAAAGCACCAGAAGATTCTCCTCCATCTCAAGAGGCTCTGGTAGAACTCTTAGGTACCAAGGCTATCATCCTATTTGCTCTGTACACACAGGCCTCAAACAGGTCTAACCCAATTTCAGCAATTACTGCAGACTAAAATCAATAAATATTAATAATTCAGCGCCCAAAGTCATGGATGTCAACCAACAGTCGACACCGCCGGACAGGTTATAAACAGCCGCTCAGTTGATAAGGGATGGCACTTCCCATGTCCAGACAGGCCCTCATGTGACATGTCCTAGGCCCATAGAGCAGAAACAGCAAAGGCATTGCCAGGCGGGAGGTGCTCACACAGGATTCCTTGACCAGTCTTTTACAAGGCAAAGAAGTGGACAAAAGTCCTGACTGGGTGTGATCCCAGCGAGGAGGCAGAACCACAGACAGACTGGCAGTTCCTTGCAAGGTTAAATATAGTCCTATAAGACTTGGTATTTCCACTCTTAAGGATACTCCCAAGATACATAACATCATGCAGCCATGCAAACGTTCATAGCAGTGTTGTTCACAGTCACCTCACAGTGGAAGCAACTCAAATGCCCACCAACCGAGTCACCAGCCAACAAAGTGTAGTGTATTCTACAGTGAAATATTGTCCGTGACAAAATGGATACCTGCCCAACATAGTAGCACACGCTTTTAATCCCAGCTCTTGGGCAAAGGCAGAGAGATCTCTGTGAGTTTGAGGCCAGCCTGGTTTACAAACCAAGTTCTAGGACAGCCAGGGTGGCTCAGTAAAACCCCGTCTCAAAAACCAAAACCAAACCAAACCAAACCCAAAAATAACAACAACAAAATTACATTTATGTACTTATTTAGTGTGTGTGTGTGTGTGTGTGTGTGTGTGTGTGAGTGCGTGTGCGTGCCCACGTGCGTGCGTGTGTGTCTGTTGGGGGAAGGTGACTCACGCAAGCCATGGCACATTTGAAGAGGTCAGAGGACAATCAGTGGGAGTGGGTGATGTGTTTTATAAAGCCAAGGATGTGTTTCACAGAGTGCGTATGGTGTGGTGGGGGTGGGGGTACCTCAGTGGGCCCATGCTGAGGCATCCCCTCCACCCCCCAAAGTACCAGCCATACAATGGGTCTAGTATAGAAAAGAGTTTATTTGGGGTCATGGGGAGTTGAGAAGGGAGTAGAGGCAGAGAAGGGGGGGGAGTCATGTCTACTCCTAAAGTCTGAAGAGAGTTTATTATAGATATGTGAGAAAGCATAGAGGAAAACGTGTCTGGAAGGGTCCAGGCTGGACCTTGCTGGCAGACTCAGCAGGTACTCCGTACGACCAGAGTGGGAAGGGAGAAGGGGAGGGGGGATGGCCAAGAGGCCAGGAGACCAAAAGAGGAGTTGGGGACCAAGAGAAGAAGGCCAGAAGAGTGGCTTAGCCAGAATGGCTCAATTATATAGGAGCCAGAGGAGCAGTGGGGTGGAGCCAAGCTGGGAATCTGGGCGGGACTGTTCAGGGTAAGGGGGCGGGGTATGCAGGGTAAGGGGACGGGGTATGCTAATACTAACCCTGAGCTCTTTGATATGTTAATAAGCACCTTAGTTAACTCTTTGTCTGAGTTTAAAGCCTTGCAGGTGGCAAGCATCTTTTACCCCAGAAGCTCTGTACATTAAAAATAAATTATTTTGTTCTATTTTCTTTTCAGTGTTAGGGATTAAGTCCAAGGCTTCATTGCAAGTTAGGCAAGTACTCTGAGTTACAAATACCTTAGACTCAAAACGGTACACTTTAAATGAGTGTACGGCACGCTTTGTAAATTGTATTGTATTTTTTTTTAATCACAAAAAAGAACATTATGTAATTTGAACAAACTGGAAACAGGGACCAAAAAAACAAAACAAAACAAAACAAAAAAACAAAACAAACAAACAAACAAAAAACCAAGCCGGGCAGTGGTGGCGCACGCCTTGATTCCCAGCACTTGGGAGGCAGAGGCAGGCGGTTTTCTGAGTTCGAGGCCAGCCTGGTCTACAGAGTGAGTTCCAGGACAGCCAGGGCTACACAGAGAAACCCTGTCTCGAGAAACCGAAAATAAAACAAAACAAAACAAAACCAACCAAACAAAAAACACTGAACACAGTGGGCAACTCAAAAGAAAATTGTCCCATACATTAACTTAGGCGCTTTCCCATGTATTAGTCAGCTTGAGCTGCTATGACAAAATACTACAGACTGGTTGACTTAAGAGAAATTAGGTTCTTGTAGTTCCTCCATAGGCTGGAAGACCAAGGTCAGGGCATCATCAAGCTGGTCAGGTCTAGTGATGGCCTTTTCCTGGCTTGCACACATGTCTGCCTGTGTTCACATGGTACAGAAAGACAGCAAGCTCTCTGCTGTCTCTTATCAATAAATGTATCGGAAAGGCCCGTCTGCATCATGCTTATTAATCTCATTTCCAAATATCACATTGAGGTGTTAGGGCTTTAATATGCGTTTTGGGGTGGCACAAATATTCAGGCCATAACAATGCATGTTGTAGTTATAATTTGTGTACCAGCCAGTATTACTACATGACACCATTTACTTACAATACAGTCAATCCACACACAGTTTCTTATTCTCTGCACTGTCACCAGTTATAAATCTGTTCAGCAACACTCACTGCAAAAAGAGGCTTCTCCGACTCGGGTTGAGAGCACCACACATCAATGGATATAAATATTTAAAAGGCAGTTTGACAACATGACTGTTAGTGCTCAAACTTGGGACCCTGAGGTGACAACCTAATACATCCAATGGGACTTGACTGCCAGGTTCTCCCAGCATCCTTCAGTCTGGCTGGCATCTCCCTAAACTTCTCCAGCTCCAGGTATTGGGCTGGGCTGCCCTCCCCCCAAGCAATCCTTCCCTATATAAGCCAACCATGTTGGTTACCTGGCTCTTTTGTCTATTCTCCCCCAGGCCTCTTGGTTTGGCTCTCCCCTCTCCCATCCACCCTCTCCTCACCTGGCCCAGCAAGGTCAGGCTGCATTCACTCTGAACTCTCACAGATGTCCCTGTCTCCAGCTAGGCTCTCGATTCTATCTTCAATAAACTTTCTCCCCCACCATCTCCAGGAGCGGCCATGACTTTCCTTTTTATTTCCTTCTTTTCATTCAATGACAATTTAGGAAAACACTAATAAGGTTACTCCCCAGGGCCTACAGTACCACCCATGAGTCCCCTCCTGTGGAGTGTGTGCACGTGTCCGAGGAGGTCAGACCAGGATTCTCTGCAATGGATTTACAGGCAGTTGTGAGCCATTGATGTGGATGCTGGGAACTGTCCTCTGGAAGAGCAGCAAGTGATCTTAACCACTGGGCCATCTTTCCAGTGTCAAGACTTCCTGATTGTTTTTTATTTTATTTTATTTATTTATTTATTTTCGAGACAGGGTTTCTCTGTATAGCCCTGGCTGTCCTGGAACTCACTCTGTAGACCGGGCTGGCCTCGAACTCAGAAATCTGCCTGTCTCTGCCTCCCAAGTGCGGGGATTAAAGGCGTGCGCCACCACTGCCCGGCTGACTTCCTGATTGTTAAACTGACCCCACCATTGTGACTAGATCCTCAGCCCCTGTGTTTAAGCACCTGTAATGTGAGGTTAAGTGATAGTAACTGCCCCACAGTGGTGTTGAGAGGATGGATGTGTTGAGGTTTGGTCTTTTGCTATGTAGCGTAAGACTCTGGGGAGTCTTAACTTACCGAAGACCCTCCGAATGGACACATGGAGTTGGGGATTGATGCAAAATGCAAGAAAATTTATTGATTCATCAGCATATTGAGGTCGCTCTACATACCAAGACGGGAGGGCAACCTCATGGAGCCTGTTCAGGGACCTTATATAGGATTTTAGAGCAGCCGCCATTAGGCACAATGTGATTGGCAGAACAGTGTGACTTTTAAACTGATTGGTCTTTAGGGAATGAGGTAGCAGGGGCTTAATCAGCCCCTCCCTTCCAGCCTACGTGCTTTCTTTTTTTTTTTTTTTCGAGACAGGGTTTCTCTGTATAGCCCTGGCTGTCCTGGTGCCTACTGCTTTCTATCCTGATTCATCCATGTGCTCGGGGGGGGGGGGGACCCTGGTGGAATATCTCAAAGTTCCCGAGCTGAGCTCTCAGTTTTATAATGCTAAATACTGTTCCCCAAGATCTTGTTGCCTCCTCACACACACTAAGTGATGCTATGTGACCTTGCACCTTCATTCAAAACTATTGGTTGAATAAAGATGCCTACAGCCTATAGCTGGGCAGAAGAGAGGTAGGTGGAGTATCAGTTCCTGGGCTTGGGGTCTGAGGCAGGACAATGAACGGGGAGAAGAGAAGAGGAGTGGAGGGGAAGACGCCAGGTGGAACGTGGCAAGTCCTATCTTGGGGTTGTTGGCAAGGAAGCAGACATAATCGCATAGAGGGTAGATTCTGCCCTGCTCTAGGGCTTTAAAGGCGTCTTATACACATAAAAGTTGTGTGTCTTTTATCTGGGAACTGAGTGATCAAAGGTGGGGTATGAACCCCCCAACTGAGATTAAATAATTCCTACAACATGGATGGCTCAAACTGTAGAGACCTCACACAGCAAGCTGACGAATGTTTTATGGGTGTGTTTCTCAGTGGCACAACTGGAATGCTGAATGCTTTACATTCAGCTAGAATCCTCTGGCAGGGAACCAGAGTTTGGAGCATCAAGCATGGGCCCCAACCTGAGTTGTGAGGTCCAATCAGACAGATGATAACCAATACCCTTCTTCCTGTGTGGGACCATTAGAGTCTTTGCCAGGCTTAGGCCACTGCTGAAACTCTCAAGATTGGTATGAACGCTCACCCTCCCTGAAATAAACACATTCCAAGAGTCTGGGGCAATCAATCAGCTCTTGCCTCATGCAATGTAGGGTTATGGTGAGAGGGGATCTGGGCGAGGCTTTGGAGGTGGAGTTGTGAACCAGGATGAAATACATCGCTTAACAGAAGCTTGAAGTAACTTCTTTGAGCATTCCTAGGTGCTTCGAGCTTCCTTGAGCTTTCTTTACCTAGAACCCCAACCCTTGCTGACAGCAGGTAACTTGTCTTGTCCTGCTCCCCCATCCCCAACTTGTGTGCAATTGCTTCACTCGGCGGCAGCGACTCTGCCCCACAACCCTCCAAACTGCAATATAATCCCAGAGCAATGCCTGCTGACCTGTGGTCTGGTAACCAGTGTGCTGCCTTGGCTACTTGTTCTGAAGCTCAGCACCGAGGCCAGATTGTAGTCTGCCTGCCCATTTAACCTCTCTTGACCCTTGTCTTTCACAATAATTGTTACGGTGACTTTAGTGATCAGCAAGAGAGCCTTCAGGTAGATTCCCGACCCTGCCCCAGCCTGTTGATTGTATAACATGTCAGGAGCTGCACATGGGAAAATGGGCACAAGAATAGTTTCAGGAAATAAAAACTCTACCCTCACTGCCTTTGGTATTAGGGGGATGAACCTAGGACCTTGCATACATAAGATACTCTGGTCACTGAGCCAGATTCCCAAAGTGTGTGAGAGTGTGTGTGCGTGCTGTGTATGTGTGTAGAGCAGAGGTTAATGTTGGCTGTCTTCCTCAGTCACTCTCCACCTTATTTTTTGAGGCAGGGTCTCTAATTGAATCTGGAATTCTTCAAACTCAGACTTGCTAGCCAGTGTATAAACTGATGCTGTCCCTGTTCCAAAAGGACTCTCTCTTCCTCCTCCTCCTCCTCCTCCTCCTCCTCCTCCTCCTCCTCCTCCTCCTCCTCCTCCTCCTCCTCCTCCTCCTCCTCCTCCTCCCCCTCCTCCCTCCCTCCTCCTCCTCCCTCCTCACTTCCCCTCTCGGAAGTCCCTCCTCTTCACCCAGTGATTGACTCCTTTATTCATTAGGAGATTGGTTGTCTGAAGCCCCTCCCAGGCGGGCAGAATTAGCAGAATACAAACAGCCCCAGGGCTATCCACAACATCTCTCTGTCTCTGTCTCTTTCTCTCTCCGGGGAGTGTGTGTGTGTGTGTGTGTGTGTGTGTGTGTGTGTGTGTGTGTGTAACGTGTTGTTTCTTAACGCCCTCTACCTTTTAAGACAGGATCTCTCATTGGCCTGGAACACCACCTCGTAAGCTAAGCTCCCTCCTGTCTCACCATTTGCTGGTCTTACAAATGTGCACTACCATGCTTGGTAATTTTTCCATGTGTTTTGAGGACCTGGGTTCAATTCCCGGCACCCACATGGCAGTTCACAACTCCAGTCCCAGGAGATCTGGAATCTGCAAGCACCAGGCACACACATGGTGCACAGACATATATGCAGACAAAATACCCAGACACATAAAACAAAACAAAAATAATAATAATAATAAAAACAAAATAAAATAGAGTAATAACCAAGACTCCATTCTTAAATAAAATGTTGCTTTAATAAAATACTGCACACGTAGTTTTCTTATCAAAGATATTAGGAACAAAGTGCTTGGTGTGGGTGGGACCATATGCATCATTCGTAGCAAAAAACAAAGAATTTTGAATAAATAGCTTTATCATTTTTTTCTTTTTGGAGACATACTCTGCACATCAGCCAAGGCTGGAGGACAGGCGTGGGGGCTGCCTTAGAGGAACTCTAAGAACGAGTTCTCGGCTGGCTCGGGCTGGAGAAAGGAGTCATATTTCCGCTCCAGGAATCAAAAGTAACATTGGAGTGACCTTTGGAGAGAGGAATCCTGGCTCTCCCCTTGCCATTTTGCCCAAGACCTCAGTGTTTAACTTTAACACTACAAAAGCACCAGCAAACAGTTGCCCACCGGACACTGCAGGGTCCAGCAGCAGGGCCAGGGAAGCCACGGAGAATTCTAGTGAATGCAGACCTAGGCTGAGGAAGAGAAAGCTGTGACGTCAGAGAGAAGGTGGTGCTGCCTGAGTGACAGTCACCATTACCATTCAGGAATACAGGCACACAGTGTGACTTTTATGTACAGTAGAGACAATCTGGAAGCAGAATTACTGCCTTTAACTGGCTACTCATTATACCAGTTGGTCTATCTCAGGCATAAGTGAAGCTGGTTAGACAAGGCTTGCATATGGTTTGCTCAATACACAGAACACTCTCCCTCCTCCCGATCCATCTTTTTCTTCCTAGCAAACAGGCAGTGCTCTTTTCCTTTTCCCAGTCAGGAAGATTCTGCACAGTGAGAGCATTCTCAGTCCGGATCTCTAGCCTGGGCTTGCTCTTCTGTATCTGACAGGAAAGTGAGTCTTCAGGGAAACATCCAGAATAACCCAACTTCTAGCATTCAAGCTTTCCTTAGACAGCCCTGTTAGCCTTTTAAAAATTCACCTTTTTGGTTAAGATAGCAAAGAAAGATAGGACTACCAGGGCCGATGTGAACACCCCTGGCCTCACACTGAGTTGCAGAAGGCTTTGATTGCTCCTAGTCCTTTACATGGCCGTTGACTTTAAATACCAAAGACTCCACATGCCTTACAAAGACTTCTTGTGTGTCTGTCCCAGGACCAGGGATAGGCAGTAGGGGATAAGACTGACAGATGCAAAGGGAACTGTCGCACTCTTGCAGAAAGACAAAATGTAGAAGACCCATTCAATCTGGGATGGGGGTTTCAGAGAGTCAAAGAGATGCAGGAGGGCCAAGGAGACCACAATGCAGGCAAAACGGAACGGGAGCGACTTGCTGAGTTCTCCCTTGCAGCTCTTCCGGTACATGCTGGAGTTGAGGGCCAGCCCCAACCCCAAGAGGGTCCCCAGGTTTTTGAAGAGGCTGGCGAAGGGTGTGGTGTCAAGGTGGACCCATTCTGGCCGCTCACACCATCTCTTGGCTTTCTCCAAAGTCCACAGGAGGTCCACCCCCAGCCCTTTTAGCAGCAGATAAAATCCAAGTGCGAAGCCAAACAGGGAAAAGGTGACGAGACAGTACCTCTGCAAGCTGGCATTGTAGATGCCCCGGATGTGGCTGAACGTCTCAGCCACAGCAATGCCTGTGCGGGAGAAAGAACTGTGAGGAATAGGGGTGACTGTGGGTAACATGCCATCACACCACAGATGAATTTAAATCACACTCCAAAGTGGAGGGTCCTCACATAGTATTTTTCAGATGGAAGAATTGTATCATATACATCTTCCCATCGAGTTTCCTGTTGTGCATGTTGGGTCCTGTTTCATCTTGCGTATGTGGGGGAGGGGGGCAGAGAGTAGTCCCACCAGACAACCCCATGGAATGGACTTATCCTATTATCTTTTTATTTATTTAAATTTTCACCACATCTATATATTTTTTGGGTATGTGTATGGAAGTATGTCTGTGTGTGGGCAGGTACACATGGGACCCGGCACCTGTGTGGAGGTCAAAGGGCAAGTTACAGGAGCTGGTTCTTTCTACCTTGTGGGTCCCAGGCTCAAACTCAGGTTGTCAGACTTGGTAACAAATGAGGTAACCCGCTGAGCTGAGATCAGATTACTGTTGTCCTGGAAGGCTACTTATTGTTCTCCGTTCCTTCCACAGAAGCTAGTAAGTAGTCACGCAGTTGACATTATTCTTTCTAACCAGAACATCTCCAGATGTGTTGTGTGACATAGCTTCTACAAGCATATGCGCACTTACCAGGCATTTTTATTTATTTATTTATTTTTCACATTTTGTTTATTCTGTCTTTGTGTGTATGTGTGTGAGCACATGTGCCACAGCACACATGTGGGAATCAGAGGACCATTAGATGGGGTGGGTTCTTTTCTGTCATGTCGGTTCCAGGGATCGAACTCAGATCCTCAGATCTGTCGTTCTCCCCCCACCTCCAGCCCTAAATCTAGACATTGGTTTTGTCTGTTTGTCTGCCTTGTTTTCAATGCTTAACCTAAATCTTTTCTTTCTCTTCTGACTGGATCTTAGACATTGCAAACACACAAAGCTCTGTGAGAGAATGCCAGCTGCAGGCATGTTAGGTCTGCAAATGAATATATCTCAGTCATGACCTCTCCTAAGACACTGTGCGTGCGGTAGATTCTCTGACAAGGAACTTGAGAACCAGTTCAAAGTGAAGATCGGAGACAAGTGAAGACTGTGAGAAGCTTGGAGACTTCAAACAAACTCAGTTGGGTGAATTTAGCTCGATGTAGTACAACTTTCCTGGGACACTTCAGCTGTATAGCTCTGGGCATGTTGTGGAAACTAATAATTTCAAATTGTGTATGCGTGTGTGCGTGCATGCGTGTGTGTGTGTACGTGTATGCATGCAAAGCTAGAGCTCAGCCTCAAGTATTGCTCCTCTGGAGCATCCACCATGTGTGTGTGTGTGTGTGTGTGTGTGTGTGTGTGTGTGTGTGTGTGCGCATGCGTGCGTGCGTGTGTGCGTGTGTATGATATATATGAATCTGTATGTATATGTGTATGTGAACATGTATGTGTACATGTACATGTATATGTATATTTTTAGTCTGTCACTGAGATCTGGGGTTCACAAGTTAGCCTAGGCTGGCTTGTTAGTGAACTCTGGGGATTCTCCCGTCTCTGCCTCCCCTGGGAATACAGGCAGGCACCGCTGTGGGTGCTTTTTATGTGGGTGCTGGGAGTCAAATTCAGGTAAACCTACAAACCAGGTCCTCATGCTGGTTTACAGATTAAAACCATGCCCTTAGCCTCTGAACCACTGGTCTTTGACTCTGAAACTACTGAAAGGCTGGTGGCGGGAGGCGGTGCTAAGCCAGGGAGATCCAGAAGAAATAGGAAGTGGATGGGGGAGGAATAGGAACTGCTGATACCTGACAAGACTCCAGCCACAACCTGGTGCGGAAAGTGGGCAGCAAGGTAGATCCGGGACAGACAGACGTTCAGTTGCACAGCCCAGTAGCCCAACCACAGGGTGACAGTCAAACACCTGCAAGACAATAGGCAATCACTGCAGAACCCAAATGGAGCTCCTCCAGCAAAGAAAACGGTCCTGGTGGGAGCAGTGGAGCCTGGCAAACTGAGGCTCTATCAGAGGAATTTTTAGAAATTGGAAGCCTTACTCAAAAACTCGAAAATGCATGGTGCTTGTTGTGTTTTGAATGAGATTCTTACCCTCGCCCCCACCTCCATGCTCAGGTATTTGAATACTTGGTCTCCAGTTAGTGGTCCTGTTTGGGTAGGAGTAGGAGCTGTGGTCTTGCAGGTTTGAGAGTTTAAAGATGTGTGTGTGTGTGTGTGTGTGTGTGTGTGTGTGTGTGTGTGTGTGTGTGTGTGTGAGAGAGAGAGAGAGAGAGAGAGAGAGAGAGAGAGAGAGAGAGAGAGAGATTCTCTCTGTGTGTGTCTATATGTGTGTGAAAGAGAGAGAGGGGGTTCTCTCCCCCCTCTGTTTTGCCTGCATGAATGTCTGTATACCAGGTGTGTACCTGGAGTCCACAGAGGTGGAATCAGATCTCCTGGAACTGGGGTTATAGGCTTCTGTGAACCACCATGTGGGTGCTGGGAACTGAATCCAAGTCCTCTGGAAGAGCCGCCAGTGTTCTTAGTACTGAGCCATCTTTCTAGCTTCCTTTTATATGCATTTCGACTGCCCGTTTTAATCCGTTTGATGACTAAGGATTTACACTGGGTCTGCAAACCTAGCATCCCCACATGAGGAACTCACATCTGTTTATTTTAACCTATATGGGGTAACTCCAGGATGATACAGGAATGGAATTTTTTTTTAACGCTAGATATATAGCTCTGTGATGGACTAGTTATACAACACACACAAGCCCCAAGTTTGATATCCAGAACCAAACCCATAAGTGAATGAATGACATAATGAACTTAATCGAAGCCCACCACTCTCTATAGCAGTGGTTGTTAACCTTCCTAATGCTGTGACCCTTTAATACAGTTCCTCATGTTGTGGTGACCCCCAACCATAAAATTATTTAATTGCTATTCTATAACTGTAATTGTGCTACTGTTATGAATTATAATGTAAGTATCTGGTGTGCAAGACATCTCATATGTGACCCTGAAGGGGTCTTGGCCCATAGGTTGAGAACCACTGCTCTAGATGATCTTTAGAATCTCTGTTCACAGTGGTAAGCTTTATTTCTTTGTCTAAAACGAGGGCTACCCTAGTGGGTCCTTTCCGGCCCAAGCATCCGGTGCTGTTAAATCACAGCAGAAATGTGACATCTCTTACTAGTGCCAACTGTAGGTGTAAGAATGAGCTGGTGAGGTGGGGAGAACTCTTCTGGGTCAGCTACAGAGTATGCAGCTTCCTGCTCACCCCCAGTAGTGAGCTCTTACCGGAATCCATACGTTGGCTTTTTCTTTCCACGAAAGATAGCAAGAGCAGACGTGACTATAACGTAGTATACCCCTGCTGTGCCCATGGCATGGCCGGAGGGACTCCCTAAATGGCAGAAAAGAGATGAATGGACTCAAGATGGAAAGATGTTAATCTGAGGGTCTGCCAAGGCATCAGTCACGCCTACCCGTCCATCAGTCCATCCATCCATCAGTCCATCCATCCATCAGTCCATCCATCCATCAGCCTTCCGTCTAGCTAGTTACCCACTCACCTGACTATCCACTCCTTTATCTGTAACTCAATTATTTAACAAAGCGAACTCACACTGTGTGCCAAGCATTGTGCAGGGGTGTGGGAGGACTGTGCTCGGCAAAAACAGAGAGGGCCTTTACTGCTCTTGAGGTTGCATATGGTTTGTAGATTGCACGGGAATCTGGACAGTGGGGGTGCAAGTTACACACTGATCCGTCCACCCTCAGCTCCCCTATATTTTCCTTCTCGCTCTGCTCTGGCCACACTGCATCATTGCTTGCCCCTAAATGTATCGGGCATGCTCTTCTCCCAAAGTTCCTCTGGGTCAACTCCCTGGCTTCTTCAAATCTTGACTCAGATCTCACTTTTTCAATGAGACCTACTCCGACCAACTTTCAGTTGCTTCCCACTCCTGACCTGCCGCCCACACCCCATCCTCAATGGAATGATAGTTTTCCAGCTGGTAAGAGTATAGTTGTAGGTGGTCCTTAACTCTTAGCCTTTTATGGGCATGTCTTTAGGCCAAAGACAGCCATCTTGGTCAACATTATACTCTATGCCTAAGTATAGCCTGTATCCCATAACTGGTCTGTATTTTGCCGTAAGACTTGTGCTCTCGACCTGTTCAGAGCAATTTTTGAAGAGACATCTCTGGTTTGGGTGCTCCTTGTGGGGTCATGTGAGGTTAAGTCTCAACAGGCCTTCATCGGCCTGTCAGCACACCCCTTCCCTGAACAACTGTGGCTCTGGTGGGTATCGACTGCCTTCTCATCTCCACTCCACACAACATTCAGGAAGTCTCATGGACAATCTCTCTCTCTCTCTCTCTCTCTCTCTCTCTCTCTCTCTCTCTTTCTCTCTCTTTCTCTCTCTCCTATTTTTCTCCTCTCTTTCCCTCTCCTCTCCTATTTTAAAAAATCATGTGTATGGTGCTTTTCCTACACGTGTGTCTGCTTACCACATACATGCAGTATTCATAGACAAATTAGATCCCCTGAAACTGGAGTTACAGACAGCTGTGAGATGCCAAGTAGATCCCAACAATCTTCTAATATATTGCTTTGCTAATTTTTTATGGAGGAAAGAGGGTCAGAAGTTCAAGGTCATCTTCAGTTACATAGTGAATTTAGGACCAGTCTGGCCTACATAAGGCCATCCCTCAAAATGAAGAAACAAACTCCCCCAAATAAGACAAAAATCGCAGGTAGCATTAGGTATGGGACAGTCCACTTAGAGAAACTTGTTCACTGGACCAGGCTGCTAGGAGGGACAATCAAGGCCTCAGGCTTCTGTCAACCACTGTCCCCTCTCTGGATACAGGACTAGTCATTGCCCATGGGTATATCGTTGCCTCTCTTGGACTAGTAACTTTAATCCTGGAGGCATCACTTGGATTTCCAAACTAGCAATGGGAGGCCCTGGTGCCATGCTTTAAGGTGAATTTGTGCCACATGGAAGACAAATTGACTGTGACAACAGAATGAACCAATGGCTGACCTCAGCCGCCTCAAGGTCAGGGCCGAACCACAGAGGATGTTAGTTCGCGTCTATGAAGAGCAATGTCCACCCCACCTCAGTGAGGGCTGGGACTCTCACCTGGTCCAGTCTCACAGGTGACAGGGAACTGCTTTATCAGAGGCACAGAGCTGTTGCTGTAGTAGTCTGTGTCCAGGACCCACCAATATGGGCGCTGTCCAAAAAGAATCCTGTGGAGAGCAGAGCCAATGTCTGGAGTGAGTCAGTATGTGATTTGACTGGAAGCCCACACTTTCAAGGAGAGGAAGAGGCGTGAGTATTCACTGCCTTTGGAGAGGTCTTGGGGCACTAGGTATGATAGGTAGATGATGTCTGAAATTTGAACAGGTGAATATATCATCTACTCAAACGTACACACAGAGCTTCAGAAATTAGATGTAGTGGTGCTCTTAGCTAATTGGGAGGCTGACACAGAAGGATCACTTGAGACTGAGACTTTGGGGCTAGCCTAGATCCCTTTCACTATCCCTCTTCACTTGCCAGCCCCTCCCCCAATCTAGTGTGTGTGTGTGTGTGTGTGTGTGTGTGTGTGTGTGTGTGTGTGTGTGTGCGTGTGTGTACGTGTACAAGTGGCGTGGAGGCCAGAAGACAACCTCAGAAAGGCCATCTGTCTCTTTTGACATCAGATCTCTCGCTGACCTGAATGAAGATCAGGTTAGATTAACTCCAGGGATCCTCCGGTCTTCACCTTACCAGTATTGGGGTTACGAATGCCTGCCATCATGCCCAGGAGTTCAAGAACTCAGGTCCTTGGGCTTATAAGACAAACAGTGACTGAGCCATGCCCTCAACCCCAAGAACCCACTTCATAATAAAGATAAATTAAAAGAGGGCTGGGGGTAAATCTCAGTGGTATATCACTTGATTAGTATGCATGAGGCCCTAGATTTAATCTTGAACCCCATTTGTTCTTCTCTTAAGGGCTTTTACTAAATATGGCCAAAGAATATGAGAACTGAAGGGGTCAGGCTAGCAAGATGGCTAACACATAAAGGTGCTTGCCCATAAACCTGATGATCTGAGTTCTGTTTTTAAGATCCGAGTGGTGGAAAGAGAGAATAGATTCCTGAAAGCTGTCCTCTGACATCCATATGTATGAGCATGCATGTATGTGTGTGTGCACATGTATACACACACACACACACACACACACACACACACACACACACACACACCCCCCTAGCAGAAAGGAACATACCTGTAATCCTAGCCAGTATCTGATGAAGGAAGGGTTGAAAATCCACAGTGATTATCAGCTGCTTACTGAGTTTCAGGCCACCCCATGTCACCTGAGTCCTTGACTCAAAAACAAACCCAACAGAAATGCCTCGGAACTGGGTATAGTTGTACTCACCTCTAATCCTAGCCCTTTAGAGTTTGAGACTTGAGGATTGCAAATTGGATGCTAGTCTAGGTTACACAGCAAGAGACCTCATCTTGTAATAAAAAAAAAATCCCATGGGGCTGAGGGTATAGTTCAATAATAAGGAGTATGTACAGGCTCTGCATTCGGGATCTAGAACTTAAAAGCATACAAGCTAGGCATAGTGGCTTACACTTGTAATCCCAGCACTGGAGAAGAGGCATGAGTCACGACCAGACTGAACTATTTCATCAGTTCCAGGCCAGGCTGGGCTACAGAATGAGAAGACACCCCATCCCTTATCTTAAAAAGCACAAGCAAAAACCAGCTTGCTGGTGCACATCTTTAATCCCAACACTCTGGAATCAGAACCAAGGCAGATCTCTGTGAGTTTGAGGCTAGCCTGGTCTACACAGTAAATCTCAGGACAGCCAGGGCTACATAGTGAGATTCTGTCTCAAAACAAACAAACAAACAAACAATCCACAAGCAAATCCAGGAGTCAGGGACTGGGTGATGGCTCAGTAGGTAAAGTACCTGCTATGAAACAGAAAACCTGAATTCCATCCCCAGCCTATCAAAAGAAATCCCGGGCATGGTGGCACATAGCTATGGGATACAGGCAGGTAAATCTCCAGGGCTCATTGGTCTAATCTACTCAGAAACTCCAATCCAATCAGAGACCTTGTCTCAAAAAGTTTCTGAGAAATGACTGCTCTGGCCTCCACAAACACAGCCACATACATGTACGCACATGAACATGTACACACACACACATACACACACACACACACACACACACACACACACACAGAAATAGAGAGAGAGAGAGAGACAGAGAAAAGAGACAGAGAAAAGAGAGACAGAGACAAAGAGGCAGACAGAAACAGAGAGCGCATGAGACTGGCAGCACATAGTAGCTACTCAATAAATGTTGATTGTGAGAATTATTAAGATTCTGGAGAGAACCAAAGGTTACTGATTTTAAAACAGAAGCTCAGCAAGTTTATGTAATTCACCAGTTGGAAGGTCCTGCTATCTGGATCACTTTTCACCACCTAAACAAAAGGTGAGGAATCACTTCACCCCTCCCCACACCCTCCCTGGTTCTTTCCCGCCTCTGTTTCTATGGCACTCATAGAAATAGTAATAAAAGGGTTTCTTTTTTTTTTTTTAAAGGTTTATTTTGTTTGTTTGAGTACACTGCAGCTGTCTTCAGACACACAAGAAGAGGGCATCAGATTCCATTATAGATGGTTGTGAACCACCATGTGGTTGCTGGGAATTGAACTCAGGACCTTTGGAAGAGCAGTCAGTGCTCTTAACCGCTGAGCCATCTCTCCAGCCCCCTAGAAGGGTTTCTTTAAAACCTGTGCCCAGGGGCTGGGATGTAGCCCCATGGGGGAGTCCTTGCTCTCATGCTCTCATGCTCCAGGCCCCAGCATGCTAAACTACATGTGGAACACACACCTGTAATCCCAGCACTCAGGAAGTCTAGACAAGAGAAATTTAAGGTCAAGTCAGGGTCATTGTCTCTTACATTGTAAGTTTGAGGCCAGCCTGAGCTACACAAGACCCTAACTCTAAATAATAAGGTCAAATAAATCAGAGTAAAGCCTACACTCAGATTTTCCCTTAAATTCTGCTGTCTTTTCAATCCCTCGGATCTGACAAAATAGCCTTTCCCCCGTTTTCAGGCACTGGTGGGATTCTCATGACCTTTATTCTTTCTGTAGACACTCTCGAGCCAATGAGGACTAATCTGTAGCTCGGTGAGCAGTATGGGGCACCCCTGCTGAAGGATAGCCATTTCTACAGAGAACGCAGCCTCTTTCTCTGCCCATCACCCCTCTGGATGGTTCTTACCACTTAAAGACGAGGTTGATCCAGTCTCCAACCACTGCCACCCAGAGAAGGTTGATGCCCACCGTCTCTTGAAGATGGAACCAGATGGGAAAGAGGACATAGTAGGCGTTCCTGAGGTCAGCAATCACAGACACTAAGACGAACCAGTCCTGGGAGTCTTCATAATTCACTTGGAGGTAGCGAGTCGACTGGATCCCAAAGTCGTGGAGAACGTTCATTCCTGCCTCCATCCTTCCTCCCTTGGTACCTCAGGAAGCTGCCAGCAGAGCCCGTGCAGTGAGTCCAGCCTGGTTGGCCGTGGTTCCTTTGCTATCAATCTGTGCCTTGCCCCTGTTTTATATGCCCTGGATTCAGTCTGTAGGTCAACCCAGCCCTGATCTTTGGACTCAAAAAACCACTTTTGTCTAAAATCTATTGATCAAAGGTGCATCATCAGTAGGTTGATGCAAACATGTTCAGGGTGATTTACGTAAAATAGCAAAACAGGCATACAAAAACAGCCCGATCGGCCATTGGCAGAGCCAATTATTAACTTGGGCACACTGCTTGACAGTGCTAGGGGTTGCCCTCCTTCCTGGTCCTTGAAGCCAGGCCAGAGGCTCAGGGCAGAGTCTGTTTCAACCATGGCTCTTGTAAGGGTGTCTGCTTTTTGAAGCCTGCAATTGTATTTATTTGGAGACAAAGGGAAGTTTGCTACTCTGGGGAGTGACGTTTTAAGTTATTAATTTAAAATATAAAAAATATGTAGCAGTAGGCTTTGTTGTCCCAGAAACACTCTCTCTCTCTTGGCCTTTCATCAGCTTCACATGGATCTGGGGTCCACCTCTGCTTTGCGAAGACAACAGTGTCTCCAATATTGAATTTTATACTTCTTAGAGCAAGAAAACAATCGTTTAAAATGTTTTTTTCCCATTGGATTGGAGAGATGGCTCAGTGGTTAAGAGCACTGGCTGAGCCTGGTCTACCGAGTGAGTTCCAGGACAGCCAGGGCTATACAGAGAAACTCTGTCTCGAAAAACAAAACAAAAACAACAACAACAAAGGCGCACTGGCTGGTCTTCAAGAGGAACTGGGTCAGTTTCCAGCACCCACATGGCAGCTTACAACTGTCTGTAACTTACCCAGTTCCAGAGGATCCAACAGCTTCACACAGACATACATGCAGCAAAAACCACCGATGCATATGAAATAAAAATATTTTTTAAAATGGCATTTAAAAAGATTTATTTAAAATGTTTTTTCATTTAGGGGTGTACCTGTGTGTGCATGTGACAAAGTGTGTGTATTGATTAGGAGATGACTCCAGATAGGAAAGAGGACACAGAAATTGTTCCTGAGGTCAGCGATCACAGACACTAGGATGAACCAGTCCTGGGAGTCTTTGTAATTCACATGGAGGTATCAAGTTGACTAGATCCCAAAGTCGTGGAGAACGTTCATTCCTGTCTTTCTTCCTACCATGTGGGTACTGGGGATTGAGCTACTTGAGTCATCTCATGTAGCCCTATAGCAATCCTTTTTAAAAATTATTTATTTTTTATGTGCATTGGTGTTTTACCTGCATGTATGTTTGTGTGAGGATCTTGGAGTTACAGACAGCTGTGAGCTGCCATGTGGATGCTGGGAATTGAACCTGGGTCCTCGAACAGCAGTCAGTGCTCTCATCCACTGAGCCATCTCTCCAGCCTGACCAGTCACTTTTTAATGCATTGATTAATTCATTTAGTTACCTTAAACATAAGATATTTTGAATTTTAAGATGTAAGGACAGTGATCTGTGACAGGCAATCTGGCACCCGGTTGAGCACAGGCATAAAATCTGGGCAACCCAGCGGAACACTCCGCAAGGGACCGGAAAACGTTATGCCAACACTCCTGGGGGGCTTTTGGCTCCAGTCACAGTCACGGACCACCCCTCCTCAGGTAGAGGCGGGGCCACACAGCACCAAGCCATCCCCATGTTAATGAGACACCTAGAGGCTTAGCCACGCCCCTTCCCAGTTACTATATCTGCCTCCCCTCTCCCAGAAAGGCAGGGGTACAATTCCATCCAGGCCACTCCACACGATGACAATAAACGTCTTAGAATTATGGACTGTCTCTTCATCTGGACCCACCGTGGGAATCGAGGGATCCAGCCCTCAATTAAGGAGCCATGTCTAATCTTTTACTAAGGGCTTCCGAGCGCTCCCAGACTGTACCCATTCACCCAAGCCTAAGCAGGTATCCCGGCGCCCCAAACCGATGAAACCAGGTCTGGGGGGAACCCCAGCTGCGCTCAGGCTAGCCAGTCTGTGGCACCCTGCAGCGACTGCAGTGCCCCTCGCAGCCGCTTCCCGCGTGTCTCCTGTTCCACCCAGAGCTGCAGCGCTTGGGACAGACACGTGGGGCTTCATTCCACTGTGCCAGGCTTGTTCCCACATGAGGGTTTTTTCTTTGTGTGTGCATGCATGTCTGTGTGTGTGCACGCATGTGTGTGTGTTGCTGGGAATCCAGTGTAGGGCCTCAAGCATGCTAGACAAGCATGTCTTCTCTGGGCTATGTCTCCAGCCCTTCAATTAATACAACAAATCTATGTTCATACAAAAACACTAAAATGAGCCAGTGTCTAGAAATAAGAATGTAGTAAATTGGCAACTGGAAACTCTAGAGAAAACATTAAAATTTTTAGTTTTTAATTTTTTAATTAATTATTTATTTAATGTATGTGAGTACACTGCAACTGTCTTCAGAAGACAGAACACCAGAAGAGGGCATCAGATCCCACTACAGATGGTTGTGAGCCACCATGTGGTTGCTGAGAATTTAACCCAGGACCTCTGGAAGAGCAGTCAGTGCTCTTAACCGCTGAGCCATCTCTCCAGCCCTAGTTTTTAAATTTTTGAAAAGGTTTTGACACCAGGTTTCAAGCACCTCAGGCCTCCAATTCACTATGTCCAAAAGGATAACCATGCTCTTCTGACCCTCGGTTGTTCAGGTGCTGGACCACAGTCATGTCCCTGTTCCCATGGTGTGAGTTTCCAGCCCAGGGCTCCATGCATGTTTTGCATGTGCTCCAGCAAGTGTGCTAGGTCTTTTAGCCTCAACTCAGTTATTATTGAAAAAGGACGTTAGGGCCAGGTGTGGTGGTACTTGCTTAATCCTAGAATGCATGAGGCAGGAGGATCTCTGTGAGTTCAGGAACAGCCTGGTCTATACTGAGTTCCAAGATAGGGCTACATAGAGAGACCCCGCCTTGAGAGGAAGGAAGGAAGGAAGGAAGGAAGGAAGGAAGGAAGGAAGGAAGGAAGGAAGGAAGGAAAAATGGAAGCACAAAAGGAAGAGCACAAGAAAGAAAAAGGCTTTATTATCTTGATTATTCTTTCATATATGTTTATACAATCACTCAAGCAAGGGACAGACCAACAACCTCACTCCCAGGTCACAGAGGATTCAGAGAGGAGCAGGAAAGTGGCTTCGGTGACAGATCATGCATTTTTCAAGGATAGAACTACCAGGAATAAGACACTTTAAAACCCACACGGTTTTCCAGCATTAAACTCTATTAATTTTCACATATGGATTAGATTGGGGCCAGTGAGAAGAAATTCAGAGTTTCTAAATCTGTAGAAAAAGCCGACAGCATCCCACGCTGGAAACGATCCATCTGCGCACCCGGGATACGTGCCTTGCACCTGGAGGTGAGAGCTGGCTTCTTCTCATCTCTACCTGCTATCTCAAGCAGACTCTGACCGCCCTACACTGGCTGTTGCTAAGGGAGAGTGAGAGTGAGGTGGTGTTGGCTCTGCGTAGCCACAGAGGAAGCAAATGCTCAGTGTCTCTGGACACATGGTGGACAGTATCCTCCACTGTCAGGACTTTGGGGGCCACAGGGAATGTGTCTCACCAGAAGAGACAGCCCCTTCCCTCTACCAGGTAACTCTTCCTGGAGATGATTGAGTAACAGCCATGGTGATCCTAGGACTGGAGCTTCTGTGGTTTAAGGTGAGTTGAGGGCAAACGGAGCAGACTCTCCGACAAGGCATCCAAAGGCCACTGTCTGGGTCTGTGCAGGGTGCAGAGCTGGGCTCTCTGTGTCAGGCACGGTTTTACCATGTGCTCAGCATATGGAGAATGAACCCAGAGCGCTATCTTCAGAGGAACTCTGGGAGCACTGCCCACTCATGCTGATTAGGGTTATTTAGAACAGGGCTGATTTCTTATTCTGATCGTGGTAAGGCTGTGGGAGCCTGCCTGCTGGGTGGGTGTGGGTCAAGTGTGGATTACATCATGAGGCCGTTTGCCAGCCCTCGTCTTTGGCCTCTCAGCTCTTTGCTGCTTTCAGCAAATTTTTATCATGTGCAGGAAGAGGTGAATCCCAGAGGACCCGAGCCTGTTGGGAAAATGATTGGAGAAGCTATGGATCCTCTTAGCCTCTGGGTCACAAAATGCAAATCCTGTGCACAGAACAGTCGGTTTTCTAGAGGTATTGTGAAGGATGTTTAAGGAATTATCTCGCCCGCTGTGACGGTGCACACTTGTAATCCTAGCAGGAGGTGAACCCAGGAGGGCTGTAAGTTCAAGACCAGCTTGGGCTACACAGTGAGACCCTGTCTCACAAAGAACAAACAGATTATCTTGGGGGTGGGGAGGGTGACTCAGTATTGTAGCAGCTGTGTGGTGCGCATGCACTTCCGTGTTTGATCAGCAGCACTACAAACAAACAAACAAACAAATAAATAAAATGCCAGCACAAACAAAATAACAAAAAAACTATCTTCAAAGATAAAATTCTTGCCATCTGCCTCTCATTATTTTTTAAACAATTTTTTAAAAGATAGATTCTTTTTCCAAGACTTGTTTGTAATGTTTATTTGTGTGTATGTGTATTTGTGTGTGTGTTTGTATGTGTGTTTATGTGCACATGGTGGTGTGTATTTGTGTGTGTGTGTTTGTGTGTGTGTTTATGTGCACATGGTGGTGTGTATGTGTGTTTGTATGTGTATGTTTGTTTGTATGTGGTTATGGTTATGTGTGTATAGTTATCTGTGTATACGTGGTTGTGTGTGTAGTTGTGTGTATGTGGTTTTATGGTTGTATGTGTATGTTTGTGTGTGTGTTTGTATGGTTGTGGTCGTGTGTGTGTGTTTGTATGTGTGTTTGAGTACATATGGTTGTGGTTGTGTTTATGTGTGTTTGTGTGTTTATGTTTGCGTGTTTGTGTGTTTGTGGTTGTGTGTGTATAGTTATCTGTGTATATGTGGTCATATGTGTGTGTGTGTTTGTATGGTTGTGGTCTTGTATGTGTGTGTGTTTGTATATGTGTTTGAGTGCATGTTGTTGTGTTTGTGTGTATGTATGTTTGTATGTGTATGTGGTTGTGTGTGTATAGTTAGCTGTATATATGTGGTTGTGGTTGTATGTATATGTTTGTATGGTTGTGGTCTTGTGTGTATGTGTGTGTGTGGTTGTGTGCAAAGTGTAAGGTTGGAGTTCCTGATAGTTGTGGGTTACTGTGTGGGTGCTGGGAACTGAACCTGGGTCTCTTGCTGGAGCAGTACATGCTCTCAGCCACTGAGCCATCTCTCTAGCCCCTCCCTCTAATTCTTGCCTTTTTTTTTTTTTTTTTTTTTAATTCTCCACCCAGAAGTGGTGGTGGCAGCGCAAGCCTGGTCTACAGAGCCAGTTTCAAGACAGCAGGGGATACACAGAGAAACCCTGTCTCAAAAAAAAAAAAAAATTCTCCAGTTCAATTTAACCATTTCCAGAGCACAATGCTTCATGGAATCACAGGCATTCCAAGTTAAATCCTGACTGATCTCTAGGGCACTGGGGGGCAGGGAGCCAGGCAGAGCAACCAAAACTGGGAGCTCCTTGTATTGAAGTTGTCTTTTATTTGTACAAATGCCACGAGCCCCTGAGGAATTCTCATTGGGGAGGACTCTGGACATCTACATGCCTGCTGGGAGCCGAAGAAATAACAAGAAAGGGAAACAGCTTGGGGCTCGCTTTGTTAGGGACACGAACCAGCAAGGACACTGGCATTTTTTTCCACAGACAGACAGACATCCAGAAGTTTGAGAAGAATATGAGGGAACAGGGTCAGAATGTATAGTCTGGCTCACCCTTAAGTTGCACAGTGTCCAGGCTGCCACCTTCTGCAAAGGGAGGTCACCTCATTCCTTCTGCTTTACTTGCCAGCAGATGAGCTGAGAGGAAGGGAGTGTGATTCCCAAATTGCATTTACTACCAGAAACAAAGTCTCATTTCATCTGAAGCTCAGTTCTGTATTCTGCCTGGTTCTGAAGTGTGTGGATCAGGTGATAAACCTCTCTCTGTCTCTCTGTTTCTGTCTGTCTCTGTCTCTGTCTCTGTCTCTGTCTCTGTCTCTGTCTCTCTCTCTCTCTCTCTCTCTCTCTGTGTGTGTGTGTGAAAACAGTGTCTCCAGCCAGACTGACCTTAAATTCTCTCTGTAGCCAAGAATAACCTTGCCCGACCTCCCCCTGCTGAATACTGGGATCACTGTCTTGTACCCCAACTCCTGGTTTATAGAAACCCACTTGTGCATGCTGGGCAAGCACACTACCAAGCACGATACAGGCCCAGCCATATAATTTTAATTTAGTATTTCTTTTCTTTACAAGTTTTGAGTTGGTTTCTTTTTCTTCTTTGCTCCCAAGCAATCGATGGGGGAGGCCACGGTGGACTGTGGAAACAGGCTGGCTCAGCGGTTGTCACCTTCAAAGTGAGTGACCCAGTTCATTCGCTAGAAAAACAAGTCGGGATCCAGGTGGAGGTGGGTTAATGATTGTCAGCTGGTGAAAAGGCTGACTTATCTCTGTTCGGTGAGAAAGTTCAGGTTGAAGGTTTTGAACTGTACACCTGTTGACCAGGCAGCCAGAGCCTGGCTCTCAGGAGTGACTGGACATTTTGTTCACTGAAAAATACCTAAAGGCATCTTGCTCCACTGCAAACAACTAAGAGCTCACTGCTCTCTCCCTTCCTCCTGCCAGCCCAGGCTCTGCCTTCTCTCCAAATCAAAACAATCGCTCCTAAGTCACCCTCCCCCAAAAGAAGTAGCTGTTTCTGCCAGGACAGCCAAGCAGTTCCCTCAGGGACAGATGGCAGACTCTGCTCATTCCCAACACAACTTTTGGTGACGCCAAACCCCTCCAGTGTTTAGGGAGCATTCCTTCTTTCAAATTTGGTCCTTCCTGCTAGTCCTCTGGTTGGTGGCACACCGCAGGGGATCTTCTCTTCCCAGTCTGACCATGTAGTGCCCTCTGAAAGAGTCTCCCACAGAAAGTGCCTGATCTACTTCTTTTAGATCCTAGGGCCTTGTGCACACACACCAAGGCCTCTGCCACAGAGCTAAAGGAAAAGATAAGTAGAGCTCTGTTTCGAAAACTGAGATATTGTCCACTGGGTGCAATGACCTGTACCTCAAGGGCCAGCTATTCAGGAGACTGAGACAGGTGGATTCCCTGAGCTCAAGCCATTCAGGGCCAGCCTGAGTAACAAAGCAAGGCTCTGTCTAATTGTGAAATTGTGAAAACCGTGCCCCCCCCCCCCAAAAAAAAAACAACAAAAACCCCTAATGATTCAGGTTGAGATGACTCAAAAGGTAAAGGCTACTGCTGCCAAGCCTGAGGACCTGAGTTCAATCCCCAGGACCCGTATGGTGGAAGGAGAGACCTGACTATGCAAGCTGTTCTCTGACCCTCACATGCGTGCCCACACACATTCACAATCAATAGATGTATTTATAAAGATGAATTCACAGGCAGTGGTGGCACATGCCTCTTGGTCCCAACCCTTGGGAGGCAGAGACTGGCAGATCTCTGAGTTCGAGGCCAGCCTGGTCTACAGAGCAAGGTCCAGGACAGCCAGGGCTACACAGAGAAAACCCTGTCTTAAAACTAACCAACGAACAAAAATTTCACTTAGTTAAGTAAAAAATACAAAGGGTTAAATTTATGCCCAGGAAAGCCAGTCCTCCCTCAATGATCCCAGGACACCTGAACACTAAGGCTACTGGAACCAGCACAGATCTGATGGTCACATGACTCCCCAGAAGCCCCACCTGTCACCTGCCATGCACAGTGAACTTTCTGTGCCAACTCTGTTCTTGTCATTTTTCATCAGTCATTCTAATAGCTGGGAACCTTTTGTCTCAGGCAAGCAGCCCTGTCTTATGGAACATGGTGTCCTGCTCTTTTCTAGCTGGAAACACTAGGAAATAAGTCTTGGACAACATTAACACCCTACCACCCTGAGAGTTCATAGATGCTGAGACGGAAGAGGTGAGGTCCCAAGTTGTTATGAAAACACACGCTGAGGTTAGGGGGGCCCTGTAAAGCTGGCAGCTTCCTATTTTTAGGCATGAAAAACACAGCAGGGCCAGGCAGTGGTGGCACACACCTTTAATCCCAGCACTTGGGAGGCAGAGGCAGGTGGATTTCTGAGTTCAAGGCCAGCCTGGTCTACAGAGTGAGTTCCAGGACAGCCAGGGCTACACAGAGAAACCCTGTCTCGAAAAAAACAAAAACAAACAAACAAACAAACAAACAAACAAAAAAAACAGCAGGGCTCAGCCAGGAAGTGATTCCCTGGTCTCCACAGTACACTGAGTGGATGAAGGAGGGGGAAGCAGGGTCAGGAGAGTCTAACCTGCTTCCCTTCTGGATGGGCAGACTGTGAAAAGGGGTTCCTTTTGTTTCTCCGGTTTTAAACATCGTGGGCTGGAATGCACTTAGCTACCTTTTTGCTTGGTGATAGAGCCTAGCACACAAGGCCCCCTGCCTTGGGAAGAGGAGACTGAGTGACATTTTAAGCACCTTCTCTTTGGAAGGTTTGGCACAGAAAGAGGTCACAAGAAGCCAGGGAACTCTCCAACCGGAAACCCAGAGGTAAGAAGATTCTCGCTCCCTCACCTTGAGCCCCACGTGACCTTGACTTCATCTGCTCTATTGAAAGTTGACTGCGACCTTTTTGTCACAGTCAAATCTCCCTGGCTTCCAAGCACCCGGCGTCCTCCTTAATCGCCTAGCCATGTGGGACAAGTCTGACGTCATGTTTGCTGTGTTCTAGGATGCTCCACTGACTTCCACTGTCTGCTTCTGTAGTCTGTGTGTGTTAGCCTCTAGGAAGACACTGCTCAGAGGTCCCACACGACCCCCACACCACAAGTCCTTCCAGATCTGATTTTCTCCCAGCCTTTGCTGATTTGGAAGGGAGACCTTTCTTCTTTGCCCTCCTGTGTACTGAGCCTGGCATTCTTATCGTCTTTGACATCTCTTCATGCTCTCTCGCCCTTACATTTCCAATACGTACTTCATTTTATTTATTGTATCTTGGGGTGTGTAGCACATGCATGTGTGTGCACATGTGTGTGCATGTGTGCACTGGCCTATGCATGTGCATGTGGAAGCCAGAGGTTAAAGGTCAATGTCAGGGGGTCTTCTACTTCTCTCTACTTTATTTTACATTAAAATATTTTTTATTTATACTATTTTCTTTTATGTGATTGAGTGCTTTGCCTGCTTGTATGTATGCATGCTATGTGTGTGCCTGGTGCCCACAGAGGTCAGAAGAGAACACTGGAACCCCTGGAACTGGAATTTTAGATGGTTGCGAGCTGCCAGATAGGTGCTGGGACTAGAACCTGGGTCCTCTGTAAGAGCACCAAGGGCTCTTAACTTCTGCGCTATCTTTCCAATCCTTCCACCTTGTTTTCTGAGACAGGTTTTTACTGAATGCAGTACTTGCCATTTTGGCTAGATTGGCTCATCAGTGATTCCCAGGATCTACCTGTATTCATTCTGGACCTTAGTGCTAGGATCACAGGTGAAATCTCAGCTTGGATGGATGTGGAGACCGGATCTCAGGGTCTCATGCCTGCACAGTCCTTCTACCTGGACCCCTGGGTCCTTTACCTCCTTTTGACTGTCCACTCCCCTCTCAAGCCTCACCCCAAGCCAAAAGGCCAGACAGGCCTTTTATAAAGTATCTCTTTCTACTCACCATTCAAAAGCCATTTAATGGCTCTTGTGATTTACAAAATGAAACTTGAGGTCAAGTTCACACAGTGTCAGATCCCAGGTTATCTTTCCAGTCTTGTTCCTTCATGGCCTTTCCTCACAGTTTCTGCACCCCATTGACACCCATTGTGCCCTAACTTTGCTCCTCTTTCTACTGGGACTGTCACTTCCTTCTGCTAAACATGTCCAGATTCTAACCATATTCAAGGTCAAGTTACATAAGCCTTCTCAGCACAGTGACCCTCACCTCTGACTAAAGGAGCTCACCCAAGTCCCCAGAGTACTTAACTGGTCCTAGTCTTGGCGCACGGATCACTCTGAAGCATGCACTGAAGTTGTTCTGTTTGTGACTTGAGTCTTCTCCTTCAATGTTGAACCTTGAGGGCATCTCTTTCAGTCTCTAAAACTGAGCTCTGCTCACCTATCAGCTGCACAGTACAAGTGTTGGTTGGATGGTAGAAAACATGCTCTTAGCCCTGGCCCCTTTGCCTTTGCTGGTACCTCGCTTCTTATCAGGACATGAAGTTACATCTTTATCCTTTGAATATGAGTCTGGTCTTGTGACTTGCCTTGGGTAATGGGACATTGGCAAAGGGAGGCAGGAGGCTGGGGAGGTGGCTTAGTTGTAAAATGATTGTTGGGCAAGTGTGGGGTCATGAGTTCTGATCCCTAGCACTCACATAAAAAGTCAGCCATATGCAGTGGTGGGCAGTGGTGACACACACCTTTAATCCCAGCACTTGGGAGGCAGAGGCAGGCGGATTTCTGAGTTCGAGGCCAGCCTGGTCTACAAAGTGAGTTCCAGGACAGCCAGGGCTATACAGAGAAAACCTGTCTCAAACAAAACAAAACAAAACAAAAGTCAGCCATATGGTGTGCTTCTGTAACTCCAGAGCTGGGGCAGAGCCAGGGACAAGTAGCCAATTAGCAAGATCCAATTTCAGTGAGAGACCCTATCTCAAACACAAAGTGGAGAGCCGGCTATATGGTTCACTGGGTAAAAGTGCTTGCTGCCAAACCCAGAGACCTGAGTTTTGCCTCTGGAACCCACAAGTTGGAAGGAGGTAAACAACGCCTTTAATCCCAGCACTCGGGAGGCAGAGGCAGGCGGATTTCTGAGTTGGAGGCCAGCCTGGTCTACAGAGTGAGTTCCAGGACAGCCAGAGCTACACAGAGAAACTCTGTCTCGAAAAAAAACAAAAACAAACAAACAAACAAAAAAAAGCAATTGAACTCAGGAGCTCTGGAAGAGCAGCCGGTGCTGAGCCATCTCTCCAGCCCCTTAATTCTCATTAAAATCCTAAAGTAGGTTTTATTACTCTCCCTACTGCACAGGTGATAAAATTGAGGTACTAGGGATGTTGAGTAACTTGTCCTAGGTCACACTGACTGGATCAAATCCCAGCAGCGTCGTTCCAGAGGCAGCCACTAACCTAAGACCCTGTACCCCATTGCTTCTGCTTGTCCAGAGCAAGAGAACAGCAACACACCAAACTGCTGCCTCCAAACCATTCCCTCCCACCCCTCACCGGTTCTAAGAATTAGAAGAGAAAAATGTGGCCCAATTCCTCAGTCTCTGCCACTACTCCGTGACCTGTTGGGTCTACCTCCAAGTTCAGAGTTTCTTCTGAGCTGGGAGAATTGCTTTTCTGACTTGCTCATATCCACCCTCCCAGAATCCTTTGTCTTCAGTTCCTTCCTGCAACCTTTGCTGGACAGGAGTTTAGGTAATAGCAGTGTCTCCTGGAACGGAAGTGTTTGGGCCTGCCATGTCAGTATTGCCCTTTGGTCTTGTGTCCTGTCCCAAGCTGACAGTGCAAAAAGAATGGGTTATTCACCTGGGATCTTTGGACTTCCACTCTTTTGGAGGGAGCCAAATCAGAAAATGGATGTGAAGTGGCTTTTTAAATTTTAAGACAAAGAAGTGATGTGACTTTAATAACGATGATGGCTGCTGGTTCCAGTTTTAATAGAGACGTTATTTGAGCTTCCATATGGGTGCAATGTCAGGCTGGGCACAGGCCCTGAGGCCAAACCCTCCAACCCCTCTGTGTGTACATGTGTGCATGCACAAGTGTGCAACTCTCTCTCTCTCTCTCTCTCTCTCTCTCTCTCTCTCTCTCTGTAGATCAGAGGTTACCTTATGCACCATCTATCTTGCCTTTATTTATTTTGGTTTTTCAAGACAGGATTTCTCTGAGTAGCCTTGGCTGGCCTGGCGTTCACTCTGAACTGCACAGAGAAACCCTATCTCGAAAAACAACAAAACCAAACCAAATAAGTAAAAGTCCTGGCTACTCTTGCAGAGGAATGCAGGAGTCTGATTCCCAGAAGCTACAAGGCAGCTCACAACTGTTTGTGAAAGGACATTTCTCAGCATAAAGGGGCAAAGGGCAGGGAGTGAGATAAAGACAGGAAACAGAGGATGAGGGAAAGGGAAGAGGACCAATGGGGAGGGAGGAAAGGGGCAAAGGGGGCAGGAATATTTGTCCCAGGGACAAAGGATTGCCTCTGGACAAAGAGAAGACAGAGCTGTCCTGGAGGCAAATGGCAGTTTATAAAGGTAAAGGGGAGAAAATGAGTTAGGATGAGGTGCTTAATTTTGATTGGGAGCCGGGCAGTGGTGGCACACGCCTTTAATCCCAGCACTTGGGAGGCAGAGGCAGGTGGATTTCTGAGTTCGAGGCCAGCCTGGTCTACAGAGTGAGTTCCAGGACAGCCAGGGCTACACAGAGAAACCCTGTCTCAAAAAACCAAAAAAAAAAAAAAAAATTTTTTTTTGATTGGGCATGTTAATTAGGTGAACCAGAGGGACTTTCGATTGCTGGACTTCAATACTTTGATAGCTGGACCTTGGTAGTCAGCCTCAGGAGGAGGAAGTGGCCAAATAAGGGACTAGACCTAGCTTTAGGATGTAATCTAATGGTTTTTAGCAAGGCAGAGGGGATGGGGGAAGGAGAAGGCCCGTGAGAGATGTTTGCCATGCTTGGGCCTGCTAGAGCCCCTTCAGGTTGTAACTCCTATCCTGGGAGATCAGATGCTCTCTTCTGGCCTCCGAAGTTGATACATGCATGTGGCACACTTACATACAGGGAAAACACTCACATACATAAAATAAAACAAACATCTTTTTAAAAATAAGTGAAATTAGATGCCACTATAATCGGCTTTTTGTGTAGATTCTGGGGACAGAACTCAAGTCCTTAGGCCTGCAGAGCAAGCATTTCCCCAGCCTGAGGAACTCTGGTTCCACACTTCATAAGCTGGGGACACAGGTAGACAATTCAGCTTATGACCCTTCCATCATAGCGTTCAGACAGACGCAGGCGGGAATCAGGGAGAGCTGGCAGCCGTGTGCTCAGGAGAAAGTAGCAGGAGCAATCAATGTTTTAGTTGACTTTTACTGGGTGTCATCACATAGAGTGGGGGAGCACTCAGGCAGAGGTGAGTGGACAGAAGAACCTGCTTACTAAAGGCATGAGGTCTAGAATGCTGCATCAGGAAGCATCATCAGGCAGGCTGGGGAGTAAGGGGCTGACCCTCCATGTGTGGGAAGCTCTGAAGATTTAAAGGAACAGATGACCAAGGAAAGATTGTAGGAGGGAAGGAAGGTAGGAATTGACTTAGCTTATACCTGCCTCTGGGGCTGGGGGTATAGAGCAGTTGGCAGAATGCTTGCCTAATGTGCATGAGGCCATGGATTCAGTCCCCAGGACTGCATAGACCTGATGTGGTGGTCTATGCCTTCACCCAGCACTGAGGAGGTAGTGGCAGTAGGATCAAAAGTCCAAGGTCACTCAGAGCTACCTAGTGAATGGGAGGCTGCCTGTACTTCACAAGACCTTATCTCAAAAATTAAAAACCTGAAAGATTAATCTGAAAGTTAGGTGTGAGAATTGTGCCTGGGCTCAGGTGTCAGCGCAGGTCCCCTGATGTTTGCTAGCATATTTCAGCCGTTTCTGGATGAAATCATTCAGTTCAAAGGAAGCTCTGCCCAAGTCACAATTCTGAATTCATCTGTGCATCTAGGATCGTCTTTTAGAGAGAATCTGGATTCACAGAAGTGACACCCGAAGGCGTTTCTTTATTCACAGAACCCAGCAGAGCTAACACACTAATCACAAGAAACTGTTTATTTCCAAGAGAGAAGCAGGGCTTGGGATCAGCGTTTAATGGAGGGCTTCCTGCTCAGACCTGGTTCAACCCCTGGAACCAGTGTAGAAGTAGGAGAGAATCGACCCCACGGAGTTTTCCTCTGACTCCCACATACACTATGTATGGTGTATATATACATGCATACACACATGCATGTGTGCACACACACACTCACACACACACACACGTACACACACCACCAGCTCACTCACGTTGGGCTTGGGTTGTGCACCAAAGAGTGTTTGGGTTTGGTCTGGTTCTGCTATATACCCAAATGCTGAATACCGACCCCCAGGATCTGCTTGCCCCAACAAACAGATCCTCAGATACACCAAGTGGTGCTATAGGAACCTTTCTGCCCAATTTAAAGCTATTGGCTAAATAAAAATAGCTACAGCCAGTTCCTGGGGAGTAGAACAAGGCAGAGTTTCAGGTACCAGGCGGGCGGTCGCAGGTAGGGACCACGAAGAAGGGGAGTGGAGAAGATGAAAAATGAGGATAGGAGAAAGAAATGAAGAGGACAGAAAACAGGTCTCCATTAGATGTGGTGGACAGGAGCACGTGCCTGAGTGGAATAGCCTCTGTGGATGGAGCAGAAATAACCCGATTCTGACCGCAAGTCCTTGGGTAGCACAGCTGGGAAGTAGGCAGTCTGACATTAGGAAAATAGACTAGGGGATCCTGGTAATTGTGCAAGTGTTGATTAAATAAATCCATAGGACTCTGCTGCTGTTACTGGGGGCCTGGCTGGGTCATATTCATAACTAAGAGTTTATTAAACTCCATTTATAAAAGTGCACCTCCCAGACGGGAGGGGATGGGGGAGGCTCTGTCCAGGTGGGCCAGGGCTGCAGCCTTGGCAGGCAGCTGCAACCAACTGAGAAGACACAGTTGTCTGAGGGTCAAGCCTGGGCTGCATCAGTCCTAGCCCCAGGTGCTTGGTCAGAAAGCGCATCACAGCTGTCAGCTCCTCGGGGCTCAGGTCTGCGAACAGCTGACTCTGGCCAGGGGTTGTCCAGGGCTGGAGAGCAGGACGTGTGAAGGGGCAACAAGGAGCGAGGTCCACCTAACTCACTCTCAATTTTTCCCTTACTCTTCCTTCTCCTAGGCCAGTCACCAGAAATCTCAATAGGTAGAAGATTGAAGACATCCATAGCTAGACTCCCACCACCTCAGGCTCTGGTTCTGAATAGGAAATAGCAAGGCTAAGAAAGGACTTTGGCAAGGATGTCTCTCTTCCTTGTTAGGATTCTGGCCTCTGGATGGCATCATCCAAAAAAAAAAAAAAAAAAAAATAGTGTCAGGCCTTGGGGCCTCCCCTTGAGCTGGATCCCACCCTGGGCCTGTCACTGGACCTCCTTTTCCTCAGGCTCCTCTCCATTTCCATCCCTGCAGTTCTTTCAGACAGGAACAATTATGGGTCAGAGTTTTGACTGTGGGATGGCACCCCATCCCTCACTTGATGCTCTGTCTTTCTGCTGGAGGTGGGCTCTACAAGTTCCCTCTCCCCAATGTAGGGCCTTCCATCTAAGGTCCCTCTCTTTGAATCCTGAGAGTCTCTCACCTCCCAGGTCTCTGGTACATTCTGGAGCCCCCCCCCCCATCTCCTACCTCCCAAGGTTGCCTGTTTCCCTTCTTTCTGCTGGCCCTCAGGGCTTCAGTCCTTTTCCCCCACCCTATACTCGATCATGTTCCCCTCTTCCCCTCCTGTCCCCTCCTTCCCAGGTCCCTCCCTCCCCCTTTGTGGCTGGACCAGCAGTCTCAATTAACCTGGACCCCGGAGATCTCTCAGATACTGGAACACCAACCAGGCAGCATATGCCAGCTGACATGGGGCCCCAGGCACATATGCAGTGGAGGACCACTGGGTCTGGTTTTAGTCAGAAAGGATGCACCTAACCCTCAAGAGACTGGAGGCCCCAGGGAGTTTAGAGGTCTGGTGGAGTGGGGGTGAGGGGTGGGGACATCCTCATGGAGACAGGGGTCAGGGAGGAGGGATGTGGAACAGTTGGAGGGTGGACTGGGAGGGAATAAACTCTGGAGTTTAAAATAAGTAAATAAATAGAAATTATATATTAAATTGAGTGAAAGACAACACCCCCCCACACAAAAAAAAAGCCCTAGTGAGAATGATAGAGACAAAGCCTGCAGGTACTGGGATCAGGACAGGTGCAGGTAGGGCTGGGGGGAGGAACCTTGACTTCAAGTGTCTCATAGAGGTCATCTCTGTCCTGTTCCAAATCAAGGAACACACTTGGAGTGGTGGGGAGCCACATGTGCACCAGTGTGTTCTGGAGAACAGCTGGGAGCTGGCAGACTGCAGCTCTTCAGCAGGGTTTCTCTTGGTTATAAGCAGCAGACGAACCTTTCCTTGCACCTGGGCCACAGCTGGATCCCGTTATTTCCACCCTCCTTCCTCTAGTTAAAAGCACTTCAAGCCCTCTCTGACATTTCTGCCCCCACAGTCCTATCCCTCCACCACTACCCCCAGTCCTCCATCCCCTGTCCCTGTCCCCAGCCATCACAATCCTCCAGTGACTTTCAGTGAATCAGATATATAATGAGCAGAAGCCTGGGAGGAGCCGAGCTGTAGGGCTGAGCCATGTCCATTTTTGGAGGCTTGGGGGTTGTAAGCATTGGACAGGAGCATGTGAGGTGCTGAGCAAGTTGGACGCTGGCTTGATGAGGATCAGGGAAGGCACACCAGGTAACTGTAACCCTCCTGTCCCCTTGAGCATGATTGACAATCAGGCCAGGTCACACAGGTCAGATGTGGCTGGGGTGCTGACCTCCAGGTTCATAAACTAGCCAGTGCTTTCAATCAGAAAATTCTCTATGAGGGTGTATTAGTCAGGGTTCTCTAGAGTCACAGAACTTATAGGTAGTCTCTATATAGTAAGGGAATTTGTTAATGACTTACAGTCTGTAGTCAAACTTCCCAACAATGGTCAGTAGTAGCTGTGAATGAAAACCCGAGGATCTAGCAGTCACTTAGTCCCACAAGGCTCGCAGGAGAAGAAGATTGAATCTTCCTCCTTCCAATGTCTTTATGTAAATCTCAAGCAGCAGGTGTGGCCCAGATTAGAGGTGTGCTTACCACCACACCTGAAACTTGTGTCTTCCAGACTCAAGATCTAGATCACAGGTGAGTCTTCTAATTTTGAATTGTAATTCACTCTAGTTATAGTCAAGTTGACAATCAGAAATAGCCACTACAGAGGGTTAATGTTCCTTGCCAACTTGACAGATCTGAAATTATCTAGAAAATAAACCAGGTTCAGCTGTGAGGGATTATCCAGCTTCTGGGCAGTCTTGTAAAAGGGTGTGTTGATTGAGGTGGGAAGACCCAGGCACCACCCCCTGGATTTGGGTTCTGGACTATATAGACAATAAGAAGGGGGCCAAGCCTCAGCATCCATTTTTTCTCTCTCTCTCTGCTTTCTGACTATGAATACCTTGTGACCAGTTGCTTCAATCTCCTGCCAATTTTGTGTGATATTCTACAAAATGCCATTGGAATCAAGGGAGCATGTGCTTGTCAAAGGAATAAAGTATGTCTTCTCTGCCAGCAAATCCCTGCATCTTCTAAAATCTCTCAGCTCCTTTCCACCCTCTGTCTCTGGATCTCAAATTTAGCTCCACCATCCCTGTTAACTGGACAGCCCCATCCTGGGCAAAGAGACTGAAGGTTCCAGAGATGGGACCTGATTTCCTCACATACCTGGGGAGTGGTGGTCTTCATTTTTGACCTTGTAACATGTCCAAGAAAAGATGTTGAGGGGACCTTAAACATAATGTGTCGCACTGGCACAGAATGGGAGACTTCTAGTCAAAAGCAAGAGATCAATCTAATGGCTATGGAAGTAGGGCAGGGCAGGAGAGGCCGGAAGACATAATGCCATGAGAAGCCTTCATGGATGCTTGTTTCTTCAAGGTATTGTTGCTGGAAGATGAGAGCTTGCAGCTCTGGAGAATAAATATAAAAATAACTTTCATTTGCCAAATGTAAATGTTAAGGCTCACTGCTGAATAAGCTCACCCTTTCTAGCTTTCTCTGAACTCTGGCTGGCTGGTTCAACTCAGCTGTTCTGACTCAAACTCTTCTCCAAGCTGACTGATTCAATCTGGCTTCTTTTAGCTTCTCACTGAATTGCTCTGCTTGGCCTCAAACTAAATCTGGCAATCTGTTCTAATCTTCTGGCTCCTTTTTATTCTCTGGCTTCAACTGCCTCTGCTGACCTGCACTGAACTGCACAAACTGAACAGAACTCATGAATGAACTGCACAAATTGAACAGAACTCATGAATGAACTGCACAAACTGAATAGAACTCATGAATGAACTGCACAAACTGAACAGAACTCATGAATGAACTGCACAAACTGAACAGAACTCATGAATGAACTGCATTGATTAAACTGCTTCCCAACTGACTCTCCGTGCACTGTTCTTAAATATCTTCTCTTTCCTCTCAGCTCTTTTAAATAGTTTCTTTTTCCTCTACTATTTTTGTGGGCGCTGGGTGTATCCTATCTCTGACTCCTTCTGTCAAATCTTTCTGATTTGTCATTTGTCTACCTTTCAATTAGACATCACTTTCCAACATGGCCATTCCTCCTATAAACTAATTTTACTTAAAAAAATGTGCACTAAGGGTGTGATAATATTTCACCCAGAGGGATTAAAGGTGTGTGATGAGTCTGCATTTCTGCTGGATCACACAGGCCTAGGTCTTTGGATGTGATCCCTTGCCAGAGCAGCCATGTTGCTGGATTAAAATTCCTTTACAGTTAAGGCCTCCCGGAAGTCTATATCTCTAGCTGAACTTTTGGAACTTAGGTGGCAAATCCTCTCCCTTGTTCTTGAGAGTTGTGGGCATGAGCTCCTTTCAAGGCTGTGAGAAATGAAAACTTCAAATGGGATGGGATCTCCACACAGTCCCCCTCTCTCTCCACGGAGTAGCCCTGCCTGTCCTCCAGGAAGCTGAGACCTGCTTTCTGTCTTCCCCATCTGACTTCTGTATTCTGAAGCAGCTATCTGGGGCAAAGGTTAGGGGGCAGGACTGTATGATCAATATTGTTAATTGAAAACATGTTTTTGGAACATTCTGGTGAGCATTTGGCAAACAAACAAATCATTCCATAAGTGATTTAAAAACATGGCTGAGGGTGTAGCCTAGTTAGTGCGGCATTTGCCTAGCACAATGGAAATTCGGGTTCCATCCCCAATAGCACAAAAAGCTAGCATGGATGGTGGTACACGCCTGTAACCCCAGTCCTCAGGAGAGTGAGGAGTTCCAAGCTATTCTCTGCTACATAGAGCACTCAAGAGAAGCCTGAGCTACTAGAGAGGAAGAGTGCGCGTGACAGATTCTGTCATCTCTGGTGAACAATCCTTTGACTCCTCTTGTTTCTCCTTACAGGGAGGTCCGGAGTCGGTATGGAGGACAGATGAGGTCAGAGGACTGGAGCCGTAGGGAAAAGAGGGTAAGGGTGGGGAAAGACGTGTTTTCCAACACCAGAAGAGCAGCTCACTGGGAAATTCCGTGGGACTCCCAAGTAAAGACTGAGTGTGTGTGCCCATCCCCTGGCGGAGGAGAAACTCTGCCTTCTTCCCACCCACCCAAAGCTTGGAGAAGGACCAGCCTCAGGGAGGAGCCTGTAACCCCGCCCCTCCTCCTCAAGGCATGGGAAAGGGGCCTTCTCTGTGTCATCTAGATGAAGCCTCACACTGTCCCTGTTGCAGCCCGCGTCCTTTTACCAGAGACCTCTCTTCAAAATGTGAATGCAAAACATATCAAAAGAAGAAGAGTTTATTCCTGAGCCAAATGTGCGTCATGCCCATTCCTGGCCCGGAACACAGGTTTAGGTTGTTACCTCAAGTAGCATATCCCAACTCGGAAACCATTCGTGGAGTTTCAGACCTAAGAAAGTCGTAAGCCACGACATTTTCACATACATCGGTGGAAGTCTTAGGTTAGGGGGGTTCAGCAAAGTAAGGTGATCTCTGATAAAGGTTTCAGATGTTATCCCATGATACTGTTGTTAGCTTTTGAGTAGTTGGATGTCAGTAGTTTGCTAAAATTGTTTGTTTGTTTGTTTGTTTGGCTTTTGTTTTGAGACAGGGTGTCATGTATCTCAGGCTGGTATTGCATTCACTGTGTAATGGAGAATGACCTTGAATTCCTGAAGTTCTTGCTTCCACCCTTCAAGTGCTGGGATTACTGGATTGAGCAACCATACTACGACTTAAAAGGTTTACCTTATAGTTGCAAAGATGTTAGGTCAGACACACCAGTGGGCAACAGATGTATATTAAAGAGACTGAAGGTAGCCCAGGATATCTTAGGTCTGGATCTGCAACATTCCAACTCTCCACAACCGTGAAATTCTAATTTGTTAGTTGGCCGTAGAATTTTTAGCATAGTTGTGGCTCCCCCCTACCCTGGGAATTTCTGCTCCAGAAGAAGCTGTAACTAGTGACTTAATCCCTGTGTTTGTGCCTTTTCTATTGTGATAAAACACTGTGACCAAGGTAACTTATAGAAGGTTTTTTTTGTTTGTTTGGTTTGGTTTTGGTTTTGGTTTTTCGAGACAGGGTTTCTCTGTGTAGCCCTGGCTGTCCTGGAACTCACTCTGTAGACCAGGCTGGCCTTGAACTCAGAAATATGCCTGTCTCTGCCTCCCAAGTGCTGGGATTAAAGGCGTGTGCCATCACTGCCTGGCTAGAAGGGTTTTACTTTAAGCTATGGTTCCAGAGAGTTAGGGTCTATAATGATGGGGTCACCATATGGTGACTGGAGCAACAGCTGTAAGCTCACATCTTGAAGCACACACAGGAAGCAGAGAGAGTAGATTCAAAATGGCACAAATCTTTATGTTCTCAAAACCCATCCCCAGTGACAAACTTCCTCCTGTAAGGCCACACCTCCTAAGCCTCCCCAAACAGGGCCACAACCTGGTGAACACACACTGAAATGCCAGAGATTATGGGGGGAGGGGCATTTCTCATTCAAAGCATCATAGTGCCTTTGAAAGCAACATTAGGATGAGTATGTTTTATTCTTTTTTGTTTTGTTTTGTTTTTTGTTTTTTTGAGACAGGGTTTCTCTGTGTAGCCCTGGCTGTCCTGGAACTCACTCTGTAGACCAGGCTGGCCTCGAACTCAGAAATCCACCTGCCTCTGCCTCCCAAGTGCTGGGATTAAAAGCATGCGCCACCACTGCCCGGCTGTGTTTTATTCTTTAAAAAAAATAAAGTGGCTGGGCATAGTGGTGCACACCTTTAATCCCAGCACTTGGGAGGCAAAGGCAGAATCTCTGCATGATTGAGACCAGCCTGGTCTCCTTAGCAAGTTCTAAGACAGCTAGGGCTACATAGAGAAACCCTGTTTCAAAAAAAAGAAAAGAAAAAGAAATGAAGAAAGAAAAGGTATGTGCGTGTGTGTGTGTGTGTGTGATCACGTCTGTTCAGGCACATATTTGTGTATGCATGGACATGCTTGTATATCTGTTGTTGTGTGTGAACATGTGTGCCTGTTTGTGAGTTATGACTGTGTCTATGTGTGTTCATACTTGTGTGTTTGTGTGTATTAGCGTTTGAGGGTATGCATGTGTGCATGTAAGTGTGTGTATGTGTGTGTGTATGGGTTTCTGTGTATACATGCACCTGTGTTTAGTGTGCATGTACATGAGTATGTGTTCATTTGTGAGTAAACCGATGTGTATACATCTGTGAGCATGTATGTGCATGTTTTTGTGTGATTGTGTTTGTGTGTGTACATGCGTACTTTGTATGCATCAGTACATGTGTGTATATACCACATACATTTATATTTCTGGCCATGTGTTCACAGTGTGGATTGCACTTTTTGTGTGTTGGTCCCTCTGCATCTGTGTGTGTTTTTTGTGTTTACTTATACATATGTGTGCTTATATGTACATGTATTCATAGATACATGTGCACACATGTTTCTGCCTGTATGTGTCTGCGTATTTCTGTGTGTGTGTGTGTGTATTTGTGTGCTTATACAAGCACATGCCTGGTGTGCATGTGTGTGCATGTGTGTGCATGTGTGTGCATGTCTGTGTATGAGCACATGTAAGGAGGTTAAGGCAAAGTGCTGTGAAACAGGATAGTTTAGCTACAATGACATCTAAGAAAGCCAGCACCTAATATCCACAGTTGGAAGTACGCAGGACAATGTCTGGAAAAAACGAATGGCCAAGAGCACAGACCTGGGAAGAGAGTCTAGAAATCCCTGGAAAGTCTTCTTAGAAAAGAACAGATGCAGAGGAGGAGGAAGTGTGGGACTGGGAGGTAGGAAGGAGATCCAGAAGCAGCAGGAAGCACTCAGCAGTTTCCCATTGAAGATGTCACACTGACATTTGCCAAAGCAGTACCCATGGTCTATGGTCACCACTGGACAGACAGTGGGTTAAAGGGTGATTTCCGGAAAACAGCAACCAGATCCGTGCAGTGTAGAAGCATCTTTGGAGAAAGGGGTGTGTGCAGGTGAACACAGAGATACTCCTGCCTGCTGGAGCTGCAAGGCCAGGCAGAGGCTTGACAAGATGCAGATCCCTAGGGAAGAGCCAGTCAGTATCTGGAGACTGAAGAACAGATTTTCAGCTGGCTCAGGAGGCTAAGAAAGGCGTACCACACCAGGGCTATGTAGCAAGCCAGGCCACCCTGAGCTACATACTGAGACCTTTTCTCAAAAACCTAAATGAATAAACAAGCACAGAAGGAAGATAGCAGGATATTCCTGAGTGGAGGCAAGGGAGGAGTAAATTAGTGAAAAGAAGCCAATGGATATAATGGCTTCCACCTGTAATCCCAGCTCTTGGGCAGAAGAGGCAGGTGGGTCTCTGTGAGTTCAAGGCCAGCCTGCTCTATATGGTAAGTTGTAAACTATTCAGTGTTACATAGTGACAGCCTGTCAAAAATAAAAATTTAAAAACAGGGGAGGCGGAACTGGGACTCCACCACACTTTTTTTTTTTTTTTTTTTTTTTGGTTTTTCGAGACAGGGTTTCTCTGTGTAGCCCTGGCTGTCCTGGAACTCACTCTGTAGACCAGGCTGGCCTCGAACTCAGAAATCCGCCTGCCTCTGCCTCCCAAGTGCTGGGATTAAAGGCGTGCGCCACCACTGCCCAGCTCCACCACACTTTCTAAGGTTTATTCATGTTTTTTCCCAATCACCCTATGCATTGTGTAAGTGTACACAAGCGATCTGACCACCTACTGGGAAATCAGCTTCCTAGAAAGGGGATTGATTGGTGGGGAGGGCCACTCTCTGGTCAGCAACTGAACACACTATTGTCCGTCCTGGAGTGTCTTCACGCTCTCACCCCTCCGCCCTGGGCAGCCTTTATTTCTCTGTAAGATCAATGTCGACATCCCATCCTCTAGGACCATGGGCCCACCATTCGTACGCTGCACCCCTTTCATACAGTGCCTCATGGCGTGGGGACCCCAACTGAACAGTTATTTTCATCGTTATTTCATAGCTGTAATTTTGGTACTGTTATGAACTGTAGCGTAAATATCTGTGTTTCCTGATGGCAAGCCAGGAGGGAGCAAGCCAGTAGGTACCTCTCTGTCACTGGCTCTGCATCAGTTCTTGCCTCCATGTTCCTATCTTGAGTTCCTGCCCTGACCTCTCTGGATGATAAGCTAGGAACAATAAACTAAAATAAACCTTTTCTTCCCCAAGTTACTTTGGGTCATGGTATTTTATACAGCAGTAGAAACCCTAAGACAGGTTTTTAATTGTTACATTTGTGTGTGTGTGCGCACGTGCGTATTCAAATGTGTAAGAGACAGGGGAATGATAGAAAAGACCTTAAAAAATCAATTTAAGGAGGAAAGACTTGCCGGGCAGTGGTGGCGCATGCCTTAAATCCCAGCACTTGGGAGGCAGAGGCAGGTGGATTTCTGAGTTCGAGGCCAGTCTGGTCTACAGAGTGAGTTCCAGGACAGCCAGGGCTACACAGAGAAACCCTGTCTTGAAAAACCAAAAAAAAAAAAAAAAAAAAACAAACAAGCAAAAAAACCCAACAACAACAAAACAAAAAAAAGATTGGGTTATGTACTGGAACTCCTTAATAAAGCTGGAAGAGTTAGAAGTATACTAACCCAGTCTTTTTTCTATTTGAGAAAGTTCACTCAGTGAGAATGGGACATGTACTCTGACCAGACCATCAGCTCCAGCCACTTCCCTTAGAGGAAGGACCGGTGCTGGGTCAGGTGTCTCTGGAGAAGAAGGAATTGGGAGTTTGGCTGCGGCCTTAGAACGCATGATAGGAAGAGTGAAGGTCGGCGCCATGCAGGGCGATTGGAGCGACCTGCAGCTCACACAGAAGAAGGGGAGGAGTCTGGAGAGGTCAGTCTAGTAGGCTCTAGGGTATCCTGGTGAGAAGGAGAAACTGAGGTAGCAGTTTGGGTTTTGGACGGTGCAGAAGGCGACGTGGAAGCAGGTCTGCAGTGGAAGGGAGGAGGTTCATTAGCTGGGTCTAGGGTTGTGGAGTCATCTAGTGGTGGTTGAATAGGTTTCATGGCTAAGAGAAGTTGGGATGGAGAACAAGCAGAACACATAGAGGGCTGAGAGGGAAGATAGAGAAAAGCTTGAACATATGGGATTTCCCTCCATTTTCCCGACTGCTGGCGGTATGTATGGAGAGCATGCCATTAGGTGACCATTTGGAACTATTTTCTAAAGAGTACTGAATCCAAACCTTATTGCAGAGGTGTATCAATTTTGAGGGCCTCAAATCAGGTGTTAATTTACGAGATTTGAGGTTTGCCAGGAGACATCCCAGTGGGGTGTTTGGAGGTACGTTTGAAGACCAATCAGTACCCATTGGGTGTTGGGGGATGTTACTGAACTATTCGTGCCGGTGTCCCAGAGAATAAGTTCAGTAACCAGAGGCCGGCTAAGCTAGAAATTCAAGTCGTCACGAGAATCCTAGGAGCCGAGGCTGGCAATTTCCTAGAAATTGCCAGAAAGCAATTCAACCTAGTACTAGGATTTTTAAATGGCTGAGGGGGGGGTATGAACTGCTTTCAAGAGGGGAGGACACCCAAGGGCTAGGTCCTAACTTGCAGGTCAGCTAGGAGGCCAGTCATAGAGACTGGGGCAATGAAAAGCCAACCTCTCAGCCCAGAAAGAGTTGGCCAGACACTATCTGAGCAAAAAGGGTCCTCCAGCCGTGCGGTGGTAGCACACACCTTTAGTCCCAGCACTTGGGAGGCAGAGGCAGGTGGATTTCTGAGTTCGAGGCCAGCCTGGTCTACAGAGTGAGTTCCATGACAGCCAGGGCTACACACTACACAGAGAAACCCTGTCTCAAAATGCTGGTTAGCAGGAGGCGTGGAACTGTTTGGTGTGGCACCACGTGGTGGAAGTTTGTGAGTCTGGCGGTGGTGGTGGTGCAGCAGCGGCAGAGGGGCGGCAATGGGGCAGCAGCAGCAGCAGCAGAGGAAATCTATGCAGTAGCGATGGCAGTAGCGGCAGTCCACTGGGCGGCTGGAAGGTCGCTCGAGGCAGTGACCTGGGGCCCCGCCCAGACCCTGTAGCAACCAGCATTGAAATTCCCGGGTTTCGGCACCAATCTTGTAAAAATGATGATCTGGATGGATATGTGCGGCGTTACGATTGGCGAGAATGGCGAGAATGGCGGGATCGCACGTCTCCAGAAACCACACCAGGCCAAACAGTTACACGTGGGAAGTTTATTGGAAGAGGGCGGGGCAAGGTAGTGGTGAGAAGAGAAAGGGAAAAGAGAGAGAGAAAAGAGAGAATGATCAGAGGGGTCTTCCGTTTATATATGGAGAGTGACGAAGAGTGCGGTAGCTGCAGGTAAAGGTTGGCAGTAGGCCAAGTGGATTCTGGGAATATGGTGGTTGTTGCCTTGGCAACAGGTGGGCGGGACACGCTGTCCCCTGGGTGTGACGTCACCGGTTTGGCGGTCTTGATGCCAACAGGCTTGCTTACAGCCCAGTCTTATGGAGGCGTTTTTTTAAATTTGAGGCTCCAGTGACTCAATCTTATGTAGGGTTGACATAAAACTAGGTAGCCCAGATGGCAACAAAAAGATGTGCATTTAAGGAAGATGTGAATTCTTTAGGTTGGAAGAATGGGGAGTAGTGAAGTCAGAACTCACAACTGAGCATCCCTTTGGCTCCCACATCCCTTTGGCTCCCACATCCGCACAGCATCTGCTTGTCCTTCATCCTTCTCTCCTACCCCAGACCATGTTATAAGTGAAGCCAGTCATTGTTAGCCCTACTGCGTACTGAAGATTTCCTCCGTTTCTCTCCACTGACTGGCTCCCTCCCAATCCACCGTTCCACACCAACCTATGGGAGAGCATAGATTGGGGCAAGACAGAGAGAAAGCAGCAAAATGCTCCAGGTGTCTGAGCTCTTGAATGTGTCGCCTCACTGGTCAGAAATTGAGCAGCACCCAACACTGTTTCTGCCACTTCACCTCTTGGTCTAGCCTGGGCATCTGGCCAAGCAGAAGCCCCCGTTTCATTTGCTTCTCATTATCCCCTCCTCTAAGAGAGAACGGGAATGGAGGGAGCCATTGACCGAAACTTAGCATTGCTCCTGAATTTATACAAGAAAGGAAAGGCCAGGACCGTTCTGCGGATCACCTACTTCTTTGCTCTCAAGAACTCCATTCACACCCTGGCCACATACAGTGCGTTTAAAAGAAAAGAAAAGACAGTTTGTGTTTAGCCCACTTATTTATTTTGATGGGGCAATATGGTCACAATGTTCCAAATTCAGGTGTGCAGAAGGGTATGCAGAATGATTCCCTCTCTCACCCATCTTCCTCCCCAAAGGTAATCGTTACTCAGTTCTCAAAGAATGCAGAAAGAAAAAAATATGCACTTATGACCTACTCATTTTTAGCTTTTCTTTTGTCTTTAAAGAACTCTCGTTTTCTTTCTTTGTTTTTGTTTTGTTTTGTTCTGCAAGACAGGGTTTCACTGTGTAGCTCTGGCTGTCCTGTTGTTTTTAGTCACATGTGTACCACCCCCTATCCAGATCTCAGCAAAGACAAGCAGTGGTGAGAAACCCTGAAGCAGATCGGACCAAGCCAGACCCATCTGTATCAGACTCGGGCTCATTTGCATGCCTGCGTCTGATTGGACAGACCCCGCATGGGGTGTTTCCCAAGATTTTCTCACCTTTGATGCCCACACACGTTTCCTATCTCACTGACCCAAACTGTCTAGTGCAGGCTACTGCACAGAGACCGGAGCTATAGTCGAGCAGAGCAGTGGAATAAAATAAACATTCGTCATAATCACAGCACCCCCAAGCCACCTGCTGTCTCTATGACCATCTTGTAAAGAGGGCAAACAGGAACAAATCCCACTCCTGCCTGATAGGTGACAAACATTAGGAGACAGACAAGCCTGGTCCTCTCCAGTGAGACTTTTCATTGTATCTTTGAGATTTCCACAGACTCCGGTCCAGGCTCATCTGTGGATGTGCAAGATGCAGGGAGACCCTACTTTGGGCTCTCTAGAGAGTTATCCTCATTGCAGAGTCCTCAAAACTATTATAAAATTTTTAATGAAAGCCAAATAGGAAGGTGGGGTGGAGTGGGAGGAAGAAACCATCTTTAAAACAAACCAAAACAAACCCCATAGCCATTTGCTTATTGGTAAGCAAAGCCCCCATGGGAGAAGGCAGGGAGGTCAGGGGCACAGGTGGCAGTCTGGGACAGGCAAGCCAGGGGGTTGACCTCACAGGACGTGGCATCCTGGTCCCCCCGGAAAAAGATGGAGTCTGCAGAGTAGAAGGAGGGGTCCTCATCAAAGAAGTTATACGGCCGGAGGAAGAAGCCGACCCCATTCCCTACAGTCACTGTGTTGGGAACGTCTTCCGCATGTGGGATGTGCAAAAAGCCAGCTGTCACCCAGGCTACCAAGTCCTAGCGGGAGAAGAGAAACGAGGATGGTGAGGTTGGCCAGATACATCCTCTCTACACCGCGGCCTTCCTGGGAAGAAGCTATTCTCAAGCCCATAGTTCCTGAATCTTTTTAAACAATGTCTCTTTCAGATGTCCTAGAAGCATAAACATTAAAAGCTCATTTCATATTGGGAACAAAAGCTGCCTCCTGGAGGCTGGCTTGCACCTCCATCTCTGATGCTTCAAGCCTTAGAAGAATACACCCATCAAGGCAGGGATAGGAGCTGTGGTCTGTGCTTTCCTCTGGTAACTTCCAGCCCTGTATGAGTCCTCAGGCCTGGAAAGGGCTCAGTCTACGAAGCTGGCACTTTGAGGGCTGTAGGTGTTTTTTTTGTTTTTTGTTTTTTGATTTTTTAATTTATTTAATGTATATCTGCATATACACCCAAATACCAGAAGGGGGGCATTAGATTTTATTATGATATGGTTGTGAGCCATCATGTGGTTGCTGGGAATTGAACTCAGGACCGCTGGAAGGGCAGCCAGTGCTCTTAACTGCTGAGCCATCTCTTCAGCCCAGGGCTGTAGGTCTTAAGGACACAGTTCTTTGCATGTGACTTCTTGGCTCTAGAAGAGTCTCTCTAGAACATTGGTTCTCAACTTGAAGGTCTTGACCCCCACAGGATGGCATGTTAGATATCCTGCCTATCAGAGACTTATATTATAATTCATAACAGTAGCAAAATTACAGTTATGAAGTAGCAACAAAATAATGTTATGGTTGGGGGGTCAGTCCAACATGAGGAGCTGTATTAAAGGGTCACAGTGTTAAGAAGACTGAGAATCGCTGCTCTAAAGGAAATGGTTACATCTGTAAAATGCAGGAGTCAGGTCTGCCTCTGGCTCTCAGGGACCCTCCTGTGAGAGAGTGATGCTCATCGTGGTGCTCCATCCCTGTTCCTCCCACCATCAGCTCACCTCTCCAGCAATGGTCTCATTGCTGATGAAGTCAGCAAAGTCCACAGTGGGGGTCCACGGGTCATTCTGGTTGAAGATGCTAGAGCTACTAGGCTCCTCCTCCTTCCTCTGGGTCACAGCCAAGTGATACCTAGAAGAGCGCTGGTTAGGTCTCCATGGTCTCTAAGCCCCGATACTTGTTCATGATGGAAGCAGGCTCAGTACTCTGACCCCAACTTTCATAGCTCATCAGAGAGCAACACCAGGCTGTAGAATTCCTGTCACCACCCTGGAGGGCCATGACACACCCCTGCCATTTCACGGTACAACCCACACCCACACCCCTGAACAGGAAAGAGTTCTCATTTCCTGGTTTTAGTTCTCCAAGGGGAAATGACACCCCTACCCCCACCCCTACCCTGCATGTCCACAGAGACCTGCGATGGGGATGGGGGGGCGGGTAGGTGGGAGGAGGAATTCCCTCACAGAGGCGGGGAGGGGGAGGGGATAGGGGGTTTCCAAAGAGGAGACCCAGAAAAGGGGAAACATTGGAAATGTAAATAAAGTATCAAAAATAAAAAAAAAAAAGAAAATACTTTGACGTAAAGTTTAAAAATTAAAAAGTAAATTATCTAAAAAAAAAAATCTCCATTTTAATGAGGTACCTAAAGGCTTAGCCAATAAACCCCCCTTCTCAGACACTCCTCCCTGCAAAAGATTTTAACCTCAGGCCTTTCCTGAGAAAGTGGGGTACGGTTTTACTCATCGCCACTCTCCACCATGACAATAAACGCCCTAAAATTAAAAAAAAAAAAAAAAAAGAGACCTGCGATGTTAGAAACAGTCTGAACTGTTTCTAAGTATCCCTCCTCCGCTCCTGCTCCGTCCGACCTGGTGCTCAACGCCCCCCCCCAAGCCCTCCGACCTTGTGCTCACCCCCCAAACCCACCACTCACCTCCCCCAGCTGAGGGCTTTCTCTATGGGGCTTTCCTGGGGCAATGGCTTCCCAGCAAAGCTGAGTATCTGGATACGGTAGCCTCGCCTATGACCCCACTTGTTGCTGTGGTTACTGGCCAGGTACAGGTAGCGTGGGGTGGCGCCCCCCAGTGGGAAGGCAGCCTCCTCCTCTGTCTCCAGCAGCTTTCTCGTCACCTGCAGCCTCTGCATCTGGTACTCCGGTTGCCAAGGTACATTCATAGGGACAAAAGCAATATCCTCTGCCCAGGCCCAGTTCTTCAGCCCTGTGTAAAGTGTGTAAGCACTAGTCATTTGATCACTCTGGCAATTTCTGGCATCTACCTGACTTCAGAGTGGAGACCAAAGAGCAGCCCAAGATTGTGTTCTTTGCTTCCTTCCCTGTCCGAAGAGCTCCCCAATCCTTTAGTCAAAACTATTAATCTATAAATTGTAATATTCAGAGACAAGAGATAAGGCTCAGCAGTTAGGAGTCATACTGTTGCAGGGCAGTTGTGGTGCACGCCTTTAATCCCAGCACTCAGGAGGTAGAGGCAGGCAGATCTCTGTGAGTCTGAGGCCAGCCTGGTCTACAGAGAGAGTCCAGGACAGCCAGGACTGTTAAACAAACCAAACCAACCAACCAACCAACCAACCAACCAAACAAACAAACAACCAGGGTGCATACTGTTCTTCACAGGACTGGGGATTATCTCCAGAACCCATGCTGGGCCACTCACAACCTCTAGGAGGGTCCAACACCTCTGGCTTCCAGTGGCCTGTACAACTCATGTGCACATACGCACAGACACATGAGTAAAAATGAAAAAATAAATCTTTTTGTTTGGTTTGGTTTTTGAGACAGGGTTTGTCTGTTTTTAGCCTGGGCTGTCCGGAAATTCACACTGTAGACCAGCATGGCCTCAAACTCAAGAGATCCACCTGCCTCTGCCTCCTGAGTGCTGGAATCAAAGGTATGTATGTATCATCACTGTCTGGCCAAAATTTTAAAAAAAATTTTTTTTTTAAAGGAAAAGTCTCTAAGATGTAATTCAATCGTTTTTGTTATTTATTTTTCTTCTTTCTTCCTTTCTCTCTCTCTCTCTCTCTTTCTTGGAGTAACCTGTCCTTGTCCCTGAGAACAGAGCTGAGTAAATTCCATCCTTCCCTCAGACTTTCACGGGCTCACAGGGGTCAGAGAACCCTCAGCCTGGGCCTGCAGGGTAAGGAGACCTGGGTGAGACGGGGTCAGCATTCCAGGAATATAGGCACAGGCAGGGACAGGACCTCCCCAACTCCCAGGACAACATTTCTGTCTACCCTTAAAAGATATCATCAAGAAGTCCTGGAAGGCCATTCTAGGTAGGGGTGAAGCCTGTATTACCACAGAGACACCATGGGCTATGTGTCCAGGACCTAGGGGCATGTTGGTATAGCTACCACAGTGCACTGGAGAAACTCTCAGAGTGGGCTAGAGATGGCAGAAGGGAAGTCCTTCTGCAGGTGACATTCTGCAGGTGTTGGGAAGTCAGCAGCTGTGCAATGTAGAAGCAGCATGCTAGCATGTGTGCTCTCTGTTCACAGTAGACCCTGGAACTGAGAGCATTTGGAGTGGTCTGCCGCTGAGTGGTGATGGCACACATCTTTAATCCCTTTAACTTGGAGGCAGAGGCAGGCAGATAGATCTCTGTGAGTTTGAGGCCAGCCTGATCTACAGAGTGAATTCCAGACAGTTAGGACTACACAGAGAAACCATGTCTCAAAAACCCTAAAAAAAAAAAAAAAAAAAAAGTGGTCTGTTAGGGACAGAGGGTAACACTGTGACCTAGTGAGAGTTTTGAGAGATTTCATAGTCAGAAAACAAACAAACAAACAAAAAACCCCAACTGGGTAATGACTCAGTGTAGGGAAGAAAAAAGAGAAAGATGATCTTCAGAAAATCTCGGAGGAGCCTTGGCTGTCTCTGTGATTACAAACTCCAGGAACCCTCTGAAACTCTCCACTCTCCACAGTAGCCAGTGTACCCCTGCACTGAAGTGAATGGTGCCCAGAAAGAGATCAGGGAAGAGGAGGGCCTCTCTCCCAAAGAAATGAAGAGCAATGCTTGTTCCAAGCCTGGCTTGCATGCACAGGGATTCTGCAGATCCAAACACATCCTCCAGGGCTGCGCCCCAGGCCGGACAGAGCCGAGTTGGAAAGCAAACAGCTGCTTGCTTGCACAGAAGCCCACATAAACTCAAGGATGTTGTAAGGAGGTCACATGTATAGAATCTGGCAGTTAAGATCCAAATGAGCTGGGCGGTGGTGGCACACGCCTTTAATCCCAGCCCTTGGGAGGCAGAGGCAGGTGGATTTCTGAGTTCGAGGCCAGCCTGGTCTACAGAGTGAGTTCCAGGACAGCCAGGGCTACACAGAGAAACCCTGTCTCGAAAAAACCAAAAAAAAAAAAAAAAAAAAAGATCCAAATGAAACTCAACAGCCCCTTCTCTCCCAGCCAGCCCAAAGAAAAGCACAAACCCCCTAATCTTTCCTTTGTGAGCAACCTACATTGACATCTTACCTGCCACATCCAGGTCCACTTTGAAGTGAGCGTTGTGGGTGTGTACCGTGCCTAGTGTGTGCTCTGCAACTCGGTTCCCAAACTTCTCACCAGCACCGAAGAAGAAAGCTGAGCTGATATAGCCCGTGGCATGGAATTTGACTTCTATGGCCCCATTGGGGTGGAAGACCATGTCCCACACATAGTCATAATTGAGCAAGGTAGCCACAGATCTGACCACAAGCACCGTGTCCACAACGCCCCCAAAATAATGGGAGTAGAAATCTGAGTGGTGCCGCCGGAGCGGAAGGCCCTGGTTCTGTTCAAACACACAGAATGCATCACGTAGTGTCTTGGGGGCCTGCGATTCCAGAAGGAAGTGCCAGTCCACATAGGTGGCGAGGTAAGGACAGTCTACCCCACGGGTCAGGGGGGTAGAGTACTTGCCAATACCAAAGCTACTGTCCATATAGCAGGTCGACATCGATGCTGGGGAGTTTCCACCGTACAGGGCAATGGCCTCCTGGACACTAATTTCGTAGGCCACCCTCTCCCCTTGAAAGCGGATATCAAAGATCCTTGGGCCACTGAATGCTCCAAGGCCGAAAGAAAAAGCCCACAAGGAGGAAGTCACTTGACTCCCCTGGACACTGAACCGGGGCCCCTGGGGATGGAACTGCAGAGGGGGAGCTGGGCCTGGTGGCACCGAGGACTTTAGAGACCAGGACCCACCTGTACCATTGTTTGGGATCAATACCACATTCACCAGGCCAGCCTCAAACATCTCCTCCAGCTGAATCAGATTCTCATAGTAACGGCCTTGATAGAATACCTTCCGGATGGTCCACAGGGCAGGATCCAGGGCCTTGTGATCTATCAGAAGCTCCAAGCCAATGGGGTGAAGGTAAAACCCAGCCCCTGAGAGATTGTAATACAAGCCAAACCAGGTGGCCCGGTCCCCTGATTGCAAACCACGGGGGGCTGTAGTCATTTTTAGCAGGTTGGATCTCTGGTGTTTGTAGAAGCAACAGTGATGGAGGAGTCCAGAAACGTGGGGCAACTCTCTGTGGAAAATCATCTCCTCGATATCCCGATACTCTCTGTCCAACACAGGACGCCGGTAATAGGGCAGGGGGCCACCATGACGCTCCACCGTCACATCCCGCATGTAGGAGGGGTGAGGCAGGGGCCCCACCACCAGCTCACTCACATTGGGCTTGGGTTGCCCACCAAAGAAGATGATGGCCAGTGCCTCCCGCACAGGTGGGGGTCCCCCTCTGTCCAGGTGGGCCAGGGCTGCAGCCTTGGCAGGCAGCTGCAACTCGACTGAGAAGACACAGTTGTCCGAGGGTCGAGCGTCAGCTGCATCCACCAGCCCTGGCCCCAGGTGCTTGGTCAGAAAGCCCATCACAGCTGCCAGCTCCTCGGGGCTCAGGTCTGCAAACAGCTGGCTCTGGCCAGGGTGTGTCCAGGGCTGGACACTAGGAAGAACGGAGGGGCAATGAAGAGGTTGGCTCAGTCCGCCCCCATCTCCGCTCCTGCCAGCTAGCAAGACACAAACCAAAGCAAAGATGGTGATGACAGCCAGAGCAAGGAGCACTAGGGTGGTCTTCTGGGTCATTGTGCCTTGAGAACGGACAGGCTCCTACCAGAAATGGACTCCTTTTGGCTGGGGTCTCCCAGGCGCTAGGCTACTAGCAGAGCTTCTTTGTAGTCTGATGCTTTTGCCAGGATGGGAAGGAGCAGGGAGGCCGGAGCCAGGGCTGGGAGGCGGGTCTGAGCTGGCTACAGTGATATCCACAGACCTTACATGGCTTTGTCCTCCAGCTTCCAAATCAGAGTGCTGTCTGGGTCAGGGTTGGGACTGGAGAGAGCTGGGGTTGAGGGAAGGGGGAGGGATCCCAGGCCGGGTGTATGGGAATCCACTGCCAAAAGGTAGCAGGGTCTGCCCCACAGCCCTGTGCGGCAGACCAGCTTCTTCCCCAACTCCCACCTTTTGAAGGCCAGATGTTTTTACATTTCACTGTGAAGTATTGTCTTGCCCAGGAAACCCCCACTTCCAGCCTCTTTTCCAAGAAACATTTCTTGGCTAGGTCTACCTACTCTCCCCACCCCCACCCTGTGGCTCTTACTAATTTCCCTGGCCAGAGTCCTTAATATTCTCCTGGGATAAAGCTCTACATGCTTTTTTTTTTTTTTTTTTTTTTTTAAATTTTTTATTTATTTATTTATTGGGTTTTTTTGAACTCAGAAATCGCCTGTCTCTGCCTGTTTCAAACCATTTTATTATCAATTATACATAACAACCATTCCTTTTACATACACACATATAGGAAGCCTGGTTTGATGTTGTGAACACCAGTGAGTTTTGAAATGACAGAACTTGTGGTGTTTGAGTATTCCAAAACATTTTTTATAAATTATCATTTCAATAACTAGCCGAAGCCAGGGATAGTGGTGTATATCTTTAATCCCAGTAGTCTGGAGGTAGAGGCAGGCAGATCTCTGTGAGTTGAAGTCAGCCTTGTCCTCACAGCAAGTTCCAGGACAGCCAGGGCCACACAGAAACACCCTGTCTCAAACAGAAACAAACACAAACACCAAAGACAGGCAGGAAGCAAGAATCAACCCACAGGGGGATATTCAGGTCTTTTTTGTTTGGTTGGGTTTTTTTTGTTGTTGTTTTGTTTTTTTCGAGACAGGGTTTCTCTGTGTAGCCCTGGCTGTCCTGGAACTCAACTCTGTAGACCAGGCTGGCCTGGAACTCAGAAATCCACCTGCCTCTGTCTCCCAAGTGCTGGGATTAAAGGCATGCGCCACCACTGCGCGGCCTTTTTTTTTTTTTCCTCCCCGGGTCTTTAACGCAGAAAGACTTCTAAGGGACAGAGGTTGGGAACCTGGGGAGCAGATGATAAAAACACAGGAACAGAACAGAGGAGTGTGTGCATCCCACCCTCCCACCCTGGGGGCTCACCACAGCCTCAGGCCTATAAGCCTTCATAGGAAAAGGAGGGCGCATTGGGGACACAGTCTGCCAGCTGTTGGGTGCAGGCCACAGGGTTGATGCTGCAGAGCCCTGCATCCTGGTCCCTCTCAAAGTACACGCTGCCAGGGGAGAAGATGGAGGGATCTTCATTGGAGAAATTGTAGGATTGGAGCAAGAAGCCCACTGTTTCCCACAGTCACTGTGTTGAGGATATCCTCAGCATGGGGGATGTGCAGGACACTGGCTGTCACCCAAGCCACCAGATCCTGTAGGAGGAGAGAAGAGTTGGAGGCCTTTGGAGGCAAAGAATCGCCTCTTAGCTGCAATTTCCCAACCTCCAGCCTTCTGTATCTGCCAGCCACATTCCTACATTGAATACCAATAACCACTTAGGTTATTAGGCTGGGCAGGGTGCCACTGCTGTGACTAATTTCCCCCTAGTAGGGATAACCTGTATTGGACAGAGGCTGGACAGCCAAGACACCAGGAAAAGAGAAGGCTTTCTCTGTTATCCCTAAACCCAGCCGCCTCTCCTAAGAGGGTTTCCTTGATGAAATCAGCAAAGACCACAGTGGGGGTCCGAATGTCATTCTGCTAATAGATGCTGGGGCTGTAGGGCTCTGCCTCCTTCCTCTGGGTCACCACAAGCTGGCATCTGGCCAGGAATGGTAGGAAGGCAGTGTTGGAATCCTGTGGATCAGACTGATACCATTTCCCATCCCAGGATCTGAGTGCTGAGGGGGACAAGTCTTCCCTCACCCCCATTCCCAGGGCCCTCCTCCCCTCCCCCAGCTGAGAGCCCTCTCCACAAAGCTCTCCAAAGGTACACACACTCCAGGAGGGCTGTGGATCTGGATTCGGTACCCACGCTGGTGACCCCAGGCATTGGTCTGGTTGGTAGCCAGGTAAAGGTATCGAGGAAGAGGGCTCCCCCAGGGAAATGCAGCTAGGTCCTCCCTGCCCAGGACCTGCCCGGTCAGCTGTGGGCGCTGTAGCTGATGCTCTGGGTTCCAGGGAGATCCGGCTTAAAGACCGTATCTTCAGCAACCACCCAGTTTTTCAAACCTGTCAGGTTAAGGAAAGGGAGAGGTCTATACCAGGTGAGGCTGCTTAGACAGGATCCTTGGGTGCCTATAGCATTGGCCTGGCCAAAGACATCAGAGGACAGCCTGTGCTGGCAAGCATGAGCCTGGGCAAGTGCTAGCCTGGCTTTTTCCAACCTACCATATTTCAATAGGACAACCATCAGTCATGTGTGGCTACGTATATTAAAAATGTGGTCCTCCAATCACAGTAGCTATATTTAAAGAGCTCAGTATTGCTAGGCATAATCATACATACCTGCAATCCAGCACTTGGGAGGCAGGAGCAGATGACTGAATATTCAAGGCCAGACTGAGCTACATAGCTCCAAGGTAATCAGGACTACACAGGGAGACTCTGTCTTAAAACGGACAGGTAAATAAATAGAGTCCAAAGACTGTTTACTATATAGTGAAACCCAGACTCAAATAAATAAATGAATAAACAAATAAATAAGCAAGCAAGCAAACTGCTTGACAGCCACATATGACTGGATACAAAATGTTTCTGCCCTCACAGGTTCTATTAGCACCAGCCTACCTGGTAGGCTTTAGAACAGTTTGCTTCTAATTTCCACTTTCTAGATCTCTACAGCAAATATAATTAATGCTGTTTTATGGCCATGCTCAATACACGGAAAAGCACACATGCTGACTGAAACACTACTGACCGTGAAAGAGGCTTGTCTTGAACTGACCTGGAAAACTGAATCCCCTCCCACAGTCCCTATAGACTCCTTCCAGCTCTAGGACTCCAGCACTCTTAGCACAGGGGACACTAGTGCCAGTCTCTTTCAAAAGTATGATTCGTAGCTCTCCATCACCCAGGAGCTTAAATCCCACTGCACCCAAACCCTGCATCCCCCAACACAGTACTTCTTGAGGGTCAGGACATTTGATTCCCTTGAATGTGACCATGATGAACACACGACAAACCTAGTAACTGGTAGCTAGCTCTTTAATGCCCAGAGTTGTTGAAGAGAATTTTCCAATTAGAGATTCACAGTACACAGGTCAGACTAGACTATTGCCGCCATGTTAGTCTTACTTGTTCTACCCCCACCAAAAAAAACACAAGTATAGTGTGCAGCGTGCACACACCAAGACTTCACACAGAATTTCACAAGACATACTTAAGACATCACACTTGGGCAGCCACTTCCTGTCCCATCTCCCCTGCCTTCCTTAGTTTCCCCAAGTGTAAAATGGAGGTCTGCTGGATTTTGCTTCTTTCTGGGTCCATGTCTGTGCTTTTATGAGCTTGCTTTCTGTCCTCCATACTTGCAGCCTGCCTTGCTATAATAGCACACAGTTCCTAGTGATGAAAGGGTAGGGTGGCCTTCCCCCACCATTTAAGCAGCACTAACTGCAGTTACCCCAACCCTGATACCCTCCCTCCCCATGTACAACACACATCCCTGCCCTACTGAAAGCTCTTCACCCAGACTTCTGGTTACTTCGGCTCAGTTCCCTGTCCTCTCCCCCCACCCTAGGCTCAAGTAACAAGTGCCCAGCCCTAGCCCATTCAGTCCCCACAGGGTCAACCATTTCCCTAGACGGTCACACAAGGTTAAGGCAGCCAGGCTCTGCCATTAGACTTAAACTACTTGTACAATTGCAAATGTGGAGAAGTGGGTCAGAGGGTAGGAATTGGCAAGAGAACCTTTCACCTCTAGCCAGATAGCCAGTTGTGACTGCAGCTGCACTCAAGATAATCCTTCCTTTCCCATACCTAGAGGGGTTAGAATGCCCTCTGAACCTTTCAGAGATCTCTCCTTGATTTGGGGGCTTCCTGCCCTGTGCCCCATTCCCAACCTTCAAGCCTCAACCTAAGAACTCACCTGCCACATCAAGGTCCAGTTTGAAATGGAAGGCATGTGTGTGCACAGCTCCCAGCACTCTTTCTCCCACACGGTTCCCAAAGAGGAGACCTTCAGCTCCTTCACTCAGGAAAGCTGTGTTGATACAGTCTGTGGCATGGACACGAGCTTCAAGTGCCCCATTTGGGTGCAGCATAAAGTTCCAAATGTAATCATAGTTGCCCACTGAGGACACCAACCTGACCACGAGGCCTGAATGACCCCCAAATGCCATTGTGATGCCTTCGAAGGGGTAGTCCCTGGGCCTCCTCAAATACACACACAGCCCCTGGGGGCGGCCGGACTGACCCCGTGCCCATCAGCACATGGATGCCCACCACTGAGGCTTGATAGGGGTAGTCCACTCCCCACCCCCCACCTAAGGCTCGGCTGTTTTGACCAAGCCCATAGCTTCTGTCCAAGTACCGGATTGTTACTGTTTTGGTGGAATCAGCACCGTAAACTGTCAGACACTCCTGGACATTGACTTCATAAGCCACACACTCACCCTTGAACCAAATTATCAAAAATTCTTATGCCACTGAACACCCCATGACCAAAGGTAAACGTCCAGAGGGGAGATATCACTGAGTTCCCCTGTATGTTGTACTGGGGACCCTGGAGTGAGAACTGAAGAGGGGGAAGAGGAGGGTCTAGAGTGACTCTAGGGGCTACACAGAGAAACTGTCTCGAAAAAAATAAAAAAATAAAGAATAGAGTGACTCTAGGCCTCAGGGAGGAAGCCCCGTTTGGTGTGGGTAGAGGGACCTGAATCACTTCTAGGCGGCCAGCTTTGAACTCCCATTCCAACTGGGCCAAGTCTGCATAGTAATACCCAAGGTAGAAGACCTGTTGGACTACCCAGTGGCCAGGGTCCAGGGCCCCACGGTCCAATAGTAGCTCCAGACCCACAGGGTGAAGGAACACTCCAAGACCCGAGATGTTATGGTAGAGGGCTATCCAGGTAGTCCAGTCGCCTGCATGGAAACCACTAGCAGTAGAATGCAGAGGTGCCGAGGTGGAGCCATTGCAGTTCAAGACAGAAGCCAGAAAGGTGGGTGCCTTCGGTAGCTCTACCTCTTTCAAATGCCTCCATATCTGAACAAATTCATCTTTCAGCATGGGGCGCCGATAATAGGGCAGGGGGCCACCATGACGCTCCACCGTCATGTCCCACATGTAAGAGGGGTGAGGCAGGGGCCCCACCACCAGCTCACTCACATTGGGCTTGGGTTGTCCACCAAAGATGATGATGGCCAGTGCCTCCTGCACAGGTGGGGGCCCCCCTCTGTCCAGGTGGGCCAGGGCTGCAGCCTTGGCAGGCAGCTGCAACTCGACTGAGAAGACACAGTTGTCTGAGGGTCGAGCGTCAGCTGCATCCACCAGCCCTGGCCCCAGGTGCTTGGTCAGAAAGCCCATCACAGCTGCCAGCTCCTCGGGGCTCAGGTCTGCAAACAGCTGGCTCTGGCCAGGGTGTGTCCAGGGATGAATTCTGGGAGGTATGGAAGGGCATCGAGGAGACTGGAACTGCCTTGCCTGGTCAGCAAGACATAGGCCAGAGCAAAGACGGTAACAAAAGACAGCACCAAAAATGCCAGTAGCACTTTGAGATTCATGGCCGATGCTGAGCGGCACCAGTCCTAATAGCTCTTTTCTGTCTCTGATACTGCGGCAGGCTTATATTCAGGATGATGGAGAGGAATGGACTAAACCCCACCCTGTGGGTGGGACAGGAAATTTCTCATCTTGTTTTATGTTCCAATTTTCTGTCCTGTGGTCTGGCTCAAGACATTACTTCCACCTACATAGCTTGTCCTGTCCCTAAACTTTGACTGCTAATGGTCATTAACTACTAAGCTTTGTCATTTGGATCAGATGAGAAGGTATGGGGTGGGTAATGATGCTGAACTACCTTGTAACCTCCAACAGCTCTGAGCAGGCAGTTCTGTGTAACACACAAGTACTAACAAACACCTCTTAGCAGAATTACACTCCAACCAACAGTTCCTGGATCCACCACCCAACTCAGGGTTGAGCAGGCAGCTCTATCTGGGAATAGAGTGCCTGACCTGGGAGAGCCAGGCCTTATTCTATCCAGTGAAAAGACTGGTTGAGTTTCTGAGCTTTGTGTTCAGGTCTACACAATGATCCAGTCCAAGTTGTGTAGTCTTAAAGGAGCTACTTATCCTGAGTTTCTTCCCTATGAAGACACAAGAGGCATGGTCATCATTTATACTAACACTCAAGAGGAGTGCCGTGAGTTCAAGGCCAACCAAGCTCCATAGTGAATTATATCCTAGGTGAAACCCTGCCTTAAAACATAAAAAGCACGGCCAGGCAGTGTGGTACTACATGCCTTTAATCCCAGCACTCAGGAGATAAGCAGATCTCTGTTGAGTTTGAGGTCAGCCTGGTCTACAGATCGAGTCCCAGGACAGCTAGGGCTACACAGAGAAACTGTCTTGAAAAAAAAAAAAAAAAAAAAGAATGAATAAATAAAAAGCATAAAAGTACTCTATAGATTGCTTTTGATTAAAATGTAGTCATGTACAGCAAGTGGTTAGTAACTCCGGAGGCAGGCAGGCAGAGCTGTTAGTAGCTCTAAACTCTAGGACAGAATAGAGTATATGTCCCTCCCTTGTTGGGACCTTAAACCTCTGTGGACAATGAGTCTGTCAGGAGGGAAGTGAGGATATGTTATTTCAGAGGGATGTAAGCCTCCTATGAGCACACTGGGTCATTATAAACCAACACCAGGAGCTCCCTCAAATAAGCTGAAGCATATGCAGAGAGGCAAGCTAACATGGAGGACGGGGCTGGAGGACAGGGCGAGCCTGAGCCGCCTTTCCCATGGAACCACAGCAGCCTCTGCTGGCAGCTCAGGGTATCAGCGGAGAGAAAGGCAGGCAGCTTTCACACAACTGAGCTTCAACACAGCAGGAACCTCCCTCTAGCTGGTCAGCTTAGTTCTTGCCACCACATAGAGAAAAGAAGCAGTTCACCTAGCAAGTTCACACACAACAGGTCGGCCAGAGCGCCTGTGAAGATGCGTGTCTGAATGCTCATGTGTGACCACCATGTCCCTTATGCCCCTTAGTCACCACAGTACGGCACCAGGGTCTGCAGTTTTAGAAAGAGGTCAAAGTACCTGTATTTTTAATAATTTCTTGACATGGTAAAAGAATTTTACATTACAATCCAAGGAAGGAGGGGCAGAGGAACAATCAAACAAAAAGGAAAACTGAGAAACACATGGTGGGGGGGGTCCGCTGGAAGGGATCTGAGGGAGGGTAGGTGGGCTGCCCAACGGAAATGCGATTGGTTTGTTACTGAGCACTGTTCATGGGAAGAGAGCATCCTGACTCCTTTTCTAATGAATGCTGGGAGTGAAAGCGATGCATCCCGGGTGGAAGTATGGTTGGGAATTGGAAGACGGAGAGGATCAAAGTCAAACAGACACTGAGTCACTGGCAGGCTAACTGCAGAGACCAACTCTCACTTAAAAAGCTGGGGCTGGCTGGGGTTAATACAAACGCTGCAACAAGTGATATCTCTGGAAGATTCAGGAGAGGAGACAACTCTTCTGTGGGTTTGACCTTTGCAGCATATTTATACACACACGAACACACACACATGTACACGTGTGTATGTGCACACACACATATACACATGAATTACTGCTTTCCCTGGAAGCACAATACTATAAATACGAGAAATATTTCCCAAAGGGAAAGCATAGCGAGGAGCAGCAGCCTCTGAACCTCATAGCTGACCGCTCCCTAGCCAGCGCATATGCTAGCCTAGGAGAAGGGCAAGTGGGAGCCAGAGGACCAGCTTTTGCATAACACCAAAAAGAACCTGAGTCACAGAGGGAAGGCCTTCACGAGCCCTCTGCTGCTCGGCTCTCGGTTCTCCTTCAACTTAACCTGGCACCAACGGCTACATTATCAGAAGAGGGTGGGCCTGGGACTTTTGCCTGGGTGGATGACTAAGACAACCATCACCTGCTGAGGTGGTGTATGTGACAGGGGCTTGAGGCGGGGGTGGTGCAGGAAGGAAGGTATGTTCTATAATGGAGCAGGAAGCATGTATACATGTCCCTATGTGTGTGTACACGTGTACACATGTATATGTGAAGACCCCAGTTATAAAAACATCCACAGAAGCTGTAGATGCAGCTGAAGGCCTAGGGTATCCCTCGTCACAGTCAGGCTCAGGGCGGGATGGCTGTAGGTGGAAAGTCCTAAGGCATCACCAGGGCAGGCAGGGAGGACCCAAAGTCCCACAGAAACAAGAGACACTAGCCTTGGGACCAGAAGAGATGTCCCTTCCACCTCCACTCCCCCTGTTCCTAAAAGACACCTAACACTTTCCCTATGGTTCCTCCAGCTTTTAACCAACTAATCATCAAAAGGAAGAAAACACAAAACCTAAACAGGGAAAGAGGGAAAGAAGGGAAGAAAAAACAAAACCCACAATTATTCTTGTGCCAGTATGTTGCACAAACCTGGAGTTCTCCAGAAATTAGGACAGGCTGGGTGGGGGTTGGGGAAGGAGACAGAGAGTTCCTGAGGCCTGAAAAGAGAGGTAAACACGTCACAGAACTAGATGAGAGTTTCATTAGACTCTAACTAAAAACAGAGAGGTGTGATTACTATTTCCAGCCAGTTTCCCCATCACGATAGTCATGTAACAAACCAAGGCAATGTCGGTCTTGAGCCAGACTCACAAAGTCCCCTGGCCCTGGCCCTGGCCTCAGTACAGTGTCTCTGCATTGCTGCTCCGGGGCCGTTTGATCTTCTCAATGTTTTTCAGGATCATGTCATGGAGAGTGACCTAGGACAGGAAAGATCAGGAGATCACTCATCTGTTCAACCTCTGCCTCTCCACGAGAACAAGATGCTCTAAGCAATCGCTCACCTTACCCCACTCTCATCACTTGACCCAGCTGGAGGGAAGGGGGACGCAACACTACCTCCTAACTCCTAAGCTGGCTCTAAGCATTGACCACAATGAGAAGTACAAGAAGTCCTTTAATATGCTGCCTCACTGCTAAAAGTCTGGTTTTTTACTCAGTAATCAAACTCTCCTATTTTAGAAAAAACCTGAAGCCTGAGGTTAAACATGACCAAGATCAGTTTCCAGACTGAAGAGCCGGCTCACCAGCCAGGGGCAAGGGCTGCAGAAGGGCACAACTGAGTTCCTAGCACTCATGTCAGGCAACTCTGAACTGTCACTAAACTCAGCTCCAGGGACTCGGATGCCCTCTTCTGGTGATCATAGGTGCCTGCATTCTCAAATGTGCACATACTGACACACAGACATAATTAAAAACAAAAAATAATCGAGTGGATATGGTGGCACACATCTTTGATCCCAGCACTTGAGAGACAGAGTCAGTGAACTGTAAGTCTGTCACCAACATAGTAGCTGCAGGCCAGCAAGGGATACATAGTGAGACCTTGTCTAAGAACAAACAAGATGATCAGACAAACCAACCACCCATTGCATGAGTACCCTGGTTACAAAGCCATCTCTCTGACCCCAAGGCTCATGCTTAAGCACCCATGTGCAGCACCCCCCCCCACCTAGCTAGAACAGAAACACCAACTAGACTCCCTCAGTGACTTCATGTTCTCTACTCCCAGCTGATGAACAGCTATTTCTGTACCCTGGGCTGGTCTCCTACTGCTCAACCTCCTGAGAAGATGACATTATAGGCAGACACCACCACAGCTTTGGACGCATTTTACTGTGATCCCCTGGTTTGTAGAAATTACCACAGATCTATGACAAGCATGACAACTCTGGCAGGGACTGACGTTACTCACATACTGATTCCTCAGCTCGGAGATGATGAGCCGGAGGCTGATGTACTCTTTCTCATCAATCTCTGTGACAGTGCGGCGATAGTCCTCCTGTGTGGGAAGGAGGGAGGCCAGTCTTCCAAGGCCCAAATGCCCACAGGCAGCTCATTCCTAGAATCTTCTCTACCTTGCCACCCCACCTCAGACCACAAAACCCTACTTACCACATGGGGATATTTAGCTATTTTAGAAACCAATTTGGCTCTTGTAATATAATATCTGGAAGGAAAAAAAAACATCTGAAGGGGATCCTGAACATGCCTCCCACTTCCCGAACCCAAGGTCCTGGGTCCGGTCCAAGTGCCCTACCTAGAAATCTGGTCCAGATAAGATGCAGCTTCACTCTCAACAGTTCTTAGCTCTGCAACTGTTTCCTCCTGGAGGATAAACAGGTGAGTCAAGTTACTTCCCCATCACCCCACAGCAGCACCAAAGACCGAGGGAAGGAGACAAAGCAGGGAAGGAGCTCCCAGTTTGCAATGTGGGCACACTACCTGAATCGACACCCCGAAGTTGTTCCCATCTTCTATTCTGGGAATCAAGAGCTGAACCCACATTTTGACCTAGAGTATGAGAAGACAAAATGTATGTAGAAGGACCTTGATCTTTCCTACTTAAGCTTTGAAGTACATAACTCTTGCTGGTGGGGACTGATGCCAGGACAGAGGAATCAAGGGCCTTAGCCTGCCGTCATTCCATACTTGTCGTGGCGCTCTTTGGGTCATGAACCCCTCCCTGCCTCACCGTGTTACACTTCTCGATCAGCAGCCGAATCTCAGGTTTTACTTTCTCAATAATGTCCACAAGCTGCTGGTTGCTTTTTAACATCCCGTTGGGCATCACAAACACCTTGGTTCCTGGAAGATATGTCAGGGTCACATGATCAGGGCAGTGGAAGCGCGAGCATCCTCCATCTTTTTCCTCTTCCCTAGACACGGACATAATAATCTCTCATCTGTCACAGTTATAAGTGACTCAACCACCCCCTAATGTATCAAGTAGCAACTACTCCTACAGGGGAAACTAAGGCACAGAATATGGGCCTCTGTGACAAGTGTGAGGCATGGCTTTAGCCTCTAAACACCCTCCCTGGTATCCACACAAGTAGACCCTCCTGGCCTTCCAGAAGACTAAATAATGGCTGAGCAGGAGGTTTTGCTAAGTGTTGACCTGGGAAATTAAATCAGACCAATTCCCAAGCTGGTGAAAACCAGATCCATCCTACTTCTTAGGGCTGCTGGTCAGCAGGTGAAGTGAGCTGATTAATGGCTACTCTTACCTTGGAAGGCCTCTTCACATTCATCCAACCTGCGCTTCTTGTAAGTAGGCTAAAGGTAAGAAGAAGCAAGAATTAGTTTGCATGCAACACACATGCCCATTACAAGATACTATACAAGCAAGTTTAATTCCTTCCTAGACCCCACAGATTATCATATGAATTTCTGCGCATACAAACATATACCCATACATATAAAACTTTTAAAAGAGGTTCTTGTCAAAAAGAAACTTACATTCTAGTTGGGAAGGCCAAATTTACGACAAATAGAACACATTTAAAAAGCAGCTGAAAGGGCCAGGAGGATGGCTCAGCAGGTAGAGGCACTTGCTGCCAAGCCTGACGACCCAAGTTTGATCCCTGCGTCCAATAGGGCAGAAGGAAAGAGCTCCCTACCCACACACTAAATAAAGAAGTACTTTTTCAAGTAGTGGAGAAGCAGGAAAAATTCCATTTGAAAAATAAGAAGAAAGCAATCAAGGCAGGTAGGGGATAACTAAGGGAGCATGCACCAATCTTTTGGCTCTAAGATAAAGAAATCCGTGACTCAACAAACTCAGCACAGTACCTTATATATACTAGAAGTAACACTGGGAGTTAAGGATAAGGACTGGCGTCTCCCGCCTTAACTGCACGTTTATTTTGTTTTGTAGAAAGTACCCCAGTAAGTGTCCCAGGTAGCCTCCACTTTACTATGTACCCCAGGCTGGCCTTAAACACACAACTCCTCTTCTCCAGGTAAGCTGAGTGCTGAGTCACTCTAACCAGCTTAATTAATTATAACTAAGAAAGTTCTGAAAGCTAGGAATATAAATCAGTGGAACAGCATTTACATAGCATGCACAAGACCCTAGGCTTGACTTCTAGGACAGAAAAAACAAAGAACAAACAACAACAACAAAATACCAAGCCACGGGAGTCTAAATAAAACTATAATATCACTGATGTTATAATACAACATAGACATGCAGCTAATACAGTATCAGTACAAGCTGGCACAGTGGCTCCCACCTTCCATCCTAGCATTTAGGTGGCAAGGGCAGGTAGATCTTGATGAGTTTGAGGCCAACCTGATCTAATCTGCATAAGGAGTTCCAAGCTAGCCAGGGTTACATAGTCAGATGCTGTCTCAAAAACAAAACAAAGTACAAGTGGAGCAGGAACAGTTCAGCACAGCAAGTACAGTAAAGACAGAGACTGCATGTGCAGCAGGAACAGCTGCTCTTCCCGACTATAAGAACAGCACGCTGAACAGAAAAGCCTTATTCCAAGCCTGTGGAAAGCCAGGGAGCTGAAGGAAGCCTGTGGCTAGTTTAGAACTAATTAAAACCTGGGCTAACAACGAGAGCAGCACTAACATACTCACCTTGCCAAAAATGAAACCAATGGTCCAAAAAGTAGTATACTGCAGTCACCACACCTAAAACAGAACCCCAGATCCCACAAGCAAATCCCACATCCTCCGTTCATCCCCAAGCTTACCAAAAAATAAAATACTAAGAACACAAACATAAATGCAAGACACTCACACCATCCAGTCCATCGTGGCTATTGGTGAGGAGAATGGGGTCAGGGACTGGGAGATTCATGTCTGAGTGGATCTGAGTTAGGTCATGGATATTTAGGATTGGTTCCTGAAAGAGAGGCATTCACCCCAAAACAGTATTAGTGTTAAGTTTGAAAACAAAAAAAACAAAACAAAAAAAAGAAACAAAAATGAGGGGGGGAGGAGTATTTCGTGTGAAAGCAAAAAAACAAGAATGCTTTACAGTACACGAGAGAACAGAGTCAACACACAATCTGCCCCATCTGTCACAAAGACAGGGACCAGAGAAGTAATTTAAAGAAATAAGAGTGTCTCTCACCTTCAGAAAACTATCAAGTTCTAATAACTTCTTTGGGAAAAAATTTGCCACCAAGTCTTCTGCCTAGACAGAGAAAATCCACCTGAATTAATAAACGTGGGACAGTCACTCCCCAGGGGTATCTTTTTGGGAAAACCCCCAGCTATTAACCAACGCCCCTTTTCTCCTTTACAACACTCACCTCACTTGTGATCCGCTCCCTGAAAGAATCAACCTAGAATTTAACAAAGAGAGCAATTCAATATCTAGTGATACAAGGGCATGGATGGGAACTCCCATATCCAGCTGTCTCACCCTCACCTTGAAATTATAATTAGAAGGTGAGAGGCCCCCAGACTGCAGATACTTCATTTTTTTGAGGATCCATTTCTCCATCTCGGGAGAGGATGTTGGGGTTGCAGGCCAGCACCTGTCAGTTCTCCCCCTTTTCTCCCTTTCTACCCAACCCTTACCTCCCTTTGTCCCTCCCTCCAGCTGTCTGAAACCCTCTCAATTTCATAAGCAGACAAAAACCAGGCTGGAAAAAGTGAGCTCACAAACGTGCCAACTCCCACCCAGACCTGGTCTATCATACGCAGTAGGCCAGCCTCCAAGGGCAGGGTCAGCGGCAGCGTCCGGGGGCGGGGACGTTGCTGGGCTGGGGGACTTCCACCTGTCACTAGCCTAAAGCATTGAGTCTAACACGTGTCCGAGGAGGAGTCCCTGGTGCGCTCCATCACCAGAAGCAGGGCAGAAAGCCACCCTATACCGTCCTCTCCAATGCCGTCTCCAGGCGTGGGGGGCTGGGTTGAGCCAGGCGGAAGCTCAGAGCTGGTGTCCCCAGGGAGACAAAGACGACATGGGGAGTGGGGAGCAGATCCGACTGCTGGGGGTTCGAAGGGAGGGATGTGGAGGCCGGAGCTGTGCCGCTACCTTGAGCTTCACTTCCTGATCCACCTTCAGCAACGAGGCCATGGCCGGGTCGGGCCGGGTCCGCTCCGCTGGGTGCCGGAGGTGCTGTGGGCTCCGGGGAGGGCACCGGAGGGGCCTGAGGAATCTCCGCTGCCCTCGGGACCCGGGCGCCCTCGCTGGCTTGCTCACCGCTTGCTCGTTCCCTCCCTCCGTGCCGGCCGGCCACCCGCCCGCCTGCTGCCTGCTAGCTCTCTCGCTCGCCCTCCCGGCTTTCGCCGCTCACGCCGGAAGTTACGTCACAGCCAATCGCCGGGACACCGGGGAGGATGAGCACGTGCCCTGCGCAGCCGCTCTGCTGCTCAACTCTTACAGGTTCCTGGAGGGGCTATTGGAGCTCCGGGCCTTGTGCCCTGTGGTGGCAAACCTAGGACAGGGATGCTGAAACCCAAACCTCCCGGGGACTCAAGAGTGATGTGTCTTATTGTCCCGGGACTCGACCTCACCGTGGGACCTCATGTGCCACTGCTTCTGGAAGAGTAGGCGTCGCGCCTTAGTGACGTCGTCTGGAGAAGTCCGCCGCCTGGGTCCCTAGTATAAGGTTCCGGGCTGTGACTACTGACTCCCGCCTCCCATCCCTTACTCCCTCCGACTAGTATAAAACTGAAGACTAGTTCCATTGCACCGGGCTTTCCTGGTACAGTTATCATAAACGTGCAGACCTCAGATAGCAAATACCTGACGGGCGAGTCACTCCCCAAAAGAGTATAGTGACTTATCTAAGACACAACACATGGTTTCCAATGACTTAACTAGAATCAAGTCTTCCTAATTCTAGGGGAAAACGGTTACTATTTTCCTAATGGAAGTCTGAGACCGCATCTCTTCTTTCAACAATTTTTCGGTGTATCTTTTAGTATGGGTTATTCTATGCAATAAAATGGAATAGGGGTATGTGCTAGACCCCAGAACAGTGTTCTGGAGAGACTAGAAATACGTGCATCATGTATGTAGGGTAAAGTCTTCTAGCAGACACATTTTTTAAAAATTAAATAACTTTATCCACTTTTAATCCAATTTATATTACAATGCAGTCAGCCCCTTATGTCTGGATTTCCAATTCACCGGGTCAACCAACTAAATGGAACATATTCAGGAAAGCTTGAGCTATAAGGACCTAAAAGATGGATGACATAGTGGGTATTAAGGCACTGGCCTCTAAGCCTAACGATGTATATTCAATCCTTAGACACATAAGGTGTGAGAATGAACCCCTGCAAGTTGTCCTCTGGCCTCTGTGCACACATTAAAAAGTAAGCGAGCACACACACAGTAAAAATGAATTTAAATGCCTGAGCTTCAGAGTAAGGCCATGTATAAAACGTAACAAAACAACAACACTGTGACTCCTCTATGGAAAGCAATAGATCTGGGATACAGAAAGTGAACAATTAATTTGCTTAAAGTTTCTGATTGTCACTGGTGCTTTATATTGGGAAAAACACCAGAGAATAAAGTGACCATAATGCAAATGGGGGCAAAGAAATGGCAGACAGACAATAGCAGGAAACTAAGATAGACTTTCCCACTTATTCAAGTGCAAATGCCCCCTTCCACACACTACTCACTTCTACCAGTTCACCTTTCACACTACTTCCTGTTAACACGCGTCTAGTTAAGTTTCCGTGTTATGGTGTGTCTAAAGACAGTGACAGTGTACTCACATACATAAAATAAATAGATGAATCAAGGAAAGGAAGGGAGGGAGGGAGGGAGGGAGGGAGGAAGGAAGGAAGGAAGGAAGGAAGGAAGGAAGGAAGGAAGGAAGGAAGAGAAAAATCAAACAACAACTAACCCCAGTTCTGATTGGCTGCCAACCTGCATGAAGATTTCTCCCCTTCCTTCATTAGCTCTGGACACCTCACTCCTCTTCACTTCTTGGTGACATCCTGCTCCTGCACTCTGGCTAACACCCCTGACTCCTCACTGCTTATGGAACCCTAGAAGGTTCTACCCACACTCATAGTTTCAGGCATCTCAGAATTAACACAGCCAAAACAGGATTCCGATGGTCAGTTTCCTGTTATCCATCTCGGTAACTACATACCTCTTTGCTTAAACCACAAAACCTAATAGGCGCCTACCGGATTCCTCTCTGTCCTCATTGTCCTGCATCCCATCTGTCCGTGGGTCCCGTGAAGACTTGTATAGCTAGCTGTATGACGTCATTCTGTCCTTCCCACTCTATGCCACCGCCATCCTTTTCTGGGTTGTTCCCATCGGTTCCTATCTGGCCTCTGTGTTTCCACTGTCACCCACCACCTTTCTAGTCTCTGCTCAGTCTACAAAATTATGATTTTGTGTTGTTTTGAGGCACGGTCTCGTAAGCTACCCAGAGTGGCCTCAAACTTGTTATGTAGCTGAGAATGACCTTGATCATCTGATTCTCCTGACTCCACCTCCCAAATGCTGGGATTAGAAATCTGTATCAGCACACTTGTGCTGCATTGTTTGATGTCAACTAGACACAAGCTAAAGTCATCGGCGAGGACAGAGAAAATGACTCTATAAGATTGGGCTGTAGAGAAGACTGTATTGAATTTTCTTAATTAGTCATTGAAGAGGGAGGGCTCAGCCCACACTGTTGTTGGAGTCACCCCTGGACTGGTGGTCCTGAGTTGTATAAGAAAGCAGGATGAGCAAGCCATGAGGAGCAGGCTAATAAGCAGCACCCCTTCATGGCCTCTGCATCAGCTCCTGCCTCTAGCTTCCTACCCTGATTGACTTCTGCCCTCCCTGTTTTTGATGATAAACTGTTATACAGAACTGTGAATGAAATAAATCCTTACTTCCCAAATTGCTTTTGGTCATAGTGTTTCATCATATCAATAGTAATCTTAACTGAGACAACATCTCTATATGAGATTTTGAAGCCCTATGTTAGTGCAAATTTAAAAGTGAATTTTTTTTTTCTATACCCCGGCTAGCTCCCAAATAATTGAAACAGAGACTATTAGACTTTTTAAACAAGCTTTAAGCCACAATAACCCAGCAGTTAGTAACCAATTCTAATCCTCTAATCTAATCTAGCTACTTCCCGGCCAAAATTCCTGAGATACTTGTATTTTAGTATTGATCTGGCTCTCTCTGTTCCATGCATGTGCTTATGGTGGCTCCTGGTCCCTCATGTCGTGGGGAAAACGCTCCTTCTCTCTCTACTTCTCCCCTGGCTGGGATTGAAAGTCCAGCCCTATCATCTTCTCTGCCCAGTCATTGGTGATCAGCCTTTTATTCACCAATCAGAGATAATTGGGGAGCAATGTTTATACAACATTGAGACAGGAGATTCTTTGAACAAGCATTATAATGCCGTCTGGATTGCAACCAGATGGGGGCACAGAAATCAGCATTTGAATAATTCAGGGGTAATCTTTACACAGTGCACAATAACATCATGCCAATAGCCCTATGGTGTGGCTGGATAACTACTTGAGCCCTTGCCTGTCTAGAAGCTGGTTAATTTTCTATGCCTTTCTGATGGCAGCAAGCAGAGAGAAATATAAGATGTAAACAGCCACACTAGCTCTAAGTGAGAATTCTTGGCTATGACTCTTGTCTCCTCTAGAAGGGGTGGGGGTCTTAACCCCGAAAGATCCTAGAGGAAGGAGTTGTGAGAAGACTTTCTAGTTAGCAGGAAAAAAAAAAATCAAGGAATTTAACCTCTAATATCCAGCACCGTCACAGGAGAAGCACACCCTTTTGAAATGGCAGAAGAGCATTTCTGAAAGTCAGAATAACTTGTTTTGTTTTGCCAGGGCCTAATCACCTGTTATTCTTTAAGACTTATTTTTTACTGCATTCAGACTTAGAAGTTCTCAGTGAGGACAACCTATGTCTCTTGGTGATGTCTTCCTGCTGTTTTTCTTTGGGTTCCCTCATTCTCTTGGCCAAAGGCTTAGCACATTGTATAGTCGCCTCATTTTTTTTTTTAAAGTGTGTGTGTTTTTTTTGTTGTTTTTTTTTTTTTCAGAGCAATGCAACTGAGTTTATGTTGCAGGGCACATGGAGTAACGCGATGCGGACTCTTGGGTGCTTTGCTTCTTAATTTCCTGACAACATATTGCTGGACATCGTCTTCTTCAGTGAGATTGAAAATCTTCCAGATGCGGTTAGGTTTGTGGAGCCCCGACCTTCCAGGCACAGAAGTGTTAGTCTAGGAATATCTTCCCCTGGCTCCTTACAAATAACCAGGATGAGAACACTCAGGTCAACATCCACAAAGCATCCATGAACAGACTTGGATGCCTGTCCCCAATTCTCTTTGGTCTATAACCAGAATGTCCCTTACTGAACGGCAGATACTCTCTGCCATGGGTCAAAGCACTTGCCTCATGGAAAACTTGGTCATTTCCACTGCTGATAACGTCACCCTTCAACTCTTCACACAGGGCATTGGCAGCTACTTCTATAGCATGAACATCTCATAGAGAGTATGAAACTTTAGTTCATACCTGTTCAATGAGTCCCTGACAGCTGGTGGCTTATTCGGCTTATGTCAACACAGCTGATCACCTAGGACAACAGTTCTCAACTTTCCTAATACTGCGACCCTTTAATACAGTTCCTCGTGTTGTGATGACCCCCAACCATAAAATTATCTTGTTACTACTTTAGAACTGTAATTTTGCAACTATTATGAAATGTAATGTAAATGGCTGATGTGTGACTCCTGTGAAAGGTTCATTTGACCCCCACAAACGGGTTACAACCTACAGGCTGAAAACTGCTGGCTTAGGAGGTGCCTTGAAAAGAAGCAGAATAACTTTTTTTTTAAGATTATTTATTTATATGTAAGTACACTGTAGCTGTCTTCAGACACCTCAGAAGGGGGCATCAGATCTCATTACGGATGGTTGTGAGCCACCATGAGGTTGCTGGGATTTGAACTCAGGACCTGTGGAAGAGCAGTCAGTGCTCTTAACTGCTGAGCCATCTCACCAGCCACCCCCCCCTCCCCGAATAACTTTTTTTTTTTTTTGAGACAGGGTTTCTCTGTGTAGCCCTGGCTGTCCTGGAACTCACTCTGTAGACCAGGCTGGCCTCAAACTCAGAAATCCGCCTGCTTCTGCCTCCCAAGTGCTGGGATTAAAGGCGTGCGCCACCACTGCCCGGCCAGAATAACTTTTTAAGTGATACAAGTAACAGAAAAATACGTGGATGTGGTGGTGCACATCTTTAATTCCAGAGCTTAGGAGGCGGAGGCAGGGATATCCAACTCTGTGTATTGAGGTCAGCCTGGCCAGCCTATGTAGAGAGTTTCAGGCCATCCAGGACTACATACTGAGACCTTTCCTCAATCAATAGTCAGTCAGTCAGTCAATAGATAGATATATTTGACTTCATAAAAATTTACAATCTTCTGAAGCTGGACGTGGTAGTACATGTTTGTAATCTCCAGAACCAGTAACCATGGCAACTTATAAAAACTTTTTTTTCCAGAGGCTGGAGAGATGGCCCCGTAAGCAAGAGCACTGGCCGCTTCCCCAAAGGGGCCAGGCTTGATTTCCAGCTCCCACATGCTGGCTAACAATCTTTTGTAACTCCAGTTCCTTAGGATCTGACACATTTTTCTGACCTCTGTGAACACCAGACACATCTGTGGTGTGCATACATGCAGGGGAAACATTCATAAATATAAATATAAATATAAATATAAATATAAATAAAGCTAAAACAAATTTAGGGCTGGAGAGATGGCTCTGTGGTTAACGCTGCTTATCCAGAGGTCCTGGGTTCAATTCCCAGCAACCACATAGTAGTGGCTCACAAACTTCTTTATAGGATCTGATGCCCTCTTCTGGCATGTAGGTTTATATGCAGATAAAGCACTCATACATAAAATACGGAAATAAAAATTAAAAACAAAACAAAACCTTTTTTTTACTGGGGTGAGGGGTGTGTATGGCACAGCACTTGGAAGGCAGAGGCAGACTGATCTCTGTGAGTTCAAGGCCAGCCTGATCTACAGAGTGAGTGAGTTTCAGAACATCCAGGGCTCCACATTGAAACCCTGTCTCAAAAAAACAAAACAAAACAAAATTTTATCCCTATGTTTATTTATTTTATTTTTTCTGTGGCTATTTTGCCTACATGGATGTATGTGGGCCACCTGTGTGCCTAGTGTCCAGAAAAGGCCACTGAATCATCTGGAACTGGAGTTACAGATGGTGGTGGAAATTAAACGTGGACCCTCTCTCTACAAGAAACCATCTTATTAGGCTCTTAACTGCTGAGACATCTCTCCAGCCCCAGAGAGCAATTTTGAGAATAGTCTGAGGTACACGAAATCTTGGATCACAAAGCAAAACAAAACAAAACATGAAAAATTTCTGTACATTTAGAAAATATCTTAGGGGCTGTGGATGTATCTCAGTTGGCTGAGAGTATATGAAGGCCTGGGTCACGTACTTGTAATTCCAGTACTCAGAAGTTGGAGGCAGGAGGGTCAGAATTCAAGGTCATTCTCAGCTGCCTAGTGAGTTTGAAGTCATCCTTGGGATCCATGAGACCCCCTTTTAAAAAAAAGTATGGGGGCTGGAGAGATGGCTCAGTAGTTAAGAGCACTGACTGCTCCTTCAGAGGTCCTGAGTTCAAGTCCCAGCAACCACATGGTGGCTCACAACCATCTGTAATGGGATCCGATGCCCTCTTCCGGTGTGTCTGAAGATGGCTACAGTGTACTCACATAAATGAAATAAATAAATCTTAAAAAAAAAAAAAAAGTATGGGAGGAAGGAAGGAGATAGCTAGACCATTCATGAGAATTTATTTACCGTGTGTGTATTTCTGTGTGTATCTATGTGTATGTATGCCTGTGCTTGTGTATGCATATACATGTCTGTGTGTATATGTGTATACATGTATGTCTGTGTCTGTGTTTCTGTGTGTATATCCGTGTGACAAAGACTTACTGTGCAACCCTGACTAGCCTGGAGCTCACTGTGAGGACCAGGCTGGCCACTGTGAAGATCTGCCTGCCATTGTGCTGAGATTAAAGATGTGCACCACCTGGCCATACAAATTTATTTTAAAACCTGAGAAAGACATTTAAGATCCAATAAATAAATACAAATATGTTAACATAATTTGTAAGGGGAACTGCAGTGGGTGGCCACGTGACAAAATGTTCAGCCTTATCAGTAAGCAGTGATATCAATTAAAAGAATCTGCTATTATTCTTCAAATATATCTTATCCAGTACTGGGCAATGCATCATAAAACAGGCCCTTTAATGGTTTTCTAGAGGCAGAATATAACATGAGCGGTTGGTTTGAAAACAACTGCAGATGTTAATAAAGAGAAGGTTCAAAGTCTTCAGTACTTCCAAAGACAAGACTCTGTCTTAGGAGGCAGTCAATTCTTCATTGTGATATTATTGTAGTCACCCAAATTGGAAGCAGTGGAAATTCCCACAATAAAGAAGTACACTGTAATCTCTGTGTTTCTGCTATGATATGTGTGGCAATGAGAATGTTAATTACTAAACCTGGAGCAACATGAAAAGCGTTCAATTTATTTATTTATTTATTTTACTTATATGAGTACATTGTCACTGACTTCAGACGCACCAGAAGAGGGCATCAGATCCCATTACAGATGGCTGTGAGCGACCATGTGGTTGCTGGGAATTGAACTCAGGATCTCTGGAAGAACAGTCAGTGCTCTTTACCGCTGAACCATCTCTCCCGCCCCTAACGTTCATTTGTTTTTATTATACTTAGTGGTGATGGAGGGCTGTTCATACCCTGGAATACTTTTGGAGGTCAACTTTGTAGAATTGATAATCTCCTCCTACTCTGGTCCTTGGGAATTGACCTTAGGGTCTCAGGCTTGGTGGCAGACACTTTTACAGGTAGAGCCATCTTGACAGCTCAGATATGTTAAACTTATAAAGCCGGGCTGACATACAGCCCATTGGTGGAGTACTTGCTTAGTATACGAGAGGTCTTGGACATGATTCCAAATGCACACATATTCACAGGAGCCAGCTCTCAACTCAATCTCTCTCTCTCTCTCTCTCTCTCTCTCTCTCTCTCTCTCTCTCTCACACACACACACACACACACACACACACACACACACACACATGCACACACTTCCTGGTGCAAATGTGAACAGGTGCAGCCACAGCACTTCCTCCTCACCTCATGTGGGTGAAGCTCTAGTTCAGTCCCCATTAATGTCAAGAAAAAAAGAACTTATCTCTACATAGTTCATTATTTTATACTTATATACTTTGGATTGGAGAGTTAGTTAGGCGTTAGGAGTACTTGTTGCTCTTCCAGAGGAACCCGATTTCTGTCTCCAGCATCCACATGGTAGCTCATAACCATATATAACTCCAGTTCCAGGGGATCTTCTGGCCTCCAAAGGCACCAGATAGGAATATGGTGCATATACACACACTCAGACCAAACACTCATGCACATAAAATAAAAAATAAATTAAAAAAATTTAAAAATTAAAATACTCAGCCTCTATTTACCTTATCGACTATCCCTCTTCCCTACTAGAACAAAGCCCTGATGGTACTGACAGCTGTCTTTTTGTTGCTGCTAAATCCCCAATGTCTTGAATATTCCTTGGAACATGGCAAGCCCTCAACAACTTTGTTGAATGAATAAATAATATTTTGCACCTAACTGTTTATTCGATTCTCTTTAATAGCTACATAGTTTACATTGAATAAGCTATTTTATAATTTAGTTAAACAATCCCATTATTTTTGAATACTTTTAAAAAAGAAACAGAGCTGAGAGTTGGTTCAGTGGCTAAGAGTGCATACTGGTTTCCTAAAGGATCTGAGTTCGGTTTCCCAACACCTGGCGGCTCACAATGCCTGTAAGCCCAGCTCCGGGGGATCTAGCATCCTCTCCTAGGCTCCCCAGGCACCTGCACTCACATACGCATCTCCACACTACTGTTTTGAAATACCACTTTCATCGCATACTATACCTGTATCTGTCCGTTTTTATTTATTTTAACTCTGTTCTCGTTTATTGACTCATCCCTTCCTGCACCAACATACAACTGAGTGTGAGTCTATCTGTTCCTGTAGGCGGTGGGAAGACAGGGATTAAACCTGCACCGCATCTCAGATAGCTCTAAATTATTTAGCTTTATAATTTTATAAGACTAAATCCTGAGTATTTCCTAGTTAACAATTTAATTTTTAAACAAAGTTTGCCTAATTTCCAGAAACAGGAAGCCCAGTCCCATGTGTGTGTATGTTTATATACATATTTATATATTTATATATATTATATAATATATATTAGGGTTTAGACAATTTGAATCTCCCAAAAATACACTTTAAAAACTGACACATGCCGGAAGATGGTGGTGCACACCTTTAATCACAGCACTTGGGAGGCTGAGGCAAGCAGATCTCTGTGAATTCGATGCTAGCTTGCTCTACAGAGCGAGTTTTAGGACAGCCAGGGCTACACAGAGAAAACCCTGTCTCAAAAAAGCACCCCCCCCCAAACAAACAAGCAAACAACACCCTGACCCCTAAGGAAAATAGAAGTGGCTCCACTTGGAAGTAACAAATCTTGAGCGAACCCCTTATATCATGGTTAACTTTAGCCCACCTGCCGGCGGAAGCTCGGTCCTTGGATGGCGCCCCGAGCCAGTTAAGCAGGGATCTGGACCAGGGGTCCTTGCGTCAGCTACCGTCAAGACGTCACTTCTGGTCTCGGGCGGAAGTCTTCAGCTAGCCGACCGGGAAGTAGCTGAAGACCGGGCGATGGGAACTCTGGAGGTCTCGCTCCAGGGCGGACCCGACGCCACCGCGCCCCCGTTGTAGAGCGAGCCTGGGTGGCGGGCTCCGGGATCCTGAGGTGAAGAGCGTTGGGGCCTGAAGTGAGACCTTAGAAAAAAGCCTAGAATCCCTGGCAGCCACTTTGGTGGCCCCTTCCCCCTCCCTGGAGTCCAAACTGTCTTAGCCGGGCTCTGCCCCGGAAGCGGGTCCTCTTGATGTCACACCACACCCAGAGGGAACGGCACGGACCGGGATTTATTTCTTTACCTCCACCACCAAGGCAGCGGGCAGCCTCGGGCCCAAGGTTCAAAGGCGTCGATTCTTCTTAACATCGTCTTTTCTCCGCTGTCGCAGGCATGGAGGGGTCTAAGGCGTCCAGCAGCACCATGCAGGTGAGCTTCGTGTGCCAGCGCTGTAGCCAGCCTCTGAAACTGGACACGAGCTTCAAGATCCTGGACCGGGTCACCATCCAGGAACTTACAGGTTAGCAGGATCCGAGGAAAGAGGGTGGTCAAGAAGGTGGGAAATGGGCAACTTTAGAAACATTGTGGTAGCGGTCTCTGGCTTTCAGTTTCCTCATCAGGAATAGAGTTCTGACATTGTCTCCAGAGTGAAGGAGTGTCCACATTTAACAGAATTTCTTGAAGACTCAATAGTGTACCAGGTATCCTGTAACAGTCCCCGTGGAAACCAGGCTTGGTGGCTCACATCTGTAATTGCAGCACTCAGGAGGCAGAAGCGGGAGCTGCCTCAAGTTCCAGGCCAGCCTGGGCTACAGAACAAGATCCTGTTTCCAAAAATAAAAAGAACAAAAGAAGTGCCATGTTGCACCCTCTTACAGGTGAAGAATTGAGGTTTAGAGAGGTCAGTGAATATACTTACCTGAGGTCCAGTTAAGTGTAGGAGAGTCTTGAAGCCTGAAGAAGTGAAAGAGGTGACTAGCGAGTTTGAACAAGTTCACAGGCCTGGCATTAGCATGGAAACCTTGGCTTTGTTGTATACATCTCTCTAGACCTTGGTTTATTTTTTATCCATTATTAGTATTAATTAAGTGTATGGGTGTTTTGCTTACATGTATCTCTGTCCACCCCATGAATGCCTGATGCCCAAAGAGGCCAGAAGAGAGTCAGATCCCCTGAGCTGGAGTTAACAGGTGGTTGTCAGCCACCATGTGGGAATCAAACCCAAGTCCTTTGCAGAATCAACGGGTGCTCTAAATGGTTGAGTGATCTGTCTGGCTCTTATATTTCTTCTTCTTTTTAAAAACATTTCTTTTCATTTATTGTTCTTGCTGTTTGTTTAGACAGAGTCTCACTCTAGCCCTTGGCTGGCCTCAGACTCATAGATTGTCCTGCCTCTGCCTTCAGAGTTCTGGGATTAAAGGTGTGCGCCACCACACCTGGCTTGTTTTTCACATTTTTAAAGGTTAATTGTTGTGTGTTGAAAGTGTAAATATGGTAAAGACAGGACCCATGCTTCATTGTGCTACCATGCTCAGCTCTACATATTTTTAAACTTATTTTCATAAATTTTAAAAATCAGATACATTTATGGGGTACCACTTGATGTTTGAATACACATATGATGTTGTTCAAATCAGGGTTGGAACATTTGTCTCTTCCAGCCTTTTTTGTTTCCTTATGGTAGAAACATTTCTAGGCTTTCCGTCTGGCTTTTCGGGACTGTGCAGTCCACCATTGGTCCCCCTGGTCAACACTCTACAGTAAAACAGCAGAGCCTTTTCTCCTGTCTAAGCAGTCTGTTGAGTCTAGCCATCATTTTGCTCTCAGTTTAAATGAGATGCACCACATATGAGTGAGACAGTTCAGTGCTTGCTTTTCTGGGCCCGGATAATTTCACTTAATGTATGTCCTTCAGTCTTAAGTGACAGAAGTTCATACTTTCTGTGTAGCCCTGGCTGTCCTGGAACTCACTCTGTAGACCAGGCTGGCCTCGAACTCAGAAATCCACCTGCCTCTGCCTCCCAAGTGCTGGGATTAAAGGCGTGCGCCACCACTGCCCGACAGAAGTCTATACTTTAAAAAAAAAAAAAAAATGTGAATAGATTCTCATATTAGCTGTGTCTTTGTTAGTGATGTTTTGTTTTCGAGATAGAGTCTTATTATATAACAGAGGCTGGCTTTAAACACATGATTGAATTTCCTCAGACTCTGAAGTGCTAGATTTATAGCCACGTACCACAGTGCCTGGCTCTCCTCTGCCCTCTCCCAGTGCCAGGCTAGACATGTGTCCCATCACCTGACCACATCCCAACCCTATAGCCATGATACATGGGTGCAGTCAGATTACAGCTTCCCAGGAAACTTTTATTCTTTCCAAGTTATTCAAGAGAAAAGAGATGCTAACTTTTGTGATGGAAAAACTTAAAATATAGAGGTGGAGAGAGGGGTTAGGAGCATTTCGTGCTCTTCCAGAGGCTCTGAGTTTACCTCCCAGTGGGCAGGTACGTCGGGTCATTCACAACTGCCTATAACTCCAGCTCCAAGTAATCCGACGCCTTCTTCCTGTCCACATGTGGACAGCCCACACCTAGAAATACCACATACACACATACTTTTTTTTTTTAAGTTCTAAATTGTTTTTTAAAGGTTTGAAATATATAATGAATCCCTGCGTGCCCACCACCAGGTTTCAACAATTACCAAGACATGTTCACCCACTCCTGGTCTGAAGACCCATTCCTCGATCTCTACTCTGAAATACCTTGGAGTAAAACGCCTAGGGCATGAACACTCACTCTTTCTGTACAACTCTGATGGTCATGGAACCCATTGTGCTTTTAGGATTTTAACATTCTAGTAACAGGAAGAGAGGGGAAAACAGATTTTTGTTTATGTAAAGAATTTAAAAAGGGAGATGGGACAGGAGTGGTGGCACAAATCGTTAATCCCAGCGCAAGTGTGTATCTGGGAGTTCAAGGCCAGTCTGGTCTGTCTATATTGAGTTCCAAGCTAGCCAGAGCTACACAGTGAGACCCTGGAGGTAGAGAGGGGGAGAAACACACACACACACACACACACACACACACACACACCAGTCACACACAGGGAAGAATCATGGTAGGGTTGGGGCTGGTGATGAGGCAATTTCTGATTCTTCCCATGCTTTACTAAGCCTTCCTGCTTTGATAAGACTGTTTCTGACTCAGGATTTTCCTTGCCCTTAGCTCCATTACTTACCACAGCCCAGGCGAAACCAGGAGAGACCCAGGAGGAAGAGGCTAACTCAGGAGAGGTAAAAGAAGTCCCCTCTCCCCATCCTCCTCATAATACCTAAACACCAGCATACAGACTGGATTTTTTCAGAGTATTGGATGCCTCCAGGCTCTGAGGTTAATACACAAGAGTGGTTTATAAGAGATGTTCTAAGCCAGGCAGTGGTGGTGCACACCTTTAATCCCAGCACTTGGGAGGCAGAGACAGGCGGATTTCTGAGTTCGAGGCCAGCCTGGTCTACAGAGTGAGTTCCAGGACAGCCAGGGCTACACAGAGAAACCCTGTCTCGAAAAAACAAAAAAAAAAAAAAAAAAAAAAGAGAGAGAGAGAGAGAGAGATTCTAGCTAGACACGGTGTTGCCCACCTGTAATCATAGCCTTAGGAGGCAGAGGCCCTGAAGATCACAGATTCAAGACTAGCCTGGGTTACATGGTGAGTTCCAGACCAGCCTGAGTGAGATACACATATGAAAAAGAAAACAGAAACAGGGCTAGGGTTGTAGTTCAGTTAGTGGAGTGTTTGTTTTTTCATGTATGTGAGTACACTGTTGCTGTCTTCAGACACACCAGAAGAGGGCAACGGATCCCATTACAGATGGTTGTGAGCCACCATGTGGTGGCTGGGAATTGAACTTAGGAACTGTGGAAGAACAGTCAGTGCTCTTAACCATTGAGCCATCTCTCCAGCGTGGAGTATTTGTTTTTTGATCTCTAGCATCACATTAAACTGGGTGTGGAGGCAGGAGGATCAGAAGTTCAAGATCATCTGTACATATACAGCAGGTTTGATGTTAACCTGTTCTACATGAGACCCTACCTGTAAATACAAACAGCAAACTGGAAGAAACTTAAGTTGAGGGCTGAGGTTGTAGCTCAGGGATGGTGCTTGCCCAGTAGGTGCAAGTTACTAGATTCAATCCCCACCACCCCAGAAAAAGAAAGAAAAAAGAAAGTTGTTAGCAGAGTCCACAGCAGACCATTGGAAGTACCAAGGTGTACCTCAAGGCACAGGATTACTGAGTAAAGCATCAATCAAAAAGTGGGATGATAAGGCCATCGAGACGGTCGGTGGGTGAGGATGCTTGCCACACATCCTGACCACACACCTACAAATAGATATATATTTTAGAAACGTGTTTAAAGATGTGATTATAGCCCAGCATAGTGGCTCACGCCTGGGATTCTAGGTACTTGGAAGGCTGAAGCAGAAAGATTGTTGTAAGTTTCCAGCCAGCCTGGGCTCAGAGCCTAATGATCTGAGTTCAAACCCTGGAACCCTCACAATGGAAAGACAACGGACTCCTATAAATTGTCCTTTGCACTTTGGCATGTGCATTGCACCCACACATAAATAATGTAACTTAAAAAATAGATGACTAAGGTCAGAGATGAGATGACCTGTGTGTTCAGTTTACTCCGGGCATTCTTGGTTATATCTTTCATTCTCTAGAGTTATTTCCACAAACATCTTGTTTGGACAGTGGGTTGCATATTTACTGTAGACATGAAAGATTAGCAGTGTTAGACTATGTCATTTTTTAATTCTGGTGCTGTCAGTGACGAAGCTGGGGGTGTGGTTCAGAGGCGAGGGCAAGACCCTGGGTTCGGTCTCTCAGACTGCACAGTGGTGATGGTGATGATGATGATAGAGATGGTTTCATTACCGAAGACAGACGTTGTAGCTTGATTTTCTTTTTTGGGGAGCAGGTCATTGTTTTTTTTCTTTTCTTTTTTTTCTTTCTTTTTTTTTTGGTTTTCCGAGACAGGGTTTCTCTGTGTAGCCCTGGCTGTCCTGGAACTCACTCTGTAGACCAGGCTGGCCTCGAACTCAGAAATCCACCTGCCTCTGCCTCCCGAGTGCTGGGATTAAAGGCGTGCGCCACCACCGCCCGGCGGAGCAGGTCATTGTTAAGTAGAAGTTACTGATTTGGAAGAGGATCCCAGGGGACTCTAGTATAAAATAGAGAAGATAGGAAGGAGACACAGTTAAACACCAGTGAAACAGCGTCCTGTGGAGGATGCTGGCTTCACCCCTGAGATTTATGTGGCCTGAGTAATAAGGGAGTATTTACCCACTGGCCTGCTGTCATTGGGAAAAGCGAACCTTAAGTGGGTTGGGGGTTGTTAATTCTGTCATGCTCTCCAGGCAGTCTAGGGTGCAAGGGCAGAGAAAACCTGGAAAAAAGCAAAAGAGGCAGGCAACTGAAGCCAGTGATGTTACAAAATGTTGAACAGAAAAGAAACGTTCTAGAATTGTTGATAATAGGCATGCAGTTCTGTTACTGACAGGCCCACCAATTTCTTTAAAGTGCATTAAATAAACATCTTTTTTTCCCCCTAAAAATATGTAAGTGGTCTACTTTGTGCTATGGCGAGTTTCACTGTGGTCTGGTCTGCCTTTTCCCTTGTTCCATGATTGATTTAGGGTGTTTGCTTCCCTAACTGGTATTGAGAAAATGCATCCTTAGGAATGGTATCCTTAGGAAGTGCTGTCCCCATCAAAGGAAGCAGTCATCAGGTGGTACTGGCGAGTTGTCTGCGCTGTGAGTCCTTTCTTGGTCGTTTGTACAGAGACTGTGTCTAGGTTTCCACTTTACTTTTCAGACAGTCTCTAACTTGGACCTGATCCTGGAGCCTGCCGATTAGGCTGTCAGCTTGAGTTTGGAGGTTCATAAGGTCCTCCCAGTTCCGCCAAGAAAGGAGCACACCCTCATCACCCTTTGTTTTTTTGTTTAGTTCGTTTTTATTTTGTGGGGAGTTTGTTGTTGTTGTTTGTTTTATTTTTGGTGTTGAGACAGGGTCTCTCTATATAACCCTGGTTCTGGTGCCATGTAGACCAGACTGGTGTTAAAAAAACAAAAACAAAAACAAAAAAACCTCAGAGATCTACCTGTCTCTGCCTCCCAGAGTGCTGGGATCGAAGGCATGCCCCACCACAACCCCCTTTGTTTGTTGAACCATGGGCATCTGAACTCAAGTCCTGCTCCTTGAGAGAATGTTATCTACTTAGCCATCTCTCAGCCCAGATAACTACCTACTTCTTAAGTTTCTCTGGTTTATCAAGTTTTGTGGTTACCAATCTAGGCTAAAGCCAAATAGTTCTCAGGCTTTTGGGGAAATAAATAGGCTCCACTCTAAATTGCCAGAATTCTAACGCTCTCTTCTTTCTTTCTCAGGAGCCATTTATTGAAACTCGCCAGGATGGTGTCTCTCGAAGATTCATCCCCCCAGCCAGGTGCTTACTATTCCTCAGTCCCCTGTTTCTTGCCAAAGGAATTTTAACTAAACCTAGGAGTTAGGACATGGGAGCAGGTGATGAGTTATCATCTAGCCTTTGGCTCTTTTTAGGAAAGCCATGTTCCCTTATACCTGACCCATCACCTTCATCACCATCAGCACTCATGGTTTTCTCTGGAGTCCTTTACATGGTGAGAAGGGTCAGTACCTGTAAGGTTGAAGAAGTGAAGGCTGCTGAGGGAGGCATTGAGATAGGTTCTTGAGAAGTTTTTCTGTAGCACTTGTTAGATGTTTAGGTTCTTAGTTCTCATTGATGTAGCAGGTAAAAGGTGCTGTCAGGGAGTATAATACTAGAAAATGATATTTCTTGATTCTCTTTCCTTTTTGCTGTAGACATACATATCCGTTTTTGATGCCCCCCCTCCCTTTTTAGTTCATCCAGGCTAACCTGGTGCTGAGTAGTACCCGTGAAGACTAGCATGGCCTTCCTTTGGGAGAGAGGGACCCCTGGGAGGTCCACTCGGACCAGGCATGGGGGTGCACCTTGAGGCCCCTCAGCTGGTGCTTGAGAGTCTCTACCACTGGCAGCACAGTAGGTAGAGGAGGCCTCTCTGCTCCCTCATGTGGCCCATGGGCGGGGGGCTGTCTGCAGGATGATGTCTACAGAAAGTGCTAATAGCTTCACTCTGATTGGGGAGGCATCTGATGGTGGCACCATGGAGAACCTCAGCCGGAGACTCAAGGCAAGTTGGCCTCATTTCACTATCAAGAATTGTGTGTGCCTGTTACAAGGGTGGCTCAGCAGTAGCCCAGGAGAGGCCCTATCCTGACTGTTCCATGCTTCCAGGTCACTGGAGACCTTTTTGACATCATGTCAGGCCAGACAGATGTGGATCACCCACTGTGTGAGGAATGCACAGATACTCTTTTAGACCAGCTGGACACTCAGCTCAATGTCACTGAAAATGAATGTCAGAACTACAAGTGAGTACCTCTGGGGTCTGGGCCCGGGAGACTGCTTGGCCCTTAGGACTTGCTCCCCTCAGGCACGTGGAACAGCAGGTGCCCTCTAGTCAATAATTGTGTTCGTGCCCTTGGCAGACGCTGTCTGGAGATCCTGGAGCAAATGAATGAGGATGACAGTGAGCAGCTACAGAGGGAGCTGAAGGAGCTGGCCTTAGAGGAGGAGAGGCTGATCCAGGAGCTGGAAGATGTGGAAAAAAACCGCAAGGTGGTGGCGGAGAATCTGGAGAAGGTCCAGGCTGAGACAGAGAGACTGGACCAGGAGGAAGCTCAGTGAGTGCTTGCCCTGCTTTTCTGCCTTTAGCACGGTGGCTTAGTCAGGGTTTCTATTCCTGCACAAACATCATGACCAAGATGCAAGTTGGGGAGGAAAGGGTTTATTCGGCTTATACTTCTAATTGCTGTTCATCACAAAAGGAAGACAGGACTGGAACTTAAGCAGGTCAGGAAGCAGGAGCTGATGCAGAGGCCATGGAGGGATGTAACTTACTGGCTTGCTTGCTTCCCCTGGCTTGCTCAGCTGGCTGGCTTATAATAGAGCCCAAGACTACCAGCCCACAGATGGTACCACTCACAGGGGCCCTCCCCCCTTGATCACTAACTGAGAAAATGCCTTACCGCTGGATCTCATGGAGGCATTTTCTCAACTGAAACTCCTTTATCTGTGATAACTCCAGCTTGTGTCAAGTTGACACAAAACCAGCCAGTACACACGGAGAGAGGGAGTGGGTTCCAGCTTATGTCTGATTAGGTCGCCTGTCAGTCAGTACAATGTCTGCCCCAAAGCTGCATGCTGTTTTTGGGCCTGTTTCCAGAAGTGTGTCGGGAGGACTACAGAGGAAGATTTGCCATGAGAAGTGAGCAGGGATGTTAGTTTGGTGGAGTGATGGCACCAGGGCTCTGAAAACACGCTTGGTGGGTCAGATAGATGGGTCGGTGGGTTAAGGAACTTTCTGTCAAGCCTGATGACTTCAGCTCAGTCCCTGAGACTTACACAGCGGGAGAGACACAGCTCCGCCCATACACAAATAAATGCAATTGGAGACCTATTATTGGTCTTTCAAGACGGTTTGTCTGTGTAGCCCTGGCTATACTGGAACTCACTTTGTAGACCGCGGCTAGTCTAGAACTCACGGATGTGCCTGCCTCCGACTCCTGAGTGCTGGGATTAAAGGCGTGCGCCACCAAGCATGGCTGAAAGACTCACTCTCAACTGGTTTCACTTCGGGGGAAAAAAATAAACCAAAAATACAGAATTTTTTTGTCATAGTTTGCAAGAGTCCTTTCTTCTGTATTTTAGAATATGGGCATCTGGAATTTGAGACATTTTTATACTTGTACTCAAAACATTCTTCTGAGAGGAATCAATGCCAAATGTAGAGAGTTGTGTAATTAAATGTAACTACATCACTAGAGTAAGTGCTGCAGAAGAGGGAGGAGGGAGGAGCTGCAGCCGCCACAGTCAGCCATTTCTGCTCCCCTTGGCTGCTCACAGGTACCAGCGGGAATACAGTGAATTTAAAAGACAGCAGCTGGAGCTGGACGATGAGCTCAAGAGTGTAGAGAACCAGATGCGGTATGCCCAGCTGCAGCTGGACAAGCTCAAGAAAACCAACGTCTTCAATGCCACCTTCCATATCTGGTAATGAGGGCAGGGGTGTGTATGCATGGGGGCACATCTGGGAAGCGCTTCATACCTGCATCTGAGCTGTGTTAGCAACACACCAGGGTGGCCACCTCCGCATAGCCGAGGCCCTGTAGGTCCCCTTAACTCATGCCTGGTTTACAACGGGTTCCTGTCATTCCTTTTAATAGGATAGGTATAATGTGGGCTATGTGTGTGCATGTCTGCATGAGAGTGTGCTTGCACACACAAGTAGGATTCTCGAGTTTAGTGTTTGTATCTGCCCAGCAAATGCTGGTCCCTGGTGCTGCTTTTAAATTATTTTATTAGCTGGGACAAATTTTCCAGTGTGCCTACCGAGAAAGACAGAAAAGGTCAGGGGAGAAAAAGATGATAAAAGTTGAGATTTCCCACTTTCACCCAAGCCTAGCCTGAATCCCTCTCCTGTTCTTCAGATGCATATACCTAAGATCCCTTGGCATTTTAAATGAATGCCCTAAACCACCCACGGCATCATCTTTTCCATCTGCTTCGATGCCAAAGTGCAAGCCTGAGAGTCACTGAATGCTCTCACGCTCCTCCCCTGACAAACAAACATCAAAGTCTGCCTCCTGTACTCTCTTAGATTCATGTGTGTGTTTGCCTTCATGTATAAATTGCACCACATGCATGCCTAGTGCCCTCAGACCCCTTGGGATTGCAGTAACAGAGTTGTGAGCTGCAGTATGGGTATTGGGAATCAAATTTAGGTCCTCTGGAAGAGCAGCCCGGGTCCTAACAGCTGAGCTGTCTCTCCGTCCTGGTGCTGATTTATTAACCCCGGGCTCACTCGTGTATTTATTATTGAATTAGTAACTATTGAGTGTTGCTGTGTGGAAGGCACTGTGCTAACCCCCAGGAGGGGCAAGCAAACAGTCCAGAGTCAGCCTGCCAGTTATTTATGATCTAGAAGGAATGCATACTGAATAGGCAGGTGTGTACAGTGTGGTAATGAGAGGCCCGGGGTGAGACAGGACAGAGTTCTTTCCCAGTTTTGGGAGATGCATGGAAAATTCCCCAGGAAGGCTGATGTGGCTGAGAGATGAAGTAGATGTCTGCAGAGAGTTGTCCCTGGCAGAGGACATCATGTGCACAGAAACAAGGGCAAGGGAGTGGTGCATGTCAGAACTGAGAGGGCCTCATTGTGACGGAAACTGTGAAGGGGCAAGTGGCGGGGCGTGAAGCTGGAGAGTTGCCATTATTAAGGCATTTGGAACTGATCCCAAAGCAGAGGAATGGCTGAAGCGTTTCAGGGACTGACAGACACATTTGCGTTTGTGAATGGCGGCTCTACTCACCTGGTAAGAAGCCATCTGGGAAGGAGGTGCACCGCTGGGAATCTAAACTGGAAGGATAGCAGTCTGGAGACGGAGGGAAGGAGACGGAGGGCAGGAGACGGAGGGAAGGAGATGGAGTTGTTTGTTTTGTTTTGTTTTGTTTTGTTTTGTTTTGTTTTGTTTTGTGGGTTTTTTTGAGACAGGGTCCTAAGTATAACAGCTTTGGCTGACCTGGAACTCACTGTGTAGACCAGGCTGGCCTGGAACTCACAGAGATCTGCCTTCCAAGTGCTGGGATTAAAGGAGTGCACCACTTGCCTGGCAGTAGACAGATTTAAGATGAGTAGAAAGGTGCTAGAGAGTTTGAGGCCAGCCTGGTCTACAGAGTGAGTTCCAGGACAGCCAGGGCTACACAGAGAAACCCTGTCTCTAAAAAAAAAAAAAAAAAAAAAAGAAAGGTGCTAGAGAGATGGCTCGGCAGGGGTTAAGAGTGTTCATTGCTCTTGCAAGGGATTTGTTCAATTTTTTTTTTTTTTTTTTTTTTTTGGTTTTTTGAGACAGGGTTTCTCTGTGTAGTCCTGGCTGGCCTGGAACTCAGAAATCCGCCTGCCTCTGCCTCCCAAGTGCTGGGATTAAAGGCGTGTGCCACCACCACCCGGCTGATCCCGGCTGGTTTGTTCAGTTTTTAGCATACAGTTGCTTATAACCGCCCATAACCGCAGTCCCAGGGAATCCAGTAGGCATGTGTTGGTTCAATTTATACATGAAGGCAAACACTCACACACATGAGTCTAAGAGAGTACAGGAGGCAGACTTTGATGTCTGTCAGTCAGGGGAGGAGCGTGAGAGCATTCAGTGACTCTCAGGAGTGCACTTTGGCATCGAAGCAGATGGAAAAGATGATGCCGTGGGTGGTTTAAGGCATTTATTTAAAATGCCAAAGGAGCTTAGGTATATGCATCTGAAGAACAGGAGAGGGATTTAGGCTAGGCTTGGGTAAAAGTGGGAGTTTTATCATCTTTTTCTCCCCTGACCCTTTCTGTCTTTCTCTGTAGGCACAGTGGACAATTTGGCACAATCAATAATTTCAGACTGGGTCGCTTGCCCAGTGTTCCTGTGGAATGGAATGAAATCAATGCTGCCTGGGGCCAGACAGTGTTGCTGCTCCATGCTTTGGCCAATAAGATGGGTCTCAAATTCCAGAGGTGAGAAAATGCAGCTCTTCCATAGCACTCTGGCTGAGGTGTCTTTGACGTAATCGTCTATACACCTGGTACTGCTCTATTGTGCCAAGAAGTCTTGCTGCCAGCAGACAGACTTTCCTGTGGGTGAAGGGCCTATGTGTGGTTTCCCTTCATCACATGGCTCTTGCCTGTGATAGCATGCAGCAATCATCAAAGTGTATGACTCTAGCAGTGATCTCCAACAGTCTCCAGAACCTAATTTTCCCCTAAAAATGTTTCAGTTTTTGTTTTAAGCTCTACCAGGGTATCCAATCTTTTGATATTGTGGTCTACAAATATGTTGAGCCTCATTCGCAGCTATCCTGGGACAAAGGCAGTCTATAGGCCAAAAGTTATATGCATGTTCTAAACCAAAAATACCAGGCATGGTGTCAAATACCTGTAATTCTAGTGTTGGAGAAGCTAAGCCAGGAGGATCAAAAGTTCAAAGTCAGCTGCCCTATATAGGGAGACTCTGTCATTTAAAAAATAAAGCAAAAGTAAGCTACAACATCCATTAATTGATGATCCCCTCCCCTGCTGTTACATAATAGATGGAATCATTTAAGACTTTAAACATGAACTCTGTATGAGTGGCAAGTGGGTGGGAATAGTAAAGTCTTTGGGTAAGATGTATATGTAGATTGAAAAATTGCTGGGTTGCAGCCAAGCGGTGGTTACTCACATCTTTATCCCAGTACTTGGGAGGCAGAGGCAGGTGGATCTCTTGAGTTCAGGGCCAGACTGGTCTACAAAGCTAGTTCCAGGGCTACACAGAGAAACCTTGTCTCCAAAAAAAAAAAAAAAATTACTGGGTTGCAACTTTGCAATAATAGCTGTGGGAGGCATCTTGTATCCATCTCTCTGCATCCCCACTTTAGGTACCGACTTGTTCCCTATGGAAATCATTCATACCTGGAGTCTCTGACAGACAAATCTAAGGTACTCTGGGAGGTCCTGTTGCATTGGCTTACAGAACTCATGCTTATCCTAAGAGTGGGTTCACTAGCGCCTAGGGATGAGGCTTGGAGTCAGAGTGCTTGACTAAGTACAAAAGGCCTTGTGTCTTTAAATGGCATAATTTTTCTATCAGCTGACACTTTTCAGTGTCTTTCTCAGATTATCTCACAAGAAGCCAACATCTTGTTCAGACTTAGCTCTTTGGGGTTTACAGAGAAAAAGTGTTTTTTTATATCCTGTTGAAGGAGAGTCTAGCAGCTGAGAGGAGGGCATGAACTTGAGGGTGGGGGATATACAGAAGTTCAGTACATTTCCATTGCTACGGAAGCTGCCAAGAACTGGTGTTTGCCTGTTGCTTTTGGAGTTGTTGAGGGCTATCAAAGTCGTTGGTCAGCTATAATACATGTTCTGGTGGGTGCAGACAACGCTTGGGTGCTTGAGGCCAGGGAGTGACTGGGGACATGCCCACAGCCTGTTCTTTCTTCTTGGGCAGGAGTTGCCGTTATACTGTTCTGGGGGTTTGCGGTTTTTCTGGGACAACAAGTTTGACCATGCAATGGTAGCTTTTCTGGACTGTGTGCAGCAGTTCAAAGAAGAGGTAGAAAAAGGAGAGACTCGATTTTGTCTTCCATACAGGTAAGTGTTTGCCCTGTATCCCCTGAGGGCTCAGTAAACTTGTAGAAAGGACTAACTGAATAAAGGGCCAGCGAATGAAAACAGACAGTAAAAATGGCAAAAAAAAAAAAAAAAGAACAGTCCGAAATCATGTGATTTCGGATGGGCAGGGACTGAGGTGGTATTGCAAGCAGGACAGTGTGACCCCCTGGTCCCGAGTAAAACAATATTGTCTTAGGTGCTGATGGAGATTTCCTTGGCAGAGGGCTCAAGATTGCAGTCTCATTTCAGAAAGGCTTTCCCTGCAGCCTTTGGAAATAGACAAGAATGCTTCTCTGAGACAGTGTAGCAGCCCAGCATGGAGACTAACTAGTTCAAGACTAAGTTCGGTAGCCCCGTGACATGCGGCAAACCTATAACCCCAGCACTCGGGTTGAGGCAGGGAGAATGTGGGATTTTAAACATCATCTGTTCTATTGTGAGGAAAGACAGAAGGGAAAGTTGAATTTTCTCTACCCTGATAGGAAGTTTTTATTTTCTTCTGCCTCATTCTCTGCTCCTTGAGTTTGGGGATGCCTAGGCAGACAGTGAAGAAAGAGTACTGTAACCTTCACTCCCTCCTGTGTGGGTGTGTCCTCTCCTGTCCTGTACTCTGCCATGACAATGAGGCTCTTGTGACAGCCTTTGATTTTAGGCTTTCAAGCAAATCCAAAATACACTAGCGGTAATTCTTTGCCAGGCATTCTTTATTAGAGAAAGTGGCGTGAATGGTCTCATGATCAAGTCCCTGCCCATCTGCCTGAACTGACTTAGGTTGGCTCTGTGACTAATGAGCTCTGCTGTGTCCACCTGCAGGATGGACGTGGAGAAAGGCAAGATTGAAGACACTGGAGGCAGTGGCGGCTCCTATTCCATCAAAACCCAGTTTAACTCCGAGGAGCAGTGGACAAAGGCGCTCAAGTTCATGCTAACGAACCTCAAGTGGGGTCTCGCTTGGGTGTCCTCACAGTTTTATAACAAGTGACTGCTCCTTGGGGACATTTGCCTTTAAGGTTGTACACTTTGTTTGGTTTGGAAAGATGCTTTAAATTAAATTGGGGTAATATTAAACCACATGTTTACAATACCAAAATCCACAAAAGCTACTTTATTTTCAAATATGACAGATAGTTTCCAGAGTACAAGACACCATGTATAGCAAAGAACCCTCATAGTTTTGACTCAACCCCATGCTGTCCTTTCCCTCTTCCCTGAAAACAACTAATTTAAATTTGCTTTGTTTTCTTTTTTAAGTTGAATTGACATTAATATTGTATTTTCACTGGATTTTATCTCTCTCAACTTCCTGCACTTAAAATATGAAACAGAAAAGTTTTGAGATGAGATGCTTGTGGCACACAGTTGGGTAATGTGGGGAAAGGACACCAGGTCAGGAGTTACAAGTTTAACTCTGTCCTCATTTCTAGTATTGAATGCCTACTGTGCTGTCTAGTGGGATTACAAAATGCTGTTTGATACTGTTGAGACGTGGAGAGATTTAATTATTTGTAATAAAGGATTTGCTATGGTCTGTTAATTACCAAGTGGTGCACTAGTATGTTTTTCCTTAAAATTGAGTATTTTGTATTCTGAAAGAATTGAGTTTCAGTCAGTTTGGTAGAAATTTTGTTGAAACATGTCTTAGTTTAAAGAGAAAAGAAGAACCAGAATGATGGTATTTAGCCCAGCACTCAGGAGGCAGAGGCAAGTGGACCTCTGAATTCCAGCCCAGTCTGGTGTGTATAGTGAGTTGTAAGGCAGCCAGGGCTGAATAGAGAGACCCTGTCTCAAAAAAACAAAACAAAACAAAACAAACAAAAAACCAGCTCTAGCGGGAGCAAGGGAAGGCTGCTTCAGAGAGATTCAGTCAAGGTCATCAAAAAGTGTTTTAAAGTCATCAGAAATACGTATCTCTATCTCATATTACCTCTTAGATTAAATTAGAAAAATTAAAAGTCTTGTCAAACAAAAATGAGCCAATTTCATAATCTAACTCCGTCTAATTCCTTGATGGTTTTTAGCATGCAATGACAACAGATGTGTTTGTCTCCCATAACTATCTCTGATGTAGAAAAAAATAACATGCCTGAAATTGGAATACAAAACACTGTTCAAAGGAAACTTGGAATTTTTGTACCCTGAGTATGAAAGTAAACAAGGAAAGGGGGTCCAGTGACAGAAGGCGGAGCAGGTCAGCCAGCCTCATGTGTTAGAGGAAGCAGCAGTCCTCAGAGCTCTGGCTGCCTTGTGGGGAACAGGCTGCTGTTGCCCAGGAGTGTTTGCTCCCACGCTGTGAGTCAGGATTGCGTAAGAGAACTCAGCAATGCTTTCAGAGGCAATGCCAGTGATGCTCTGCAAATGCCCTAGAACCTTCAGAGAGACATTGCTTATTACTAAACAATCTCAACATATTTTACTGCACAAACACTCACGTACACACACACAAAGAAACGTCACTGCTTGCTTGAGATGTCCTCTCAAGCCTCACAAGCTTTTCGTTTTCTTAATGTAGAGGGGAAATTAAATCCAGAGCCCTGTTGATGGTCAGTGCCATCTCCCTGATAGTGTTACCACGCACACTTCCTGCTAGTTACTTGTTCCCCATAAAGGATACAACAGTAGGTCATAATTATAAATGGAAACAGAACATGGGCTTCTACTTCCAATTTCATAAAATGGAAATGTTTGCATCCTACTCTGATTTTCCGACCCTCCCTCCTTGATTGACCATCCAGTCCCTGGGCCCTGGCACCTCTCAAATGCACACTGTCTCTGTGTGCCTTCAGCTGATGGGGGGATGCTTTCTACTAAGTTCTGACCATGCTGATCCTGCGCAGTGGTGCTTACCTGGCTCCAGTATTCATGGTTTTGGATGAAGGCACTTGCTGCAATGATTCCAACTGCCAACAGCATAAAGTCTTCCTTCACAGAAATAAACTTTTCCCTGAATAATTAAAACCATATTTATTTTGGAATGAGTATGAAATGTGATCCTGAATTCTAGGATCACAGAACTTCAACTATGAGTTGTTCATGTTAATCATGTACTTTTAAACACGGGGAAAAAATGGTCAGGTAATAAATAGCTGATCTGCTGTCCCCATGTCCCCCAGCTCACCTGGGATTAAAACATGTACCTTGTGTCTTCAGTGGCCGATAGGCCTTTTGTTGTTCCATCTGCCTTCCTAACAAATGTAATTGTGAGGCTTTGGCCGGTCTGACTTTACAGTAATCAAATACTTTTGACCAACTTGCAGTCGTGTGACAGGCTTTTCCCCCACTCAGGTGACATAAAAGCAATCTAGCACTCTCACTGTGTAAGTAGTTGCAAAGGAGAACTAGAAAAGATTGTTATTTGAAGTAATTTACATTTAGTAAAAACCTTTAGAGTTTTCCTGGGCTAACTCACCTGCATCTGAACCACATAATGGAAGTTAATAAAAACCAATTAACCTGTGTTGATTTTCAGTGCTGGGTACTGGATTTACTAGGCAAGTACTCTACCACTGAGGTCCAACCCCCAAATTCCTATTCATATGATCTGTCCCCTACTTTGCATCCCCAGAAGGAGCCTAACCAAGAAAAGTTTCTTACCCCTGCAGCTGACTGGGTGTAGAATTCTCAATTGAAGCTCTCAGTAGGCTCTCATAGATGGGTTCATGCAGAAGATAGACCAGGTCAAGGAGGGTCAGACAAGTTGCATGTAGTTGTGTGGCAGGGACCTGACAGCCGTTGTACCCTACGTGGAGTATGTACATGGAAGGGAGCATGAGTCTTTTTCTCTGATCATAATCTTACAACGTAAAGCTGTTTAGTTGCGAATGTTCTTCCTGATTGTTAAGCTCCACAATGAAAGATCTGATAGCAGGTCAGGTTGGGGTTGGTTTTTGTTTTGTTGGAGTTTTTTTTAATTTCTTGCTGTTGTTGAGGCAGGGTCTCACTTTGTAGCCCTTGCTGACCTGGGACTTTGTGTAGACCAGGCTAGCATCAGACTTAGAGATTCACCCGCCTCTGCCTCCCAAGTGCTGGGATTAAAGGCGTGTGTCTGGCCAGAAGGTTAACTTTTTTAAATCCAGGCATGGTGGTACATGCCTTTTTTGTTTGTTTGTTTTTTGTTTTTTTTGTTTTTGGTTGTTTTTTGTTGTTGTTGTTGTTGTTGGGTTTTTTGTTTGTTTGGTTGGTTGGTTGGTTTTTTGGTTTTTCGAGACAGGGTTTCTCTGTGTAGCCCTGGCTGTCCTGGAACTCACTCTGTAGACCAGGCTGGCCTCGAACTCAGAAATCCGCCTGCCTCTGCCTCCCAAGTGCTGGGATTAAAGGCATGTGCCACCACTGCCCGGCCAGAAGGTTAATTTTAAAAGGATAGATCTCCATCTGGAATACATACATAAAATTACAGTACAATTTTTTCTGTCTTATGCTTCTCTTGGATCCTGCAATAAGAAAATGACTAATGATTGGGGCGTGGTGATGCACACCTTTAATTTCAGCATTTGGGAGGCCAGCCTGGTCTACAACTTGAATGCCAGAACAGCCAGAGCTGTTACACAGAAGAAAGAGTGTCTAATGAATCCAAATAGAAACCAGGTGCTGGACCTCTGAGCTACCTCCCCTGACTAGTGCTGGAGGGAACACCTTCAGCCATCCAGAAATGCAGGCTCCTCCCCCTGCTCCTCGCTGGCAGCTATGTCTCATCCCTGGGCACATCTGTATTTCTGCCTACTATTGGAAGCCTGCAGCCCACACCTGACACATTTAATAAAGTACCTAGGACTTCAAGGAGCATCTCCACATACGCCAGAGGGGTAGGCAGATTTATTTGGAAGTTCAGGGACTTCAAAATATCAAGCTCTGACTCCAGCAGTTCTTCTTTGGTGTATACATAACCAAGAGCCTGGAGGAAGTTCAGGACTGTGATGTTGCTGACAATCTGAGCAAAGAAGAAAGCACAGGCAGAGGAGAGCCGTCAGGATGCAGGTCATGTGCCCTCGCAGCAAAGCACTCCAAGCCCACTAAGTTATGCAAGCAGGATTACTTGCAGTTAGGCCTCTGTGCTCCCTTCCTTTTTTTTTTTTTTTTTTCCGAGACAGGGTTTCTCTGTGTAGCCCTGGCTGTCCTGGAACTCCCTCTGTAGACCAGGCTGGCCTCGAACTCAGAAATCTACTTGCCTCTGCCTCCCGAGTGCTGGGATCAAAGGCGTGCACCACCACTGCCCGGCCAGACAATGTTTCTTACTATGGTAGCCAAGCCATGGATCTACTGAAGCACCGGGCCATAGAAGAGACTCATTTAATAAATATTTGCTGAATGAGTGATTTTACTGTACCGGCACTAGGTAGGAGTAAAAACGTTTTACCCTTTTTAGGTGTAACCACTTGCCTCTAATGCTGATAGGCATGTTGGTAGTTCAGGTACCTTATGTAAACTGTCCTTAAGTCCAAGGGGAGGAAAGGTGACCTGGATGAATGATGGCACCCGTCCAGCGATTATACTTTGGGAACAGAACTTCGGGCTATTTAATAACTGCCTCTGTGTGACTGTGTGTGTATTCAGGAGGCATGCTTAGGAAGCATAATTACACTCTGGAATTTCCACATGAGTAGTATCCCCCAGCTTAGCAGTGGGTTTCTCACAGGCACCTTCAATGAGCTGCTTTCTTGCCGACACTCGGGTGCCCATGGGCAACCCAGCTCCTTACTTTATAGTGGAAAGACAGTTTGCTGGCCAGCTGAACACATGACACCAATCGGAGGATGAACTTGTTGAAAAGCTGCTCTTTCAGAACCCTCCAGCTCTGCAACTCTGTCTCGTTACTTCTCAGCTGGAGTGTGGCTTGCTGACAGATGTTCTCTGCCTGCTTCACCATGAACCTGTAAGGGGGAAATAAGAAGAAGGTAACTTACTGTGACACCAACTACAGGGACTTTGTGTGGTAGACACGCCACATCTTATCCTGCTGGGTATCAACTGGCGAGGAGAACTACATTTGCAAGTAAAAAGGAGGCACCCTCTAGGTAAAGGGGCTACTAGTGATGTGTGACGCTCTAGGGACGCCAGCCATTCTGAGGGGCACCAGCACAAAGGCCTCATGCAAGAGCTTTACCTTTCTAGGATTTCTACAGCCTGGTAGCTCACCGATTTCTCCAGACACCATTGTTCAGACAGGAGAAAAACAAACTCTGCCAAAACAGGAAAGAAGAGCTTAATTCACAAGATGCAACCCAAGCCACACTGTGAACTCTTGGTGTCCTGTAAAAGCCATGATGGAGCTGAGAGAGGAGGGTCAAGAGGTGAGAAAGATGAGCCCGGTACAAGCAAAGCAGAGCTTAGTTGCCTTTGCTGCCAATAGGCAGATCAGAGGCATGGAAAGGAGGCTGACTCTGTGCCAAAGTCAAGGGTTTACCAAGCTCCTCGGTGACCCTTGAGCCTTCCTTTGAGTCTTGGTTGGGCTGACAAAAGGTTTGGTCAGTTACACACAAATATATACCAACTGACCTAGTTGGTCTCCACCCCATGCTGGGAACCCCTAGCTCCAAGAGGATTCTTGGATGGATGAAAACCCTAACCCCCATACTCTGTTTTCAGCGGAATGTTGGCAGGAACAGAAAGGTCCCTCCCCGAGCGTCCATAGTCTTTATGACACTGTTTGTTTAGTAACCACCCTCTGCAGACTCCCATTGCTTTACAAACACAATTCACCTTGCAGCTGGTCACCAGCTCCCCACCAGTGTGTTGGGTAAATCTCTAGTGTTACTGTGAACTGACTTGTTTTGAAGGAACACCCCCTAACTCAAAAGAACATAGCCCAGTTTAGAGGGAAAAAATCCTTAGGAGGTGGGGAGTGTAAGATACCTTGGCAAGATTTTATCCTGCTTCTGTTTCCTTTTGAAAGAACAGCCTCAGATAAAATTCTATTTAGCTTGCAATATCATCAGAGGGTGGAGGGGGGGGGTATAAATGTCAGTTCTCAGTAAAGAAAACCGAAGACCTAAGAACCTTTGTCATTGATCAGCAGAGAATTACTGAGTGGGGACCCTTGAACCCAGCCTGTGTGCACATAATCACATGTCATATGTCTTCGAGAAAAAAGTTGGACTTTCTTAGAAGAAACACAAATAACTGGACATGCCTATAATTGGCAATGCCTACAATTTCAGCAGGTGGAGAATCAGTTCAAGGACATCCTCACATGGGAACTGAAGGTCAGCTTGGGCAACATAAGATCCGGTCTCAAAAAACACTTTTTTAAGTCTACAAAAAAATTAAAATCAAGCTGTCACAAGACAATTTTGCAATACACTTAACACAATTTACAAATAGTTTCGTTTTGGTTAGGTTTGGTTTGGTTTGGTTTTTCGAGACAGGATTTCTCTGTGTAGCCCTGACTGTCCTGAAACTTACTCTGTAGACCAGGCTAGCCTCGAATTCAGAAATCCGCCTGCCTCTGCCTCCCAAGAGCTGGGACTAAAGGTGTGCGCCACCACTGCCCGGCTACAAATAGTTTTATATACAAAGCCTTCTTACAAAGACCACAGCCCTGGCTGATAATATCCATTGAGGAAGGGAATTAAACACAATTCTGTGTTTATGGGCCAGACCTTTGACCTTTTATTTGCTGGACCTTAGGCTTTATTTCCTAGTCCAGGGGATGCATGTTTCTAGATCCTTGATTTTGTTCTGGGTTTGCATGGACTTACTCAGTTTTTAGTTTCTCCAGGAACCTGAACTTGGTTTAGGCAGAAGGGATTATGGTCACACCCTGCTCTCCGAGTCTCCTCAGCTACTACAAGCTCTACTGCATATAGAAATGGATGACTGCATACAAGATCTTTCAGCCCCTGAGACACGGCTCCCCCTCCACCTCATCACTGCTGAATTAACACTTGCTGTCATCTCACCTGCTCCCACTTCACCCCTCTCCCTGACATCCCACAGTTTGCCTTCTGCTGCTCCCGGTTTGCTAAAAAAAACGGTTACATCAAAAGCCAGGCACTATCCCGGACTCCAACCTTCATTTCCCTGCAAGCATCAAAAACTGCTGACTACTGTCCTTCCAGAACTCTCCTTCCTGTTGGCTTCAGAAGTGTGTGTGTGTGTGTGTGTGTGTGTGAGAGAGAGAGAGAGAGAGAGAGAGAGAGAGAGAGAGAGAGAGAGAAGTGCTTTTGGTAGCTGTTGGAGCCCCTGGAGCTGGAGTTGTGAGCTGCCTCCTATGGGTGCAGGGAACTGAACTTGGGTCCCCTGGAAGAGCAGCACAAGCTCTCAGCTACTGAGCATGTGTATGTGTGTGTGTGTGTGTGTGTGAGAGAGAGAGAGAGAGAGAGAGAGAGAGAGAGAGAGAGAGAGAGAGAGAGAGAATATGTGTATATACATTTCATTCTGAAATGTCTGCAGGAATCAAAGGAGCACATTGGGTCCCCTGGAACTAGAGTTACAGTGGTTGTGAGCCTGCCTGTGTAGACGCTGGGAACTAAACCTGGGTCCTCTGAAAAAGTAGCAAGTGCATTTAAGTGCCGAGCCGTCTCTCCAGTCCTGGGATTACCGCGTGAGCCACCGCATGCAGCTCCTGGTGTTGACTCTTCCTTGTTCCAATTCCCTGAACACAAAATGTTTCCCAAGGAACTGTTGCTGACCTGCTTCTCTTCTCTCCTTCCAGGAGTATCATGGGAATAATTTAAAAACCTTTATTTCTAGTTCTGAGCTTTTAAAACAGTCTGCTATTAACCTTCCTCTGGATGGTCTCCAAAGATCTTAAACTCAGTGGATCCAAATCAAAACACTTGCCCCTCAAACAAACATCACGTTTCCTTTTTTTTTTTTTTCTTCTGCATTGTGTGTATGTGTTGCTCTGAATGTCACCACTTTGCTGCCAGTCTCTGAGGCACAGCCCTTTGACAGTCATCTTTCCCGTCTTCATTTCTTAAATGAAAATTTTGGGTTTCTAGATTTTGCCTCTGAGCTGTTTTAAATTCACTCTCTGTTATCACTCTGACTACACACAGGCCCCCCTAACTCACCTTCTCTACTCAACTCCGTCCTTTAGACCACATACAAAATAATTTTTACCAGGGGGAAAATTACAGCCACGTTGCTTCCTCATTTACATTTCAGTGTCTTCTTCGATCTGCAGAGATGGCTTAGCAGTTAAGAGCACTGGATGCTCTTCCAGAAAACCTGGGTTCAATTCCCAGCTCCCACATTAGGTGGCTCACAACTGCCTATAATTCTAGTTTCTAGAGATCCGACACCCTCTTCTGGCTACTTCTAGCACCAACCACACATGTGGTACATAGACAAACATTCAGGCAAAATACCCATACACATACAAAATAGTTAAATAAAAAATAACAAATTGTAGTATCTTCTTAGTTTCCTACTAAACCAAGTATAAAGTCCTCCCTCCGACAGACATTCAAACTTCTGCTTGGAATGTCTCCAAACTACTTTCCTGGTCTTAATTTCTATTGCTTTTCCATATGCTCTAGCCAACCTGGGCTACAACTGTACCCTCCACCCTCCTCCCTCCTGCCTTCCAAAGCTTTATTCATGGTATTATTCATTCAATCCCTGGACCTCATCTTACCACTCCTTTAAATGTTCATAATAGCTTGTATTCTCTGTGTCAATTACTCTAGACATATTTTTGTGCCCACTTGCTCATATGTTAACTATTCTCACCCAAAGACTACATGGTTTGAGAGCAATGGCTAGATTGCAGTTCCCTCTTCCTATACCAGACAATGTAAATGATAAGCACTCTAAACAGAAAGAATAAGGGGTGTATGTGTGTGTGTGTGGAGAGATGGCTCAAGCAGTTAGGAGCACTGACTGCTCTTCCAGAGGACCAGGGTTCAATTCCCATCACCCACATGGGAGCTCACAGCTATCTATAACCTCAGTTCCAGGTGATTGGACACCTTCACACATACATACATGCTGGCAAAACAGCAATGCACATAAAATTACTTTTAAAAAGGGGGAAGAGGACACAACTCCCCATGATGCCATGTGTTTCTAATCCCAGCATTTGGGAGCCAGAGGCAACCGTATCTCTGTGAGTTCCAGGCCAGTCTAGGCTACAGAGTGTTCCAGGCCAGGGCTCCACAGTGAGACTTGGTCTTTTTTTTTTTTTTTTTTTTTAAGGCGGGGGTGGGGGGAGAAAAATCAAGAGTAAGAGTGCTGGTAAGCCTCGTTCATCACTTAAAGCCCCACGACCTAGCATAACAAGAGTACTAACAAAATATTTGAGTGAAAAGCAAAGGTCAGTGCTCCCAAGACTCCCATAAGCCCGACATCCCACTCTGCATCCACACCCACGATCCGGGTCTCCCTGAAGCTGCCCGTCCGTCCCGCAGCCTCCTTCACAGCTTGTTCATTCTGCTGGGCCAAGTGAAGCAGAGCATTTTCGATGGTCTCTGTGGCAACCACTCCAAACTGAAAGTCACTGCAGTTAACCAGTCTTGGCCTCAAGGATCCTTCCATATTCATAAGTCTTTCGGAGCACTTGTACAGTTCACGTGATCCATAGACTAGCTTCCTTAGCTTATTTCCAGAATCTTCTGCCACACCTTGGATTCTTCCTGCCCTTTCTATATGTTTGTCCTCCCCTCGAATCTGAAGAAAACGTAATGTCCACCACGGCCTCGAACTGTCAAGAGCTTTTCGCGCCCCAACTGCCACGGAGAGCTCAGCCAATCAGAAAACAGGGCGCTTCTCACCTTTCCTGTCCCTCCTCTAGGGCGGAGAAACCCTGCCTCTACCCAGAAAACTCCACGTGGACTACAACTCCCAGAATCCCTTGCGGAAGTAAAAGACTACAATTCCCGGCGAGTTTCGGGTTCGACGGCTTAGAGTAGAGCAGCAACATGGCGGCCCCTGGATCTGGTGACCCTCTGAATGCTAAGAATGGAAATGCTCCATTCGCTCAGCGCATCGACCCGTCGCGGGAGAAATTGACCCCTGCGCAGTTGCAGTTTATGCGGCAGGTGCAACTTGCCCAATGGCAGAAAACACTGCCACAGCGGCGGACCCGGAACATCATGACCGGCCTGGGCATCGGAGCCCTGGTGTTAGCTATTTGTATCCGTCCTGGCTATACCGCATATGGGGTTAGGGAAAAAGGAACAAGTTGTGTAGCTTTTAATGTGCGGGCAAAATAGGGTTCATACCTAATCTTGCTATATCTACGCTGCGCTTAGTGGCTTAGTAATAACAGTTGGTTAAGGGTTCAAAAAGAACAAAAGGGTGGCACTCCAAAATCATTAATTTGGGGAAATAGCAAGGGTGGTAGAAGAAAGGAATGCTCATATGTTTTGTGGTTTCCTGAACCCACCCCGCCAGATGGTTACACCTTCTACTCGGTGGCCCAGGAGCGTTTCCTTGATGAACTGGAAGATGAAGCCAAAGCTGCCCGAGCCCGCGCTCTTGAGAGAGAGAGAGCGTCAGGACCCTAACTGTACGGACCATCTTCAAACTGCTGGAGCCCCTGTATATGTTGAACGATGCCTGGTGGTCTCCCAGCAGCACTGGCATACTAACTTCAGACTATGATTGAGCCCAAGAAGCCAGAGACTGTGCATTTGGCCACTGCCAAGGGGAAATTGCTCACTTCACATGCAGTTTGTACAGTTACTCAGCCCTTTTTATTTCCTTGTTTGAGAGGTATGCGACCTTGCCTTTCCCCTAACTTTGTGGTTTACCCCTTCACTTCCCAGGGGCCCAACTGTTAAGGGGGAGGGTGTGGCCTAACTGCAGAGTTGGAACCTAAAGTGGGAAAGATAGGGTCAAATTAAGAGTAATAAAATGAGTCATCTCTCCCGAAGCCAAGCTAATGTGTGGAGGCCGAGAGACACATGGCACTTCACGCTGGAAAGCTCCCTGGCAGTAGCTGCAGCGGTGGCATTGCCCCAGGGAGCTGTAAATGTTTAACTAGAATTACTTTTTCCGTGAGATCTTTCCACCTGATTTAAGGGAGAGATTACTGGACTGTTTGAGACTGAACCAGGTCTTAGGGGGAAGGAGGTCACTCTTCTGCTCTCTGCCTTCAAGAACAGACTCTTAGCTGGGCAGTGGTGGCGCAGGCCTTTAATCCCAGCACTCGGGAGGCAGAGGCAGGTGGATTTCTGAGTTCGAGGCCAGTCTGGTCTACAGAGTGAGTTCCAGGACAGCCAAGGCTACACAGAGAAACCCTGTCTCAAAAAACCAAAAAAAAGAAAAAAAAAAAACCAGAGTCTTAATGTCACAGCTTTTTCCTGTCTCTAGCTTGGTAGGTGAAGGATGAGCAACAAGTAATTTCATTCACTTAACATTTACTGGTACCTGCCTAGACAGGCCTAGGATGGTGTCTGGAGGGGATCATAGCTTGGCCATTGGATCATTGGTCATGTAGTTTCCTCATGACCTGATGGCAAAAAGCCAGAAAGCTGGGCCGCTTCCATCCTGCCTCCCATTGTGAAAATGGCTTCCAGTTCCTCACCTTCTTGCCTGCCTCACAAGTCTTTGCCCCCCCATCCTCCACCCCCTTTACCTAAGGCATGACAGATACAGACCCATAATCTTTCTTCTCAGCATTTTTATTGGTTGCTGTTAACTTTGGTGACATGTGCACAGGCCCTACACTCTCCCAGCTGGAAGCTGGCCTTCTGCAAGCATCGGGACTTGAGTTGGATTGCTTAGTGGTCGGCCCTTGCCTGGGGAGGAGCAGAAGGTGCAGGTGGGGTAGGCTACAGAAATGAGATTTCCATACAGCAGAAAGAACCAGCATTTGACTCTTCAGGATAACACAATGCACTCTCCATGCCCACAGGCCTTCTACCCCCTCAGTGCTGGGATGTTCTTTGCTGAGTTGAGTTGGTCACAAAAACATCAGATTCTGAGAGGCCACGGCCATGGTGGGGCCCTGGTGTTGGGGAGACATAGGACTTCTGGTCTGAATTCACTGGAGGGGAAAAGAAAAATGCTGAAGAAATGTCCAAAGAAGAGGAAGGCAGAGCTGCTGCCAGCCACCATTCCCTTGGCTCTCCCTCCCTTGGGCCCGCCCCTCACCATCCTGCCAACATCCCCGGCGAATGTCACCCCCTTGCTTGCCCGCTGCTCCTGGGAGCCCGTGCTGCTGCCACTCAGAGAGTTCCTTCGCATGATGCCTGGGAGCAGGATGAGGGAGGGAGAACACTAAGAGGAGGGAGGGGCAGGAAGGAGGGGGCTAGTCCCCCAGAACCAAGGGTAGACCACCAGAACCTGGAAGAGGACTGTGCCAATGGGGAAGGAGTCTCAAGGGAAAGATGAAAGCTGGGTGGCTGCCATCTCACCAGGGCCAGGGAGATCAGAGCGCTGCAGGCTGTTGCGGCGGGAGGTGGGAAAGCTGCCCTTGGAAAGGCGGCGCTGGCGGCAGGACAGCATAGCGGCTGGCGCGACAATACCAGGTGGGGGCTGCTTCCCAAGTCGGCTGTACAAGTCTTCGATTTCCTTCTTCTGTAGTGTCTGTAGTGCCTCCACTTCTGACAAGTGTCTGAGGATGCACCGAGGGCAGGAAAAGGCTAGTCAGACACTCTGTTCTCTCGGGTTCACCTCTAGCTCCGCCATCTTCCCTTGACTCACTTCTGCCGAAGGCTCTGCAGCTCAGCCCAGAACTCCTCGTCTTCCCCGCTGCTCTCTGACTCCTCACTGCTCAGACACAGGCTACTGTAGGAGTAGTTCATCCACACTGGGCTGGGATGGCTCAAGATTGGGGAACTGCCCCCAAATTGGGGTTCCTTCCCTTCATCCTTTTCCTCATCAAGGATCGCAACCCCCAGGCCCTCGGCTGCGCGGTCACTCTCTGCCAGAGCCTCCCTGGTCTCTGGTCCTCCTGCAGCACTGTCCTCTGTGTCTGAGCTCTCTGAGGTCAGCTGAGGGCTTGGAAGCTTTAGGGATCTGGAGACAGTTGGGGATGCTGGTTGCAAGGGAGGCTCTGCTGGTTCCTTGGATGAAGTCACTTGGAAACGGCCAACAAGCTGGGGCTTTCCCTCTGCGGGAAGATGAGGAGAGAGGTGAAGAGGATACAAGAGATCCTGCAGAATGTAAAGAACTGGGGCTAGCAGGCGGGGGAAGGCCAGGGGTTAGAGGCCTCACCTTCAGATATGGGTGCCAGTCTAGCATCACCCAGTAGTGGCTGAGCAGGATTTCGGGAAGCCTACAAAGTGTGGTCCCATGAGGAAGGGAAGGATCCAGAAGTCCACCTCAGCACCCTATCCCTCTTCATACCCCACTCACCTCATTCTCTGGCTCAGCTGTTTGGGCTGAAAGGCTCTCCTGGTCACAAGAAGCAAGGGAAAGGGGCAGACTAGGCAGAGGACCTGGAGGGGCTGGAGGAGACTGAGAAAGAAGCCCAGGGGACGGAGACAGTAGGGACTGGGCCACAGTCATCACAGCCAGAGAGAAGGCACTAGCCAGAGAAAGGAGAGGGGCTGCTGTGGTGGAGGGGATAGGGGGAAGGGAGGGGCAGACAGGAAGAGAAGGGGGGTTAAGAGGGACTTGGGAATAACTAGGAGAGAATGGGAAGGGAGAGCTGATGGGAAGAGAAGAGGAGGGACTGTGAGATGCACTGGAGGAGGAGGAAAGCGGGGAGCTGGGGGCCTGTGGACAGGCGGGTGAAGAAACCTGGGAGAATGGGCAGGGGTGGCATGAGGGTGAAGTGATGGGAAAGATGGGGCATGGAAAGACAGGAGGGGTCCCCGGGGAAAAGGGGGTGCCAGGAGAAGATGGAGAGCTGGAGAAGGCTGCCCAGCTCCTCTGTTCTGGGGAGAGGCTTCTCTGGAGCTCTGCTGAAGAGGAAGGGTTGAGATTCGAGACCACCAAGCCCTGTACCCTCCACCCTCCACAAGGCCAACCCAAAGGTTGGGGTGAGCAGGTACAGACACAGAACCTACCGTTGGATGGGCCTAGGAGGGCAGGCAGGGCTGCTGGCTCTTCCTGAGGGAGAAAGGGGGCCCTCAGTCACAGTGGGGAAAGCTGAGTCACAGATGGGAAGTTGCAGACTTGGGATTCTTGCTACAACCCATGAGCCTCTAGAAATCAAGACAAAAGCTTCTCGGGATTCAAAAGTGTATGTGCTACATAAAATATTTAGAGACAAAGAGGCATGAGATCTGCCAACCTCTTCTCAAGTGGTTCAAAAGAACATAACATATAATACAGAGGAAGGATGGGAAAGCTAGTTTAAAAAAATATTAGCAACCAAAAAATCCGGCTAAGGGCATCTAGGAATGTACTCTACAGTTCTTGTAACTTCTGTGAGTCTGTACTTATTTCAAAATAGCAAGTTGAAAATCTTCACTCACAGTTTTCTAGAACAAGTCTGTGGCTTTCATCATACTCGCAAACAAAAGAGACATTTCTAAGGTCCTCAAACTCAAGAGAAGTTAATCCAAGCAAAATTCTGAGGGCAGAGTCTGGTCCTGTTAGAGATGTCTAGAGGCCTGACCTGAGGGCTCAGGGCATCTTCAGCAGCCTCAGGGGGACCAGCATCTCTCTTCAGCAGGGTCTCCACTCGCTGGATAATCTCCCGAATCCGGCTCAGGAATCCATCACGCTCCGAGGGCAGAATGAACTCATTATATACCTGGCAGGAGTTATGGGGTTGGAGGAGGGTGTCGTCTCACCATCACTGCCCTGCTCCAGATGTTTAAACCCAAGTGGCGACACCACTGCATCAATTGCTGAGTACATAGCCGGGCAGTGGTGGCACACGCCTTTAATCCCAGCACTTGGGAGGCAGAGACAGGTGGACTTCTGAGTTCGAGGCCAGCCTGGTCTACAGAGTGAGTTCCAGGACAGCCAGGGCTACAAAGAGAAACCCTGTCTCGAAAAAAAAAAAAAATTGCTGAGTACATGCACCAATGCAACAACTGCTAAGTGTGTGTCGTGTGCCAGGCACTTGTGGTCAGTGAGAAATGTAGTCCAGGAGGAAAGGAGTTAACAGTCTTAGGATGCATGTGCTGTATACATCAATGCTTTCATGTATCATCACGGTTATCACCAACAGCCAGCTATGGTCTATTAATATCCTCCCTTTGCAGTGAAGCTAACTAATGCTCAGGTGAAGTTCAGATGGCCCAGGGCTGGAGAGATGGCTCAGCAGTTAAGAGCAGTGGCTGCTCTTCCAGGGGAACAGAGTTCAGTTCGCAGCACCCACATGATAGCTTACAGCTGTCTTTAACTCCATTTCCAAAAGACCTGACATCCTCACACAGACATACACGCAGACAAAACAGTAAAGCACATAAAATAAATAAATAGATCATTTAAAAATGTTATTTAAAGAAGCTCAGCTGGCCCAATGCCACACTATTTGAGCTCAGGTCCACTGAAAGAGCCCGAGTCTTTCCACGGTTGCATGCTTTTAAACACAATTTCTGCACTCACATAAAGATTATAAAGTATACCACATGGGATCCCATACATACCTGGCAAGGTTAAGTAGAACAAACATCCAATGCAACAACTTCTCCACTCCACAAACATTGAATACCTAAGGCTGGGAACCAGGGTCTCACTATGTCACCCAGGGTGGCTTCGAACTGATGGCAACTCTTTTATCTCATCTTTCTCAGGGCTGGGACTACAAGTATATGCCACTCTGCCCCACTAACTATGTGTTTGGATTCTTTTTTTAACCACAATTTAGCCAGACATGGTGTTGCATGCCTTTAATCCCAGCCCCATGGGAGACAGAGGCAGGCACATCTCTGTGAGTTGGAGTCCAGCAGGGTCTACAAAGTGAGTTCTGGGACAGCCAGAACTATACAATGAGACCCTGTCTCGAAAATATCACACACACACACACACACACACACACACACACACAAATAAAACACACACCAACAACAACAGAAAACTCCACAATTTAAAAAGTGTTAATAATCTGTAATTGGGGCACCAAGATGGGTAGAGCTGCTTGTCACCAAGTATGAGCTTAGCCACGTGAACATAAGGTGAAAGGAAAAAAAGACTCTCGCTGGTTGTCTTATGCCCTCCACACACAAATAAATGAATGTAATAAAAGTCTGTAATCACCTTCCCCAATGCTATTCCAATGAAAAAACAGGCCATGCACCTCTGGGGATGGGAGAAGCTGGGACAGCATCATACCATGAACATCTGGTGAGGAACCTTACAAATGTGGAGTAAGAAACCCAACCTTTCACTAAGGGCCCGTGGCCATTTCTATGCACCACCATATTAAATCACGTCCTTGAAAAAACACATAGTAATCAGTGAACAACTGAGGTTCAGAGCGGTGAAGAGACTTGCCCAAGAGGCTAGGCGTGTAGCTCAGTGAGGTGGCACTTGCCGCAAGGCCCTGGATTTGATCTCCAGCACAACTGAAGGAGGAGAAGGAAAGGAAGGGAAGGGAATAGAAGAAATGGGACCTGGCCACATTCACCAAATTTCAAAACAAGAAATCTGAACTCGGGTATTACAGAAAAGTCCAGAGAAGGGAGTTCTAGCCTTCAGGTCTCCATGCCTTCAGGATCATATATCAGATATCTTCTATGGCAGATATTATTATGATTCAAAACAATAGCAAAATTACACTTATGAATAACAACAATACTTTTATGGCTGGGGGGTCACCACAACAGAAGGAACTATATAAAGGCTTGCAGCATTAGGAAGGTTGAGAACCGCTGCTAGGCTAGTCTTTCTTCCAGTCTATCCTAGCTAGCCATCAGAAGAGAAGGGAGAACAGCTGAGGAAAGAAAACAGGCTTATGAAAGGCACAACAAGCCGGGCAGTGGTGGCGCACGCCTTTAATCCCAGCACTTGGGAGGCAGAGGCAGGCGGATTTCTGAGTTCGAGGCCAGCCTGGTCTACAGAGTGAGTTCCAGGACAGCCAGGGCTACACAGAGAAACCTTGTCTCGAAAAAAAAAAAAAAAAAAAAAAGGCACAACAGTCTGAAGACAGGACCCTGGTGCAGTAGGATAGACTATGGTGTAAAGACCATGCTTTCTAGTTTTAGAATCTCAAATATACAATGAAAATGAAAAGCAGCAAGATTAGATCCAAGTCTCAAACCCTGCTACAGAGGAGTCAACTAGTGGGGAGAGAAAAGAAAATGGATCCAGGTTCAGGGGTGGGTCACTTGGTTTGTGTGGCTTCTGGGTGGGCATGGAAACCACAGGGAAAGGTTTTCAGACCTATAGACCCCCAAGTAGAGCAGTGGCAAGAAGCCACCCAGACATTTCAAGGAACTTCTCAGAAATTTGTGTAGCTTAATAAAGATTCTGGAAGGCTCAGGAGACTGGATCGAAGATGACAAGCCTTAGGTGCCAGGTGACACTTTGTTCTGGAGACTAGGTGAATGGCATCAAGGAGGCTTTAGGGACGAATTCCTAAAGGCGGATATTTCTCCATCATCTGGCCCCTGCCACCCCGTTCTATTGAAACAGTCTCCCACCAAGACTTCTAACAAAAGCCAGTGTGGTCTGGCCTCAGGATTCCCTCTGTGCCACCTGCTTGGAACTCATTCTGTGCTCACTAATATCCCCCTGCTTCTTTGGGTCCAACTTCCTGTCTTTCAGGACCTTGCTCCTGCTTCTTGTTCTAGAACAGGAAGTTTTCAAGAGACACCCTCAAAGTTTCCCGGTCTCTCACATTGCAGGTCTATTTTCACCTTCAGCTCTGGACTGACGATTCCCAGACTCATCCCTCTCCAGCTCTGCCTGGCCACTTCCTGTTGCCATGGAGAACCTTAACTCACTATTGCTCAAGCTCATCATGACTCTTAAAGAAAACAAAACCTTGCTCTCATTCCCAATGTCTCCCTTTGAGTAGCTGCCCCTCTTTGGTCCTCGATATAGGTTGTCCTTGACCGCCCTTCCCCCTGCCTCCCTAGCATATCAACTCAGCAAATATTTACTGAGCATCCACTAATGACACTGTACAAGTCAAGAGCTTACTGGATTACCAGCAGTTTCCCTGAGCAAGCCTTAGCTTTAGCCTTTCTTCTTCTCCCATATTTCATTCCTCCTTCCTGCCTAGCTGGCTTCTTGGGTGCACCTCCCGAGCAGAGTCTTTACTCTTAATACCCTCCCCTATCCCACAGCAGAACATTCTTCTTCTTAAACAGGGTTTCTCTGTGTAGCCCAGGCTGTCCTGGAACTCACTCTGTAGACCAGGCTGGCCTCAAACTCAGAAATCTGCCTGCCTCTGCCTCCCAAGTGCTGGGATTAAAGGTGTGCACCACCACTGCCCAGCTCAGAACAGTCTTCTTAAAAATCCATACTCAAGTTGGAGAGATGGCTCAGGGGTTAAGAGCACTAACTGTTCTTCTGGAAGTCCCGAGTTCAATTCCCAGCAACCTCATGGTGGCTCACAACCATCTGTAACAGGATCAAATGTCCTCTTCTGGTGTGTCTGAAGATAGCGACAGTGTATTCATACATAAAATAAGTTAATTTTTTAAAAATCTTTAAAAAAAACAAACAAACAAACAAACAAACAAACAAAACACCCATTCTCATTATGTCTCTCTCTGCCTAACTTCCTTTGTTTGCTTCACAAAGTCTCTCATGTAGTCTGGGTTGGCCCTGAACTGCTGTGTAGCCAAGGATCTTCTGGTGGCCTCCCAAGAGCTCAGATTACAGGTATGCACTGCCCACAGCTGCCCTTCTTTAGCTCTCATGAGATGTGCTGAATTCACTTCCCAGGACACCTTTCTCCAGGGACAGTGGCGTTCTTCCTAAATCCTCCTAACACTCAGCACTAATGGCGTTGCTCCTGCCATGCTTCCAGAAGGGCATGCTCTTCCCCCGCTTCCGGGCCATTGCTACTCATCTGCCAGGGCCTGGGTAAATCCCGCTCCTTTCCACACTGCTCCAGTCTGTCCCTTACTTCCAGTCACTTGTGACACCTCTAGCAGGAACTCACTTCACTCTTATCGTCCCAGTCCATATTGATATCAAAGTGCTCTAACTGGATACACATAAATCTCCCCTGCACAAAGGACAAAGCATCTTCAGAGTAGCCCTGCCAACCAGTGTTTATACACCCTTGCTGCAGGGTCAAGGTATATAAATGCCAGCACCCGTGGATACAGGGAGGGAAGAGCTTACATAGAATCTAAACACTCTGTCCTCATCTCTCTCCCCCTCACCATGGCAGCTGCAATTTCTTCTGGGCTGTCCCCATCCAGATCAAATCGGAATGTCACCATCTTGCTGTTGTGAGTTTGTAGTTGACACTCGACAACTCGGTCGTTCTGGTCTGAGACCTTCAGATTCAAAGTCAGCAGAAGGGAAGAGATCAATGCCTCTGCCTCAGCCGTGTGTTCCCACCCGGCCATGGCCGTTGCACGCTGGCCAAAGGAGACATTGAGAATAGATTCTACACCCAGAGTCTGGCACTGAAACTAGACTAGATACCTCAAAACATCACCAGTCACACAGGACAACTCCACTCTTCTGCCCTGCCCCAGCCCCATCTCCCTGGCAATTCCCTACTGGTCCTGTGGGTTATTCTCCAGCTCCTGGGCCCTCCTTACACTAGTGACCCGGAGCCGGGATCGGGGTCTCCGTCGAAGAGTCTTCACTGGATTTTTCCTCATTTGCCCCCCTTCTCCCATGTCACTGAGGCCTGATGCCACATCTGAGGCATAGCTGGACAGAGGAAGGGAGACAAAGGGTATAAGTAAACAATGGGAACCCAGAATATTCTGTGTCTCACCCTGCTACCCCAACTTAAACTAGAACATACCTGTCCCCAGGAGAAAAGTCACTGCCAGGGCCAGACCGTGGAATGGACAAGGCAAACCCCTGAAAGACGATAGCATTCATGAGGAGAGGGGATGATAGCTGCTGATGATTGTGGAGACCTGGGGAAATGCTATCAGGAAGTGGGGAGAATACTAGGGAGACAGAACTGGAGACATACAGGCAAGGATAGTGTGTTTGGGGACCCAGGGAACGGGTTAGGGGGTTGGGATTCAGGAGAGAGGGATGGGTCTTGGGCTTTGAATGGGCTGGAAGGCTCCCAGGTGATCCCCTCTCACCGAGGGCAAGCAGAGATGGGACTCAGCGGGGCCGGATGGAACCCCCCCAGGGGGCTGAAGGGCAGGGTCTGAGGCATCCAGGAGGCCGGAGGAGCTGAGGTAGCCATCAGTCTCGCAATCAGCTGGTAGGGGAGGGAGTGGATCAAAAAAGAATAATAATAATAATAAAGTACTGTGGTGGTAGGGAAGAGGAACCTGTCTGAGCAAAGAGGGGCCTGGAGCCAGGAGAGAATTGTGGGAATGTTTTTCCCCAAAGGAATGGTCATGGTTACATTTGGAAAGCTGGGTTGGGCTGGACTTCTGGGACCTAGAACTCAAAGTCGGGGTGACTTACATGTAGTAGATGAATAGCTGGCATGGCGGAAGAGGAAGGATTGGTGCTGGTCGGCCTCTGGCTCCTCGGGCTCTGGAGGAAAGGCACTGGGGGGACCAGGAGCCATAGACACAGTTGCTGGAGGAGGTCCTGAGTCTGGTGGGAGAACCTCCAATTCCCGAGCTTTTCGAAGCTTCTCCCGTTTCCGCTGGATGGCGGTAACCCGTTCTCGAACTGCACGGGCCACTGGCTGGTAGTCAGCTTCACAGACTAAGCCCAAGGCTACCTGGAGTCAGGATAGGAAGGGAGACTGTTTCAAATTCCCCCAAAGACCAAGCAGGGACTGGGGAGCTCCCTAAGTTAGTAAAATGTTTGCTGCTTTAAGCATAAAGCATGAGGCTAGTTCCCAATGCTTGGAGAAAGCTTCAGTTCTGCATGCCTGAAATCCCAGTGCTGGGGAGGCAGAGAAAGCAGAGCCCTGGAGCTTGCTGGCCAGCCAGTCTAGCCTAATTAGCAAGCCCAGGTCCCAGTAAGAAACTCTGTCTAGCCATTCACCCCAGAACTATGGAGGCAGAAGCAGGCAATCTCTGAGTTCCAGGCCAGCCTGGTCTTCAGAGTGAGTTCCAGAACAGCCAGGGCCACACAGAGAAACCCTGTCTCAGGAACCAGCGACCTTGGTTTCAGAGACATAGCACCAAGACAACAGACCAAGGTCACTGGTTCCTGAGACATAGCACCCAAAGTTAACGTCTGGCTTCCGCAGGCACATACACATCTGTACATGTGTGTGTGTGTGGGGGGGGGGGTGTCTAGATCCATCTAGACACCTTTAAACTGACTTTACAAATATGCTCATATACGTCTGTGCATAGGGGCAGTCTCTCAGGACACCTTTTTGAGGCCTCTAGGAATAAGGAGGGAACTATTTATTGATTAACAACTATGTGTGCTAACTGAACTCATCATCCTTAAGTCTTCTCAATAACATTATGGGATAAATTTGGCCACTGTTGTTTTGGACATAATACTGTGATCATAAAGACCTGAATTCCAGCCTCCAGTACCCATGTAAAAGCATGTACACACATGCATACATGTGTGTACCCACACTCACAAAAATCCCACGCACAGGAATCCCTTTCTTCCTTTTAGATAATAGACCAAGATTTGATCTTGAGGGCAGGCAAAATGACCGCCAAACCCAGCAGCCTGCGTTTGATCCCTAGGAGCCATGAGATAGAAGGGAAGAACTGACTCCCACAAGTTGTCCTCTGACCTCTACATGTATGCTGTGGCACATGTGGCCCCACATACATGTGCACAGTCACACGCAAATAAACAAGATGTCACTCTAAAACGGCTGAATCTTGAGTCAAGCCGGGCAGTGCTTTGGAGCTTGCTTTTGTGCCAAAGGGTCTCACTGTGTTTGCCTGGCTGGCCTGGAGCTCATAGGCTGGATTCATAAGAGATTCATCTACCTCTGCCTCCTGGGTGCTGGGATTAAAAAAACATGCCCCAGGGCTGGAGAGATGGCTCAGAGGTTCAGAGCACTGACTGCTCCTCCAGAGGACCTGAGTTCAGTTCCCAGCAACCACATGGCTCACAACCATCTGTAATGGGATCTGATGCCCTCTCCTGGTGTGTCTGAAGACAGCTACAGTGTACTCACATACATAAAAATAAATAAATCTGCCGGGCAGTGGTGGCACACGCCTTTAATCCCAGCACTCGGGAGGCAGAGGCAGGCAGATTTCTGAGTTCAAGGCCAGCCTGGTCTACAGATTGAGTTCCAGAACAGCCAGGGCTATACAGAGAAACCCTGTCTCGAAAAACAAAAAAAAAAAAAAAAGAGAGAATTCCAAGCCGGGCAGTGGTGGCGCATGCCTTTAATCCCAGCACTTGGGAGGCAGAGGCAGGTGGATTTCTGAGTTCGAGGCCAGCCTGGTCTACAGAGTGAGTTCCAGGACAGCCAGGGCTACACAGAGAAACCTTGTCTCAAAAAACCAAAAAAAAAAAAAAGAGAATTCCATATTCTCACCCCTCCTCCTATTCGGGTTCTCAACGAGCTTTCAAGGTTCTGCCCTGGCATCTTCTATCTCTACACGTTCTTTCTCTTCCACTAATCTCTGCTCAGCACCTCCCCTCTCCTTGTCAATCACTTTAACTGTGGGATTTGCCGGGTGAGTAAAAGGGCCATCTGATTTCACATCTAAACAGCTTGAGATTACATCCCGATTTGTCATTTGTTTTCTTGGGACTCTAGACAAAACTGTCAATCTCTCTGAGCATGCATTCCACAGCCCTCCAAAGAGGCTCACGTGAAAATGCTTTCTTTCTTTAAGTCACACATAATGTGAAGGAGCACCTACTATTGCCAAAGAGTAAAGGACTGAGAAAAAAAAAATCAGTAAAATATTATCTAGCCACGGATAGTTTCTAGTCTCGCAGAGGAGAGAGACGGGAGGGAAATGTATTCAGGTATGAGACAAAGCCCAAGGTTTGAGGTTGTATAGAGCCGCCCCCACCCCTCACCCCCACCCACGGATTTTAAAAGAAGCATTCAGCTTTTACACCGGAGGAGTGACTGTCCTGGAAGAATGACTGTCCTGGAACTGATGATGCTAAGCATTGAGCGGGAAAGAGACAAAGAAGGCGGAGAGGGGAAAATAAATAAATTGCCAAGACGGGCATTCCGTGATAAAAGAATCTGCAAGGCAAAGAAGTGAGGTTAGGGTTTCCAGGATTTGTTCTGAAAAACGAACCCTGGTGTGCGCAGGTGGATTAGGGCGGAAGAGGCGGAGAGACCCCTCTAGGAGCTGCAGCTCTGGGTAGCCGCCTCCCCTCTCTACTCTAGCGCTGCCTGTTGACCGATAGCAGGTTGGCTGAACCTTGTACACACTCAACCAAAGCAGGATATATCTATACTCTTCTCACCATCTCCTGAGCCACCTCCTCCGCAGCGTCCCGGCCGAGCTGGAACAGGAACTCGATGGCCTGGTTGTCCCGTGGGCGCCCCCCGCGCCGCGCGTCCTCCATGCGCAGCCAGAGCTTGAGGCCTGGCTTCTCCCCATCATCTTCCTCTGCCAACTCCACGTGCACACCTCGTTCCTCACGGAAGAACGCGTGGGCCAGGAGATCCTGGATGGTGAACCTGGGGACCACGGGAGAGTGAGCGGGGACCACTGCCTCTGCCCCATCGTCTCCATCCCGTCTCTGCCCCGACCCCACCTCTCGTTCTTATCCGTGCGGATGCAGCCTTCAATGATCTCCTTCACCTCTGGCATCTTCACTTTGTAGAAGCTGTTAGGTTTTGTGCCCTAAGAGAAAGGATCTCATGAGGCCTCGAGTTACCTGCGATCCCCTCTCAGTAAGTTTGCAGTGCAGGCAGGCGCCAAGGCTTGGGTTGGGGGAGGATGCAGGTACTGAAAGACTTGATTTCAGGTCCCATTCCCTCCACATCTTGTCGGTGTGACCTTGCTCAAGACTGCCAGCTGCTTGTTCTCTCATTTGTAAAGCGCAGGATAGAACGTTTGCCTGGCTCACCTAGCAGGGCAACTAGAAAGATCTGCTGAGATTGGATGCGAAGTTGTCTGTAACTCTTCGAATTACACATATTCTTACTAGCTTGTGTGAAGGGCTTATGTGCATACAATGCATTTCTGTTTCACCAGGGCATCTTTCTGTCTGGCCTGCTTTTATGTGTGTGTGTGTGTGTGTGTATACATGTATATAATCACATATATTTAATATATGTATCATAATATGCTCTTAATATGTTAATATAATATATGCCAATATGCAAATGTTATATATTAATGTATGAGTATATAAAGGGTATTAGCTACACACAGGCTAGTTAGAGGGTAGAAGAGTGGGAGGACCACTGGGGATCCCTTCTTCCCCAAACCCCACCCTTCTCACCGAAGTGACCTTGCGGTAGATTTGTGCTGCGTTCTGACATTCCGAGTAGGGATACTCAGACGTAGCCATCTCCAGCATGCACATGCCAAAGGCGTACACATCCACAGCCTCGTCGTACTTTTCCTCATACATCTCAGGGGCCATGAATTCCGGGGTCCCTATTGGACCCACAGAAAGGATCAGGCTTCTTCCTCCTGGTCTCCTCCCTCCACTTGGGTATATCACACGGGGTTTGGGGAAGCTTTAATAGCCCAAGAGCAACCCCAGGTTGCTAGAGTGCTGGTGAACAACTCTTGCCCAAAGCCTGTGCTGGGGATAGGAAAAATGGGTCCCCCTAGTGTGGTAGCTCTCCAAAGCCCTGTTGGAGCCGGGTGAGGGGTCCCACGCTGTTTTCTAATGCAAGGGAGCTAGAAATGGCAAGGGTCCTGCTGGAGAGACACACCAATGACGCTCTTGGCAAAGGAAGAGCGCTTGAGCGTCGCCAGTCCGAGATCTCCGATTTTGACAGAGCCTGAAGGGCCGGTAATAAAGACGTTGTCACATTTGAGATCTCGGTGCAGGATGGGGGGCACACGGGAATGTAGGAAATGAAGTCCCCGTAGGATCTGGCGACTCCATCGCTGAAGAACTCGGGGCTTCATTTCTCGGAACCGCCTCAGGTACCTGGGAGAGGGTGTATAACCGTGGTCAGGGCAGGGATCTCTATCCCAGGCTGGAAAATTCCTTCATATTCCATCCTTGCCAACACCTCTGCGTCCTCTGCCAGCATTATTTTAATTTAGACCCGTCTGGGCCGGAAAGAAACTGAGTCAATGAGTGCAGTAAACAGTTACAAAATGATTCTGATGGTAACTTTGTAGATAGGGCCGCAGCCAAGGACCGTGCTGTGGGAGCCCCGGAAGGCATGACTAACGGTCCCAAGCATGAGGAAAGACTAACTTTGTCTTGAAGGAATATAAATAAGTTCAAGGGTGAAAACGGACTGGAGAGCCACAGGAGTGACAGGTCAGAGTGGGAGGAATCACTGAGAACTGGGTTTGTTTGTAACTTAGGCTCAAGAGTAAAGAGGGACTGAACGGACTTTACCCCCAGCGCAGTGGGAAATCTTGAAGAGGTTTAAAAGATGGAGTCAAAGGGTCTTGTTTCTCCTGGGTTGCAGGAAGATAGGATAACTTGAAGGGCAGATTGGGAAAAGCCCTTTAGGAGGGCTGCTGGGAGTTGGGAGGGTGTCAGTGGCAGAGCAGCCAGGTAGGGGCAAAGATGGGTGGGTGGGTGGGTGGGGAACCCAGTGGGGGGATGTTAAACAAGGACTTAAGAGACGCCACTGCTGAGAATGAGGGTACAGAGAAGACACCTAAAATTTTGACCTGTATGCTCGGTGCACACTGACATTCACACAGACTGGCAAGTGGGAGAGAGCCTGGTTTCAGGTGTGGAAGTTTGAAGTGACTGGGAGAAGTTCCCAGAGCCTCCGAGCGACGTTCCATCCTCCCCCCTCCCACCCAGGCCAGAGCTCACGTCTTGAGCGTGCCCGAGGTCATGAGTTCTGTGACCAGCACGATGCAAACCTGGCCCCTCAGCACCGACTTCCAGGAGTCATAGAAGCGGACGATGTTGGGGTGCTGCAGCCCCTTGAGCATCTCAACTTCCTCGGAGAAACGCTGCCGTTCGGCCCGAGAGAGTTTCCGAGTCTGTGGGATGGGGTGACGGGGGTCACATCAGATCCAGACAGCCCCCACCCCCACCCGAAGAAGAGCATGGGACATCTGGGGTAGAGCTGGAAAAAGAAATGAGGGCGGGAACATACAACTGGGGTATGGTTGATGAGTCCGCTAGCCAGAAGGGCTGTAGACCCCCAACTTTTGGTTGGTCCCTTCTTATTGCTCCAAAACACACCACCCTGGGCCTGGGGCAGCACTCCGGACCCCCTGCTGGACACAAGCGCCTTTATGCAACCAGGTCTGGGAGCTATGCACTCAATAGCGCCTTTGTGGCCGCCAGAGCCGACCGTGGAAGGGGCGGGGTGGGGTGGGGGGGTGGCAGCCGGCAGGCAGACCACGGGCAGGGAATTGGGGCCGTCAAGAGGTTGACCCTAAAAACTAGGAACTGCAGAATCTAGACAGAGTCAGAGGAAGGTACCAAGAAAGAAATGTTCCAGGGCCAGGAGACAGCCCCCCATGGCTGGAGCTGCCCCACCCTTCTTTCTCCCTCTCCCTCCCCCTCCTCCTCCCCTGAGTTTGGCTGATTCCCCTGTCCTGGCTTATAGCCTGGGGCGCAGCACTAGCAGTCACTAGGGGAGAGCCCTATGCCAGGGCCAAAGTGGAAGGACCCTTCCTCCTGGTTTTGTACCCTAAAATTTTCCGGGACCACTCACACTTAAGAGTGGGAGCCACGGGAGGAAGAAACTGCCAATCCACACCCCCCTGAAGTCCAAAAGTTGCAAGAGCTCAGCTTCTTTGGCAATGGAAAGGGAGACCCCAGGTATGCATAGGGATTAGAAACTGGACTGGACTCCAGCTAGAGCTAGAGCTTCCTGTCCCGCTCCTTGAAGCATTGAGAAGTTCGTAAAGTTGACAGCTCCAGAAAAGGCCTGGAGAAGCCCCTTCTGCCACAACTACCCTAAATCTTTCTGGAGGTGGAGAGGACTTTGTCCTTAGCTCCTGAACTCCCACATACCGTCTCTAAGTTTGTAAAGAGGGAGGAGGAGGAGGAGGAGGAGGAGGAGGAGGAGGAGGAGGAGGAGGAGGAGGAGGAGGAGGAGGAGGAGGACGACCACGACCAGAGTGACAGCGGAAAGTCTCGGGGCTTGGAAGAGCAAGAGAGAAAGGGGCAATGGTACCCAGGACAGGAAACTGGAGGGCTACCTGCTGCCCACCCAGTTTTCCAATCCTCAGATTTGTATAGAGGTTTGAAAGTGAAGTCGTCTATGCTCATTGGGAGCCACTAGATACCACCTGCCTCAGTTTCTCCTGAAACCACCCAGAGCCAGTAAAATCATGCCGGCAAGGAAAGCAAGAGTGCCTGGACATCTGGCAAAAAAAAGTGATCCTTCCTTTGATGTTGTCCCGTTTCCCCAACCTAAGACCCCCGAAGGGCCCCATCCCGATGTACCACCAAAGGGGGGTGCCCAGCCACACCTGCAGTTCACACCAGGCCACCTCTACCGTGGTGTCGGTGTCTAGCCCTCGATACACGGTCTTGAAGGAACCTCTTCCAATCTCAATGTCAAACTTGAGGTATCGGCCGTCCGGAGACGTTGCCACAGCCTGCGTCTCTGTGTCCTCCTTTTCTTCCTGCTCCCGCCGCCGTTCCCGGGCTGCAGCATCGGGAACCCTTGGTGGCTCCCGGGCTTCCGGACCTACCGAAGATCCCGTAAGCTCAGGACGTGCAGAGTCTGCAGCCTTCACGGGGGCTGCCCCGGTCCATGTGCCCTCGGGGAGTTCTTTAGAGCTTGAAGGTGGGCTCCTCGTGGGACCGGGGAAGTCCGGAGGATCCGGGGGTTGCGGAAGAAGTGAGGTTGGTTGAGACCAGGAGCTCAGCAGTCCCAAATCAACTGAGCTGCGGCGGCTCGGTCTCGAAGAGCGCGACCGGGGCTCAGCCTTCCCAGAGAAGCGGCGCACTCGGCGAGGAGGTGGCCCCAGGCGGGTCGGCCCCGTGGAGGTGAGAGACGGAGATGGCCGTAGAGCCAGGTCAGCCTCGGTTTGGGACATGGGGACCCCGGTCTCTGTATTTCGAGGTGCTAGCATGGGAAGGGCCGGGGACCGCAGAACGGAAAGCCAGGCAGCTAGAAGCGGCAACCTGACAGGCAGACCGGCTGGGTGCGCAGCACTCCGGCTGAGCTGCTGGGGCCCCAGCCCCCGGCTGGCCGGCCCGGCGACCCGCCCCCGGCTCCGCCCCACGACCCGCCCCCCAACCGAGATCCGTCCTCACCCCCAGGGCCGCCCCCTTGTGAGCCTGGCTGGTTACAGTGTGGAGCTAGGATACCGCCCCTCATCTCGACTGCTGCTTAGCCCCCGGCTGCAAGCCCTGCTTTCCAGAGTCCCCGCCTTTAAACCTTCTTCCCGGCAAGAGCTGAGTGAGTGGGAGGCGGCAGCGGGTATGCTCCCGCACAAGGAGAGGGCAAACATGTTTGGGGTGAGGGAGTTGGAGAACACTGGAACAGGAGATGAAAAGTGACCGCTGCTCCTATGCCTCAGTGAGGGGGAGGGGCACCACCAGCCTGCGCACCCTTGATAAGGCAGCACTACCCAGTCCTAATCAGAAGGAGTAGCCCCCGGCATAAGATCGGTGTAGGAAAGGTAAGGTTTTCTCAGCTAGCCCCCTGGTCTGCACAAGGATGGGTGTGTATACTCCACTCAAGCCCCTCCCCATCACCCGGCCCCAACCAAGAGCTGGTCACCCATCAGCTCCACCCCACCTTGGCCTGAGCCTGGCCCTGGCTAGAAAGGCTGTTTTTGCTGTGGGCTCTCTTTCCTCCCCTTGTGTTTGCCAAAGTCTTCAATAAACCAAAGTCCACATCCGGTTTACCCCCCCCCCAAGCTCCCCTTGGCCACAACTACCCCACCCAGACCATCATGGCTGGAGGGAGGGGCTTCAGAATAGTTCAGGCCTTCCATGGGGGAGCAATTAAGTGACTCTAATTTAGAGAGCAAGCAGTCTGTCTCCAAGCTGTGTTCCACCCGAACTCCTCCACACAACCCACCCAGCACATGGCAAACTACAAGCTCACTGGAGCCCCCCAGGCCCTTCTGTACAAAGGCCAAAGGATTCTTTTTCCGTAGCTGGGACTCAGTCAGGTGGAACTCTGCACCGCCTTCCCTAGTCCCAGGCCAGCAGTAGTAACAGGCAGACAGTGGGAGTAGAGATTTTAATGTCATAAATCAGAGTGGGCTCGCCTCTCACTGCCAGGCCCCTTCTGGGGTTTCCTATCTTTATATTACCTGGAAGGCTGCCTGCAGCCAGGGCTTCCCCCTTCCCTAAGAAGGATCCAGCACCAGCCTGAGAAGGGAGGCAACAGCAGCTAAAGGAGTGGGAGGAGGAGGAGAAAGAAACTTGTGCAGGCGCATGTGGGTGGGTGTGTACGTATGTGTGAGAACACATGTACAGTGTCAGGTTTATAGACCCTGGCTCAGGGACAGTATAGAATAGGAAAGGGCAGGAAACACACCCTTTCTCCGTGGCACTGTGTGCTTACCCTATCCCAGGGACAGAAATAATGGGTTACATGGGAAACATCCCTAAGTCTGAGCTTTCAGGACTTGAGCCCTTTGAGTCTGGTGGAGTAACAGATCCAGTCTGTGGGGACACTAGGTCTGTCTCCTTTTGAAAGCCCTGGAAAGGTGGGAGGTAAGAAGTAAAGGAGACATGTCTCTGCTAGAAGAACTTGACTCCTCGGCCATCGCTGACAGTGATAATCTCAGCCTTGCGCTCCTGCTGTAGGGCTTGCAGAGCGCGCAGCAGGGTTGCCTCATCCAGCCCGTGGAACTCTAGACAGGAAGAGATGGTCAGTCAGGGAACTCAGTTCTCACTGTGGTTGAGCTAGAGCTGAGACCTTCCAAAGCCAGCATATTCTATTTGAATCCTATGTGCACTGCAGCTGTACCTCACCATTCCTGGGCATTCCTGGGTTGTACGGAGTAGAAGGTGGCCTGGGTCAGCATGAAATGAATCAGGCTTATTTCACCATTCTCAATTCTGAAGGACCTGCCCCCTGAGCCCTCTTTCCCTTTGCTCCCATCAGATATCTGATGTGCCAGGGACACCTTTTGCCTTTAGGACCACAAAGTAACCCTGATAATCAGACCTAAATCAGTGCCCATGCACTGGACAGGAACTCTATCCAAACATATTTGTACAAACCAGGAGGATCTGCCTTAATACATAGTAGTGTAGTCAGTACACCCTAGCCAGGATACTGCTGAAGTTCAGAGCTAGCACCTGCCCGTCCCTAACTGTAAGGGCACCAGAGGCCAGTGGCGTATCTAGACTAGAGATATGGGATGAGCCTCTTGGGAGATGTGAGAGCAGCAGACAAGCCTTGACAGGCTTGCTCACTTCACCCCCTGAGGGAGCCCAGCTCAAGTCAGGGAGTGAGCATTCTGGGGAAGCCTCCAGCTTGCACAGACTGAGTGGTGGGCTGGGCCAGGCTGTAGTGCTGAACTCATGGGGTGCTTGCTGGTGGGAACAGCAAGCAGAGGCCTGCAGGGGAGGGGAGACAGCCAAGAGGTGTAAAGTGCTGGAGCAGTCACAGCCTGGCAGAAACTCCCACCCCTCTTACCCTGGCAAAGACTGAAACCTTTGGTGATCCTAGGGATCAGAATAAAGAGTCACAGAAAAAAAGAGCTCAGAAGATGTTTACTCTATGCAAAAATCAAAGACCATACAAATCCTTGCCTGGCGCAAACCCAAAGTTTTTAAATGGGTTGGGGGTGGGGCTGGGGGGTGTTGGCCCAATACCTTCAGCTGACACCCACAAATCTTGAGCTCTCTATAAGAAGGAGCAGTGAAAGAGACCTGAGTCAGCAAGGAATGAGATTCCAAGCTTAATTCCCCACACTGGTTCCTCAACTGGCTTCTACAGCAACTCGGAACATTCCCCCTGAAAAATCTTATAAAATACCCAAGCATCCACACTAACAAAGAGTTGTTCTGTTTGTGAATTCAAATGGTATGAAATGTTTAGATGAGAGTTTAAAAGTTTTGCACTAGGCTAGAGAAAGGGCTCAGGGGTTAAGAATACTTGCTGTTCTTACAGAGGTAAAGGGTTCGGTTAGCACCTACATGACAGCTCAAGACAGCTCTAAAGGATCCATCCAATGACCCCTTCTGGCCCCTATGGGCACCAAGCATATACATGGTGCATATACAAACATTCAGGTAAACACGCATGCCCATAACAGTAAAAAAAAAATCTTTAAAAAAAACCCCACAAGTGGGCAGTGGTGGCACACGCCTTTAATCCCAACACTTGGGAGGCAGAGATTCTGAGTTTGAGGCCAGCCTGGTCTACAGGGTGAGTTCCAGGACAGCCAGGGCTACACAGAGAAACCCTGTCTCGGAAAAAAAAAAAAAAAAAAAAAAAAGCCGGGCAGTGGTGGCACACGCCTTTAATCCCAGCACTCGGGAGGCAGAGGCAGGCGGATTTCTGAGTTCGAGGCCAGCCTGGTCTACAGAGTGAGTTCCAGGACAGCCAAGGCTATACAGAGAAACCCTGTCTCAAAAAACCAAAAAAAAAAAACCCAAAACAAAACAAAAAAAAGCCACAAAACCTTAGAACTTTTGCATTATGGAATTCAGAGACAGAAATCGTTAGTCTGAAGATGCATTAAACCAGTACTGGTCAGGAGGTGATGATGGCACTTTCATCCCAGAACTTGGGAGGCAGAGGCAGGCAGATCTCTTAGTTCAAGGCCTGCCTAGTCTACACAGCAAGTTTCAGACAGCCAGGGCTAAACAGAGAAACTCTCGTCTTTAAAAAACAAAACACTAGAGAAAAGAGGATTCTGATCAAAGAACTTGAAGAAGAAAAGTGTATTACCTTCATCCTCTGTGTCTTCCCCACTGGTCAGTTCATACAGGGTAAACACAGAGTTATTCTGGCCACTCCTGGAAACCTGAGGGCACAAAAAATGAGGGCTGAGCAAGGACCAAAAGAGTCTCTTGGGAGAGGGTGAACTGCAGCTCTACCTTTTTTTTCCTCCAGGAATGGTACCCATACCCAAATGAGGACTGTCACCTCTGCAGTGTCCTAAGCCCGTAGACCCTACAGGTGCTATATTTGTATGTGTGTACACACACTTGGAACCACTAAACCACAGCCTTTCACGTGTCTCAAAAGTGACCTCTCATTCTGGTTATTTTCTGTTCAGGAATGGGTGGTGTGTATTTGTTATATTTAGGCCACTGGTGCTTCCTCCCCTCCTCCTTTCTCGGGAATGTTTGGAGCTGGTGGTAAGTAGGAATTTGAGGGACAGAATATTCTGTCGTCACACCCACACTGGTTCAGAAGGTCTCATTCATGTGAACATCACCATGAACGCACAGTGGGAGAGGGAACTCAGGTTTTTTTTTTTTTTTCCCCTCCCTTCCTTTCCCCATTTATCTCCTGTGGCCAGAGGCTCCAGCCAACAATAGCACTCATGGTTCCCAGTGTTGCATTCTCCAAACATGGCCTCACGTAGCCTCTAGCCTCCTACAGTCAAAGAAAGAGAGATTCTGTGCAAAGAGACATTGTGTCACTGAAGGAAGATTGCCAGCAAGGCCCATGCTTCCTCTCTCGCCCACTCCCCACTTTACCAGGTCTGCATCTAAGAATGCCAGTTATCTGTTGGGCACAGGCAACAATTCTTCTTTGCCATGGGTCACTGCTTAGTGCTTAGCAAGGCGGCCTCACCCATTGGTAAATGAGTTTCCCCCATTCTTCTGGCCTCCGCCACATGATCAGGAAGCTGGACTTATTCTTATCCAGCCACTCGAGGTTCCCTGTAAAACAGACTTATGAAAGCATCATGCTCTACAAAAGGCATACAGAGGCAAACACCAACACCCGACAGAGTGGATGAGACTCTGCTTTCAGAACAGGAGACACAATATTTATTTTACTATTCTTGTGTATAAGGCGTCCTGTTCTCCTTAGCCTATCTCTCTTAGTCAAGAGAGGGATTTGAATTTTGTATACTAATGGGAGAAAAGAACTGGGCCATCTCAGAATACTTGGGGCTTCAAGCTGGGGGAGACCAAAAAAAAAGTCATTAAAAGGAAAGGGTTGGGGCTGGAGAGATGGCTCAGTGGTTGAGAGCACTGACTGCTCTTCCAGAGGTCCTGAGTTCAATTCCCAGCAACCACATGGTGGCTCACAACCATCTGTAGTGGGATCTGATGCCCTCTTCTGGTGTGTCTGAAGAGGCAACAGTGTATTCATACAAAAAATAAATAAATCTTTAAAAAAAAAAAAAAAAAGAGTTGCTCTGCTGTGCCCTCAGAAAAAAAAAACAATTAAAAAGAAAAAAAAGGAGGGGGGGCGGGCTGGATAGATGGCTCAGTAGTTAAGAACACTGACTGTTTTTCCATAGGACCCGGGTTCAGTTCCCAGCACCCATATGGCAGCCAACAACTGTCTGTAACTCTAGTTCCAGGGGATCCAACACCCTCACACAGACATATATGAAGGCAAATACCACTGCACATTTAAAAAAAAAAACAAACAGGTATCTGAGGAACCCACCTTTCTTCCTCAGTTCTTCTAATACAATCTGAATCGACTCCACAGGAAGTTTCCCTGGTTTAAGGCTAAGGGGATGACCTACATGTGAATTGGGTTAAATAAAAAATTTCGGAGTTAGGCCTCTGATGAAGAGTCACCTAGCCCCCTCCTTTCCCTGCTATACATACATGCAATTTTTGAAGATATAAGTTTGCATTGCCTCAATATTCTGGAAAGGAAGGTAAAAAGAAATTCCAGTTCTAGCAAAATGTGGTGACACAGGCCTGTGATTCCTGCTCTTATGGGATGGACACGGGAGAATCACCAATCCAAGGCTGGGCTGGGCTATAGAGATCAGGTCTCAAAAATAAAAGGCAAGAGTCTTAGAAAATAAAGGGTGTTACTCTTTCCTTCATTCTCTGTCCTTTTCTCTACAATTTTACCTATGAACCAGACAGCAAAAATAAATGACCCTCACTTCCTAGGAGAGGTGGGGTAAGTACAGGAAATTATTAAAGATGGTTTGGGATTTGAGCCTCACAGAGAGGAGATTCAAATAATTTTAAAGGGTCCCGTTTGTAAAGCTTGGGACTTAAAGACCCCAGCACTCATTAACTAGGGTAAGGGGAACTTGCACTGCCTGCAAGAGTGCATATAAAATGATTGTCTGCCATGTATTTTAGCTGTTTCCTAAGTCCAGTTTGAATAGAAGCCTGCCTATTGTGGGTAAAGGGAGGCGGGGAGATGCAGTCTGGGCATGTAGAAGAGTGTGGGAGTGCGTGTGTGGGGGCTATGGAAGAGCCTGAGGGAGGATACGCTGTAGCTTGACGTTGTTGAAGAGCGGGCTCTCCTGAGCTTCCATCACCGTCATGCTGGACTGTTTGTGCAGGCGGCAGAAGGACAGAACCAGAGAGCACCAGGCGGCCAGTTGCTTCTGCCGGGTGTCCACGTTCGGCTGTAACCTGCCGGGTGAAGGGAGTGGGACGCAGAATTAGAGTGTAAGAGGGCAGAAGCAGCAGCAGCACATTAAGGGAGAAAGTGATGGGTTGGCTGGACGGAAGGCGGCCGGCGGCTCCTTTTCCCCCGGAACCCCAAGTGAATCATCAGGGCTGAGCCCTGGGCCCCGGGGACGGGGAGGGAGCCACACTGGGTTTCTCAGGGTCTGAGCCTCACGTAAAGAAGGGCGGGAAGCGGTACTGCCACGGCCACTCGAAACTCATCGCCATCGTAGTAGCCCGGAAAACCCGGAACCGACCAGGGGCTTCCGGTTTCCGCCTCAGCACGTCCGGGCTGACAGCACAGCAAAAAGGTTCCGTACTTCTCTCGGGAGGCGACAGCGGGATGGGAGTGGTCATTGTCATCAATCAGTCTGCCGCTGTCTAAAGAAAAACTTAACCGTGAAGCACAGAAAGAGCTCTGGAGTCTTCTGGTTTAAACAGAGGAAAAAGTAGTGACTTTGCAAACTGCGAGGTCAACCGAACTCAAGTAGAATCCACATCTGGAGGCTTCTTTACCTTCGTGTCAATTATCAATCAATTTAAACTCGTGAATCCGAAATCGCCTGCATTCCCACCCAGGTTGACCTCACTCCTTCGTTTCCTGTAGAACCACGGGAGCATATTGTGTGGTTTGCATTATTATACGCGATTTTCAAAGAATCAAAACTTTTTGCTTTTTTCAAAGAATCAAAACTAACATTTAGCTCTTAACCTCTTCCCACAGCCTCACCTGTCTAGACCCCAGACTTGGAATCCCTTTGTCTTCATCTGACTCATACCCAGCCTACACTAGTCAGGTCTGTCCCTTTGCCTCCCTAAACTACCGGTCAGTTCTCAAACCAGAATTACTGTTTCCATTCTCCAAACACGACTCCCACTGCTGAGCTATGGAAAATTGCTGAAGACCAGAATATGTTTACTGAGTCCCAGGCTCGCTGACTAATCTCACTACTGGACTCTCAGGGGAGCCTTGTTGGATCTAGAAATACAAGTTTGGGAGTCTTCTGACGTGTCATGCAACATGAACCCATTTGAGGGATGAGATCACTAAACAAAAGGTGTATTGAAAAGAAGGCTGACCTCAAGCTGCTAGGAAATGCTCACCTTTAAAGAGCATGGGTAAGCTGGGCTGTTTTCACTGATTCCCTGTTATCCTCATTCAAGATAGTCCGCCTGTGTCTATCTTTCTCCCTGAAGAATGATTATGAGAATCCCTTAATCTTTTCTCTGTCACGATGTTTAATTCATAGCTCCAAAGCTCCTTCCCATTTTCCTTCCTTTACCTTTTGAACTCTCCCTTTACAAGACTTTATAACGTGTTGCCATCACTCTTGCCTCTCAGTTTCCTTCAGGACATCACTGTTATCATGTCTCTCTCCCTTTCTCTGTAGCTCAGTTTATTCCTATTTAAAAGTAATGTTAAGCCGGACAGTAGTGGCTTCTCGAAAAAAAAAAAAAAAGTAATGTTAGCTGAGCATGCCTTTAATCCCGGAGCTCAACCTTTAATCCTACTGCCTCAACCTTCTGAGAACTGAGATTCTATATGTGTGCAGTGTCTATGGTCTGGTTATTTTTTTTCAACATGAAGTCCTATTGGGTGGCTAGACTGGCTTTGAATTCTCATCCCCCTGTCTCAGCTTTCCCAGTGATGGGCTTAATAAGTGTGTTCCACCACACCTGGCTTTCTCTCGCTCTTTTGTTTTGCTTTGTTTTGATTTTCAAGACAGGGTTTCTCTGTGTAACCCTGATTGTCCTGGAACTCCCTCTGTAGACCAGGTTAGCAGTGAACTCCGAGATCTGCTGCCTGGCTCTTTCTCATTCTTCAAAGGTAAGCATTTTTCTAAAGTCAAACCTCAACTATCTTCTTTTCAATACACTTTTTTTTTTTTTTTGGTTTTTCGAGACAGGATTTCTCTGTGTAGCCCTGGCTGTCATGGAGCTCACTCTGTAGACCAGGCTGGCCTGGAACTCAGAAATCCACCTGCCTCTGCCTCCTAAGTGCTGGGATTAAAGGCGTGTGCCACCACTGCCCGGTTTGCCTCTGCCTCTTGATTGCAGAGATTAGAGATTTGCACTACCGCACCTGGTAACATCCTTTCTTTCTTTTTAAAGAAGGCATTACTTTATTTTTATTTTTGTGTATATATGCATGCATTTATGCAAGTGCCCATGGAGACAAGAGGATCCCCTGGAGCTGGAATTACAGGTGATTGTGAGCTGCCTGACATGGATGCTTGGAATAGAACTTTGGTCCTTTGCAAGAACAGTGACCGATCTTAACCTCTGAGCTAGCTTTTCAGCCCCCTTACATTGTTCTTCCTTAAGTCCATTCTGAAGGTCAAAGTCTGACTTATCTCTAACACCTCTCCTTTAGCCCCTCAGACGGATGACCCTATAGATTCCCTTCATTGATTTCAATCATAACTCCTGCTTATAATTAGTTTTTTAAAGATTTATTTTATGTATATGAGTATACTGTCACTCCCTTCAGACACACCAGAAGAGGTGTTACATCTCATTACAGATGGTTGTGAGCCACCATATGGTTGCTGGGATTTGAACTCAGGACCTCTGGAAGAGCAGTCAGTACTCTTAACTGCTGAGCCATCTCTCCGGCCCTTTATAATGAGTTTTACCTCCCCACTCGTCAGTTTGGCTAAGTCTTTATTTTCTCACTCCTGGATGTCTTTGTCACTGTTGTTTTTTTGAGACAGGATCTTACTATGTAAGCCTCGCTGGCCTGGAACTTGCTACATAGATCAGGGTGGCCTCAAACTCAGAGATCCACTTACCTCTGTGCACTGGGTGCTAGGGTCAAAGGTGTGAGCCACAAAGCGTTACTCCGGTGTCCTTACAATGCCTTCCTAATTCGTGCTCGCTCACGGTGTCTGCTCTAGGGGAATACTTACCACCTACGGCCTTGCCATGGACCAACACTGCAGTCATGCTCTTCTGCTTACATGTTATTGGATATGAAATGTCTCTTCTGAAGGTTTATGTGTTGGAGGCTTGGGCCCCAGCTATGTTTGCCATGGTTTCAGTGCTCAGATCTCGAGGAATCTAACTTTATCAGGAGGTAATTCATTAACAAATACATAGCTGAATGGACTATTAGACGTTAGAGACTGGCGGGAAGGGAGAGGTTACCAGGGGCAACCCTGGAAAGGAATGCCTTGTCCCTAGTCCCTGCCAGATTATGCTTTTCAGTTGCCATGAGGCTTCTGTTTGGCCACATGCTCCCTGCCATGATGTTCTTGCCCCACCATGGCCCCAGAAACAATGAAACCCAATAGCCATGCTCTGGAACATTAAGCAAAAAATAAAACTTTGCTCGTTTAAGTTGCTTTTGGCTAGTATTTTATCACAAGCTACAGAAAGGCTAACCGCACATTCCTGTGATCATCGCAGACAGAATGACTCCCTCCCTCCCTCCCTCCCTCCCACTTGGATATTAATTTGGGCTATTTCCCTTGTATAACTGCCATCGTCCATTATGATTTCTTATTTATTTGTATATGACAAGTTTCTCAGGGGATGAAAGCCAGTGTGGGTAGAAACCAGAGTTGCTCTAACCTGCCTTTTCCAACACCATGCTGTACACAGTATTTTACACCAGCAGGTCCCTGGTATGTATTAGTAAAACAAATAAAGACACATACGCATTCATGGAAATAGAGCAAATATTTCTCTCAGCTGAGATTTTAAAATATGCTAAAGTTGCTGGGCAATCACTCTTAATCCCAGCACTTGGGGGCAGAGGCAGGTGGATTTCTGAGTTCCAGGCCAGCCTGGTCTACAGAGTGAGTTCCAGGACAGCCAGGGCTACACAGAGAAACCCTGTCTCGAAAAACAAAAAAACAAAAAAAAATCCCAGCCTCCAGAGGCAGACACAGGCAGCTCTCTCAGATTCAGGACAGCCAGGGCTACACAGAGAAACCTTGTCTCAAAAATCCAAGAAACTCGGACTTATATCTACAAAACAGATAAGCATGTGCCAGGAAATAGACATGCACGTATTTCGGGAAGCTTATATTTCAGCAGGGAGAACAGAAGCCTCTAAGGAGGCTAAGAGTGCTGCAAAAGATAATCAGGTGTTTCCACCACGGAAAGCAAAGTTGCTTTGCATGTGTTTTGGGGGGACCTGGCAAGTGGAGCCCAGGAAGGACTGGATATAAGAGTTCCCCGTGAAGAAAACTGATCTTCCCTGTCTGGGAAACATTATTCATACACAGAAATGGTGAGTTTCAGAGAAGTAGATGTGTGAATAAAGTATTGTATCCATATTTCTCAAGAAGCTTATAGAAGGGCCTGGCTGAGAACTAGGTTGTGACAGAGATAACATGTTTCTGAACCAGAGTTTCTCAGCCTGGAGCTTCTTCCAGATTTTATACATTGTCTGGTTGTTGGTTTTAGTGGACACCAGGGGGCAGTGTGTGGCCATAATGGATCTCTTAGACAATGTGGGATGAAGGCCAGGAACATAGAGGGAAACACAGTAGAATCCTGTAAAGGAAGCCCCCACTGCCTTGGGCCTCAAGCCTGAAGCTCTTATGGACAAATTCCTGTTGGTAATCATATTTCTTCTTTCTGGCTCTAGAGTAAACTGAGGCATGAAGAAGGGCAAAGCTGGGCTCCTGGGTAGCCTTTTTTTCCATGCAGGGGTTACTGTAGCGGTTTCTTGCCCCTCCTCCAACACCTTCCCAACCACAGGCCCCCAGCTGATGTCCTGACCGGAAGGGAGTCTCTTCCTGCTCATTTCCTGGAGCTGGGTTTGGATAGCGGCAGGAAAGGCCCCTCCCTGGGAGGAAAGAGTATAGGAACACGGCCTTCATGTGGAGGCGGAGGGCAGGTGAAATGCATGGAACAGCAGAGCCATCTAGATTCTTCAAGCTCTGTTGCCTGGTAACAATGTCCTGTAGGACTATCATCGACACAGACCCCACTGGGAAGGGAGTATTGTACAAAAACATATTTTATTTTAAAGGCTACAGACTTCGTGCCATGAGTCCCCTTTGCTTCCATTTCCACCAATCCAAAAGTCTGTGGAAAGGATGAGAGTAAGTGGGTAGGGAGGGGAGAAGAGATTCCTGGTTCCAGCAGGGGCAAAGGAAAAGATGGCTGCTGAGAAATGGCCCCTAGGCCTGGGCATCGTTGTCTTTACTCCTCCACACCACAAGAGTAACAAGGAACGGGATGAGGCAGATGGGGGCTATGATCATGGCCAGGAGCACATCCTCTGGGGGATCAGAGAGGGTGGGCTGCACCAGGGAGCAGTTGGCAAAGTGTATCAGGTGAGCCTCAAGGATGATACTTTCTGCCAAGGGATTTGGGAAGCCCAGGCCAAACTTGTCTGCCTCGTACTCCAAGCAATACTGCAGGTTGCTGTAATACCTGGGGAGCAGTAGGGGATTTGAGTGAGGGAGGGTCGGGTGCAGGGAGAAGGATGTCCCCGCCCACAAGGAACCGGTCCAACACTGCCCTACCTGCTAATCAAAGTCCAGTTGCACCAGTCCTTGACAGAATCCATGCAACTCTTGTAATAATACCAGCAAGGTAGGACATTTGTTTCGTAGTCTTCCATCTTCCCTGTGGGGACATAGGCTTCACGATGACCACGCCCCTGGCCCTCCCTCTAAGCCTTCTGATTCACAGTATTTCCAAAGTACAGTCCTCTGCCTTCCGAGAAGGGAATCCCTCTGAAAATTTCCCTAGCAGGACACTTGTGGCTGAGAGGAGAGTTCTATCTCAGGACGCTGAGGCTCGGGACGCTGAGGCTCAGGAATCCTGTAATGGCAACCATGTGCAGAGCATTTCCTTTCCTAGCCCGACAAGTATATCCACATTCACCTAGTCTTGCTCTTCTTACCCAACTGGGGCAAGACACTGGACTGTGGCTCTGTGGGATGATAGGGAGAAAGACCATAGGAGCCCCAAGAGACACTAGAGAGGTTAGCCAGCATCAGTTGGTCCTAGAGTTGTCTTGTGAAAGGATTCCTCCCCGGTGCTGGGTTTATTCTTCCACTAGGTCCTTCTCCCACAGACTTAGGCACTCACCTTTTGACACAGGGCTGTCCTCGGTAGGATGAGATTGATTCAGGGACTCTGGTGAAGTTGAGGCAGCTGTATAAAGAAATGAACCGTAAGAGTGGGATGACATGGGGAGAGATCTGAACAGTGGTGCCTGTCTATGGATAGTGACCAAGGCCCTGGGAAATCAGTACTGCTTTGGTACATAAAGAGGAATAATCTCCCCACCTCCCCCATGGGATTGTCCTATTGAGGGAAGGGAGCACCTGGTACCAGCTGCGTCCCAATCACACCCGGGTCCAAAGCCCCCTCCCTCTTTGTCAGTCCTGAGCCTTCTAAGACCTCTCCGCCCGGTCGGGGCAGGCACCCCAGCTTTTCTTAAGTAGGAAGCAGCTTAAGTGGGAAGTAGCCGGCCTGCGCCAACCGAGAGATGTGTTCATGACCCATCTGCAAGTCAGAGCTGCTCAGCGCGTCGGTTGGTACTCTCAGGGTGGTCCCGTGCTGGCCTCCATGGCCCAGGCCCCTTCCCCTCCCGGACCTCCCGGATCCCCCACCAGGGCCCCGACGCTGCGCTCACCGCCCAGCAGCAGCAGCAGCAGCAGCAACAGCGGAGGGAGACGGAGCGCTGCCGGCCGCTGGGCGCGGGTCACACCGAGCCGAGATCCACTCGGGGCGCGCTCTACCCGGAGCGGAGCCATCACGCCTTGGGCGAGATGGCGAGAAGGGGCGGCGGAGCTGAGCTGGCCCGGGCGGGGGCGCCTATATCCCCGGCCCGAGCCGCAGGAAGCCGCGCCGCTTCCTCGGAGGGGCTGGCACGGCGACGGCCACGTGGGGGGCGGGCTGCAGGGGAAGTCACTGCCGCACCCGCTCCTCGCTCGGCTTGGAGCGCCCTGGCTCATTCTCGCTTCCAGCTCGGGCAGCGGGGCTGGACAGCTCCCCCTGTACCCCATGAACCGGGATCTACTTCCCGCCCCGGACTAGCTTAAGTCTTCCAGCATCAGCCGAAGGATTCCAGTCACTCCCTCCTTCTCGCACTGGAGGGGTGGGGACCAGCTGCTGTCCCAGACCTGGGGAAGAAAGAGGCGGCTGGGAGCTCCAAAGGCCTCTGATGCCTTGGTTTCTGAGGCCAGGGGTTTGGGGAAAGCGGCGTCAAGAGCGGCGCCCGCCCTGCTTTCTTTTCCCAGGGAACACCCACTGATGTCTGCCAAAATCTGGATAGGAGAGGGGCCTGGCCCTACCGAGAAAGGGAGAAGGTCTAGGAAGCAGGGTAGGGAGGAGGTAAAGTCTAAATAACCTCCCTTCATTGCAAATTCTGGGTCCTTCACCCACAAACCTGATATTGGAGTGCAAAAAGTAAGATGACTACATTTCCAGGAAAATGGCCAACCAGGTTGCTAGAAGGAAGGGAGATACTAGAACTTCCAATGTGCCTCCTAGTGTTTGAGGTGAGTTTGTTGTGGTGGTTGTTAACGCTGCTGCTGCTGCTGCTGCTGCTGCTGCTGCTGCTGCTGCTGCTGCTGCTGCTGCTGCTGCTGCTGCTTTGGGCGGAACTTCAGCCCCAAGGCCAACATATTATCACCATCTCCAGTTTTATAGACAGGCAGCTAAAAGCTCAAGGAGAGGCCCCAGGACTCGAACTGAAAAGTTCTGTTCCTAAATCTACCTGCCCACTCCGCAGCTCTACAGCCTTGGAGTCTACAATCGCTGTGGGTTTCTCATGCACTATTAGGACCTTGTTCTCCTGCTCTGGAGGAATCTCCTTTGTGGAAAAGAGACTGCACTCACTCCACAGAAGCTGGTTTTCTTTTTTCCTTTCCCCAGTGCCTTGGCTTAGGTCACATTTTACTAGGAAACCCCAAGGCTCAGTCTGGGCCCCCGGGGACCCTGCCAGCGATCACGACTCAGCTGTCGCCTTGTATTGGGCCAGCTATCCATTAGCCTGAATTAGCCCAGGAGCTTGTTTGGTCGCACTTTTCAACTCAGGCACACAGCTGTCAGCACAAAACTTTCCCAATCACTCCCAGACATTGACCTTTGAATTCAGCTGTTGCTGTTGTCCCAGTTTACTGATCCCTGTCCACCAAAGTTATCTTTTATGGTCTCTGCTTAAAAAAAAAAAAAAAAAGCAAGCATCTCAGGACTTCCAGCTGCTGCATCGTGGCCACAGGCAGCTGGAATTAACTATAGGCAGCTAGCTATAAGGGGTGGGCGGTGGCCCTTTGAACACCTCAAGTTCTGTTGGTAAGGACTATTCTTTCAAAGGTGTAGAGAGCCAGGTAGTCTCAGAGTCACTTCAAACTGGGGACCGGGCTTTATATCTTCCATTCTTCAAAGAATTGCCCTTGTATTCTTTACATTTTAAAAACTTTTTAATGAGCCGGGCAGTAGTGGCGCACGCCTTTAATCACAACACTTGGGAGGCAGAGGCAGGCAGATTTCTGAGTTCGAGGCCAGCCTGGTCTACAGAGTGAGTTCCAGGACAGCCAGGACTACACAGAGAAACCCTGTCCCGAATAACCAAAAAAAAAAAAAAAAAAAAAAAAAAAAATTGCCTTGGTCATGGTGTCTCTTCACAGCAATAAAATCCTAAGGCAGCATGAATATTTTGAAACCCCAAAGCCTCCTTGATGTTCCAGTGAGATACCTCCTCCAAAAAGACCACATCTCCTAATCTTTCCCAAACAGTTCCACCAACTAGTGACCAAGTATTCAAACATGTGAGTCTATGGGGGCTTTCCCATTCAGTCCACCACAGGGGCTTTCAGAGGGGAGGAAGGGGTTAAATGAAATGGAAGAAGGAAAGGAGATTAGATAACGGAGGGGATTAAAAATATGTATTTTCAGGGGCTGGAGAGATGACTCCCTGGTTTAGAGTACTTGTTGCTCTTGCAGAAGACCTGGGTTCAGTTCCTAGTACCCACATGGTGGCTCTCAACCATCTGTAACTCCAGTTCCAAAAATTGAGACACTCTTTTCTGCTCCCTGTGGGCACCAGGCACACATATTGTGCACATACATACATGTAGACAAAATGTTTCTACATATAAAATACAAAGTAAGTATGTCTAACTTTTTTTTTTTTTTGGTTTTTTTTTTTTTTTTTTTTTTTTTTGGTTTTTTTCGAGACAGGGTTTCTCTGTGTAGCCCTGGCTGGCTGTCCTGGAACTCACTCTGTAGACCAGGCTGGCTTCGAACTCAGAAATCTATCTGCCTCTGCCTCCCAAGTGCTGGGATTAAAGGCGTGCGCCACCACTGCCCAGCAGGAAGTTGTTCTTTCTTTTCTTTATCTTTTTCTTTCTTTCTTTCTTTTTTTTTTTTTTTTTTTTTTTTTTTTGGTTTTTAGAGACAGGGTTTCTCTGTATAGCCCTGGCTGTCCTGGAACTCACTCTGTAGACCAGGCTGGCCTCAAACGCAGAAATCTGCCTGTCTCTGCCTCCCAAGTAGCAACAAGTGTTCTTAGCATCTAAGCCATCTCTCTCTAGCCTTATATATGTTTTAGACTTAAAAAAAACATAAATGAGATTTAATATATCTTTTTATTCAGTTATTTTAAGTTTTTATTACACTTTTTAAACGTGTGTGTATGTGTGTGTGTGTGTGCACGCGCTCACACCATAGCACGTATGTGGTAGTCAATGGACAACCTGTCAGAGTCCATTCTTTCCTTCCACCATATGGAGCTCGGGGATTGAACCCTGGTTGTCAGACTTAGGCAGTAGATACATTTATCTGCTGAGCCATCTCACCAGCCCATCCAGTGCCTTTTTTTCCATATTTACTAGTATGACTTGATAGCATCCATGATATGCGTATAGATATGTCTCTTTCCTTCTAACCATGGCACGGTCTCTTTTTTTTTCCCTGTCTTTAAGGCTCTCACACAGTCCCTTATTCTCCTGTTCCCACCCCACTCCCTATGTCCCAGTGCTTGCAAGCAGAAAGATTTGGTTTGGGTCCAGCTGGACACGATCCTGCGATTTCTTACCCCAGTGTAGATTGATTCCTTCTGAGCGGGGGAACTTACTGCCATATGAGTTCACTTCTTGTCTCAGGCCAAGGGCCATCTTGCCCGGAGCAGGGAAAGGGGTGACTCAACTCTTTGAAGGGGTGCCATTTATACTCTTTAACCTCCCCCTGCACACCCACAAAGCCAGAACAACACAGAAGGGAGTCAAAAGTACCAGAGGCCTCCTACACTGTGAAATCCTGTGTGGAGCATCCTGCCGTTAGTTTACACATGCTGGCCTCTTCCCCAGCTGACTGCAAAATGAAAAGCAGAGCACAAGAGAAGATGGGGGGTGGGGGGGAGCAGGGTAAAGGAAACCAGAAGTCCTGGCTGGGAGGGACCGATCCTCTCAAACCAGAGAGGAGACAGACTTCTTCAGGGGGGAAGATGGCGCCAGGGAGGAGAGGAGCTACCAGCCTGGAGCCAGCTGGCTAGGAGAAGGGAGATGAAGTGGGTAGAGACACAGGATTTCTCCACCCAGCCTCTTCATCCCCAGGAGGCTGACACCTGGGTATTTCTCAGAGAAAAGGATGGTTCTTGGAGAAAAACTGGCTCCTGAGTTGGTAACAGGCACAGGGTTGGTCTCCAATTTAACAGAGGTGTGAGTTTAAAACGGAGCAATCTGAAGAACTGAGCTTCCTATGTGGCATTCCCAGGGCTTGAACGTGTTATGCCCTGTACTGTACTAGGAATGAACTATAAAAATGATCCCTGAAAGTATAGTTTTCCCAAGCTATATAATATCCAGACTCCTTGGGGTGGGGGCCAGGACATGGGGAGGGCCTCACAGGACAGCTCTGAGGAACAGGGAAGGAGACAGCAATCCTGACATCTGGCCCTGGGTCCCAGGGATTGAGAGACTAGCATTTTTCAATTCTACTATATGTTTTTCATCCAGCACTGGGGATTTGATAGTAGTTCCCATTCATCGAACACCTGTGGTGTGTAACATTATATGTCTCTGACACTTTTTTGGTGTGCATCTGTGGTGCTTAGATCTGAATCTAGGGCCTTGTGTATGCTGGGTGAGTGCTCCATCAATGAGCTGTCTTCCAAACCCCTTTGCACACATCTATTTTCTTAATTTATTTTTTATTTTTATTTATGCATATGTGTAAGTGCCTGTATGTATGTATGTTCACATGCTGCACACATTCTTAAAAACTTAATACATTGGAGATGGGCATGCTGGTACTCACCTTTAATCCCAGCACTCAGGAAGCAGGAGCAAGCTCTGTGCATTAGTTCAAGGCCAACCTGGCCTATATATGGAGTTCTAGGCTAGCTAGGGCTATATAATGAGACCTGGTCTCAAAATTAAAAAATAAATAATATTGGGTTGGAGAGATGGCTCAGAGGATAAGAGCACTGACTGCTCTTCCAGAGGGTCCTGAGTTCGAGTTCAATTCCCAGCAACCACATGGTAGCTCACAACCATCTGAAATGGGATTTGATGCCCTCTTCTGATGTGTCTGAAGACAATTACAGTGAACTCATATACATAAAATAAATAAATCTTTAAAAAAATAAATAGATAAATAAATAACGTCAGAATTATATTCTCAGTCAGAAATGAGAAGACTGTTGAAGTACTAGCAGAGCCAAGATTTGAACTCAGGATAGCTTGACGCTAAGGGCCATGTCTTTTTGTTTGTTTGTTTGTTTTTTCGAGACAGGGTTTCTCTGTGTAGCCCTGGCTGTCCTGGAACTCACTCTGTAGACCAGGCTGGCCTCGAACTCAGAAATCCACCTGCCTCTGCCTCCCAAGTGCTGGGATTAAAGGCATGCGCCACCACTGCCCGGCTAAGGGCCATGTCTTAACTATATGCTTTATCACCCACTTCTTATGCCAGATTAAAATCTTATCTCCTACTAGGTCTTTTTTTTTTTTTTTGGTGGGGGTCAAGTACTGGGTACTGGGGTTGGTCTCAGGGTCTTTGTCATACTAAACATACCCTGTACAGTTGAGCTATTTCACCAGCTCTCCTGACTGAGTTCTGAGAGGAAGACAGAAATAGTTGGGTTCTTTCTTTCTTTCTTTCTTTCTTTCTTTCTTTCTTTCTTGGAGCAGATGAACTCATTTGGAAACAAAACATGTGTGCAAACTGCTTTCCTTTCCTTCTCTGACCCAGGCTGGACCATGACATCATATAATACAGCTGTTTTTCTGAAAAGAACCTAGGCCAGATTTACAAGAATGCTTGTCAGACAGCATGACTGAGAAGGACCGAGGCCAATATGACCACAGCATACGCCCTGCTATGCTGAGAACACAGCTAGTCCCTAAGTACCTGAAGCTGACTCATTGTCACTCTCCGGATCCAATGCCAGATGCAAAGATCTCTGTGACCCTCGTCCTGTCCCTCATGGCTGGCCTATGAAACTATCCTCAGGAATACTGTCTCGTAGTATCTCAAAAACCTGGATATCACATAACCTAGAGTATCTACTACACTAATTTACCACGTCCTGGGGATGCCAGGCAGGATGCCCAGAGCTTCACGAAACTTGCTTCATTTGAAAGGTGAATATTAAATGAGGTACTATAGCAACCTGAATTAAGGACAAGGAAATCGAGGCTTAGAAAAGTTGAGTAATGGGCTAGAGAGATGGCTCAGCGGTTAAGAGCACTGACTGCTCTTCCAGAGGTCCTAAGTTCAATTCCCAGCAACCACATGGTGGCTCATAACCATCTGTCATGGGATCTGATGCCCTCTTCTGGTGTGTCTGATGACAGCTACAGTGTATTCATCATATAAATAAAATAAATAAATAAATAAAAAAGAAAGAAAAGTTGAGTAACTCTGGGCAGTGGTGGCACACGCCTTTAATCCCAGCACTTGGGTGGCAGAGGCAGGTGAATTTCTGAGTTCGAGGCCAGCCTGGTCTCCAGAGGGAGTTCCAGGACAGCCAGGGCTACACAGAGAAACCCTGTCTCGAAAAACCAAAAAAAAAAAAAAAAAAAAAAAAAAAAAGAAAGAAAAAGAAAAGAAAAGAAAAGAAAAGAAAAGAAAAGAAAAGTTGAGTAACTTGAAACTGGAGAGGTGGCTCAGTGGTTAAGTATTATGAAATGTAAAGCAATATAATGTGGCAGCCACAGCGGCGGGCGGGCACATGCTGAGGTGTCCCCCTGAGAAATCAGGCCAACTGACAGACCTAGTTATAAAGATTTATTGTGGGAAAAGGGAGTGGGGACCTGGAAAAGGGTAGAGGCAGAGAAATGGAGGAACAGAGAAGGACAGAAAGAGAGGAAGAGAACAAGAGAGGTCGGCCAGGAACACGTGGGAACAGAGTGGGAAAGAAAGTGGAAGAAGGAGGGGCTGAGGGATGGAGCTGCCCTCATATATGCTGCCATACCTGGCTCACGGCTGGCAGCGGATGTGACGCAAGCTGTTGCTAGGGAGCTGTTGGGCAGAGCCTAGCGAAATTGTCTGTAAGCCAATATTAAGAGCACATTTTGCTCTTGGAGCTCAGTTCTCAGGACCCACTTCAGGCGGCTCACAACCTCCTGTAACTCTAGCTCCAGGGAGTTTGATACTCTCTTCTAGATCCTGTGGGCACGTGTGCGCATACAAGGACTCACATTATTAAAGAATACTAAAAATAAATCTTTAAGAAAATGGGGGTGGGAAAGGGCTGGAGAGATGGCTCAGCGGTTAAGAGCACTGACTATTCTTCCAGAGGTCCTGAGTTCAATTCTCAGCAATCACATGGTGGCTTACAACCATCTGTAATGGGATCTGATGCCCTCTTCTGGTGTGTCTGAAGAGAGTGACAGTGTGCTCACAAACATAAAAATAAATAGATCTGAAGAAGGAGGAGGAGGAGGAAGAAAAGAGAAGAGAAGAAAAGAAAGAGAGAGAAAGAAAAAAAAAAGAAAACGGAAAGCCAGGTGTGGTAGCACACACCTTGAATACCAGTACTTGGGAGGAAAAGGCAGGTGGAGCACTGTGAATTTGAGGCCAGCCTGGCCTACATAGTGAGATCCAGGACAACCAGTGCTCTGTAGAGAAATTCTGTCTCAAATATAAAATAAAATAAATGGAAGAAAGAAAAGAAAGAAAAAATCCAATAGGAGGGAATGAAGAACACTGACTGGAAGGACAGACAGACAGATTTTGCAGAGCCTTCCTCATTCAAAATCCCCCCTCTCCCTCTGTGTGCCTGCTTCAATGTAGGCAGGACTCTTTTTTTTTTTTTTTTTTTTTTTTGGTTTTTCGAGACAGGGTTTCTCTGTGTAGCCTTGGCTGTCCTGGAACTAGGCAGGACTCTTATCTGTTTTTGAGACAAAGCCTCCCTACATAGCTCAGGCTGGTCTAGAACTTGGAACCCTACTACCTCAGCTTCTTGAGTGCTGGGATAAGTATGCACCCCTTCTTTTCTCTAATTAAGCCTTAACACATTCAATGGCTAATGAAAATAATAAATGAATCCAATGTATAGGAAGCAAATATGATATTAATGGCCTATGAATGTTTAACATACAATATCTGCAGTACAAGCTTAAGTATTATAAGAGACTTTTTTCTCATCTATCAGATGGGTATTAAGTATTAAAATGTGTTTCAGTGACAAGTAGATAAAGGGTGGAGGACTTCCGATGGTTGGTCACAGTTGTGAACTTGACTAGACTTAGAATCACCTAGGAGACATGCCTGTGGGTGTGTCTGGGATTGTGTTTGCAGAGACGTTTACACAAGAAGAGGAGGTCTTAGTCTGAAGGTGGGCGGTACCATCCCCATGGGTGGGGGTCCTGGACTGAACCAAAAGGCAAAAAGAAGACAGTGTACCAAGCAACAGCATCCAACCTCGCCCTGCTCTGTTTCCTGACCATGTAGGCAATGTGACCAGATACCTCATACTATCTAGAATAGCTCTCACTGCTGTGTCCTTCCTGTCACGGTGGACTATACCCCCAAACTTAGTGGTTCTCAACTCTACTAATGCTAACGTTCTTCGCGTTGTGGTCACCTCAACCATAAAATTACTGTTACCATTTTTTAAAAGCATTTATTTATTTTATTTATATGTGTACACTATAGCTGTCTTCAGACACATCAGAAGAGGGCATCAGATCCCATTACAGATGGTTGTGAGCCACCCTGTGGTTGCTGGAAATCAAACTCAGGACCTCTGGAAGAGCAGTCAGTGCTCTTAACCACTGAGACATCTCTCCAGCTCCCCAAAACTATTTTCTTTCTTTCTTTTTCTTTTTTTGGTTTTTTTTGGAAACAGGGTTTCTCTATGTAGCCCTGGCTGTCCTGGAACTCCCTCTGTAGACCAGGCTGGCCTCAAACTCAGAAATCCACCTGCCTCTGCCTCCCAAGTGCTGGGACTAAAGGCGTGCGTCACCACTGCCCGGCCCCAAAAACTATTTTCATTGCTGCTTTATAAATATAATTTTGCTACTGTAACAAGTCATAGTGTAAATATCTGACATGTAGAATATCTTTTTATATGCCAGCCCCAAATTGAGAACTGCTGCTCTAACTGTGAGCCAAAACAAACCTTTCCTTCCTTAAGGTGATTCTTGTGTGTGTGTGATATAGTTTGAATCTGAAATGTCCCTCACAGGCCTACATTTGAACACTGAATTCCTAGCTGGTGACAGACTGGAGGATTCTGGAAACTTTGGGGGAAATGAACATTGTTTTCCCCACATCTTCTTCTTCAATCTTTTTTTTTTTTTTAAGATTTATTTATTTTATATATATGAGAGCATGTATACCTGCATACCATGTAAGACCTGACCCCCTTATGAGGAAAGTTAGACCCCTAGCACACTTGGAGCCAGAAACAGAAATAGGCCTGAAATTGCCTGCTTGATCAAACCCCACCCAAGGACATTCTTTCTCCTAAGAAACGGGTGACCTTGGCCTGGCCCCAGGGCCAGAGGCACAATATTTCAGGAACTAGAAATGTTTGTGCAACTGACTCGTGACTAACTTAGAACATTCTGTACTTCCCCATAACGCAAATTCCTTCTGTTCCCCACCCCTTTGTGGTTTTTTCCTTTAAATACCCCTGACTTCAGCTGCTCGGGTCGGACTCCTCTGCCCCTGCGTGGGTTATGCGCATGACCCCAGTGCACTGGCCCCCCAATAAACCTCATGTGATTGCAGCAAGGCCGGTCTTTCGTGAGTTCTTGGGGGGTCGCGCCATCCCGAGACTTGAGCGAGGGTCTCCCCAGCTCGGAGGTCTTTCAACCAGAAGACCTCATTATAGATCGCATCATACATGGCTGTGAGCCACCATCTGGTTGCAGGTGAGTCATCTCTCCAGACCCCATTTTCTTCAATCTTGGGTCCCCCAGTCCATTCTATGATGACACACACATTCAGAACTGCCCTCCTCTCCTCAGTTGAACGTCTCTAGAAACATCATCAAAGAAGTAGGTCCCTAAGGAAAGGCCTTCACACTTTATGTACGGATGTATGACCCTGCCCATGTTTCTATGTTTCTTTCAGCTTCCTGGTCTACAATTACTTGAACAGCCTTTGCCACCTGGTCCTGCCACCATGACCTGGGCTGTTCTGTCTACCATGCCCTCCTTTTCTATTGTGATGGACTGAAACTGTGAACTAAATAAAATACATATTTCTTGCCTTAACTTGGTTCTATCAGGAACTATGGTGTCCAAGTGACTAATATAGGTGATAATACCAATAAGTTATAAGGCATACAAAACACTAAGGGTAGAATGTGGCCATAGTCTATTGTTGCAGTAAATCTCCAACCCCAATAAGCCCATACAAAGGACACATAACTCAGTTACAATATTTATAATGTTTGCCTAGATTGGGCAGATTTACCACTACACTACTCTATTCCCCAACTATGAGATCCCTTGCTACTTGCGCCTTCTCGGGGTATGGTTCTGCTGCATCTTCTTTTCATCTCCTCTTCCAGACTTCCTCTGTCTCCCCTGTCTCCTGTCTCCCCTTCCTCTTTCCCCTCTTTCCCCTCTCTAAAACCTCCAACCCCTCACAGGCTGTAGCCTTTATTTGACCAGTTAAAATAGGAAGAAGATTCCAGTGAAATCACCCAAGTACAGGATCCATCCACCCAAGAGGGGCAGCCCCTCTTGAGGAAGCAGAATTAACATCAAAATACACACAGCAAGCCGGGCAGTGGTGGCGCACCCTTTAATCCCAGCAGGTGGCAGAGGCAGGTGGATTTCTGAGTTCGAGGCCAGCCTGGTCTACAGAGTTGAGAGTGGTTGAGCACCTACCAATCGAGCAAGCACCAGGCTCAGTTTGATCCCTAGCACTAGATAAAGCAGATGTGATGGTATTTACCCGCATCTCAGCTCTGGGGAGGTGAATGCAGGAGGATCAGAAATTCAAGGTCATTCTCCAAGACAAAGCAAGTTCAAGGCCAGATTATGACTTATACTCTCTGAGACATAGCCTGTTGTGGATAGCCCTGGGACTGATTGTAATTCTGCTAATTCTGCCCTCCTGGGAGAGGCTTCAGACAAGGAGTGAGTTACACCTGTGACTTCTTTCGAACCAATCCCCTAATGAATAAAAGAGCCAATCACTGGGCGCATAAAATACTTCTGGGTTGGAGAGGAGACGAGAGAAGGAGGAGAGAGAGGGAGAGAGAGAGAGAGAGAGAGAGAGAGAGAGAGAGAGAGAGGTGCCTCCTCCTCCTTTTGGAATGGAGACAGCATGTAGTAGGTAAGATGTAGCTAGTAGAGTCTCCTGGTATCATGGCAGATCCACAAGGATTCACCATCAGAGGAATCAGACTTTGATAAGGTTTACAAGATTAAGTTTCAGTCGGGCAGTGGTGGCACACGCCTTTAATCCCAGCACTCGGGAGGCAGAGGTGGCTGGATTTCTGAGTTCGAGGCCAGCCTGGGCTACAGAGTGAGTTCCAGGACAGCCAGGGCTACACAGAGAAACCCTGTATCGAAAAACCAAAAAAAAAAAAAAAAGATTAGGTTTCTGTTGACACACCCAGAGATTGAGTTATCATTGTTTCTGAACTAAGTTTGTGTTGTGTTTTTCTTCACGAGGCGGCTCGTCTGGGTTCAAGAGAGAAAGGTACAGCAGCAAAGTGTGAGTTTGCCTGATGTGCACCACAGAGGCCATGGGGGCATTGAAACACGGGACTGGCATGGTAGTGACCTGCCAGTGGGGACCTAGAGAGCTGGATGGAGAGATTGTGGAGCTGAGTCAGAGCTCCATGAGATGAAAGCAGGTTGGCCATTGCCCGCCAATGCATGGCTGGCCAGCCCGCTGGGGTTGAGAGAACCAGGGCATAATACGGGAACATATGCTGTGCCATACATTCCATCTTTTTTAATATTTCCTGTAACATGTGCCTGCCTCACTAAATAAATAAATGGCAAGTTTTTTAACATTAAAAAGAAGTGACCCATAATCATAATCACATCATAATCAAAAATAATCATAAAACAATCTGACAACTCTTATTTTTAAGATATTTTGGTATCTCTCCAGTCTCATAATTTTGTGTTTGTTATGTAATACTCCTCTCTTTTTTTGGTAAATAATACAGATTTTGGACTCAGTTTTAATATGCATTGGAATTTCAGCTCTCCTTAGCAGCATGAGGTCATGGATCATGTGGCAATTTCCCTGAGTTCAGTGTCCTTCTCTGTAAAATGGGAATAATATCTATTTTTTACGTATCTTGCAAGGATTACATATATCACATTCACTATAATAAGTTGTTAAATGTATAAATAAAGGTGAAATGTGTGTGTGTGTGTGTGTGTGTGTGTGGGGTGTGTGTGTGTGTGTGTGTGGGGTGTGTGTGTGTGTGTGTGTGTGTGTGTGTGTGTGTGTGTGTGTGGGGTGTGTGTGTGTGTGTGTGTGTGTGTGTGTGTGTACACAAATGCCTAGGGATACCAGAGAGGAAGTCAGATCCCAGGAGCTAGAGTTACAGGATGTTGTGAACCACCTAATATGGGTCTGGGAACTGAACTCTGGTCCTCTGAAAGATTAGTATGTGCTCTTTTGGGGGTGGGGGTTGGGGTGGGAAGGGGTTGGAGACAAGGTCTCACTATGTAGCTCTTGGTGTTCTGAAACTCACTATACAGACCAGGCTGCCCTCCAACTCAGAGATCTGCCTGCCTCCACATTCTGAGTGCTAGGACTAAAGGCCTGCCCTGCTAGACTCCTATGCTGGAATTACAGATACTCGACTGCCATGCCTGGCTTATGTACTTTATTTTTGTTCATTTACATACAATATCATGGATACTTGTTCTGAAAGAGATCTGTAGCTGAATGACCCATCCTAACCACAATGTTACACAGAACTGTTCTCATCTGGAGTGGGGTGGGGGTGGAGGGTGGGGGAGTGTACGTCTTGATAAACTGATACATCAGGAAAGAGAAAGGGGAAGTCACCCAGCCGAGGGACCTCCCCTTTCCTGCCTGGCTAGGATTTGTTTGTCTTCCACAAAGACTGTTCCCTGCTGATATGGGGGTCTGTGGAGTGTCTAGCTTTGATTGGCATCTTTAGCACAGAGGAAATGAGGAGCCCCCTTAACTTTCAGCTATTTCCCTCTGGACCAGCAGACTGGAGCCCCTAATAGATTCAGTTTCTGTGCCACTGGTAAGAGCAGAAAGCCAGGGAGTGGATCCAGAATCATGATGTCAGAGTTAGAAGACCTCAGAGGAGGGAGGGCGTAGTAGAAAAATTCAAAGCAAGGGCTGAGGAAGCTGAATGAAGGCACAAATCCTGGCCATTCTAGTTTATGGCTGCATAACCTGAGGGAAAGTTCTAGAATCTTATAAACCCTAGTTTATACAGCTGTAAAAGGAGGAGAATATTCCGGACTCTATGTGAAATGAGATAATCCCAGTAAAGAAAGTATCTCACACAGGACCAGACCCAGGAAAGCTTAATGTTTGTCAGCTGCTGTTGTTTCTGTTTTCTCTAGCTCTGCAGTTTCACTTTTACAGTTGAGGCTCCTGATGGCCAGAAAGGAAGCACAGTTCATTAGAGGTCCAGCTGACCAGAGCTACTATCCTGGTGGGGCCGTGTCAAAGGTGTGTCCCAAGAGATCAAGGTCCTGCAGTAACTGAGCTGAACTCCCTCCAAGAGGGAGATGGGTAGCACCAGCCTAGCTGTGGGGTGGGAGCATTTAGAGTACCACAGTGCCTGTCCCTCCCCACCCACCCACACAACCTCTCCATCAAGCAAGCTCCTGAAGAGGCAAGCTCCTCCTGCTGGAATGATTTATTTTGTAATTAACAAAGGCTGAGGAAGTCCTGTTTAATGTTTTGGCTTGGAGGCTCAGAGTTGAAGTTTCTAACTGCCCTGGACAAGGGTTTATTGTGGGCTTGCTCTTGCTTGCTGAATCAAATGCATTCTTACTATCCCTAAGCCACTAGGGGCCAGAGGCTAAGTACCTAAGGCAGAAAGTAAGTTTTCTGAGATCAGAGGACAAAGTGTCCAGCAATGGAGAGGCTTCCAAAATCAAGCCACAGTTCCAGGCTCCATAATGTCCAGACCTCCGCTGGCTTTGGAAATGTATTGGCCCCTAAGCATTCAGGGAGGGGTCTGGCTCTTCCACTGGTCACACCAAGTCCTGGGCAGCAGCCCCAGTTTCTGGTGACCTTCCTGCTGGGTGTTTAGGTTGTGCCTTGCTTTGTTTTCCTGTTTGGTTGCTTGCTGCAGGCCGCCTTTCCCTGCTTCTGGGTGGGAACTGGGGGAGGGAGGGTGCCTCACGCCCATCTCCACAGCTGTGTTTACAGTTCACTGTTGGAGAAATCTGGGGCCCAATCTTTCCACAGTCCCTCTGTGTCCCCCTCCAACACTTGCTATTTGATATCCCTGGAGGCTTCACAAGGGAGGGTCAGACATGGGGTGGTGTTGCTATCTGAAGGGATCTCAGGTTGGAAGGGAGGAAGCAAAAATAAGGGAAGCCCTGTTGACATTCTGAGAAGCCTCATCTCTTTCCCTTTCTACCAGGGATCCAGGACTAACGGGATGAAAGCACACTTAGAACTTGCCCACCCCAGAAGGACTAGAACACGTGATGTTCCATTTCTAATCACTGGGTTGAACAAAATCTTGCTTTCTGAAGGGGATGAGAGTGTACAGGGCAGGGAGCTCTCCCAGGCTTCATTGGGGCCGTAGTCAGAGGCAGAACATGTTAAAACCAATACGATTATATTGAAATACAAGCCAATTAAAGAGGATTTAAGAAAATAGTCAAGTAAATAACACTTCCCTCCAGGGAGCAAGTTGAGCTGGTATTAATCAGTCTACTTGTGTTGCCAGACTCTTGGCCAAGCCAGGCAGAATGGCTGCCAAGGCAAATGAGGCATTAGGTTTCAGAAATTAAACACATAATTTTATTTTTCCGCAATAGGGGAACTTTCAGAAAAAGAACCAGTCATATTAGACTGCTCGGCACACTGTGTCCAGTTTCTCCTGGCCCCAGAGGCCTCCAATTTAAGAGCAAGATGCGCCAGAAGCGACACAGCTATTCCTTTCTCCTGGGAGTGGGACAGAGAGGATAGGGTGGCTGGGGGTGGGGCCAAGAGGCGAGTGAAGCTGAGATGATGGTCTTTCAAAGGTCCAGCTGCTGACCACTGGCCAGCAGATGTCATTGTAACCACCCCACCCCACCTCCGACAAAAACATAAAGGGTTGCAAAAGAAAAAACAGATTCAGAAGAAGAGCTGGCTAAACAAAGGCTGGCTGATGGTATCCGGAGGAACATTGTCAGCTGAGGAAGTGCCAGGTCTCAGGGTGGGGGTGGGGGGGATACCTGGCCCAGTCCAAGGAGGAGGAACACACTGGCAGGCAAAATTTCCCCCATTAACCTTATACTGGAGGATAATGTGGAAAGTTGTTTTTATAGTCCTTCATTGACAAGGATTACTAAACCTTGTGGTTAGTCCCATGCCAATTATTGTGAGGAGAAAGGGATAAAATTGGGGGTGAAAGAGAAAGACAGCTAGGCTGAATGAGGAGGCCGGGCTTCCCAATGCTCATCCACAGATAAACCTAGGAGTCTTTCCAGCTTCCTTTCTTGCCATTTCAGAAACATCCCTGTAACCACGCTGTCTCTGCCAGCTCAAAGGTTTCGCTCTTTCAGCTCTGCTGTTACTTGGCACACCTCCCAAGGCCAGGTCCCCTCCCTTGGCTTCAGTTATCAGTATGTTGGTGGTTCCCAAATCTCTCACTAGTCTCTCTGATATTCAGATCTTCTGAACCCCTCTTTAGATAACTCACATTATTTCGAGAAAGTCTTGTGGTAACACAAGAGGATAGAAGGCAAAGAAGCCAGGGCCCCTTCCTCAGCTTTGCTCACTTTTTACTTTGTTTTTGGTTTTGGTTTTTTTCTGAGACAGGGTTTCTCTGTGTAGCCCTGGCTGTCCTGGAACTCACTCTGTAGACCAGGCTGGCCTCGAACTCAGAAATCCACCTGCCTCTGCCTCCCAAGTGCTGGGATTAAAGGCGTGCACCACCACTGCCCTGCATTGCTCACTGTTAAAAGCTTGGTGTATGCTCTCTTTGATTTCAGCCTCATGTTTTTCTCTGCAACTGTACCTGGTTAAGTACCTGACCTTCTCCAGGCAAGATGAGGTTGGCCTTTTAGCCCACCCCACAAATCAATAGAAGCTTATTCTCCTCCTTGTTGGGGGAAATGTCTGATCTCTTTGGTCAGTGCTGGGTCCTTTCTGCTCCCGAGCTGAAATTCCAGGAAACTGTTGCCTGTGTTCTTGCACATTTGGCTCAATCTTATTTCTATCACTTCAGAGATTCTGTCTCTGGCAACACTTCACTAATTATAAATGCAATATGTAATACAATGGGTCTCAAACTTGGCTACATGCTATAATTATTTCAAATGTTTTTAAAACACTGAAAGCCCAGGCTGTCCCCGAGACTGATTAAACATTTTTTTTTTCTGGATCAGGGTTTGATCTCAGCACCCACATGGTACCTCACAATAGTCAGCAACTCCAGTCCCAGGGGATCTGATGTCCTCTTGTGGTTTCCAAGTATGCCTGCACACACATGGTACAGATACATATACTCAGGCACACATGCAAACACACATGTACAATAAAAGAAATAAATGTATCTTTAAAAAATAACTGAAAGAATAATCTGAAGTCATGTAATTTGTCAAGGACATATAGAAGTGAATTTGTGCCCCTTTCATTGCATCGTATTGAGAAGAAATACTGCTAAGGTTGGCAAGACGGCTGTCTCAGGAGGCGAAGACACTTGCTACTAAGTCTGACCCGGTGACCTGAGTCCCAACGCTAGCACTCACATAACAGAAGGCTAGGAACAACTTCTGACAGTTGTTAAAAAAAAAAAAAAGAACACCATAGCATGTAGTAAAGTACATACACACATAAATAAATAAATGAATTTTTTTTTAAAGAACCTGCTCATTTCTGATGATTGATATTTCTTACCTCTAAAGTTACTATTTCCTTCTTGTAATATTAAGTATCTTTTTTTTTTTTTTTTTTTTTTTTTGGTTTTTCAAAACAGGGTTTCTCTGTATAGCCCTGGCTGTTCTGGAACTCACTCTGTAGACCAGGCTGGCCTCGAACTCAGAAATCTGCCTGCCTCTGCCTCCTGAGTGCTGGGATTAAAGGCATGCACCACCACTGCCCAGCTAATATAAGTATCTTGTGGAGAGGTTTAAAAGAAATTATCAAGGCTGGACATGGTAGCCTATGCCTTTAATCCTAGCCTTTAAAATATATGTAATGTTTTTGTTTTCTGGTATGTTCATGCACTTGTGTGCCTGGTGACTGGAGGCCAGAAGGAGTTGAATCACCTGAGACTTGAATTACAGATGGTTGTAAGGCTGGGTACTGTGGGTACTGGGAGTTGAACCTGAGTCATCTAGAAAAGCTATGTTCTTAAGCCCTGATCCAACTCTTCCAGCTCTGTGGGGAGATATCTTGATACAAGGTTATATAATTTTTAGGTGAAGGGTAGACTGACAGAAATAGGATAATCAAGTATGAATAAAACAATAACTTAAGAGCCCAGAGGTATTTGGGGTGTCGATAAAAGTGAGGTATCAGAGTGAAATTCTAGGCTGTCTTCCAAAACTTGACATGTAAGTTGTCTAAACACGGTTGGCGACGTGCGCTGCTGAATAAAGTCTACAAGAAGAAATCTGTGGCTTCAGGATGATTTTTTCTCTTGACAGCGCCACCTAGGAAAGTGTTGGACTAGGGCTGCATCACCTTAGCAAAAACATACACCTGCGAAGAAGGGAGCCCAGGTGATCAAACCTCAGAGTGCGCACGCGCACGGAGGAGAGGCGCGGGGCGTGACCGCGGCGTAGGGGCGTGGCCGTAGCGCGCAGGCGTCCTAGTGGCTGGTGTCTGCGTCTCGGGATGGAGGGTGAGTGAGTAAACAAGCCGGGGCTGGGTGGTGGGGCCGGGCCTCGGCATGGCGTGGCGTTGGCAACTCAGGGCCGGAGAGGCGAAGAGATGAGGAAACTGATTTGGGGAAGCTGAGGGCCACACCATTGCCTCACCCGGGGTAGCAGAAAGGGTGCTGTTCCGTGTGTTGTCGGACCCGGGGCGAGACCGCGTGCGAGCTGCGGGGGGCCGCGTGCGGAGGGGGCGCGGCGGGGGCGGGCCCGGCTCATGGCCGGTGCAAGCGTGGGTGGGCCTTGGCGTCTGCTGGGGACCCTGACTCTTGTAAGCAGGAGGGCCAGAGGCCCGGGTCAAGCTTGCAGAAGCTTTGGGAGATGTTGAGGAAGGGGTGGCCAGGCCGAGATGATGGCCAAGTGAGCGAGGTTCTCAAGACGCCCAAGTGTAAGGATCGAGGCTCCCAGGATCGCATGGCACCTCCCTAACATTTTGCCCCCGGAGCTTGTCGCTGGTCTAACTCGCTTCACTTTAGTTCCGGGTTTGAGTGAGGATTCGCCTTCAAACTATGGCTGTCTCTCCCGTCCCCAGAATTCTCTGGAGAAACAAGCGATATGTAAATGAACTCGTCCTGAAGTAAAAGGGAAGGTACTATATTTGGGACATAACTTGTCAGGAAGTAAATGTGAGACAAAACTTCCCTAAAAGAATTTTTTTTTTTCCCCCGAGACAGGGTTTCTCTGTGTAGCCTTGGCTGTCCTGGAACTCACTCTGTAGACCAGGCTGGCCTCGAACTCAGAAATCCACCTGCCTCCGCCTCCCAAGTGCTGGAATTAAAGGCGTGCGCCACCACTGCCCGGCCTCCTAAAAGAATTTTTAAGATGTAGTTTTCTTTTTTCTTTTTAGAATGTGCACTCTTATGTGTGGATGGTACCAGGGGCATCAAATCCCCAGGTACTAGAGTTAGGGATGGTTATGTACCACCATGTGGGTGCAGGGAACCGAACCAGTTCTTGGTCTTTGCAAGAGCAACAAGTGTTCTTAACCGCTGAGCAGGCTTTCCAGCTTGTGGAGACGAGCTTATTTTGGTCACAGAGGTGAAGTAGGTGGTGGGGTACAAGGAAGAGAATGGATATAAATGGCGGTTAGTGTTGGGGGATGGATAAACTGAGAAGCCAAAGTATAGAACCTATGCCTTGGGAAAAAGAGCCAAGGAACGCAAAAAATTGGATATGTACAGGAGTGACATTGAAAATGTAGAGGCTTTTTGGGTACATTTGCTACATGATATCTCAGAATAAGAAATCTCCAACCCAATGAATTTTTTTTTTTTTTTGTCTCTACATAGCCCCTGGCTGTGTTTGAACTCTCCTCTTAGACCAGGCAGGTCTTGAATTTACATGATCCTCTGGCCTCTGCCACAGGAATGTTAGCATTAAAAGGTGTGACCCACCCTCCACCCTAAGATTTTAAGATAAGGAAAGGCGGCTGAATGTTTTTCCAGCCTGAGAAGGTATGATGTCTGCCCCTGTATTTTGATTTTTGAGAAACCTGTTTTCAGCCTTGGAAACCCAGTTGTGGCACTGAAAGGGAGATGACCAGCTGACATAGGAGAGAAGAACTTAATCACCTAAACATGAAATGGTGATGCTGCGGGCTTCAAATTCCAGAACTTGGTTAATGGAATTAGGTTTAGGAGTTCAAGGCCAGCCTTGTCAAGGTCAGCCTAGCCTAAATGAAACCCTGAGTCAAAACAACCACAAAAGTATGTAAACCCGGAAGAAAGAGCCATCTGTAAACCTGTAGCATCTAAGGGGGTGTGGATGTTCTGACTCATTTATTCTAATACTTGTATGTCTGACTGGAAATCTTGTTTTTATTGAAAGTGAATGGGTAGTCCCTAACAAAACTTGATGCTGATGTAGTTCAGAACCAGCAAGGCAGGGCCCTGCTTGTAGGGTGCTGTGGCTCTACTCCATCAATGTTGGACATCTCCGAGGCAGCGCTTTCCTCTGTTCCTGGAAATAAAAGTAAAAATCTCCTCCCAGAAAACCAAACCTGCTTTGGTTTTTGTCATTCTTGTCTGCTGTGGAAATGAGCTGGTTCTATTGAACTCTAGGAAATATTAATGTTAGAGTTCTTTAGTTAAGCTTCTGGTTCACAGCAAACCAGACCTGGTGGTACACAGCTGTAATTCTGGTACTAAGGAGGTAGAGGTAGAAGGTTCAGTAGTTCAAGGTCATCCGTGACTACCTAACAAGCGTGAGTTGATGGAGTACATGAGATCCTGGCATTTTGTTGTTTTGAGACAGGGTTTCTCTGTGTAGCCCTGGCTGTCCTAAAACTCTGTAGACCAGGTTGGCCACAAATTCAGAGATCTGCCTGCCTCTGCCTTCTGTGTGCTGGGATTAAAGGCATGTACTGACCTACACCCAGCTTGAGATTCTGTTCTTTTAAAAGTCACAGTAGAGGCCTGTTGTGCTCAGAAACTAAACCTGTGATATGTAAATACTTTGGAAAAGTAGAAGGAAGTCATGTTATCCAGTCTTTTGACCTTACTTCCGGACATTATCTTCTACTGTGTGTTTTTTTGGGTTGCATTCTTAGCTGTCCTGGGATGAAGATGACTTGTGGACCACAGATTGGACACCTGGATGAATACAAAATATGTCTACTCTCTTACTTGTGTTCTTTGCCTCATGGTTGATTTTTAACATAAATATTGGTGAAATTGAGAATAGTGACTCCGTTTTATAATTTTTTTTCAAGGATTTATTCATTTATTTTATATATGAATACACTGTTGATCTCAGACACATCAGAAGAGGGCATCGGACCCCATTACAGATGGTTGCGAGCCATCGTGCAGTTGCTGAGAATTGAACTCAGGACCTCTGGAAGAGTAGTCAGTGCTCTTAATCGTTGAGCCATCTTGCCAGCCCCCATTTTATATATCTTGTGTCTGTAGTTTAGCCACACTTCCCATTTCTATTATGAATTAAAAGTGAAACAGCAGTGGGGTGAGGAGACCGCTCAGCGGTTAAAGAGTGTCTGTCACTTTTGTAGAGGATGCTGATTTGGCTCCCAGGGCCCACATGGCCCATAACCCCAGTTCTAGGGAATCTGATTGACACTAGCTTCTGAACTCTGAGGGCACTGCCCCTTCCATGGCACACATACTTACAAGTAGACCAAACACGGACATAAAATAAATCTGGAAATAAATTTTAATTAAAATGAAAAAAAAAAAAAAAACCAGCCCAAGATGGGAAAATTAAGAAGCTATGGTGCCACATGGCTCCAAAGCCTTTCTTAATTTGCTTATTAACTAGATTATTAGTGAAGGGCCAGGTGTGGTCTTTGTGTGTCTCTGTGTGTGTGTGTGTGTGTGTGTGTGTTTAGTTTTCTTCTGTGGCAGGTTGTGTGATAAGCATATGTCACACTTGCTTCTTGGTTTTCTTTGTGTGCGCATGAGGGCAGAGGATATCATTCAGGAGTAATTTCTCTCTCCACCATGTGGGTTTTAGTGCTGGAATTCAGGTTGTCGGGCTCAGCAGCAAGAACCTTTACTCAAATTCACATTCTCACCTGTAGTGTGAGGGTTCTGTTGGCTTCACAAACCCATTTATAATTAATTTTATCAGCTTCTTCTAAGTTAGCCATACTAGTGAGTATACTTACAATCTTGTTATTATTTTTTGAAATTTATTTTTGATTATGTGTACGTGTGAGTGTAGGTATCCCTGGAGTCCGGCAGAGTGTGTCAGCTCTGCTGAGCTGGAGTTAGAGGTCCTCGTATGTGGGTGCTGGGAACTGAACTCAGGTCCTCTGGAAGAGCAGCACGTGCTCTTAGTCACTGAGCCCCTTATTGTGAGTCCTTTAGGATCTGTTTGGCATGCTGTTCTTTACTGAGCTGTTTCTGTGGAGCTGAAGTTAATTATATGAAGACTTAAGCCCCAAACAGTATGCTTTGGGGTGTCTTCAGTGTACAGTGACCATGGTGGATGGCTTTTAATACTTAACTGAAATGTATGTGTTGATAAAAGACAGAGAGACAGTGTTTTTTATGCACCACTTCCTGTGCCTAAGATGAACCCATTTTTCTCCAAGCCTGTTCCAAATGCTCAGTTGTTTGTTTGCTTTTGTTGTTGTTGTTGTTGTTGTTGTTGTGGTAGCCATTTAGTCGGACCCAGCAGCTGCTATGCTATTACGTAGCTGTACTTAAGTGTTGTGTTTGGTTTTTTAAATTTTATTTTTATTTAGTGTATATGAGTGCTTTGCCTGTTAGTAGGAGAGGTTCAAAAGGGCATCAGATCTGGGATCTGGAATGGTTGTGAGCTGCCATGTGGGTTCTGGGAATAGAACTCAGGTCCTCTTGAACAGCATACAATGCTTTTAACTGACGAATCATCTCTCCAGCCCTTTCAAGTGTTTTTTGATCATGCCTACCTGTTTCTACAGAGTCTTTTCATTTCTTTCTACATTCTGTGAGAAATCATCTGCCAAGTAAACTTTTAGAGACATAGAAGGCGAATCAGAAGCTAAGTGAGATAATAAATATGGCTGTGGACACGTGAGATTCACGTACCACTTAAACTGTAAGACGAGGAAGTGTGCTTTATTTTGCACTATGATTAGTTAAAACATTTTTCATAGCCGGGCAGTCGTGGCACATGCCTTTAATCCCAGCACTTGGGAGGCAGAGGCAGGTGGATTTCTGAGTTCGAGGCCAGCCTGGTCTACAGAGTGAGTTCCAGGACAGCCAGGGCTACACAGAGAAACCCTGTCTCCGAAAAAAACCCAAAAACCAAATAAAGAAAAAAAAAAAAAAAAAAAAGCCTGCGGTGTCCTGAGGTAGCCAGTCCTGTTTGGGGGTGGAAGTACGTCTTCATTTCCTGCAGTAGGCTTGTTACTCAGTTTGTTCAGGGCAGAAGTGATAGGAGCAGAAGCCATGTGCAATGGCACTCACATATAATCATTGTACTTGGGAGGTGAAGGCAGGAGGGTCAAAGTTACCCTTTATTACATAGGGAGTTCAAGGCCAGCCCGTGCTACATGAGACTGTCTCAGAAAACAAAACCAAAAAAGTAGGCCAGCTTAGGAAGCCAACAGTTGAGAGCCAGGCAATCAACCTGTCCTGAAGTAAATGATTTTAAGAAATTAAATGCTGTAGATTTCAGATGGGGAACTCTGAAGTTATCAATTATGTCCGTGATTCATATGGAGATAAAAGAAGCTGAGATTTGAAAATTGTGGTCTGTTTGTTGTAGAGCACACTGATCTGAATTCAAGGCCAGCCTGGTCCACATAATGTATTCCAGGCCAATCAGAGTTACAAGAAAGACCCTGTCTCAAGCAACAACACTAAACAAAAAAGGTGATTTTGTAAAATCTTGAACTTCAGCTTTAGGGGACTTATAGTGGACTTTAATCTTTTTTTTATGTTTTTTTTCGAGACAGTGTTTCTCTGTGTAGCCCTGGCTGTCCTGGAACTCAGTCTGTAGACCAGGCTGACCTCGAACTCAGAAATCCGTTTGCCTCTGCCTCTCGAGTGCTGGAATTAAAGACATGCGCCACCACTGCCCGGCTTATAGAGGAATTTATGGGCAGTGAAAAAAAAAAAAACCACAACATGTAAAATCTGCAAATAAAAACCTATTGACTTTAAATTTTGCCTGGGGCTAGAGAGATGCTTGCGGCTCTTCCGGAGGATATGAGTTTGGTTCCCCACACTCACGTTATGTACCTTACAGTCACCTGTAACAACAGCACAGGGGATCCAAAACTCTTCCTTGTCTCTACAGGGACCTGCACACCTGGGAAATGTATGCATACAGACATATAAATATATGTATAACATATACATAAGAGGCTTAGTGATTTAGAGCTCTAGCAGCCCTTTTGGAGGACCTGAATTCACCTGTACCCAAACTAGACTCACAAACACCTATAACCCCAGTTCCAGGGGATCTGTCTGTCTCTTTTCAGTCTCTGTGGGCACCTCATGCATATATACAGCCCCCCAATTTAGAAATAAATTAAAAAAATTTTAAAGTTAAAATTTCGGATATATACAAAATACTAGAACAGTTGTTAATAACTACATATTTTGGTACACACATTTAATCATAGCACTTTCTTTAAATGTACTTTTTGAGACCGTGTCCAGGGTGAGCTCCAAGTAGCAAATTTGACCTTTAACGTTAGGTTTCCTTGCTACACAAAGCTGGATGTGGTAGTGGACATGTAAAATCCCAGCACTTTTGAAACTAAGGCAGGAGAATCAAGAGTTCAAGGCCAGTGTATGTTATTTCAGATTCTGTATCAGAAAAGCACACATACATGTACACACACAGTCTGAAACCTCTTGTTTCTGTTTCGAATTTTAGCTTTTTATGGCTCCTTGAAATGAATTTCGAAACTTAAAATGTTTGACTAAGTGAATAGAAGTACTTCTCAGGGCTGGAGAGATGGTGTAGAAGTTAAGCTCTGGCCGCTCTCTCAGATGACCTGGTTTGCATTCCCAGCACCACATGGTGGCTCACGATCATCCGAAGCTGCAGTCACAGGGGATCTGAGATCCTCTTCTGGCTTCTGTGGGAACTACACACACATGGTGCATATACGTATTTGTAGGCAAAACATAAAATGAAAATAACTATAATTAAATGAACTAGGTTTCTAGCAAGCTAGTTAATATAGAATAAAGCTAGATTTTATTGACTTGTACATATATTTAATGTGTTAAATCTACCTGACAGCTAAGCTTAGAAATTGGGTAAGGATTGTGATTGTGGGAATGCACGTGATTGGGAGGGTTGCATTTTTCTTAATTAAGAAACTATTTATTATTTTATGTGTGTGGTGGTTTTGCCTGCATGTGTATATGTACACCATTTTGTACGTGGTGCCTGTGGAGGCCTCTGCAAGGGCAGCGAGTGCTCTTTACTTCTGAGCTGACTCGCTAGCCCTAGAAGGATAGAATTTCGAAAGCAACTTTCCAAAAAGTGTCAAGCACCTTTGAGGCCTGACTTAATATGCAAAATGGTAGCAGAGGCCCTGAAATTTTCTGGTTCTGGGGAAGCATCCTGCCCAGAGGCTCAATATCTGAGCATACTGGACTGATTCAATAAACCCATTTTTTTTTTTTTTCCTTTTTGGTTTTTCGAGACAGGGTTTCTCTGTGTAGCCCTGGCTGTCCTGGAACTCCCTCTGTAGACCAGGCTGGCCTCAAACTCAGAAATCCACCTGCCTCTGCCTCCCGAGTGCTGGGATTAAAGGCGTGTGCCACGACTGCCTGGCTCTAAACCCATTTTTTTATTCTGATGAAAAGCTGAACATTTCTTCTTACCCTTAGGTCTTGCCATTCATCTGAAGAACAGAGGTACATTATAAAGTCCAGCATTCCCCGCTGCATTCCGTGAGGTAAGTAGAGCATATCACACTAAATTCTCTAAATTTTCCAAATGTAATTCAACTCCACCCCCAAAAGAAGTTCCCAGTGTGGTCAGTGTCCATAGTTCTGCTGCCGATGTGGGGATGAGAGTGTATGAACTTGGATTTGGTACAAACATTCTGCTTCTTTCTCTTGGGGCTGGAGGGATGGCTCAGCAAAGAGCACTGGCTGTTCTTCCAGAGGACCAGGTTTCAGTTCCTAGCACCTACATGACTGCTCCCAACTGTCTGTAACTCCAGTTCCAGGGTATCTGAACCTTACACAGACCCAACAGCAGGGCACAGAGTGAATGAATGAATCATTAAAAAATACCTCTCTCCTTTTAAAAGATGTATATTTTTATTTATGAATATGAGTGTTTGCTTCATAAATGTCTGTGCAGCATGTGCATATAGTGCCCGAGGAGGCAGGGAGAGGGTGTCGGACCCTCTGAAACTGGCGTTACAGGTAGTGAGTTGTGCTTGCAGCTCTTCTGGAGGAACCAGGCTTAGCTGCAACATTCATGTTGGGCTTTTTCATAATTGCTTGTGACTTCAGCGAGGTTTGAATACTCTAAAAAACTCAGCTCTAGCACATACCCATACACAGATACACACATACTTGTAATTAAAAATAATAAAAATAAATTTGGGGGCTGGAAAGATGGCTCAGTGGTTAAGAGCACTGACTGCTCTTCCAGAGGTCCTGAGTTCAATTCCCAGCAACCACATGGTGGCTCACAACCATCTGTAATGGGAAATGATGCCTTCTTCTGGTGTGTCTGAAGATAGCAACAGTGTACTCATATAAATAACAAATAAATAAATCTTTAAAATAAATAAATAAATTAATTAATTAATTTAGTAAATAGTCATCAATGGATTAAAAAAAAATTAAATCTCTAATTACTATGAGGCATCCATAATTGAGGACAGGGATTGCCTGGGGATTGAACTCAGAATCTTGGCTTGTGCCAGGCATGTTTTACTGTATAGCTCAGGGTTACCTGGAATTTGTTATATTGACCAGGCTGGCCTTTAACTCCTGATCTTCCTGCCTCTGTCTCCCAGGTGATGAGATTAGAGTATAGGCATTCTCTATAATGCTCTACAACTTTGTTTCTGTTGCAGTGCTGGGGCTAGAACTAGAGCCACACATGTTAAACGTGATCTCTGCACATTGAGCCACACCATGCGGTTCCACTTCTAAATGGAATACAAGGCACTGAAGGATGACAAGCACCAACATTTTTTACACTAAGACCAGAAATTACTCCTGCAAAATCTGTTTTCAGTGGAAATTTTAAACTCATTATTTGGGCTTTCTGTTGTACCTTAATTATTTGAATTTGAGGAAGTCTTCCTTTCCAAGTAATCAAGTGTTGTTTGTCATATCTATCTTTCTGAGTCTAGGAAAATGGATCTAGCAAGTCCCCCAACTTCCAAATGCATCACATACTGGAAAAGAAAAGTGAAATCTGAGTATATGCGGCTTCGGCAGCTCAAACGGCTCCAGGCCAATATGGGGGCAAAGGTAAAGGTGGCTCCCCGGGCGAGGTTATCTATCCATGCATTTCTCCAGTGCACAGTTCTGGAGTTTTTCCTTTGTGACTGCAGTGACCTTGACAGTCTTTGCCTTGCCTTTGCTAGGCTCTGTATGTGGCAAATTTTGCAAAGGTTCAGGAAAAAACCCAAATCCTCAATGAAGAATGGAAGAAACTTCGTGTCCAGCCTGTTCAGCCAATGAAGCCTGTGAGTGGGCACCCTTTTCTGAAAAAGGTACTTTGGGGTGTTGACCTTGGACATGAAGTTAGAAAATTAGCTGCTTTGTCTGTTTTCCTCCTCGGTCAATGAGTGTAATTGTGACTTTTCATAGAAAAACAAAGCATTTACTGTTTTTCTGGGTCTTGTGTCCAAGGCATCCTATTTTGTATTTGATAAGCTTAGATACTAGGAGATGAGTTCTCTAGGTAATGGAAAGGAGTGTGCTGATCAGAGGGACTGCCTTACTATAAATAAATATGTTTATTTATTATTAAATTGAATTATAAGTTTAAAAGGCACATTCTAGCTGAGTATAGTGGCACATGCCGTTAAAACCCCATTCAAGAGGTAGAGGCAGGAGGAATATAGAGTTTGAGGTTGGCCTTGGCTACATAATAAATCAGGTTGTCCTGGCTACTTTAGAGCCTCTGTTTAAAAGGGAACAAAAGCATTCTAGCTTAAATTTCTTACTGCATGTCTTTATTTTGCTCAAATTGTGGGTGTGTGATCCTTGCACATGTGGGTCCCAGCAGTTGAACGCAGGCCATCGATTTGGTGGCCAGCATTTTTACCTAATGAGTCATCTTAACAGCCTGGTAATATTTTTTAAATACAAAAAGCCGATAGTGTATTAAGACCAATGATCATTCCCAAAGCAGGATATAGCTAATTTGTACACCACTTTCCTTCCCCATGTGCAGTCCCCATCACCTCTGTAGCTATATCCAAAGTTTGGATCTTTTAGAAAACATTCCTGATCTCAAGTCCCAGGATTCTGAGATCTTCTAGGAGACCCACAGTCTGGCAGAAGTGAACATCTGTTGGGTATGGCAAGCATTGCACCAAACTCTGAGGAGACAACAGATGTGAGTTAGAGACAGTCCCTGCTTTCCACAGCTTGTCAGGTTAGAGGTTCCCTTTAGGAGCTGCTGTTAACACTTGCCCAACTTAATAGTTTAGAAGAATTTGGAGAATACTGCTCGTGCAGAGGAGTTCAGTTCCCAGAATCCACTTTGGTGACTCCCAACACCTGTAACTCCAGGCATCTGATGTTTCTAGCCTCTGCGGGCACTCACACTCCCTTGCACTCATGCACAGACACACAAATGCATACATAATTTAAAATTAATCTAAAAAGATTTCAAAGAATATGGGGCTGGGGGTGTGGCTCAGTTGGTACAGAGTTTGCTGAGCATGCATGAACCCCTGGGTTTGATCCCAAGCTCTCTTTGCATGAAACCAGCATGATGACACACGTCTGTAATCTTGGCCCTCAAAGGGGGAAAAGGTTAGAAAAATATCAGCATCTTTTGGGAAGGAAACTATAGAGTGTTTCTTATAGTTTTGTTTTTATTCATTTTGCTCTGTAGCCTAGCCTAGCCTGGGCTGAAATTCACTGCGTAGTATAGCCTGGCCTCAGACACTGCAGTTACCCTGCCTCAGCCCCCTAGTGTTGGTGTTGTAGAAATGATGCCATTGTAGCTGACCTGTAGCTGATTCTCTCTTGAGTTTTGTACTTACTCTTCTGTGTATGACCGCTTTTATTTCAGTGTACCATAGAGAGCATTTTCCCAGGTTTTGACAGCCAGGACATGTTGATGAGGTCTCTGAACACTGTTGCATTGGTTCCCATCATGTATTCCTGGTCCCCTCTCCAGCAGAACTTCATGGTATGTGTTGAAAACACTGGTGCCATTGTTTAAACCGCATGTCATTTATGCTGATGATCTGTGTGAGGTTCTTTTAAAGACTGTCAGGGCACTGTCAGGGCGTGCCACAGAGCTTGGGCCCAGAGAGTGCGAGGCTGGTGTAGCCCACTCACTCCCAGTGATAGACTTTACAGGCGCCTGCCACCAATCTGCCTAACAACCTGAGTTCTGTCTCCAGGACCCATGTGGTAGGAGTAAAGAACTGACTCCTGCAAGTTGTCCTTTGACCTCCACGTATATGTCGCACACACACACACACACTCTCTCTCTCTCTCTCTCTCTCACACACACACACATAGTCACACACACAGTCACACTGTCTCACACACTGACACTCAGTCATACACACTCTCTCTCTCATACACACACACATAGTCACACACACAGTCACACTGTCTCACACACTGACACTCAGTCACACACACTCTCTCACACACACACACATAGTTACACACTCACACACACTCTCGCACACAGTCACATTCACACACACAGTCACACACTGTCTCACACACTGACACTCAGTCACACACTCTCTCTCACACACAGTCACACACGTAGTCACACACTCTCACAGTCACACACACTCTTTCACACATAGTCCCACTCACAGTCACACACACACACAGTCACATACACACACAGTCACGCTCACACTCTCTCACACAGTCACACCCACACAGTCGCACACACAGACACAGAGTCTCTCACACAGACACTCACACACATACATACTCTCTCTCTCTCACACACACAGTCGCACACTCACACTGCAGGTTGCTCTATCCTGTTAGGTTTTGGTGCTCTCTAAAATACACTTCTGATTGCTGCTTTTTTTTTTTTTTTTTTTTTTTTTTAGAGACAGGGTTTCTCTGTGTAGCCCTGGCTGTCCTGGAACTCACTCTGTAGACCAGGTGGCCTTGAACTCAGAAATCCACCTGCCTCTGCCTCCCAAGTGCTAGGATTAAAGGTGTGCACCACCACTGCCCGGCTTTTTTTTTTTTTTTTTTAAATTAACGAGATAGGACAAGACTCACAATTTTCTTATTACTTTGACCCAACTTTATAATATTAGTCACAGTTAAATATGGCTGAATCAGACCCTTTAGGCTTAAGCAGGTTGGCATCTCTGCTGATAGAGCAAGTCTTTTGGAATCCTCCAATGGCAAGGTGCTCTGCAGGTGGCTGAGAGAACAGAGGTGGTTGTGGGTAACAGTGCTTCATCTGGTCCCGTATCCTGACGCCTGCTAGGATCGTTGCTCTGGTCATCTCTCCTCTCTAATGCTGTTGCTCACCAGCTGCCCACTGAGAGCAGTGCTCCTGATTGGACTAAGACACAGGTCTACAGGAGGAGTCATCTCTCAGAGTAAAACTGTGACTTTACCTGGTCCTTGGGGACTGAAGAATGACTAGGTTGGCACTGGAGTGTAGCTTAGTGATAGGGTGTGTGCTTAGCCTTGGTGTACATCTGTGTTCTCTGCTGAACACCTTTCTCCTTTAGTATTATTTATTGCCCAAAAACATCTATAACCTGTGTTAATACGAGTTATAGCCATGCTTCTTTATTATGGAGAAGAGGATGTTTCTAGAATACTTCAAATTTTATGGTAACTTTAGTCAAATTTTAGGTTAGGACATTCCATTGCTAATATCAAGGTGAACATTTAGTGGATAATATTGATTAGATATGTTTTTTCCCCCTAAGAGTAGTGTTGCCCCTTTCATTTAAGGTTTTGTTGGCAGAACAAAATGCCTAGCATATAGGAGACTCAGAGGCCAAATGAAAGACCAGCCCAGCAAATGTTTCATTGGATAGGAAAGAGGAGAGACGGGGTGGTTCGTGGGGTAAATGAATCTGGTTTTTGCAGGTGGAGGATGAGACGGTTTTGTGCAATATTCCCTACATGGGTGATGAGGTGAAGGAAGAAGATGAAACTTTCATCGAGGAGCTGATCAATAACTATGACGGCAAAGTCCACGGAGAAGAAGGTAGTGATCTGGGCCTCCTGCAAGAGGGCTTTGCTAGCACACTGCTGCCTCTGTTCTGTCCCATCCCTGTGGGTGCATGCTAGAGATATTCCAGTGTGGTGATGTGACTTAGAGTTTTATATTACAAAAGAAGCTGGGTCACCAAAAGAATTGCCTAGTAATCAGTAGCTGGGAGAGTGTTTATTGAACAGGTGAATTTAATCTTTGACATTTTCCGTAAGTACATCAGAGGCCATTTTGATTTTCATTTCCCTTTCTCTGAGAACAGCATTGGGCATATCACCTCTGTTATACTACTCTGATCCAGGTTTCTTCTGGACTGCTCAGAAATTGGCTTAAATATTCTTATTTTATAGAAGCAAAGCATTTGAACTTAGTTGTAATTTTTAAAAATTCTTTTGAGTTTTTGTTTGTTTATTTTATGTGTATGGTTGTTTTGCCTGCCCAAATGTCTGTGTACCATGTGTCTGCAGTGCCCAAGGAGGCCAAAAGAGGGCAGTGGATCTCTTTGGGCCTCAGGTTCCAGGAGGTTGTGAGCAGCCCTATGGTGCTGGGACTGCATCTGCTGGGTTGGTCCTCTTAACTTCTGAATCATTTCTCCAACCCCCTGTTTGTAATTTAAGACAAAAACAAAAAACATTTATTTGGGCCGGGCAGTGGTGGCGCACGCCGTTAATCCCAGCACTTGGGAGGCAGAGACAGGTGGATTTCTGAGTTCGAGGCCAGCCTGGTCTACAGAGGGAGTTCCAGGACAGCCAGGGCTACACAGAGAAACCCTGTCTCGAAAAAACAAAAACAAACAAAAAAAAAAACCCCAGATGGTCGGAAGAGGTGCTAGGTGTGGTAGCACACACTTTTAGGCAGAGGCAAGAGGATCTCTGAGTTCGTGGAGAGCTAGGGTTACACAAGAGAAACCCTATCTTGAAGAATTTTAACAAAACAAAGGAAGGGGACTTGGGCATAGTGGTGCACCCTTGTAGTCCCAGGAACTCAGGAGGCTACGGCAGGGGGATTGATTGCAAATGTAAAGCTTACTCAAGGCTAGTTCAATGCTAGATTAGGCAATCAAGTGAGACCTTGTCTCAAATCAGAAAAAGGACTAGGGATATAGCTCTATAGCTAGAGTGCATGCCTAGTCTGCCCACAGTCCTGAGTTCACTGGGGAGAAGGACTCCCCATGCATATCCAGCCAAGAGCCCTGCCTACTCTGCACAGTTGCTAACATTCAAAAATACATCCACAGCACCCTCTAGTGTTCAAAGACATTATTTCAAGTTGCAGTATAACCAAATGAACCATGATTTTTAGAAAAAAAGGGTCTTGATTAAGAGAAGTCACTATTGAGACATTAGCACAAAGCCAAGTGATTTTTCATTTGATTGTTATTTTTCTGCCTTGCTTGTGGTTGTTGGCATACCTTTGTTGTTGCTGTTTGATGTTTGGAGAGAGAGTTTGTCTGAGCCCTGGCTGACTTAGAGCTCTCTTTGTAGTCCAGGCTCCCCTGTCTTTCCAATGCTGGGATTAGAGGTTTGTGCCACCATGCTGGACTTGCTGTTGAGATTTTTGAACAGCAAATCCAGTGTTAACAGTGACCACAGAAATGGAATATTCTAATAAGGATAAAGTCACAAACTCTAGCTCTTTAACTGTTAGCAGTTGTTAGAGTTAATCAAATGTTGGGTTACACCCCTTAAATCCCTAGACCTCAGGGGTGAGTGTAAAAAAAGCCTACCTTGGGTTTTTTTGTTTGTTTGTTTGTTTGTTTGTTATGTTATGTTATGTTTTTGAGATTGGTTTCATGTAGCTTTGACTGTCCTAGAACTCACTATATAGACTAGCCTCAAACTAAGAGATCCACCTCCCTCTCCTCCCAAGTGCTGGGATTAAAGGTGTGCACCACCACACCTGGCAAGACTTTTAAATGTCCATTAGTGTTTTGCCTATATGTATGTCTGGGTAAGGGTATTGGGTCCCCTGGAACTGGGGTTACAGATAGTTGTGAGCTGTTATGTGGGTGCTGGGAATTGAACACAGGTCCTCTGGAAGAGCAGTCAATGCTCTTAACCACTGGGCTATCTCTCCATCCCCAAGACTGTCTTAAGGGAGGGGGGCAAAAAACCCTACCTGCAAAGATGAGTAGAGTGTGAGGCTACCACTGCTCACTTTTCTACTCCTTGTGTTTAGAGATGATCCCTGGATCTGTGCTGATCAGTGATGCCGTGTTTCTGGAGTTGGTAGATGCCCTTAATCAGCACTCAGATGAGGAGGAAGAAGGGCACAACGACACCTCCGATGGAAAGCAGGAGGACAGCAAAGAGGACCTGCCAGTGACCAGAAAGCGGAAGCGCCATGCTATCGAAGGTGCCTAGCCCTGCTTCCACAGACTGTTTTGAAATTGACAGGGACAGGGAAGAAGGGAAAACTTGAGAAGAGTATTACTCTTTAAAAAACATTCATGTTTCTCATTGGTTTACTTAAAAGAAAAACACGATCATTAACTGATAGCTTCAGCTGACTGAATTAGCGAAGACGAAAGTAGAAAAACTTGTAGAATAATCACTGCTATTAGTTTTTAATGTGTTTGGAAAATCTGGGAAGATATAAAGGAGAAAATAAGATTACACTTCAGTCTTGCTCCATAGGGATAATCAGATTATTCCTTGTAGATTTTAAATTGTACATACATAAATCAGCATGCTCACACAAAATTGAGATCGTGTGGGTGCGTGATATAAACTTTTATCTTCTTAATCTAATTTGATAAATACTTTCCAAGTCACTAGTATTTAATTCAATATTACTGGGCTGAGGCAATTGCTCAGTGGTTAGTCTTGCTGTACAGGCATGAGGACTAGTGAGGACTGGAGTCTAGGTACCCAGACCCATGAGGAAGCAGGATGGGTGTGCTGGCCTGTCTGCAATTCCAGTCTTAGAAGGTACAGGAAGTGGATCCCCAAGACAAGATGGCTGGTGACGCTAGTCACGTTGGCAAACTCTGGGCCAGTGAATAAGGTGGAAGAGGAGTGGAGGAAGATGATTCTAGACATCAACCTCAGGACCTCACACGCATGTGCATTCATGCCCACACGTGTGTGCTCACAGACACAAACACACAGCCACATACGTGCACAAGTGCATAAGAAAGGGAAAAGAAGGAGCTGTGAATTATCGAATTGTGCTGTTATGTATTGTGTGTCCAGAGACTGTCTCTCTTCCCATGAAAGAGTCCAGAGACTGTCTCTCTTCCCATGAAAGAGTCCCAGCGTCAGCCCTGTCCTGCAGCACCAGTGTTACGGTGGGATTCGTCTGTCCTCACCTCCGAGACACTCTTCTCTTGATTCTTTTTTTTTTTTTTTGGTTTTTCGAGACAGGGTTTCTCTGTGTAGCCCTGGCTGTCCTAGAACTCACTCTGTAGACCAGGCTGGCCTCGAACTCAGAAATCCACCTGCCTGTGTCTCCCAAGTGCTGGGATTAAAGGCATGCGCCACCACTGCCCGGCTTCCTCTTGATTCTAACAGGGACTGTAGACCTTGTTATCAGTGTAGTTGAGGTTTGGATGAGCCCAGCAGCTCCAGTCACTCTGCTGCAACAACGGGAAAACCCAAACCGCTCTGTCTGCGCTCAGGAGCTCACTGTCATTTCCCACTCAGGCAACAAAAAGAGCTCCAAGAAGCAATTCCCAAATGACATGATCTTCAGCGCCATTGCTTCCATGTTCCCTGAGAGTGGCGTCCCCGACGACATGAAGGAGAGGTAGGGAAAGCCGCTCCACTCAGGCTACACCCAGGGCTCGCGACAAGGTTCTTATCCAAGCCCAGTTTTTGATGACTAAAAAGCCCCGTTGTGCCAGGTGTGCCTACACTTCTGACGTTCTGTTCTTGCCTAGTCGCCTCTGAATGTCCCTTGTCGTGGTAGGGATCATTCTGTGTGCCGCTCTTGAGAATGTCTGGGCAGAAAGCTTGCTCTGTCCTTCTGGGCACTTACACCAGCACAGTTTACCAAGCCAGCTTCTCCTTCCTTTGATATTTAGGCCCCGCCCTGCAGAATTACAATGGCATGTCCACTTAGTTGCTTACCATCTCTTGACCACCAAGCCTGTCAAAACCACCCATTCTCCCTTGGCACGCCACGCCTGGATGGCAGTTCCCCTGGCTACAGTGGAGAGTTTCCTAAAGAGGAATGAATTCTCTCTTTTCTTCTAGGTATCGAGAGCTGACAGAGATGTCGGACCCCAATGCTCTTCCCCCTCAGTGCACACCCAACATCGATGGTCCCAATGCCAAGTCAGTGCAGCGGGAGCAGTCCCTGCACTCTTTCCACACCCTTTTCTGCCGGCGCTGTTTTAAATACGACTGCTTCCTTCACCGTGAGTGGGGCTGCTCTGTGTGAAGTGCTTCTCTCCTCCCACCCCAGCCCAACTCCTTCCCTGTGTTTTGCTTTGCTATGTGGAGTCCCCAGTTCCTGCTCTGGCAAGGGCTTCACAAAGGGCCAGTTCTGTTTTTATTGCTCAGTGACAGTGTGATGTGTTTACATGGTAGGTACAACCTAATTAAGGGATGTGGTTGTCCCTTGGTGCCTCCTATCTTTGAAAGGATTGTATAGATATCAGAACTACATTTTCTGTATCTTGTAGGTTGCCTTTTAAATGGAATTTAACACCTGCCATAGCTCCCTAACTCAGTTCTCCTGTTCCCTCCTATGTCGAAAGGATAGAGTCTTGGAAACACTACAACTTTTTGTTTTCCAGCTTTTCATGCCACCCCTAATGTATATAAACGCAAGAACAAAGAAATCAAGATTGAACCAGAACCATGTGGCACAGACTGCTTCCTTTTGCTGGTAGGTTCTTAAGCTGTTCTTGCTTTGTTAACTCTGTTTAAAGTTGAGCAGGAAATGGTCTTTGTGCCTGGGAACACAAGCCAAGTGACTCAGCCCACAGCACTGCAGAGGCTCTCCAGACATGGTAGAATGGATTTAGTCTTTCTTTTGAGGTGTTGGGGTAAGATTTGCTGAACATTATTAGAAAAGGATTTTCTGCTCTAAATATCACCTACTTAAACTTCAGAGTCTGAGACTGTTGTTCTTCGGTACAGAGCAAAGAGGACTGTACCTGTGTTGGTGCTCGAGTACATGGGCTTGGCCTCCAGCACCAGCAAAGAAAAAAATAGTAGAGCAAAGTGCATGTGTGTGGAGATGTATGCCATTATACTTCTACACAGAAGCCAGTGCTTAGCAGATAGGAAAGAGCTGGTGGGAAAATTGGTTTTACTCAACAGCTGGCTGGCATCCTCAGGATATTGGTGGTAGTGGGGTATCTTAAGATCCTATCTTGATGGGCATGATGGCTTATGCCTTTAATCCTAGCATTCGGGAGACAGGCAGGTGGATCTCTGAGTTACAGGCCAGTCTGGTCCCTATAGAGTAAGTTCCAGGACAGCCAGGACTACACAGAGAAGCCCTGTCTTGAAAAACCTGGGGGGGGGGGGATCTCAGAGACCTCAGGAACACAAAGGACTTCTAGGGAGGAACAGAAGGAATGGGCAGGATGGCAGTCTGCTGATGAGGGTCTTGATCCTTCAGAGAAGGGTCTCCTTTTTTTCTCTGACTGGCACGTCTCAGTGGTCCTCAGCCTCCTCTGTAAGTTAGTCCTTATTGTAGTGGTCCTTAGCCTCCTCCCATACAGTTAGTTACTTAGGCAGATGTATCACTTCTTTTATTTTTTTATTTTTTTTTTTTTTTAGGTTTTTCAAGACAGGGTTTCTCTGTGTAGCCCTGGGTGTCCTGGAACTCACTCTGTAGACCAGGCTGGCCTTGAACTCAGAAATCCACCTGCCTCTGCCTCCCAAGTGCTGGGATTAAAGGCGTGCGCCACCACTGCCCGGCCCAGATGCATCACTTCTAACCTTCAGAGTAACCCTGTGGCCTCTGAGCTGGTGCACAGTACTAAGCTCATATGTTCTCATTATCTGGTACTCTACATTCTGTATGTGCAGAGAAAGATTAGTTAGCTCTTAATATGTAATCATTTGGGTACAACTTCTCAGGCTGGAGAGATGGCTCAGCGGTTAAGAGCACTGACTGCTCTTCCAGAGGTCCTGAGTTCAGTTCCCAGCACCCACATAGTGGCTCACAACTTCTCATTAGGATTAGAATTGGGCAAAGGAGAGTGATGTAACTATAGGGGCAAAAAGAAAGGAAAGTTAATAACGCACGAGAGACTGTTCTTGATGTAAATACAAGAGGTTTATTTGAGCCTAATCTAGTGCACTAGGGCCGACTCATAGTCTATGCAGAGACAAGAGGAGTCGACCTCTATCAGCTAAAATTAAGAGTATTTATAGAAAAAATCATAGAGCAGATGGAATTTTTCAAAAGGAACTCCCCAGGACAATTGCTAAGGGGCCACCATTGACTTTGCTGCCAGCCCTTCATTCATTCTAGCTCTTCAGTGCTAAATGGGAGAAAAGATGGAGGATTAGAGAACACAAGGCTTTGACATGGTGAAGTATGTGATGCTTTGCTGAAGGGGAAGTCAGAACATCATGGCCGTATGCATAATATAATCTAATACCTTCAGCCCTGAAGAGGGGTCCATTGTTGTTGTTATTAGGAGTGTTTGTTCTGATTTTAAAATTCTGTCAAGGATAAGTATAATTCCAGAGAGTTCTGAGAAATGAACATAAAAGCCTGGGTTTTTTTCTTTTATAACCAACTGTCCGAGGGCCAGCATTTCTGCCTGAGAGCCTCATCTCAGGACACTTAGAAGCACAGAGGCTTGTATGGGTGGAACGCAGGAACAGGAGGCAGGATGGGAGGGCTGTGTGTGCTGAGTGAGATCTTGGTCATCTGGGGCATGCGTGTGACCTTTCTCTCTGACTAGCACACACCAGTGGATCTTGATCTTCTGAGGCTAGTTTCTGTAGTTCTGTGGGCAGACATGTTTTAATCATTTATTTTGAGTGTTGGGTGAGGTTTGTCATAGCATATGTATAGAGGTCAGGGGACAACTTTTAGGAGTTGTTTTTTTCCTTCTGTGTGAGTCCTGGGAATCAAACTCAGGTCAGCTGCAAACACTTTTACCCACTGAGTCATCTGCCCAGACATACTGCTGTTAAACCTCAGTAATCTCCATGGTTTGTGTGAGGTGATACACAAAACTGAAGGATAATGCAGAATTGTATACATACTGGTGTTATCTGAAGGCCATCAGATGTTCTTGGGTTCTATTAGTCTATAACATAGATTATTTATTGCTTAAGATGTGACTTGTCTTTAGACTTCAGATGCTAGGCAGAGGAAGGAGGGGGGTAACTTTGGAAAGTGGCGGGGTAAAGTACTTGTTCAGAATACCCCCTCACGGGAGTGGCATTATTCAGCTATCTATGTGGTAGGCTGTGCTCAGACAAAGGATAGACTGACTACCTTGACACAGTTTCTGCCATCAGTTAAAACTACACTGTAAAGCCATGTGCCTTCCAGAACATCTTCAACAGGGTATCAGAAGGGACATGGTGACAGACATTACTTGTTGTTCATCTGAAGTGGTCTGGATGGTTATAGCAAAAAAGAAAGAATAAATGAATACCTTCCAACTCATGCATTCCATCCTTGCTGTGGGTCACGTCCCCTGCTGCACCCCACCATGCGTTAGCTTACTGTTACTCTGGTGACAGCTCCCTGAGGTGGATGATGTTAGGAGTTATAAAGGTCACCCATTTTGCACAGTTTATTAATAAGTCAGTGCTTACAGCTTTGCTCAGATTCAGACCCTGAATGGGTCTATGGCCCATGCTTTTTTTCCAGGCCTTTCTCCCAACAGAATGTCAACAGTTAGCACCTCATTAATTCAAAAGGTCACCACCCTTCTCAGGGCCACCACTCTGAAACCCTGTGTGTGTGTGTTCAACTTGAGATAGCTGTATACACACATTTAACTATGCTGGGCTATCTTCCCCCTATTTTTGTTTTTCTGTACGGACAGCGTCTTTAATCATAACAAGATGTGTGACCCCACCAAAGCAAGCCTTCAGAATGGTAACCAAGAACTCAGTTATAGCCGGGCAGTGGTGGCGCACGCCTTTAATCCCAGCACTTGGGAGGCAGAGACAGGCGGATTTCTGAGTTCGAGGCCAGCCTGGTCTACAAAGTGAGTTCCAGGACAGCCAGGGCTATACAGAGAAACCCTGTCACAAAAAAAAAAAAAAAAAAAAAAAAAAAAAAAAAAAAAAAAAAAAAAAAAACAACTCAGTTATTCTTATAAAAAGCTTCAGAAGAAGGCAGAAGACTGAAAAGAAGCCAGTGTTTATAGTTTCTTTAACTTTTTTTTCCTTTCTTCTTTTTACAGTGCTGAGAATTGAATTTACAGCCACATGCATGCTAGGCAGGTACTCTAACACTGAGCTATTCTCAGCTTACTAACTTTTTAATAAGAACCTTTTTTTTTCAGACTAGCGTGAAATATAGTTCAGGCTCAAGATCCTGGTTCAGCCTCTCAGATGCTGGGATTACAGCTGTGCACCCCCTATCTCCATCAGCTATTAAATAACATTTTTTTTAATGTCCAAAGATAGCATATTTTCCAGTCTTTATCCAGATATCCATGGGGAGTTTGTGCTGGGAATTAAAGCCAAGGTGTCATGCTTGCTAGACACATCCCTTCCCGTGAGCCACGTCCCTGGCTGTCCACTTAGGTTTTGTTTTCAAATCACATTGTCTGGTCAGAGACTATATTTGACTATAAGATACTTTACTATTTTTACTTCAAACAATCCCATCATTCATTTCTTCTTTTTGTGTTTGTTTTGAGACAAGGTCTCACTCGGTTTGCATTGCTGGCTGGGAACTCATTCTGAAAACCATACTGGCCTCAAACCCCAGAAATCTGCCTGCCTCTGTCTCCCATGTGCTGGCACCCAGCCCTCATTTCTTGCTTTTGGAAGCTCAGTCTTGTGAGATGATCCATACTCTGAACGCAGTTATTTTCTCAGAGCATCACTGGCCTTGTTCTTTGATCCCAGATTCACAGTAGTGAGCTCTGCAGTTGGGTTTTATTTATGGTAAGCAGTATTTTGGGCTAATATTTATACGGTCTGGATATATCTTAGTGCGAGGGCAGTTGTCTACCTGTACAAAGCCTTGATTCATTTCCCAACACTGAGAAAAAGAGGAAGAAAGTCTGGGTGCAACTCCAGCACCTGGGAGGCAGAGGCAGGTGGATCTCTTGAGTTTGAGGCCAGCCTGGTTTACAGAGCAAGTTCTACCACAGCCAAGACTGTACAGAAAAAAACCTGTCTTGAAAAACAAACCAATAAATAAATAAAAAGAAGAAGAAAATACACAGCATGTAAGCCACCAGTGCTGTGTGTTTCATTGTGGAAGACATGTGTGCTGTCAGAGCCAATTAATTTCAAAACAGTAGATTATTCTTGAGAAACAGGTAGAAGTCTGTGGGAAGCAGTTGTGACTGAACTGAGTTATAGTTTCTGCATTCTTCTGAGTCTCATGGGGATTTAGGGCGAAGCTTCTAAGTTAAACAGTGATTATGTTCTAATTCAAAGACTGTACGTGTGTTAACCGAAATGGAAGCTTTGTGGTCATATGTGAAGAAAGTGGCCTAGGAAATGGAGCCCTGACTCTTGAATCCACTCTGGAACACGGGACTCTGTCCTCTGAAGCAGGCTCCATCCCCTCTGACCCTTGCTTCATATGCAGTGGATGTTCTCAAATCCCAGATGGCTAACACGTGAAAGAAGTTCAGCCACTTCTCAAAGATGAAGAGATAGAGATTATATCTTTTAAGATTTTGGGCCACTTTTTCTGTGAAAAGGGATGTTTCCATGTTTTGGGGATGTGTAACCACTGTCATAATATGGTCACACTTACATGGTACATATAAAAACAAAAGTATCAGCCCGGCAGTGGTGGCACACGCCTTTAATCCCAGCACTCGGGAGGCAGAGGCAGGAGGATTTCTGAGTTCGAGGCCAGCCTGGTCTACAGAGTGAGTTCCAGGACAGCCAGGGCTACACAGAGAAACCCTGTCTCGAAAAACCAAAAAAAAAAAAAAAAAAAAAAAAGTATCATTGTACAAAGCTTTATAATGGTGGCATCAACTTGGAGACCCTGCCCCTATTCCTATTTCTTCTCTGTAATGTGTTCACCACAGGAAGGAGCAAAGGAGTATGCCATGCTGCACAACCCTCGGTCCAAGTGCTCTGGGCGCCGCCGCCGAAGGCACCCAGTGGTCAGTGCTTCCTGTTCTAATACATCAGCCTCTGCTATGGCTGAGACTAAAGAAGGAGACAGTGACAGAGACACTGGCAACGACTGGGCCTCCAGTTCTTCAGGTAAATAGAAAATGCCCAGCTCCTAATCTCTTTATTTATAACTTTTAAAAACTATTAACTTTTTCTACCAATTTACCTGTAAGGACACACACACATACACACACACACACACACCACACACACACACCTCAAACTTGTCCTGATCCTGATGACTCTGTTTGGATTACAGGAGTGTACCCAAGTACAGCTAACATTTCCATTCCTAAATGTTCTCCTTTTAAAATCAGAATGACATAGGAGCTACCAACAAACTGCATTCTACACATTTGTGTTTTCTCCCTTGCTCAGAGGCTAACTCTCGCTGCCAGACCCCCACGAAACAGAAAGCTAGTCCAGCCCCACCTCAGCTCTGTGTTGTGGAAGCCCCCTCAGAGCCCGTGGAATGGACTGGAGCTGAAGAATCTCTTTTCCGAGTCTTCCATGGCACCTACTTCAACAACTTCTGCTCAATAGCCAGGCTTCTGGGGACAAAGACATGTAAACAGGTACTTCCTGGAAGCAAGGTACTTCCTGGAAACAAGGTACTTCCTGGAAGCAAGAGGGTGGATGTGGGTCCTTCTTTCTTCATTGCTCACCTCCTCTACCATCTTAGCAGGCTGGGTCCAGACAGAAACTGTCTGTGAACCTCTCCTAGATCATGGAGAGGCCTTGATCCCGTGTCGTGTGTGTGTGTGTGTGTGTGTGTGTGAGAGAGAGAGAGAGAGAGAGAGAGAGAGAGAGAGAGAGAGAGAGAGATTTTCTTTGAGGCAGGTCTGGCTGACCTAGAACTCACTGTGTAGACTAGGTTGACATTGAACTCATAAAGAGATCCACCTGCTTCTGCCTCCCAGGTGCTGACATTAAAGGTGTGTGTGTCGCCACGCCCAGCCCTTCTTCATGTGCTATATTCCAAGGTTCCTATCCCTAGGTTGTCTAGTTGCCACTCCAGTACCTGGGTGCAGCCCTTAGCCTTCTTGCTTATACCATACCTGAAAATGCAGTTTGACAACACCCACTGATGGACCAGAGGCATGAAGACTGCAGACTGATAAGATGGCTCTGCAGGTAAAGGTGCTCGATGACCCAAGTTCAATCCTCAGGACCCCCTCATCAGGGGAGAACCAGCTGTTAAAGTTATTGTCCAGCCTCCACACTTACACTACAGCACACACACCTACACAAACATAGACATGCATACACAATGAATAAATGAAATGTATGTAATAAAATTCTTCAAAAGAAACGGCAGGGAGAAGACAGTGCAGAACAGAGATGAGAGTCAGGTGCCTGGGCCAGTTTGTCCAGCAAGAAGGGAGCCCAGTGCTGACACCCTGATCCCACAGCTCCCGGACTTCTGCCGGCCTGCATGGTTTCTTCCTAGGAGCACATCCGTAAGCATTACTAAGCAGGTGCTTCTGAGGGCGTCGGAGCCTGTTTCATGCTCCTTCATGTGACTGCTGAAGAGAATTATGAGTGGAAGGGATTTCCTTGCGACACAGATTCTTTTTAAACTTTTATTCTCTTTATTACTGTGTGTGTCTGTGTGATGTGTAAGTGTGTAAGTGTGCACGTGGAGGGCAGAGAACAACTCTTGGGCATTGGTCCTTTCCTTAAGCAGCAGGATCTGTGGACTCAACTCAGGTCATCAGAGTTGCCTGGCAAGGGCTTTTTCCTGCTCAGCCATTATATTGCCAGCCCACAGCATAGGTTCCTTAACCTAAAAGTCTATAGAGTAATATGTGTTTTCTTAAAAGGCAGCTGGCATGGTGCTGCATACCTTTAATCCCAGCACTTGGGAGCAGAGGTAGGCAGCTCTCTTGAGTTCCAGGCCAACATAGTCTATAGAGCTAGTTCTAGGACAGCCAGGGCTACACAGAAAACCCCATTTTGAAAACCATAAATAAATAAATAAATAAATATTTTCCTGATACTATTTATAGTTTTTGTAGGATATCCGAAGTTTCCATAGCCAAGAAGGGAATAAGGAAAAAGAGGGCGGGGACACTAGATATGAATGCTATAAAGGAAGAGGCACGTGGAAGAGGAGCCAGCTTCCATGAATGCTGCCCTGATGGACAGCCAAGGCCCTGCTACCTTTCTACCACCAGAGGGAGCTAGTGCTTATCCCAGGGACACCCTTCCCAGCAGGCCTCACTCAGCACCTGCAGTTTTCTTTCTAAAAAGGCAGAGCCACTCAGGCAGCTCACTGTGGCTTGAGAAGTGGAAGATGAAAGCCAGGGTGATGGACAGCAGTGCGGCTTAGTATCTATGCCTCCCGGGTCTAAGTAAATCTTCAGCGCCAGTGACCTCCTCCCCAGCCACATCCTGTCTCTACTAAAAAGATGTCCTGTTAACTGCTTGCAAATTCCAGACAAGCCCAGCACCTGGCCCAGTTACTTGCCTGGTCACCTCGTCCCAGAGATGTGACAGGTCGTATTCATTTTTTTTCCAGGTCTTTCAGTTTGCAGTCAAAGAATCACTTATCCTGAAGCTGCCAACAGATGAGCTCATGAACCCTGCACAGAAGAAGAAAAGAAAGCACAGGCAAGGGTTAGACAAAGGCCTCCCAAGGCTCTCAGATTATCTGCTCTGACCTCCATGGAGGCACCCCTGGCCACTCACTGCACTGGGCAGAGCCAGCCCATCTTGTTGGGACACTCAGATGAGAGCCGCTGTCTTCAGAAGTCCCTCAGGACTTGTGTGCGACTAGGGCCAGCCCTTCCCTGTACCTACACTGAGGACATGGCTGGCTATGGCTCTGCACTAAGGGGATTTCCCCTCTCTCGGGTGTTGACCGTCTTCCCCACTCTGCAGAGTTTGTCCCTTTAATTGTAGTGTTGTTTTTCAGAGTTACACAGTGCTGTTTATTGGTTGGACGCTGAAAAAAAAAAGTAATAGCTGGGCATGATCATATATTTTTAATTCCAGAACTCAGAGGCCTCTGTTTGTTCAAGGCTAGCCTGTTCTACATAGTGTCAGGCCAGCTAGAGCTACGTGGTGAGACCCTGTCTAAAAGATAAAATCATCACTCTGATGGTCAGGCCCCTAATGTGTCACCAGGCAGGTAAAGGAGGTGGCTCCAGCTCTGGCTGCAAAGGGAGTCCCTTCTGCTCTTCTCTGTCAGCCTCTTCACTGTAGGCTTCTCCTGCCAGCTTAGAGTTCTACCGGGCACGGGAAGAAGTGAGAGGAGGAGAAGCGATAGTGTGGCCCTGCTTTGTATGGGTTTTTATTATTGTGGTGGTTTGGGAGGAAGAGCCTCCTGTTAAAGAACTTAGAGGGGCACCTTACAGTTGTCAAGCTGCCCCTCAGAGCAGGATACTGTCGTGCGTGTTCAGAGGACCACAGCTCAAGACCATCCTTCTTTCTTTTTCCCCTAGGTTGTGGGCCGCACACTGCAGGAAAATTCAGTTGAAGAAAGGTAAGTTCAGTTGAAGAAAGATGGGGGATAGATCAGACTAGAGGGCATGCTTAGCGTGTTCAGGGAGAGGCGCCTTGCTCATAGGAACACACACACACACACACACACACACACACACACGCGCGCGCGCACAGTTCAGATTAAGGCCTCACCCTGTGGTTATCACCCTGCTGCACCCATAGCTTTCTTGTTGGCCCTCACTGCTTCTACAGATTGCAGATTTCTTTGCAGCATCTCTAGGGCTGAACCAATGACTACAGCCGAGATGCCATCTCAGAAGATCAACCCAAAGCCTTGTGGTCTCTTGAGTTTCCTCATGTGCTGTTTGCCAGTTCCAGACCTCTTTTCATGTTGAGAGTAGCTGCCTTGTTATCTTGGGTCATCTCTACACCCTGCCCACAAAGCACATGCTGCACAGGGGTCAGCTGCGTTATCAAGTGCTGAGTGTGTCCAGGGTCACAGTTGGGACAAGCCAGCCTCAATGTGAGGCACTGCAACATTTGGGGGATAGGGCATCAAGGTAGCCTGGTCGCAACAATATCTTGTTCTATTCTCTCTTTTAGATAACAATTCTACACAAGTGTATAACTACCAACCCTGTGACCACCCGGACCGTCCCTGTGACAGCACATGCCCCTGCATCATGACCCAGAACTTTTGTGAAAAGTTCTGCCAGTGCAGCCCAGACTGTAAGAGCACCCTGCTTTCACCATCGTCTACCAGCCTCTTTCCCCCTGGCCCTTAGCTGCCTGTAGACTTTTAATATCCCTTGGCTGTGCTTCAGGCATCCTACAGGGAAGGAAGGTGTGATCTCCCAAGTTGTGGGGGTTGGTCTGTTCTATTTTCTTATTTTTAATTTTAAAATTTTATTTTATGTATATGAGTGTTTTCCCTGCATGTATGTCTGTACTGTGGGGCATGCCTATTGTCCAAGGAGGTCAGAAGAGGGACTAAGATCCCCTGGTACTAGAGTTAAGACAGTTGTGAGACATCATGTGGATGCTGGGAATCAATCTCAGATCCTCTGGAAGAGCAGCCATTGCTCCTAGCTACTGAGCCGTCTCTCTAACCCCTGTTCTACCCCAACTCCTGAGCTCACAAAGTCTAAAAAAAAAATAAATAAATAAATAAACACTGGGTGCTGGTGGTGCATATCTTTAGCCCCAGCACTCCAGAGGCAGAGCTAGGTGGCTCTCCCAAGTTTGAGGCCAGCCTGGTCTACAGAGTGAGTTTGAGTTCCAGGACAGCTGCACAGGAAAGCCCTGTCTCAAAACACACCCCCACCACCAAAAAATGTCTTTTCTCTCCCTCCCGTCTCCTGCCTTCTACTTCTCCTCCCCACCCACTCTGCACTTTCAAGCAAGTTTCCTTTCTCCTCCTCATAGGTAGCTGAGTTACAGGTATGTGCCATCTTTCCTAGCTGTGAATGTCATTTTTAAGACTTCAGGTGGGGATTCTGGAAGCAGGAACAAAACATGATGCTTCTCCATCTTCTTCATAGGAGAGCTGAGAAGTAGGGGCTTTTGCACTCAGGGTCTCTTCAGGATGATGTTTTTAAAAGTGTAGGGCTAAAGAGATGGCTCAGTGGTTAAAAACACTTTCTGCTCTTCTGGAAGACCTGAGTTGGTTCCCAGCACCCATATCAGGCAGTTAACAACCACCTGTGATTCTGGCTCCAGGAGATCTGACACCTTCTGTCCTAGATCATCCAGGCACACTTGACATACACATAGACAAAAATAAAAATAAAAGTGAACAAAGAAGTTATGTGGGTTGAGTGTGGTAGTGTGTAACTGTAATTAGGTCTAGACCTCCACTGTGGGAGTCTGAGGCAGGAGGATCAGTGTTCAAAGCCAACCTGTGCTACTAAGGGAACTATATCTTAACAACACCTACCACCTTCAGATTTGTTTAGGTAGCTGCAGGAGCACCTACCTATAACCAACGGTAGCATTGGGAGAATGATGCAGGCCTTGAACCCAGGTTAAACCCTGCCTCAAAAGAGAGATCAGGAGAGGGAGGAAGAGGGGAAAGAGGAGAAGAAAAAAGAGGGATGCTGAGGCTGTTCGTCAGTAAAAGGCAATAAAATGAACTTGCCAGGAAGCCTTGGTTAGATTCTGGAACCACGGGAGGAAAGGAAAGAACAGGTTCCTGTGCTGTCCTCTTACCTCCACCCACATCTCCACACCTGCCAAAGATGTAATTAAAGGGAGAGGCATGAAGAAAAGAAAAAGAACACATGCACAGACCTCCAGGCTGACCATGACCTCCTGATCCTCCTGCCCCTACCTCCCAGCTGCTGGGATTACAGGAGTGTGCCATCGCACTGGACCCATATGTCTATAATGACTGCAGATTGGCTGTTGGACCAGTGCTGAGTCTATGGCCTGGCCTTGCCAGACTTTGGCTATGGACTCACCCTGACTGAAGTTCTTCTAGAACTCTTTTTTTCCCCCAGCATATATTAAGTAAATAGGATAAAGAACATTGATTTCAATATTTTCATATTAGCTGGAGTTAATTTTTTTGTTGTATTTTGTTTTGTTTTGAGACAGGATCTTACTGTGCAGTCCTGGATGGCTTCAGACTCACAGAGGTCTACCCGTCCCCGCCTCTTGAGTAGTAGGGTTAAAGGCGGCCCCACCACACTCAGTGGAGGAGTTTGAATATCTTGTAGGCGGGGCTGGGGTAGGTAAAAGTGCATAGTGTTCTTCTGAAACTCTGGATTGGCTCCCAGCACCCATGACAGGCAGCTGGCAAGGAAGTGTTAACTCAGCTCTGAGGGATCCAATGCCACCTGCTGGCCTCCAAGGGCTTTTGCACTCAGGTGCACATACTCACCCAAAGATACACACATATAATTAACGTTAAGACTAAGTGTGGGCCAGCCTGTTCTACAGAGTGAGTTCCAGGACAGCCAGGGCTACACAGAGAAACCCTGTCTCAAAAACAAAACAAAACAAAACAAAAAACCAAAATAAACCAACAACAACAACAACAAAAGACTAAGTGTGTAGGAAGCTAGAGACAGCTCAGTGGTTAAAGCAGAGAGCCTGGGTTCTGTTTCCAGCACCCTCACAGCCCGCTGTAACTCCACTCAAGAAGTCTGCTGCCTCCGGCCTCTGTGGATACTCATGCATGTGTTTCACGTGGATACATGGGCACACACATACGTCAAATAAAAATACATACGCACATACATATATATGTATATACGTACATACGTACATAGGTACGTACATCTCTGGTAGGAGACAGGCTAGGTAGTGTCAGCAGAAAAGTAGTTCTCCACTCCTTGCCCACTGTACCTTTCCTCATTTTTCCTGCTTATGGCCAAGCACTAATGGCAGCCTCTGGGTTTGCAGAGGGCAGTGCCCAGGCCTCTGTGCTGCAGTTGTCACCTGACAAGGAACAGATAGTGATCTGAGCCACAGTAGATAAGAGCTAGTGCTGTGGGGGCTGTGGGCAGCGGAGGACGGCATAGAGCGGATGTGTTCGTTTCAGAAGATGATGCTTGTTTTGATGAGGAGGATTTACTGTGAAAAGCACTGATTTCATTTTCTTTCGGGTTCTTTCCACCTTGATTCCAAATTCTGTCAACAAGGGTGAGAGGGGAACCATGTTAGGAAGTCTCCAGGTGACATAAAATAGTCACACCTGCCTTTTTGTCTGATGGGAATTAGTTCATAGTGTGTGTGTATCTGTGTAAGCACACGTGTGCATGTGCATGCGTGTGTGGGCAGACGTCAACCTTGGGTGTCATTTGTGAGAAACCACCTACCTTGTTTTTCTAGATGGGATCTATCACTGCAACTAAGGGCTTGCTCATTAGCTAGGTTGTCTGGCCAGTGAGCTCCAGGAATCCATCTGACTGCACCTTCCCTGCACTGGGCTTCTAAGCACATAGGTGTTTCCATGCCTGACTTTTGTATATGGGTTCTGTGGATCAAATTCAATTTTTCGTGTTTACAAGGTGAGTCCTTTACCAGCTGAGCCATGTCTTGAGCCCTGAAGGAGGCACTTCCTTGTCTGAGGGAAAAACCAGATGTTCAGGGGAAGGAGCCTTGTTCCTGTTGTGCCAAGAGTCCTCAGACATGTCACATTCACTTCTCTGCTGTCGTGGTCTGACCCGCATCAGTGTGGGTCCACTTCCTAACCATCCCCATCTCCCCACTCAGGCCAGAATCGTTTTCCTGGTTGTCGCTGTAAGACTCAGTGCAATACCAAGCAATGTCCATGCTACTTGGCAGTTCGTGAGTGTGACCCTGACTTGTGCCTCACCTGTGGGGCCTCAGAGCACTGGGACTGTAAGGTGGTGTCTTGCAAAAACTGCAGCATCCAGCGTGGCCTCAAAAAGGTGAGGTCTTTTCTTGGGTCAGGATCACAGTGGCAAAGAGGAAATGTTCCCAGGTGTCATTGTTCCTTTGGCTCCTTGGAGGGCTTGTATGTAAGAGTGCTTGACAGATTTTGTCAGTAGTCAAATTAATCTAATTTTCCATTCTACCAAAAGGGGCAGAGGGGCATGCACCATTCTGTTCCCCTGTGGTGTTGGGTTGACGTCCAAGTCTCTACACATGGGAGACAAGCACTTTACTCCAGGCTCCCAGCCCCAGTGTTGCCCCTTCTGCTGCCCAGACTCAGCCCCAGAGGCCCCCAAGGAAGATGAAGAAATTATCCTGTTTCGGTTACCATTTCTAGTTTTTGTTCTTACCCCTCAAGAGCGAAGTGGTTTGGACCTTTTCTGTTTTCAGGTTCCCCTGACAGTTGCCAGTTCTTTCCACCTGCCCCCACCACACACGTGCACATGAAGTACTCACACCCACTCACACCCGCCTGCCATCTAAGGCTTGCCTCCCTCTCCCCCAGCACCTGCTGCTGGCCCCTTCCGATGTGGCCGGATGGGGCACCTTCATCAAGGAGTCTGTGCAGAAGAATGAATTCATTTCTGAATATTGTGGTGAGGTGAGTGTTCCAGGTTCAGCCCATGTTCTTACTGGGAAGATACTGACAAGAAACTCTCTGATTTTCTGTGGGTTAGGTTTCTGTGAATTAATCTCTAAATAACTCAGCCCAGTTTTCATGTGGGGATCCCACAGAACTGGTTGCAATCCTGAAACAAACCACTGTTTGTCAAGTGTTGGTGTCTGGCTCTCTCTGGTCTTCACTCTGGTCAGCTTTGGGTGGAGATGGGGCCAGCAGAGTCTTGCTCTCCTGCACTGCCCCTTCCCAGTTCATACAGTGTCATACCTCGAGCAGGCATGACATCCTCTTCTTCCTTGTTCACTCCTCCAGCTCATCTCTCAGGATGAGGCTGATCGACGAGGGAAGGTCTATGATAAATATATGTCCAGCTTCCTCTTCAACCTCAACAATGGTATGGCATGGCCTTCTAGACCAAGGTGATCATGTGCAAGTCTTTAAGCAACCTTTGCTGTGAGCCAGGTTCAAATCAGCACTGACTCTTTGAACAGATTCTTCAAGCAGAGTGCTAAGCTAAGCTTGGAAGCCTCATGGGCTCTGCTTCATTTCTGAGTTGTGTTTAGAATGGGAACAGTGGGCACTTCCACTTGAGAAGCTACCCTAGTGGGTGGGAAGAGATCCAAAATTGAGAGGGAGGACCCACAGGGGATGCTCCCACATGAGGCAGGTTGTGCTTTGCCCATCTCCTGTTACTATTCTGGGTTTCGTGTTCCCATTAGACTAAATTGTTTCTGTTACCACATAAAGAAATCTGGGATTGAAGCTAGGCACATTTCTCATGCCTGTGATCCCAGCATTTGACAGGCTAGAACAAGAGAACTACCATAAATTGGAGGCCAGCCTGAGCTACAGGAGATCCTGTCTTTGAAAAACAAACAAAAATGGGCACAGTGGTACAGACCTGTCATCATAGCCCTGGGGAGGCTAAGGCATGAGGGTTACAGTAAGTTCTCGGCCATCCTGGGCCACAGAGCTAGACCTAGTCTCTCCCTCCCCACCCTCTCTGCAAGTATAGTTTCCTAGGACACTCATGATTTTCTTTAATTTATGTCATGTAGATTTTGTAGTGGATGCTACCCGGAAAGGAAACAAAATTCGCTTTGCAAACCATTCAGTGAACCCCAACTGTTATGCCAAAGGTGAGTGAGTCTTCAGGAGCCTAGGAATCGGGTGGGCTGAGTGAACTCCTCCTGTCCTGTGATTTTTATCCGTCATTCAACTTCTTTGATGGCTGAGTTACCATTTTCCAAGGAGATTCTTGATGCCTATCTGCTATCATTTTAGGCCTCTCCTCTCATACTCGGCCTTTTCCACGACAACATTAAAAATGTGTTCCCACAACCATCATTTAAAGGTCACCATTTCCCCAAACTCACTGCTGCAATAGCAGAGTCAAAAGCAGACGTGCTGCCTTCATGACACGTTCTGTTTCCATTTGATCCTATTGGGAATTTGGAAAAAACCAGCCCAGAGTTCTGAGCACAGGCCTGCAGTGGAGTAACTGGAAGGCGTGGAAGTTAGCCTGGGTCTGTCCTCTCCTCTCTGCAGTGGTCATGGTGAATGGCGATCACCGCATTGGGATCTTTGCCAAGAGAGCAATTCAGGCTGGCGAGGAGCTCTTCTTTGATTATAGGTGAGGTGGTTGGGAAGGAGGCAGGAGTGACCGTTGGAGCTGCTTGGGGCTTGCAGCAGCTACAGTGGGTGGAGGAGAGGATCTAGAGTTGCCATTGCTTGCCTCAGAACCAGAAACATTACAAATGGCTGCTGGAAATCGGGTGGAAGGGAAACAGGAGGGGACCCCATCTTGTCAATCACAGAGTAACCTGGTTCCTCCTCCCTGCCCTGGGATAGGTACAGCCAAGCTGATGCCCTCAAGTATGTGGGCATCGAGAGGGAAACGGACGTCTTCTAGCCCTCTGGGCCCCGTGCCAGTGCTGTGGTAGCAGCACTGTCATGGCTTCAGGCATACACCACTGCTGCTCCAGCTCCTGCAATGTCTTCCATGCTGAGAAACCCCACCCACTCCTGCATAACTAGGCCTCCACTTTATTTCAAGGGGACACACTGCCTCAGTGAAAGGCAGTGAAGACCTGGTCTCCCAGGAGAGTTCAGATGTGAGAAGCTGCACCTCCATGTCAGAGGAGGAGGGCGTGGGCTTGGGATGATAATCAGTGCTTGATTTTCCCTCAGCTCCCAAGCTGTGGGCCCTCAGGAACCAACCAGGCTACCATTTTAGCTTTCTCAATCAAGAGTTCTTATGTCACTGGCTGTCAGGCATTGCTAAGTGAAACCAGGTCCCTGGAGCCTACAGGTGCTCAGGGTTAAAGGTGAGCCTGGCAGGCATTGCAGACAGAACTCAAAGGGAGATGCGTCTCCGTGACATCAAAGCAGGAACGTAAGGATACAGGAGGGAAAACTAAGCTCCTCCATCCTGTGGACGTAGGGAGAGCCAGCCAGAGCCTTGGAAACGGCCTACCCAATCATGTATGGGGTGGTGGGGTGTTTTTCAGGCTCCCAGGAGCATGCGCCAGTGACCCAGCTCCGTCCAAAGTTTTGACTCAGTGGCAGCATGTCTAGGCTGTGGCTGAGCATGGGGCTGTGCCTGGTTGGGAGAAAATTCTCTGGGTCAGTGAAGCTGCAGTTGTCCTCAGAGGCCTCTCCATGGAACAGCTTCTTTCTTCAGGGTAGCTGGGTCTAATCTAGACTAGAGGGAGACGTTGCCAGTCTGGTTTACTCCCTGTCTCTGGTACGTGCTGTTGGTTGTGTGTGCGGGTGGGTGAGGGGTGCCATTGCACATTGAGGAAGGTGTCACAGTGCAGGTAGACTGGCAGGCAGACCACCATTCTCTGGGATTCCTAGAGAACAAAGCACCTTAACTCTCTTTTAGAAGGTTTATAGATTGGGGTGGAGTTTGAGCCAAGCTCTCTGGGGTTCCTGCCCGAATCCCACTTCTGAAGGAGGAAGAGGAGGGTGGAAGGTTTGACAGTTCTCTCTGATCTTCTGAGAGGCAGGAGGAGCTGGCTTGACACAGGAACAAAAACCAGTCAGCATAGCTGCCTTGGGTCTGGTGTGCTGAGAACAGGGGCATGTTCTGGAAAGGCTTGGGCAGATACAGACTGCCCTAGGTAGTGTTAGGATGGGGGACAGGCTTCTTGCTTCCTGGAGAACCGGAGTCCTCCTGTGGCCCTTGCTAACCATTCCCTTCTCCCACCAAAGACACCAGGCTCCCTTCCACTGCACTGCCTCTTAGAGATTTGCATGGGACATGCATGCTTGTGCACATACACACTCCTCCACTGGTAGGTACATGTGTGCCTCACACTCAGCACACACCCCACAGCTCCTGACAGTAGCCTCTCCCCAAACCCCATTGGGCCAGTCCCCATTACAGTTCTGAAATTGACATCTGCCAGTGGTTTGCGTCTATTGTATGAATCAGGGATACTCTCAGGCCTAGCTATAGGCACTGACTTACTCATTCTCTGGGAAACAAGAGGGAGGTGGAGGAGGGACTGGTCATGAGGAATGCTTTAAAATGTGGGCTCTAGACTGATCTCAGCCTTCCCTCAGCAAGCATCGCCGGCAGTCCCTCCTTCCACAGTCGGGCCAATAATACTCAGATGCTCCTCCAGACGCCCATTCTTGGTTCCTGCTGTCCTCTATTTTTAATGACGGGTTTCACCCCTCCTCTCCGCTTCTGCCCCACATCATGTAAAATGATAAAGTGAGGTGCTGTGGACAGGTGGGGAACTGGCATACATGTGGCTTTATTGCCAGTGAATTTCTTGCACTTTAAAGTCCTGTGGCTTGTGACCTCTTATCTAATAAAGTGTTAGAGTCCATTTTGGCAAGTTGTGTCCTGCATGCTTGGGCTGGAGGCGTAAGAGGTGGTGGCGTGGGAGCAGATTGGGTAGAAGATTTAGCACTCTGGCCCCCACTATCCTCTGGGGGCGGGGGCAGGAGATGGGTGACCTAGTGAAGCCCCTGGCTGGTGTATAGGTTTTGGTTTTTGGAGACAAGGTTTCTCTGTGTAGCCCTAGCTGCCCTGGAATTTGCTCTGTAGACTAGGCTTGAATTCAAGAGATCCTTCTGCCTCAGCCTCCTGAATGCTGGGATTAAAGGTACATGCCACCACTGCCTGACTTACATGCATAGGTTTGGAGGACTAGAAATTTCCAAGCTTTCAGAGTAGTTCCCTTAAGACTCCATTCCTTGGCCATGACGTCAGCTACCACGCACAGACTGGGGCTCTGCCACTCTGCTTTATTGAACCTGCTCAGTTGAGGGCACAGTGGGCTCTGCCCTGCTCTAGAGTGGAGGCCCAGCAGGTGGGTGAGTGGCTGGCAGGACTCATGAGACATCAAACACAGAAGGAGCTCGCTACAAACTGGGCACAGCACAGGACAGCCCACTGAGTTCTTTTATATATAAACAGATAATTAAAAAATTAGAGTAATATATAGTTCTCTAGAGAGAGACTCTGCAACAAAAAATATAAAGAATATGACCTCCTGGGCAAACACAGCAGCATTTCTGAGCAGGGGAGGGGCTCCTCATGCATTGGAGGGGGCCAGGCCTGCACACAGGCACCAAGGCTATTGCATATTTTGGAAAGGGGTGGAAGAGTAGAGGGCTGGCTAGGCAGGGTGTCTGCATTATTTTTTCTACTTGCGGGCTGTTTATGGCTTTGGCTAAAGCGCGTGAAGCGGTGGAGGTACTAAAGTGCTAAACCGAGGCCTCTTGGTCTCTGTAAGAACAAAAAGGGTCTGGTGAGGTGGGGGCTGGGAGTTCTTCCCTCAGCCCCAGCTGAGAGCAAGCAGATGGAAGACAGCGCGTCAGCGGGGCCAAGGGGAGGCTCCTCCCTCCCTGCCCTGTGCAGTGCAGCCGCTCAGTCCCCACATCTGCCCCTGCTGATATGTACACAGGAAGGGAGGCAGCTCATCTCCCCTGCCCTTTGTGGTTAATCCTTGTCAGCAGCTGGGGCAGAGATGGCAGGAAAGGCCTGTCTCAGCTCCATGAGCTTTCTCCTGTGGGGCAGGCAAACAGCCAGGAGCTGGGGGTGGGGGTGGGGGTGGGGGGTGAGCAGGGCATTGGTTTAGGCAGTGAAGCTCAGCCACTCCCTTTGGTCCCATCTGTAGCTCTGCGCACCAAACTTGGCAAGAGGGGAATCCTCCTGGTGAGCAGAACCTGCTAAGAAGAGCCAAATGTCCCTGGCAGGAGAGGGGAGAGGCAGGAGCTGAGGGGACTTAGAGGAGTTGGCCTTGGTCCCTGAAGCCCTTGTAACTCATTCAGACCTGGACTCCTCCAAGATCTGGGGGAGGTTCTGGTCCCTGGGGCCTGGGCCAGGGGCTGGGGCTGGGGCTGGGGTCGGAACCTGGGTGGGAGCTGGAGTAGCAGCAGGGGCCTGAGCAGGGCCTGAGGGAGGTAGGGGAGCTTTGCTGCCAGGATGGGAGTCGTGGGTGGCCTTGGGCTCATTGGTGTGGTAGGAGCCCTTGTATCGATGATTTTGCAGATAGAACAGCACCAGCATTCCCACAAGCCCCAGCAGCAGGAAGGCCACCAAAACTGAATGGAAGAAAAGGAACAACTTAGGGAAGGTCTTTGGGGTACACACATACACACTTTGGCCAAAGCATCATGTACACCCATGTATAGCAAACATAGAACTGTGTCAGGCCATGGCTCTGTCTAGAGTGTCTGAATTCTTGGCTTTGCCACTGTCCACTTTACTCTTTCCATATCTCTTAATGGCTTCTCCAATTTCTTATTTCTCTAGATGTCACTACATCTCCATTTTTCCTCATCCTGTAACTAGGGCTGCATTTTAATATTTCATTTCAATTAAAAATTTATAGCTGCCTAGTCCTCCCCCAGCTATATACTGGTGTCAGCATAGCCTGTCTCACCCTTCATGCCATCTCACTGATAATACCTCCACCCACCCCACTTCTGAGGACAGGAGCCAGGAAGGATGCTGGCAAGGTGGTCTTGGGAAGTCAGGTTTGTGGTCAGTGCTACTTACAACCTAAGAGTATGGCAATCCATCCATCGTCGTGGTAGTATGGGAAATCTAAGGAGGAGGAGAGGCTGATTAGGAGACACTGCCTCTATTCAGAGCCTTTTCCCATCAGTTACCCCACCCAACCCCCATCTTCACCTGCGTCTAGGGATTTACCTGGGGGCAGGTACCAAGGATCGAGTTCTGGTGGCACCTCAGAGACAAGGCGTGGCATAGCTCCACAGTTAGATTCTGACAGTTCTCCTTGAACCCGCATGGCCTCTGCCAGCTCAGCAGTCATGGGGCGAGGGGTTCGGAAATGGGTCTTGAGAGGAGCCACATTGTTGAACCGCACACCAGACAGGCAGCCTGAGAAACCTGGGGTGTTGTAGCGCTGAATCTCTGGGTCAATGACTCCAGTCTCTGAGGGAGAGGTGGCCAAGAAAGGCATCTGGGTTCACCCAGAAGCCTTGTCCCTCTCCCACTACCCTCGCTGCTCTTAATGCTTCCCCACTCTGACTTGCCGCTCTCCCCAGATCCATCCTCACAAGCAGCTTACCCATCACACGCCCTAGATACAAGGCCTTGGGTGAGTCCAGCTGACTGTCCACCAGGAGAGAGAACTTCTGTTCTGTCAGCGGGAAGTAGTCCACCTGGGGTAGAAGTGCGGGAGGGAGGAAAACCCTGGATGGACATAGCCAAGACCATGAAGGAGTTCACTCTACCCAAACTAGCCTTGCTCAAAATGAGCAAACACCTGGGCCCAGAGGTAGCATTTCACACATGACTCAGTCTGGTTTGGACCTCTGGCTTTGCAGTTTGCTAGTAGTTTGACTTTCATTTCTGTTTTTGTTTGTTTGTTTGTTTGTTTTGGGGGGGTGTCTCTCTAGAGCCCTGGCTGTCATGGAATTCACTGTGTAGACCAGGCTGATCTCAGATTCAGAGATCCATGTCTACCTCTGCCTCCCAAGTGTTGGTGGGATTAAAGGCTTGAGCTACTGTAACCAGGAACACTGTTTCTTACGGGGAGTGCCACAGTTTGTCTGGAGTTCAGGTAACAACGTGGCAGTCATTTCTCCCTTTTTCTAATGTAGATCTCAGGATCAGACTCTGGTTATCAGGCTTTACTCACTGAGCATCTCCCCAGCACCACCACCCCCTTTTAATACAGGGTTTCATGTTGTTCAGGCTGGCCTCAGACTTGCCATGTAGCCAAGGATGACCTTAAGCTTGTGATCCTTCTGCCCCATCCTCCCGCATACTTCGATGACATGCCCAGGCTGTGCAGTGCTGGGGATGGAGCCCAGGGCTTCATGCCTAGTAGACAGGCACTCTGTCAACTGAGCTACATCGATATCCCCGACTAGTTTGAGAAGAGCACTTTTACCTTCTTCAGCCTCTTGACTGGTTTGTAAATTGAAACTCAGAATAATTTCTAGCCACACCCACTTCACAGAGCTGATGTGAGGTCATGAGAGGTGATACATGTGAAAATCCGTTGTATACTGAACTGTTTCAAACGTAATCATTTGACATTTCCTTGGCACCCTAGCCAGGATCATGAGGATATGACTTAACTGGCCCTTCCCCTTCCACCTGTACCTGGATAAAGAGGCTTCGGTAGACCCGGGTGATGTTGACACTATGGGGTTGGCCATCGGTCACTGGCCGGGTGGTTAGCTGGTACACGTAAGGACTGGTGCCCAACTGATACCGAAGCTGTAGGGTCCCTGTAGGGTGGGGAGAGGAACATGGCTCTTCTCTCAGCTTCCATAACCCTTTATCTTCTAAAGGACTGCATCTTTGCATTAGTCAGTATCTAAGGAGTTTGGGCACCTGGAGGGGGAGAGCCATGGAGGACTTACCATCTTCCTTGATGAGCACAGCCATGTAGTCTCGTACAAAGGAGCTGACATAGAGCAGGACTGCAGGAGCAGAGCTGGTACTGAAGCTAAAGGAGACCTCCTCTCCAGTAATATTGTAGACAGGCCCTCGGTACCCGGGCACTGGCCGGCCAGGCCTTGGATAGTCGGGCAGACGGTACCCAGGGCCATGGTATCCAGGCACGTAGCCAGGAGTGTCGTAGCCCGGAATATAGCCAGGCTCATAGCCTGGCACTGGCCGGCTCAGCATGTGAGAGAACTCCCGGGCTGCAGAGTGCAGTGCTGACTGGAGGTTATAGCGCATCCAGGAGCCAGTCTCAAAGAACCCACCAATATCTGAAGCAGAGGTAACAAGGTGAAGGCTCCAGGCTTCTCAGGCACACGTTCTAAAGGTTTTTATGTCACCAACCTATGCGCACACTTGTATCTGCCACTATTTGCTTCCCCCCCCTTCAATTTTGGGGACACTTTTCTTTGTAGTTCAAATTCCAATCCTCTGCCTCAGCCAGCCTGTCAATTGCTCAGATTACAGGCCCACAGCACCCCATCTACGCTAAATAGAAGAACGATGGTATAAGGTCATCTCACCCTGCATTTACAGATGAGGAAACTGAACCTGAAGATGGGTAGTGACTCCCCCCAAGCATGTGGTTTATGTGGACAGCCAAGATGAGAACTGAGATACCCTGACTCCATCCAATTATGTGTTTTTCCTATTTCCTGTATCTCCCTAGACTACCAGACTCCACCCACAGTAACCCACCTGCCCCATAGATTACCTTGGGCCAGCCTTAGGAAAATATAGTCTGGATATGTTGAATTTCAAGCTTCACCTCAACCAAGAGTCAGCTTGTAGACATGTTTTGGGAATTCAGTGATAGGTCAGACAAGAAATGGTCAGGGGGGAAATGTATTGTGAAGCCAAGGTCAATACCAGAGCTAGGACACCTGTTCAGGCGGTAAGGTGCTCGCTGTACAAGTGTGAGGCCATGAATTCCATCCTTAGCACCTACACAGAGCTACTTTGATGGCACACAACTTGGAATCCCATTGCTGGGGAGGCCAAGGCAAGAGGATCTCTGGCTCACTGGCCAGCTAGCCTACCTAATTACTCAGTTCCAGGTCCCAGTGAGAGACCCTGTCCTAAAACACAAGGTAGATGCACCCGGGCAACAACACCTGAGGTTGACCCCTGGCCTCTGTACACACGTGCACACACCACCATACATACATCTTCGCGTACACAAAGTAGATGTGCACGGGGTCTCGGAGCAACCTGTGTGACCTTGATGATAGTGAGAGAATGGGAGTTATTTGCCTAATGTTGGGGCTCTTGTGTCAGCTAGCTCTACTGTCTCTCTGTTTTTCATTACAACTTTGGAGTTACCCAGCATCTTCACATGCCTGATTGTCCCATTTAAGAGCTCAGAAGTCTAATGACAATTCTAGTTTTCCACAACTGCTAACTTGTATTCTTTTCTCTTCCCTCTAAATTCTCATCATGCCCTGAGGCTCCTTGTCCTCCCCACCACTGTCCCATGAAACCAGCAGCACTGACCGTGATTGCAATATGGCCCATCAAAAGCTGTGAGGTCACAGTCACATGTGTAGTAGCTGTATCGCTCCACACAGCGTCCTCCATGGAAACAAGGGAACCGGGGGTGGGTGCAGTGGCCCGTGCAGTTGGGGAAGGTACCCTCAGAGGCATTGGCGCGGCCCTCCAAGTTCAGAGTCACTCCATTCAAACGCATGGCCCTCAAGCAGCCCACAAAAGGGCGCCTCTTAAGCTCTGCAGATCCTGGTCAGGAGTAAGTGGAGAGGCTGAGACCGGAGGTGTAGCTCAAAGGTAGAACATCCCAAGAGCTCCCCTAAAATGACTGTAGAGCCAGAGACGGGAATAAGTACTATGAGTGGGGTAGGGAGGTGGGCTAGGATATAAGGGAGCAAAGGAGACATATGGCCCCTTGGCTTACTTGGGCAGAGAGGATTAGAAACATGGGCCATGAGAGTGCAGGAATGTTATGGAGGCTTTCTCCCTGCTCCCGGGTTGCTGCTTACCCACATAGAGGGGTTGGTCATACTCCAGCCAGATGTAGGTCTGCAGGGGCATGGGCCTTAGCACCCAGGGCTTATGGTCCACTCGCAGCCGGGCCTGCTTCACATTGATTTCAGCCCGGACCAAATGCCACTCATCGTCATTGAACTCGAAGTCATTCGAGTGCACTGTCAGATTCTCGTCCCCATTGCCAATATCAAAGGCAAAGACCACATCCCGGGATGCTGGACAGCATGACAGTAGGTAAGGGGATAAAGAGGAGCTCAGATCCATCACAGTATTCTTGCCCAGTACAATCTCCTCACCTAATGGGATCCCCTATAGCCCTCCACTTTGTTCATAGCCTAAGAAAATCTACAAAAGGCTTAAAACCACGTGCAATCAGTTTCCCAGCTTCCATGCCCAGGCTAGAAGCTAGTTAGATATGGTTGAGACCTCAAGAGCCTAGCTCCTTTTTCACAAGGGCCCACAGAAGCAGAGCATGTGCTCAGGGGTCTCTGGTCACAGCCAGACACCAAGACAGTAAGTCTAGGACTCAGAGTGATCTCCAATCCTCTCCCTACCACCTCTCAGAAGGGTGACTGCCCTGTTCCCTAACCCAACCCCCTCAGCCATCTCTACCCACATTCCTCCTAGCCTGTCCACTCACTGTTGAGTTCCACTCTCACGTAAGGACGGCGCCACTGGCAGAAAGAACCCCCCATGTTCTCTAGGAAGACCCCTGAGGGAGCTGAGGTCCTGAAGTAGAAGGAGACATCAAGGCTGTGGTTGGCACGGATTGGAGGGAAACGCAGTGCAGCTCCAGTGTGGAAGGAGATAGTGTTCCAGGAATTGCCTGCAAAAACAGTGAGGAAGGCCTTGTCAAGGGAGGTGGAGGGCGGAGGAGCAAAGGAGCCTCAGTGGACAGGAACAAGGGAGGGTGGAGCAGGGAGGGTTGGGGAGACTCTGTAGAGAGAGTAAGATGGCCGGGCAGTGGTGGCACACGCCTTTAATCCCAGCACTTGGGAGGCAGAGACAGGTGGATTTCTGAGTTCGAGGCCAGCCTGGTCTACAAAGTGAGTTCCAGGACAGCCAGGGCTATACAGAGGAATCCTGTCTCAAAAAAAAAAAAAAAAAAAAAAAGATGTAGAGTGAATAAAGTGTAGAAGAACAAGGAAGGCAAGGGTCAGATCATAGCAGGAGCATCTGGCCACATGGCTTAGAGATTGCCAGTGGGTCAGGTGATCTAGGTTTTGGAAACAGTCATTACTGAATAGGCACACCAAAGGAGTCTGCCACTCACGGTCACCATAACAGCGCAGAGGCCTCAGGAAGAACTGAGCTTCAGAACTGGAGCGGTTTGTATCACCTACCACTACCTGAGTGACAGGCAGATGGTCTACAAAGGTCAGGAGCCCCTTGTCTGTTCTCCTGTGGGAATAGGATGCAGTGACTTAACCTGGCCTCTCAGCTGCCCCTAGAGTCTCGAAAAGCCTGCCCTCCTGTCCTCACCACTGTGGCTGGTCAGCATCACAATTGCAATGCAGTGCAGGGTCCACACAGCTCTGGTCCAGCCCACAAGCACAGCGCTGGATCCCAGGCTGGGAGCCTCCCCAGTAGAAATGCTGCTCCTCATTTCGGCCAATCCAAAAGCTGTAGGGATAGCCTCCTGGGGAAGACACCAAGCCGCTTCCAGTCCCTGCCTCTCCAGCAGCCTCTGAGTTCCTCATACCTAGGTTCAAGCAGCCCCGACCTTACCCCCACCCAAGGCTCGCTCTCCTCCAGCTATGCCTTGCCCTCCCTGCCGCCAGCCTCAACCTGCAGTGTTGAGCAGCCGGGAATTGTAGCAGGAGAACTCGATCCACTGCTCACAGTGCTGGGAAGCATTGGCCAGAGCACTGACTTCCTCCCAGGAGGCATTCCAGTATTGGATGGCCCCCAGAAAGGGCCGCTCCATGCTGGAACCTGTCACTCGAGTGGTCCACAGCCTGTCATGTCTCACAACTGTCCACGCTCGGTTTTCTGAAAGAGAGGGGACAGAGCTTTGGCTGACATGAACATTCTGTCTCTCTCCTTACCAACCTAGCTAGAGCCAATAAAAATGGCCAGCCACTTCACTTCAGTCCAGCCTTGGGCCCTCCATGTTGGAGGGTGGAGGTGAGGCTGCTAGAACGGCCAGAAGTGGGAATGGAAGGCTGCATTACAGGGTTTTGTTGTTGTTGTTGTTGTTGTTGTTTTTGGTTTTTCGAGACAGGGTTTCTCTGTGTAGCCCTGGCTGTCCTGGAACTCACTCTGTAGACCAGGTTGGCCTCGGACTCAGAAATCTGCCTGCCTCTGCCTCCCAAGTGCTGGGATTAAAGGCGTGCGCCACCACTGCCCGGCTACATTACAATTTTTTAGGTGTCCCTTTCCACACTGTCCTTAACCTTCACTATAGTTTCATCTGGACCCCTCCTGCAGCTTCTCTAACCCCCACGTCTTGTGCATGGCGTCCACCCTCTACCTCCATCCATCAAAGCCACTGACCTCGGATATCACAATACACTACAAACGGCTTCAGGGGTCCACTGCCATCAGGATCAATGGTGTAATTTCCAGAAAATTTCCCACTGAGGCGATAGGCTTCACAGGACTCCTTGTACAATGCTATTGGGGTGACAAAGCAATTGTGGGGCTAGAAGAATGGACATCCCTACCATCTCTTGCAGCTTCCTGATCCCACAACCTTCCCCTGACCCCCTATGTCATCCGGCTTACGTTCATGGCAGGTAACTCCCTTGTAGCCCGTGAGTTCACAGTAGCAGATGAAGTCATCCCAAGACTGGTAGCAGCGTCCGTCATGCTCACACATGTTAGGGCTGCATCTGCAGAAGGGGTCAGCACCAAGGGAAGGAGGCTTGGGACCAGCTTCCCAAAAGGCCAGGATCCCCGATCATTTCCCTCCTAACTGGCTGGATACAACCCCAGACACAGGGACACTGGGTAGTCTACAGGGATCAAGTGCTGTCCTCTTCTTGCCAAAAGAAAGGAAAGTGAATAGACCCTCCCTGCCAAACAAAAACCTTAGGACTGAATAGAAACTTTCAATCCTGGGTACCTGCAACTTTAGAGGAAGAAATAGGAAAGAGGTAAAGGAAGAAACTGTGTGTGTGTGTGTGTATATGTGTGTGTGTGTGTGTGTGTGTGTGTATATGTGTGTATATGTGTGTGTGTGTGTGTGTGTGTGTGCGCGCGTGTGCGTGTGCATGCATGCATGTAGGAGGGCATGGACATAAGGAGAAGGGAGATTGTTTTAAAAAGGAAAATGGAAGTGAGCTTTGGAGGGGTCACTTGTTAGGGAGAGAACCTTCTAGATACCTGTCTGTGATGCCACATGTGTCAAAGAGGACCTCAGCAAAGTAACCAAGCTTCCGAAACTCTACCAGAGTGAGGTTGACCAGTTGACCATCCACCTTGAGCAGCTCCATGCAGCCATGGAATGCTGTCTGGTTGGAGTGGCAGCCCCATCGACTGGCTGGTTTGGGACAACCTGGAGCAACCACACCTGTAAGGTCCTTCCCAGGAGAGCTCCCAGATGCTCCGCCCCCACTGGTGAAATGCCAAGATAGAGCCATATGTAAATGAAAGGATGCAAGGTCAAAGTGCAAATAATGGCGAGGACCTACACCCAAGATCCCAGCGGTGGAAAGAGGCTCGGTCTCTCCGGTACTCTCCATGTAGCCCCATGGACCTTCCCACTCAGTGCAAAGTCGCCCCTCACTTACCGCCAAAGAAGTATGATGTCCCTGTGCGGATCAGCAGTGGGTATGAGACCCTGACCTCTGCCCCCTCCACGTCATCAATACTGATGACCGCATGGTTTTCCTGTGCCACAAAGTTCACCTCGTGCCAGAAGCCATCATTCAGGCGGTACCCTGAACAAGAAAGGAGGACAGGGTAAGTGGGTGGAGGCAGTAACCAGAATAGGAAAAGATTGGTTGGTTCCCCACCCACCTTTTGAACTATGTGCATGAGTGCAGTACCCTGGGAAGCCAGAAGGAGGAGTTGAATCCTCGTGGAATTACAGGGGGGCTGGAGAGTGGTTTAGTAGCTAATACTACTGTTCTTGCACAACACCTAAGCAGGGTTCCAGCCCCCTTGCTGTGTTTTTGAGATAGGGTCTCTCTGTATTCCAGGCTGGCCTAGAACTCACTCTAGTCCTGATTGGCCTCAAACGTGTGGTTTTCCTGTCTTGGCCCCCCAGATGTTGGGATTACGGGCGTAAATTACTACAAGCCAGCATGCCCAGAGAGAAGATAGTCTCGAGTGGGGAAGCATCCCCATTCTGGATCCCAACAGCAGTCTAAGTGCATCCCATTATTATACTTAACTCCTTGTGCAGTGGTACCTCTGGTGGCTCCCTTCACTATCCACAGCCCTAGTCATTGATATAGGGTGCAAAGCTGGTTATAGCTGGCAATCTTCAGGACTCCCCCAGAACCGGAGAACACCTGTTTCTTGTAGATCCCACCCTTTTCTAGCCTGCTTGTGCCTCCCTGAGAGCCCCTCACCAGCAGCAAACTGAAGCTTCTTGCGGCCAGTCTGAGCGATGGATACATTGACTTGCCCTTCACTAAGCATCAACTCCACATGACCCAGCCCGTCCCCCAAGCGGGAGAAAAGGAGCAGCCCTGTGAGGTCCCAGGTGCGGAAGCGAAAAGAGACTGCAAAGCGGCCGCGGCGTGGAAAGCCAGGCACTTGGACGAAGTTGTGAGGGCCTCCGAAGTTGATGGGGTGTGGAACGGGATCCAAGCAACGGAAAGCCACATTACCCTAGAAAAGAATGGGTGGATACATCAGGACTCGCCATCAATATTCTCACTAGGTTTAAGACCCAGTTGAAACACTCCCTAAGTGTTAGTGGAGGTAAAACCTCCAATTGTGGTCCTTCCATCCCCCGTGCAAATATGTCCATGTTTGTGGAAGAGACCCAAACAAGCCTGCTTTCGGACCCTCCCACCCCCACCTCGCATTTGCTTTTTGTTGCTAATCCCAATATCACAAAGCAAAAAATATTCCCTCTCAGAGTGCTAAGAGCAATATCATATAACACAAGCCAAATTTAGCCCAAAGGCTGTGGAGCATGCGCACAAGCTCCTGAGTCGACCAAAGAGGAAAGCTTAATCAAAAGACTTCCAGTGACAGTTCCGTGACTGACTACCCTGTCACTTCAGAGTCACATGCTCCTGGTCAAACTGCTCTCAGTCTCTGCACTTCATTTTCCTCGTTGTCTAACAACTGGACTGGCTCACAACTTAACTAAGGGGTCAGTGGTTCTTAGATCTCTGAGTTCGCGGTACCCTCTCCCCCCACTGAGAATCTGACCGTTCAGAGTGGGTCTCATCCCTAACAAGATCTCTTTCCTCTGTGCCTCTTGGCTTTCCAAGTGGTTTTAGTGTCCCTGTCCTCCCAGATCTCCCTGTCCACTGGCCTCGAAGGTGATCCGCGAATGGCGCTGCACTGCCATTTCAGCAATGTTGATCCGGTTGTAGATCACGTTTTCTATGCAGCCACGGAAGTTATGGCGGTAGGCCAGGTTCTTACGCGCGGCGCCCACTAGACCCCCGATGAATATCTGTAGAAAGCAAGTGAAGAGAGGTTTCCCTGAGCTTAGGGGAACGCCTGCCTTTCCTGTGCGCATGCACAGTAAGTACCCTTTCCTCAGAAGGGTACTAGGCCTGGCTTCAGAAAGGCTTGGAACACATTTCCCCAGGGCGAGTTCAGGTTTAAGCCTTAAACATCAGCACTAGTTGGCTGTAGGCCTTAAGCAGGTCAAATTGTCTTAGATACTTAAAATGCAGATGGAGACATGGTCTTTATCAACAGCACAGAATTGTGCGAAGAGACTAGGGGACAATTTTCTACTTCCCCCCCCTGCACCCCAAATCTGGATTTCTAGACCCATCTTAGTAGATCTCCGGCGAGGACCAGAACCATGACAAGAACTGACTTTCTGGCACGTGCGGTAGGATGGGAAGTGGATCCCCCCACTTATCCATTGTCATCCCCCAAATGGTGCCCCACCCTTGGTCACCTCATTGTCGAGATTCAGCCTTTCAAAGTCGCCATTGAGCACAAAGCGATGGACGTAACCATCCAGGGTGAGATTTGCATCCCGGCCATATCGGTCCACCCGCACATAGTGCCAGCTTAGGTCGTTAAGAACACCACCAGCGCTCACCGTGGTGTGACCAGGTCTTGGCTGGATGGGACTGCTGCCTGAGGGCAGTGCAGGACAGAGTGAGGACTCTAGCAGACTCTAGCTCCCATGCCAGCAGCAACTCTCAACAGAGTAGAGGCTACCCAGGACCCAGTGAAAGCCTAGAGTGGAGAGGAGGCCTCTGCTTGTATCTCATTACACGGGTGTTATGAAAAGCAAATGAGATGCAAAAATCATTTTGTGTATCTGTATGTGTTTATGCTGCCTTGTTCAAGGTTGCCACACGGTTGGCAAACCGAATCCAGTTCTCCTGACTCCAAGCCCACTGTTTTGCTAGCCCCAAGCGCTACAAAAGGGTAGTTTGGTTCAGACAGTTAATGGGAAAGATCAGGCTGAGGCAGGGCAGCCCCGCGGAGTTCTGTTTGTTCGTTTGTTTTTGTTTTTCAAGACAGGGTTTCTCTGTGTAGCCCTGGCTGTCCTGGAACTCACTCTGTAGACCAGGCTGGCCTAGAACTCAGAAATCCGCCTGCCTCTGCCTTCCAAATGCTGGGATTAAAGGCGTGCGCCACCACTGCCCGGCCCCGCAGAGTTCTGAAGCTCACCCAGGCTCATGTGCAGCAGCAGGTGCGCCCCTTGCAGTTCAAGTGTCACATAATCCCCCTGGGAGCCCTCGGTGTGCAGCAACAGCCCATCCTTCTCCTCTGTCTTGAAACTAAACGCGAACACGTCCCAAAGACTTTGGCTGGCGCCTCTCTGGAAGCGGTATGAGATGGCATCATCGCCGTCAAAATACAGGATGTTGGATGCTGTGCAAAGGACCTTGGGTGGGTGGGGGACCAAGGAGACGGTCCCTCTCAAGATCCTCGCCCTCACCCCAGGCCTCCACAGCCTTACTGTAAGGACAACCATAGATGCCCAGCCTCAGGCCAATCTTGCCGCGCGGGTTCCAGGCCAGTGGCACGATGCGGATGTAGCGAGCGGTAAAATGGTAGTGCAGGTCATGGCGTACCACTGCCGAGTCATTGACATTACCGAAGAAGGTCTGCGGGGATTGGGAACAGTAGTAACCATGTCCCCACCCTTAGCTTCCCTGGCAGCAATGACTTCAAACCTCCCCAACCTTGACTGGAGCAATAACAGGAATTTACTCCATCTGTATGTCTCCATGATTACACAGGACTAGTTTTCCTGGTCTATAGTGCCCTATTATTTCTCCAAAGTGAAAGTCTAATGTCACTACCCTCTAGAAGCTCTTCCAGGTTTTACCCTAAAGTGCATTAAACCTTATGATTGGCGAGAAACAGTCTGAGCTGACTAAATTCCAAGAGTTCTCACCTTTGCCTCATGCTGTTCCCTCCCCTTCCCTTCAGGCTAGTGCCCAGCCCAGGAAGGGCCCAGAGCTGGGGAAGACTCCCCAAGTATGTGTGCCTGAGCACCAAGAGTACCGCGTTGTGCCCTTGTTGGTAGAATGGTGTCCAGCTGTCCACACGGTCCCCGTAGAGCAACATGTAACGTGTGACCCAATCCCAAGAATTAAAGGCTCCCTGTGTGGCCACAGCCCGGATCCGATGCTTCTTCATTAAGTCGATCTGGAGCCAGGGATTCGGGTCCCCAATCCGGGGCGACCATCCACTGATGCCTACAGAAGGGGCAAGGGCTTTTACCACCCACTATCTTCTCTCAGCGCTCTGAAGTCCTCCTCCACTCCCTGTTTGGGTAAACTCACCGTGTAGTCGGGCAAAGCGGGCTGTGGTAAGGAGTCCGTAGTAGGAGGAAGCGCCCAGAGACCGTGCATACAGAGGCCCCACCAGCTCCTCATTGCAGCCATCTGGAGTGGGGGTGGGGGCGAGGAAATGAGCTTGTGACCCCTCTTCCAAAGGCTGTGCCCACTTAGCAGTTAAAGCGCCTCTTCACTGCCCCCCTGTGGCTGACTCAGCCCTACCTTAAAGCCGCGCACTCAACCTGGGCTTCAGCAACAGCTAGCTACTCCCGGGTGGGGGCTGGGGGGAAGCTTGTCTTCTCCTCTTAGGGTAACTCTATGCCTCCATCTATAGATGCTAGCCCAGTGCCTGCCCTGGCTTAGTACTCCCTTAAACATAACCCCCAAACTTCAGTGTATTTAACCTAAATGGGCCTCAGAACCTGAAATTAACCCCAGCCTCACCATCACTCCGGATCATCAGCACCCCTTCACTAAAACATGCACCAATCCCCAAATCAGACTTTACTCCCATATCACCCCAATTCCATTCTTAGCATCATCCTTGGCCTTAGTCAGGGTCACTAGCTCTTTTTTGGATTCTAGCCATAAAATCCAGCCTCAATCACAAACCCTACCTAGTCCCTGGGCCAGTTCCCAATTCTAGCCCCAGCGCCTTAGGGAAAAGCCTCAGCTCTAGCCTGGGTCACCAGTAACGCACTTAGAGCCAACCTTAACCTCAAACCTAGGCACCGGCTCACGCTTGGATTAACGGCTCCAAATCCCCTGGGCTGACTGGTTCCTCAGACCAGAGACCAGCCCCAGACGGCGGCGTGCGCGCAGCAGCCTCAGAGCTGCATTGCGGAGCGCTGGGGAGAGGCAGGAAAAGATGGGAGCGAGCCGGCGCGTGCAGGAAGGACCGGCGACCACCCAGCCGCAATGCGGTGTAGGATTCGCCCTGCAAGCTCCAGACTCCTGCACCAAATCCCACCTGCCTCTGAGACCAGCACTCACAGTAGCCCCAGCCCCGAGCTCCAGAGACCACAGCGACGAGCAGGATGCAGAAGACCCGAAGACTCATCATGCGGAGCTGACCAACCCTGGGCGTCTGCCTTGTTGTGCCGCTAGGGCTCCCGTTCTGGCTCTGGCTCCCAGCTTGTCTCCTGGGGTTCGCGGCTGACCGATGCTTTTTCGTCCTTACCCACCCTTCCCTCTCCTACCCCCAATCTCAATCTCTCTTTCTCTCTCTCTCTCTCTCTCTCTCTCTCTCTCTCTCTCTCTCTCTCTCTCTCTCTCTCTGTTTCTCCCTCTCCCTCTCCCCTTCTCTCTCCCTCTCCCTCTCCCTGTCTCTCTCTCTCCGCCCCCTTCTCCCAGCCTTTCTCCTGGCACGCACGTTTTTTCCCCGGACCCCGCGCAAGCGCGTGCCTCAACCCTATTACGAAAGGGCGGCGTAGACAACCTGCAGCTGGGAAATACCCCCAAGTAACCCAAGGCTGACAAGGACTAGGGCTACGGGGTGGCAAAAAAAAAGAGAAGTCGGAGGAGGCGAGGTGGAGCCTGGCATTTTCAAGGAAAAGGGAAAAGCTTTGAAGGACGCCTAGAGATGGAATGAAGGGCAAATTTAAAATAAAAAATGTTCTCTGAAGGTAAATAGTGCTCCTGGCTCAGTGCTGGACACCTTCATAACTGCGAACTCGGCATTTTCACCTTACTGTACGTTACACAGGGAAGGCTCAGAGGAAAACAAAGCTCGCACAAGACCATACAACTATTCCTTTTCCTTTGACTAGAGAGAAATCAGGCAAGGTGGGATGGAAACGTGAACCCGCAGACCCTAATCTCCACCCTCCGCCTTGGCCCTTCTCCCCACCCCTTCCTTCCTGACCCGCTAGTTATTTAACTTTAGCCCCTGTGGCTGTACCTCAGAAACTCTTGTAGCCAGAGATGGGGACCAAGCCCACAGAGCAGGTGGGAGTCGGGGCAGGGAGGGGGAGAAGGGATGCAGAGAGGGTGGGGAAGGGGAAAGGAATGGGATTCCCCGCCTGACAGCAGCACTCTGTCATCTAGCACCTGTGTGGGAGCCTATAACTCCGACATAAGACCCTTTTGGTGTGACTGTTTTCAGTATGTCTGTGCTCTAACGGTAGGGAGGGGAGGAGAGAAGGCAAAGGAAAAGGAAGCCCCTTTAGCCTAAACTTGATTGAAGTCTAGGATCCAGGGTTGCAGCAAAGCCCTGCATCTGACCTGCCTTCCAGGAGAGGGCACTGCAAAGCGAACAGAAGCGCCAAGATTTATTAATAATACAAATGCTTGGTTTAGGGCGAGCTAGATGTTTCCGTTGTCTATTATCTTGCATGATTTCAACAGTCCTCACCGCTAACCTTGCCAGGTGGGCTGTATAGGACGCCTACACTGGGTGGAACATATTTAGTAAGTGGCGCCCAGGAAGAGCCAGTGGCTGCTCAAGGTCACCCAGGAAGCTGGAAGCAGAGCTAGGGAGACTGCAAGAGAAAGCTTAACTGCCTGTTTAGGGCACACTAGCAGGCATCTGGAGAGAGTGTGTGTGTGTTTTGGTGTTGAGGCTTTGAGTGAGGAACTCCTGTGTGAGAGGGAGGGGTGTAGGAATATGTCTTACATGGTCCCTCTTCTCATTTTGATTCCACCAGGTCTCCTGGGGACCTTACTCCGGGTATGATGAGGAGGCTTATTCGGCTGGGCCGCTGCCGGAGCTCTGTTACAAGGCTGATGTCCAGGCCTTTAGTCGGGCCTTCCAACCCAGTGTCTCCTTGATGGTGGCTGTACTGGGTCTGGCGGGCAATGGCCTAGTCTTGGCCACCCATCTGGCAGTCCGACGAACGACCCGATCTCCCACCTCCGTTCACCTGCTCCAGTTGGCCCTGGCTGACCTCTTATTGGCCCTGACTTTGCCGTTTGCTGCAGCAGGGGTTCTTCAGGGCTGGAATCTAGGAAGTACCACCTGCCGTGCCATCTCAGGCCTCTACTCGGCCTCGTTCCACGCCGGCTTCCTCTTCCTAGCCTGTATCAGCGCCGACCGCTATGTGGCCATCGCCCGAGCTCTCCCAGCGGGGCAGCGACCCTCCAGGCCTAGCCGTGCGCACTTGGTTTCAGTCTTCGTGTGGCTGTTGTCGCTGCTTCTGGCTCTACCTGCGCTCCTTTTCAGCCGGGACGGGCCACGGGAAGGCCAACGACGCTGTCGGCTCATCTTTCCTGAAAGCCTCACGCAGACTGTCAAAGGGGCAAGCGCAGTGGCACAGGTGATCCTCGGCTTCGCGCTGCCCCTGAGCATCATGGCAGCCTGTTACGCGCTCCTGGGCCGCACGCTTCTGGCCGCCAGGGGGCCAGAGCGGCGGCGTGCACTGCGCGTCGTGGTGGCCTTGGTGGTGGCCTTCGTGGTGCTGCAGTTGCCCTACAGCCTTGCCCTGCTGCTGGATACAGCCGATTTACTGGCAGCGCGCGAGCGGAGCTGCTCCTCCAGCAAGCGCAAGGATCTAGCTCTGCTGGTCACTGGCGGCTTGACGCTGGTCCGCTGCAGCCTCAACCCGGTGCTTTATGCCTTTTTGGGCCTGCGTTTCCGCCAGGACCTGCGGAGGCTGTTACAGGGCGGAGGATGCAGCCCGAAGCCCAACCCTCGTGGCCACCGCCCCCGCCGACTCCGCCTTTCTTCCTGCTCCGCTCTCACTGAGACCCACAGTCTCTCTTGGGACAACTAGGGCTACAATTCCAGAGAAGGGGGAGGGCTAAAGAAACGATCCCAGGGAGGGTAATAGAAAGGGGAGTAAGTAGCGGGACGTTGAGAAAGACTTCAGGATCTAAAAGGATTGCCTCTGCGCTTAATTAAATTGATCCAATACAAATGAGATGCAACCCAACTACTGTTACTATTTTTGAATTACCAGCTTTGGAAACGAGTTGCAGCAGGGCCAAGAGAGTGGGTTACACCCCCACCCCCTGCTTGAGTCTGAGTGGGAGGTGTGAGGGGACAGGGGTTGCTGAGTCGGCTAAAGCTTTGAGTACTGACACGCCCTCTGCTTCACTCAGTCTCTGCCAACAGAGGTGGGGAGGGAAAGCTGCCAGGTGAGGAGGGGCGGGGTTTCTCCTCGCCAGTCTGTGTAAGAAAGGGCTTTCTAACAACCCTAGCGCTATCCAGTAATGGCTGCCTTAGCAAGTACCTAGCTCTCAGCGTGTGAAATGCGCGGGGTGATGCTGTCCCAAACTGTATGTGCGTGGATCTGGTAGGGGTAGGAGGCAAGAGATTCTAGTTTGGGATGGGTATTTGGATCCCTTCTAAAGTCCTGCTGTGGAAAGAAAAAACGCTAATTAAAAAGTTGAGTCTGATGGTGTGTGACTGGATACCTGTAGCCCCAACCACTCCAGAGGTTGAGACAGGAGGATCAAGAGTAATAGCCTGCCTAAGAAGAAAAGAAATAGAAAAATGTTGAGGTGGAGTTTTCCACTTAGGATTAAAAAAAAATAATAATAAGAGGGGGATTGCAATTTGCAAATTTCCCAAGAGGAGTTACTGGGCCTGAGCTCAGAGTGTGGGGCGCTTGCGCTGCTTATTTCCCCTGGAGATCAAGTCAAAGGAAATGCACTGAGCTTGCCAGGAAAGGGGAGGTGAAATATCAGACAGAATTCTCCAGCAGGCAAGTGTCTAGGATCTTGAAGAGGAAGGGGGGTAATGGTTGTGGAGTCTCTGGCCCTCAGAAACCGGTCAGGATGCCTTCTAGAGATGGTGCATTGATTTCTGGTCTTTGCTTTGCATAATCACAATTGCCAGGATTGTGCTCAAATGAGACCAGTTTAGTATCCGGTCAGCAAAGTCAGACCACCGCTCCAGCCTGGAGTCTAGGGGCGAAAAGGGCGTGGTATACAGGTCCCTAGGGAGGCATTGGCCTGAAGTCTGCGCTTCGTCCAGCCTAGCCTAGCCCAGCCTGGCTAGTCATGTGTCCTAGAGCCTCTGGCGGTAGAGACGTAAAACGTTGGCCTCTTGGAGCCAGAAACAAGGAAAGGCTCGAAAACTGCGCAGATCCTCCAAGAGAGACACACTACCCACCGGAGCCGACCTGGTACCCTCCGCCAGTGACCACGGGAATCGCCGCTGAGTCAGCAAGGAGCCCGCGCGCCTGCTGTCTAGGGCTGTAGCACGGACCCCGCCCTGGACTCTTAGAGCCCTTGTTAACCCCTTCTTGTTCAGAAATGGAGCAAAGTCGCCCTGAGAGGCCTCTGATTTTTTTTATTTTTCTTAGACCACAGAATCCCCGAGCATGCCAAGCCATTCTCTCCAGTCCAGTTCAATGCACTGTAAATTCATTTTTATTTCAGTTTTTGTCTGAGGCGTCCAGGAGTTCCTTCCTCGGCTTTTTCATCTCAAAAGCGGGGGGGGGCCCTAAGATCTAAATCTGCACCCTTTTAACTCCAAGGATGGAGAGCTGCCTCTGCAGGTGTGGGATGCCTCTAAGATGTTAAGGCTCTTTACTTTTGTAGGGATTCCAAGATGTGACAGGTAATCACAGCCCAGTAGCCTAGCTTCCAGCTTTATGTCCTTCCTTCTCCAGACCTTCAAAAAGGGCTTTTAATTTGCTGCTTGATGAGCCAAGAGTTAAAACAAGAGCACGAAGGCGGTCCTACGTGACGCCATAGACACCCGGTGTCCGACCTCAGAAGCTGGGGCGTGTCTAACATCGCACTGCCCAGTCCCTCCCCAATTCTCCCCGCCCCTCCCCACTGTCACTCAGCCAGAGACACATGATGCAACCCGCCGTGGTTTCAAGCTTGGGATTGGTTGCACTGGCCGGCGCCAGGAAAAGTGATTGGACAGAGAAGGATGTGACGCAACGTAGACCCTACCCTGTAGAGAAGGGAGGAGAGAAAGAAGAGGGAAGGCGGAGGGAAGGGGGAGGCAGAGAGGGAGGCGGGGTCTGGGAACTCTGCCCGCGCCCCCAACGCGCCAGTCCCGGGGCTGCAGGGAGCGCAGCGCGCGCCACCCGGCCCCGGCCACCGGACGCCCTACCGGACACCACCCTCCTTGGAGCTTGGACAACCGCCCGCCACGATCGCTGCACCAGGCACTGCTCCTACAGGGCTGGGCACTACAACGAGCACTACTTCCCAGCTCCGGACATTGCTCCCTGCTCCCTTCCCCCGGCCCTGGACGCTATCTCCCCCCTCCTCTGCCGGGGCCCAGACATCGAGCCCCCAGCGGGCTCTGGTGATAGTCCTCTTGCACCTCAGCGCTGGACACTGCCTCCTTCCGTCCCCTTTCTTTCCTCTCGTCGCACCTCATCTCTACCCAGTTCGGATCGGAGCACCTCCAGTTGCTCAGATTCCCTGCTGCTCAGGCAACGCTGCCCGCGCCCCCATTCCCAGGCTGCTCGCCCGGATGCCTCTCCCCGGGGGATTGTGGTGGCTTCTCTGCTGCCGTCGAGGCTTCACTCTTCTGCACAGGGACTACGGGGACGGCGAGCTTAGCGGGGACGGGGACGAAGACGAGGACGACGAGACCTTTGAGCTAAGGACCCCAACTCCAGCGGGCGGCGGGAGGGTAAGTCTAGAGGGATTTAGAACCTTTCTCACTACAACCAGCCGTCACGCCTGAGCCTGCTCCAAACGCGGTCCTCTTAGCCAACTGGAAATGTGGGGGAGATTCTTGTCTGAAGGCCAGAGCCCCAAGAGCTCCAGGGGCAATTAGCCCTACTTGGGATGTGCCTGTGGGCCTCGCGCCTCATACAAGGCGCTGTCCACCTGCTGGGGGCCCTGAGGCAGAGGAGGCGTCACGCGTGGCCCGACCTGGCCCTGCCTCTCCCTTCCCTGCCGGGCTCCTGTCCCATCCCGTCTCCTTCCGCCTCCGCCAGAGCCAAGGAATGTGGCGAGGCCGGCTGGGCGGCTGGAACGCCTGGGTTCGCTCTGCTCACAGTTCATGAGCACTGGGGCCAGATGCGGGAGATCCCACTGCGGGATCCTGGGCGAGGGGAAAAAGACATCCTAGAATTGGGGTCTGCATCAGGGACCCCACAAAGAAAAAGCTCGGGACGATGGCCCTTTGAGGACTTCTCATCCCGCCACTTGAGACAGAACTCTCTAACTTCTCTGGTGAGGTTCCTGGGAAACCAGAGGGAATGGGTGAGGGTCACTTGGTTGCTGATTTTTTTTTTTTTTTTTAAATCAAATCTTCCCTGGGAGAGAGACAGTCGGGCACAATTGGTGTGTAAGACTTCCATCTTTCGAGGAGTCGTCTCTCACGCCCTTACCCACCAGAGGCAACCAGGTTTCTGTGTGCTGTGGCCTAGGTCCAGTTCTCATTTCCCCCCACCCCGATCAGGGGTCCCCAAAAAGCCCGGTGGCTCCATTCCTGGGTAGGGCGGGCTGCACCGCAGCCAGTACAGGCGCCAGCACCTGGCGAGGCAGAGGGCAGATAAATATAGAGGGGAGGAGGAGGGAAGCAGGGGACTACGGTTAGGGGAGTTGGGGGGTGGGGAAAGGGATCATAGGTACCTGCCCTCTGGTGGTGCTCAGAACCTCCAGAAAAGAAATGGGTAGGCTCCCAGGGAAAGAGTGGGACTTGGAAGTCCCCAAGCTTCCAGCACGGGCAGGATCTCTGTCAGATAGGCCATGGCCTCTCTCGTGCCCCACCTCCACCCCCTTCCTAGGAGCTCAGGGACAGGTGTCCCTGGTCCTCCTCCCCCAACCCTCCTCCCGGCTTTAGCAGTCTGGGTGCAGTGGGACCATGGCACAGTTCCTGTCTAGCTAGCTTGGCTCTGGGTTGATTTTGACCAACCTCAGACCCCAGGTTATAATTGAAGTGCCTAGGCAGGGGTTGAAATGGATTGTATATGAGTAGAGCAGAATTCCAAACTACTCTTGGCCTGAAGAGTATGTGCTTAGCAGCCTCTTGCCCTCCGGAGCCCTAGCAAGGAGGTGGCGTGTCACTTTCCTCTGGGTTGTCTGCAAAGTAGCACACTAAGCTCTTAAGGAATGTCTTCTGTAAAAGGGTCTCTCTTCATTCAACCCCATAACCACTCTTGCCCAGTCTTGGGTCCTGCCCTTTCCCTGGGAGACCATCTTCTTTTTCCCTGGAGGTTCTAAGCAAAGCAAGGAGGGTGCAGGAAAAAAATTGAAGAGGCTTCCACTGGTAGAAGGGACTTCATCACTTCTCCAGTTCGGAAGATGGAGAAACTAAGCCCCAGAGATGGGAGGGGACTTTCACAAGGTATGACCGTTGCTTAGTGGTCCAGCTCTATCAGCGGAACCCAGGTCTTCTGACTCCCAGCCTTGTGTTTCCCTGTACCCTTCCATGGTTGCATTTTCAAAGGGTAATGGATATAAAGTCTAGAGCTCATAGCTCTTGGGCATTCTCTAGTGGTCCACAGAGACCTGTATGTAGAAGGGACAATCCCAGAGTGGCTCTGGGTCTTCCTGCCCGGTCACAACTGACCGGACTTCGGACACTCCTTCCTCAATCTAACCATTGGTGCTAGGCCTTTGAGTGTATTCCTGCTTATCTCCCTAGGGTTCCCTGGATGTTACGCTGACACAGCCAACAAGGAATGGGCCGATCTCAGACAGGTGAGCTTCTACTCTGAGTCTCTTAGTTCGAATACCGCAGCTAGTTCTCAGGACCCCCTTCCTTGGCATCTTCCCTCCCCGAATTGTGCAATAAGGGAGAGGCCTTGTGCCGCCGGACGCTGTGGTTTGGCTGGGGTCCCGGGGGGCGGTCCAGCCAGGGGAGCGGGGAGGAAGGGGGGTCCTAGTTATTTCTGGTGCAAGGTCAGAATGGCCCCGCGGTTCCCACAGCCTGGAGGATGGGTGCCCAGCCTGAGAGCATGTACCCCTTGTAGTCTGGGGAACCCCTAATAAGGAGGTGGAGTGGAGGCCCTTCAGCCTCGCCCAACTTTTCATCTCTGGTCCAGACTGCAGAGCTGGGAAGAGACCTGGAGCCTCATCCCAGACAAGGGACTTCCAGAGGACGACCCTGACGTCATTGTGAAAGGTAGGAACACCTAGGCCCAATTTTGGAGGCCCCCAAACACAGCCCTCCCTTCCAAGAGAATAATGTCTTCTCTTGTTAATCTCTTCTTCTCTATCCCTTCCCCCAAAGGTTGGCTGTACCGGGAACCCCGTGGAGGAGGGGCATGCCGCCCATGGTTGCTCCCGCGCAGAGCCTGGTTTGTGCTGACCAGAGATTCCCTGGACCAGTTCAGCAGCAGCGGGAAGGGGGCAAGGCGCCTCGGAAGCCTGGTCCTCACAAGCCTGTGCTCAGTGACTGGGCCGGAGCGTAGGCCCAAGGAGACCGGTGAGACATCTTGAGAATCTCCCTACCTTCCTGGTAGGGGTTCCAACAATCCCTGATTGCCCTCTGTGGCCTCTCTTTCCACCAGGTCTGTGGTCAGTCACTGTGTCTGGCCGGAAACACAGCATCCGCCTCTGCTCCCCGCGTCAGGCAGAGGCAGAGCGCTGGGGGGTAGCACTGCGAGAGGTGATTGCCTCCAAGGCCCCGCTGGAGACCCCTACCCAACTACTGCTCAGGGACATACAGGTAAAAGAGTTCTCCAATAAGAACCAAGAGGATTGTGGTCCTAGAAACTTTCTGGGCTCATAGAGAGCTCCCTTCCTCTATCAAGTGACCCTCTTCTTGACCTCTAGGAGAGCTGTGGGGACCCAGAAGCAGTGGCCCTCATCTACCGGCGGAACCCTATTCTAAGGCATACCAGTAGTGCCTTGTATGCCCCACTCTTGCCCCTGCCCTATGAAGTCAGTGCTCCAGGTGAGTGAGTGAACTCTAGGTCAAGTCTCCTTGATGGGATGGGGTAGACTTGGGGTAAGAACTGGATAGCTGGGGGGAGCTTTACAGATTTCCGGGTTCTAGCCATCTACTGACTTCTCAAAGTGTATATAGGTGAACCTGGAAGCAGTCTAGATTGGAAGGCAGCAAACCCAGAACAGGATAAAATCTCTGCCTCCCTCCAGCATCCACCGCTAAGGGTCTCATGCTGATTACTTCCTTCAGAAGCATTTACACTTTCTTATCTTTTTCATTATGCTCTTAAGACTAGGACACATCCCCTTTACAGGCAGTGGGAACACCATCGTTTGGGGGAATTGTGCTGGCCAGTTAGGGATACTTCTCTTCGCAAAGGGAGTGCTGACTGGCCCAAGTCATAAAGCTAGAGGCTTACAGAATGCCAGGAACCCTGGTTTTCAGTTTCCAGAGCAGCTTTCTTTCTTCCTTCCTTCCTTCCTTCCTTCCTTCCTTCCTCCCTCCCTCCCTCCCTCCCTCCCTCTCTTTCTTTCTTTCTTTTCTGGCTCACAGTGATGGCTCTGGGCACCCAGTTAAAGAATGTGGGGACGGGTTGAATATATGCTCCTAGTCTTTCTCTCCTTACTAGGAAAGGCTAAGCAGGCTAGACAGGGGCTCTCGGGAGGCAAAGGTTTAGAGTTTGAGTCTATGGACCATTGCTTTTCCTTTCCCTCGTACCCTCCTTTCCATGCCATCCCCTATGCCCTTAAACTCCCTCTGACCTTCCTCTGGATCGTGCCTTCCTCCCAGGGCGCTGCTCTGTGTCCCCTCTCCAAACCATCCCTCCACCCCCACCCTCCCGCAGGTCCAGGCTATGCACCCTTACGAGAGGAGGCAGTGAGGCTGTTCCTGGCACTGCAGGCACTGGAGGGGGCACGGCGCCCTGGGCCCCTGATGCAGGGTGTGCTCCAGACCTGCCGGGACCTGCCTGCACTCCGGGACGAACTTTTCCTGCAGCTGGCTAAGCAGACCTCTGGTCCTGCCGGTCCCCCTGGGCTCCCTGCTACTCAAGATCCTGCAACCTTGCGATACTGGCAGCTTCTCACTTGCATGAGCTGCACCTTTCGGCCTGGGGGAGCTGTCCGAGGGCACCTCCTGGGGCATTTGGAGAGGTAAGAGCAGAGGCCTCAGCCAAAAAGCTACAGGGCTGGGAGAGAATGGTAGACTGGTGTAATAGGTTGAGAAATGGAGAATCTATATCCAAAAAAAAGGATGAGACATGCCCAAGAGCTGGCCTGGTGCTAATAATATATTCAGTGCCTTCATGGGAATTACAAGATCATATCCCATGTGTGCCCAGGTGAATCACAACAAGGCACTCCCTTTGAAAAAAAAATATAAAAAGGCAGAATTTAAGAAAGCATAGCAATGTGGTTGGATTTCAGATTTTAATCACCCCAAGATCACAGAGCTAGAGGAAGTAGGCAGGGCAGTTGTAGGAGAGCAGGCAGGAGACTTGGAAAATAATTCAGTTCCATATAAAACGCCCGGACACATTAAGGTTGTAGTCAAGAAACGTGAGTTATAAGGAGGAAACTGACCAGATGGAATGATTTTTTTTCATGCTGGGCAATTGTACCTAGACCCTGAAGCGTGCTAAGCAGCTACTTGGTCATGTAAAATAAATTACAATAAGAGAAAGGGGAAAAAAGCCCTTGGAACACTGGTCCTTGGATTCCTTCTAATTCAGGACTGAGCAGGCACTCCCGGACTCAGAACTGGCAGAATATGCACGCTTCATCCGGAAATCTCTGGGCCGTACCCGGGGCCGAGAGCTGGTGCCTTCACTAGCAGAGATTTCCGCACTGAGTAGACGGCAAGAGCTGTTGTGTACGGTGCACTGTCCCGGAGCTGGAGCCTGCCCTGTGTCCATCAGCTCCCACACTACAGCTGGAGAGGTGAGGCCAAAGAAAGAATCTCCCTGCTTCCACTTCTGAAACTCGCCTTCCAGTTCTGTTTGTTTATCCATGGTACTGGTGGTTGAACTCGGTCTTCAATACAGTAGGCATCCTTTCTAGCTTCTCACAGCCGGCTCTGACGTTGTTTGCCCCTAGTCTCAGATTTGTTTTGTTGGAAAGCCAGCGATTGGTGGTGATAAAAACTATGGGACCCTCTCCAGTAGGATCAAAGGACTCCCGAGTGATCTTTCGTCTTCCTCTCTTCTTTCTAGGTGGCTCGAGAGTTGGTGGGTAGGCTAGGTTTGGCCAGGAGCCGGAACGCATTTGCTTTGTATGAGCAGCGGGGAGCCCAGGAGCGAGCCCTGGCTGGGGGGACCCTCGTGGCCGACGTGCTCACCAGGTTTGAGAAGTAAATGTCCAGCCCCAGCCCTGCTCTGTATTAGCCAATCCATTTAGCTTTTGTCTATCACTGAGCACGTTTATCTAGGTGTGCCAGTAGCTTGCTGATCCGCAGACAAGTCCTTACCCGCCGGTGGTGTGTAGTCTGATTTAAAAAGCTCGCCAGGGTCCCGCCCCCAAACCTGTCTTGGCCCCGCCCCTTTTCCCCACTGGCCTGCGTCTAAAGACCACTGCTTCCCTGTCTCAGCACATCTTTTTCCTTTCTGCAGTTTGACCTCAGAAGAAGCGGGACTGGAGGATTCGCCCGACTCCGGGTGGAGACTGTGTCTTCGTCTTCACGGACCTCTGCACCCAGAAGGGCTATCTCCAGAGGGTCACGAATTGCCTTTCCTCTTTGAGCAGGTGGGATCTCTGGTTTTCACGCCTCCAGACCCACCAAACCGACCAAAGCTTGAGCAACTCTTATTCCCAACCATCTTCGTTTAATAATTGTGGCAACCCCACGGGAGATTTTCCCCAAACCCAGACCTCCCCAGATTCCATACCCGGAGGTGTCTTTACAGCTTCTCCACTGACGCCACGTGCCTCCCTTGCAGGCTCATGCTCTGCTACTGCGCGGCCGGCCGCCCCCACCCGACGACACGCTGCGCGCCCTGGGGGCGCTGCGCCTGCAGAGTTTGCACCGGGACTTTTCCCCGCGGGGGCCCCTGCCTCTCCTGAACCGTCTGCTGCCACCCCCAGCCCCGCCGCGCGAACAACCGCCACGCCCTACCCGGAGGCCACCGCCCTCTGCCGCCCTGCTGGCTGGGGCGCTATGGAGCCCCGGCCTGGCCAAGAGACGGGCGGAGCGTGCCCGGCGCGGCGGGACCGGCCGCTCGACGGGAAGCACGGCCCAGGTGGGAGGAGGCGGCGCCAGCACGACGGCCGCGGTGCTGGGCGGCTGGAAGCGGCTGCGGGGCATGGGTCAAGCTGAGGCCATGGCTGCCTACCTGGCTCTGGCGGCGCAGTGTCCGGGGTTCGGCGCTGCTCGGTATGACGTTCTGGAGCTGAGCACGGTGAGGGGGAGAAGGGAGAAGGGGACTCTGGTGGTCCAAGCCCCGACTTTTATCCCAGAGCTACAGGGCCTCCCTCTGTATCCCCAATGAGGGTCATTTCATTCGCCACATCTAGACCAGCTAGCTGCCCATCTCAAACCCCTGGGCGCTTAGGCTTTTGGGCTGGCACCTCCAGGTGCTTTTGGCCATTCCACACCTGTGCTGTCAATCAAGGGTCAAGGAAGCTTCCGGATCACAGCCATCTCCTTTACCAGAAATAAAGATGCAGCAGCCCTGCCTTCGATCCTGACCCTGCCCATATCTTTGCAGGAGCCTGGTGGAGGTGCTCCACAGAAGCTATGCCTGGGTCTGGGGGCAAAGACCATGTCGCTCTCCAGGCCTGGTGAGACAGAACCCATCCACAGTGTCAGCTATGGTCATGTGGCAGCCTGCCAGCTAATAGGCCCTCACACCTTAGCACTGAGGGTGGGTGACAGCGAGCTCCTCCTGCAGAGTCCCCAGGTGAGAAGAGTGGTTGCTGAAGAGAAAACACTGGTGTATGTACAGCTGTGGAACTGGGGTTCCAGCTGTGGTCAGAAGCAATCTTAAAGAGCTTCCAAGGGATTTGGGGGAGTCAAATGATAGACTAAGACTAAGATAGTACAAAGAGTAACTGGACAGGAATCCACTGGAGAGTCCTGAAGCAGTGGGTAAGTGGGGAGGGATTCTCACAAAGATAGCCTTAAGATGCTGGGGGGGGGGGAAGATTGGGGGTGTCACAAAGGCAAGGGCCAGGGTGAGGCTAGCACTGGGGGAAGGGGGGAGGATGAATGTGAGGGGAGAGAGGTGAAAGGAAAGAGGAGGTTGCCAGACCTGGAGCATGCAGGAACCTACCTAGTGGAAGCTTGAGCCCTAGTGCTTAGGAAGATGGAAAAAGAGAGCCCAGTGGGCCCCGTTACCCATTGCCCTCTGCCCTCTGTTAGGTGGAAGAGATCATGGAGCTGGTGAATGCCTACTTGGCCAACCCCTCCCCTGAGAGGCCCTGCAGCAGCTCCGGTTCTCCAAGCCAAGACCTGCCGGACACCTCCCCTCCCAGCCAGCACCAAGTTCTGGAAGAGCCCCAGGGACAGTCTGGCTGCTTGAGGCAGCTGCAGGACTAAGCCTGCCAAGAGGTCAGGACTTTTCTTTTGCCTCCAGCCAGAGATGGGAGTGCTCTGAGATTTGAGGCAACCATGGACCCTTTTTGGCCCTGCAGGGACAGGGTACACCCACACCCGAGGGCAGCGATGGGTGTGGACAGTTTTCTAGTTTGTTTCTTAATTTATTTGTAGAAGAAAAAAAATCGTTATTTACACAAAGCCTTCCTGTGGGAGTGTTGTCGGTGGGAAAAGTTGGAGCTGCATGGCTCAGAACAACCCCCCTTCCCCCTTTCCAGGACACCCACACACTGGGCTTTTACCAGGCACCGAGGGGGGGAGTCTGGTTACCACAGAGCTCCACCCTCCTTGACCTTCTGGATTTAACCTCCTCCTGGCCAGTATGCCATCATAGGATGGTGGGTGGGGCGGGCAAGAAGGCAATACTGGAAGCTGGCAATTACTCACCCTCTGTTCTCCATTGAGTGGTATAAGGGTGGCCTCCTGTCATCCCTGGCCTGCAAGGGCAGTGAGTCATCAAGACAGGCACTACCCAGGTCCTCCCTGGGTGTTCATTCAGCTCTTAGGCCTTATCTGGGTCCATGTTTGGTTGCCCCATGCTTTAAGAATGGAGAGATAGCTGGGGCCTCATACAGATGTAAACAGCTCTGGTATGATAGGTGCAGGCCTACTCTTGAAATCTTATCCTGTCAGGTTGGGTTAGTTCCTGGAGATGCTGGCAGTCCTAGGCAATGGGACTCCGAAGTCCTAGCTATTCCGACTTCCTTAGAACAGTATGACCCCTTTGCCCCTAGACCCTGTATTTCTTCCTTGAGTGTAAGGTTAAGGCAGCATCACCCAACTGGGAACGTGGGCACAGGCACTGAGGTTACAACAGGTCAGGCACTTTCAGTAATCCTGAGAGAGGGACTGACCCCTAGGAGAACATGCTGGTTCGAGGAAGGCAGAGAACCATGAAAACACACCAAGAGCTGGGCTAGGGAGTAAGTTGGAGCAGGAGAAGGCCAGCCTACTGCCTGGGTATGGAAGGTGTGCTCACCCAGCCCCCAGAGTCACAGACCAAGCTCTGCTGAGTTCATCCTCAATCTTTATTACTTTACTAGAACTAAACAAGCCAGTCAAGAGCCAGGAATGAAAAGGAAGAGATAGGAACAGCTCCTAGACTGGATATGAACTCAGAAATGTGAGGCGAAGTTGTGTCAAAGGGTCCGGGCATGGTGGGGGCTGTGCTTCTTGTCCGGGGAACAGCAGAGAACGGAATCACTGCTCCTGGGTGCCCCAGGAGATATAATCCGGCCGGGTAGCAGCGTGGTACTCATCGATGAGCTCCTGCACCACCTCCCTTGACCTGTCCATCTCCTCGAAGTTGTCCTTGAAGATGTCCTCTTTTCGGAACTGCTCCAGAAAGGCCCCCCGCTTCCAGAGTTTGTCATACTGCTGGCAGGAACTTTCAAAAAGCTAGAGAGAGAGAGCGCTTCAGAATGGCATCCAACACAGGACACAGAGCTAAAGGGAAATAATGACAGCAGGGAGTGGAGCAGAGTGGCCAAAGACCAGGAGCTAGGGGTGTGGCTCAGAGCAGGGAGAGCTACCCCACCATTCCTGGAGCCCTGGGTTTGATTCCCAGTAACACAAAGACAACAGGAGACTGTGCTCACCGAGGAGATACTGGTGTGGTTGGCCATCATGAGCCCGCTGACCCGGTGGGCTGAGGGCAGGTAGGGAGACTTCCTTGACAGGGCCACCTGGATGCTGGCTGGGCCCCAGGGGATGAAGTTGGCCAATTTCCTTTCCCGGATCCTCTGCAGGCTCTTGTGGACCTGGGGTGGGCAGAGAGGTGGTGGTTGCTTCTCCATCCTGTGGACCTGAGGGTAGGGGGAAGGGGCCTCCCTTACCTGAGTGGGGTCCACCTCTCCCTGGATGATGTTGAGGATGGCGATGTAGCAGTGGTTGGTCTGACGATCCCGGCCTGTGGACACCATCACGTTCTTGGGCTGTAGCAGGCGCCTCATGACATCCAGGACCGTTGTCTTCCTCACACTGGCCACCTGAGGGAATGGGGATTCAGAGGGACCAGGTCAGCAGTCAGGGAGCCACCCAGAGATGCATGGACAGAGGAGAAGAGTCAACTCTGTCCCCATCAGCTTGCAAGTGGCAGGGTCTCTGGGGACTGTCTTTAGATCAGGTCTGTGCTGAGTCTCTGCCATGGGGTTAGGATCATGGCTCTCAGCTCACCAACCCCATGCCCTAGAGCAATGAGCAGAAGCAGATCCCAATGGGCACTGTTCCTGCAGAGCCAAAGGTAGTAGAGAGCAGAGACATGGCAGCAAGCAAGCTGGTGGCAGAGTCAGTCCCTGAGTACAGAACCTGGGGAGGTGGGTGGAGAAGGGCTGCAAAGAGCAGCTCCTGG
>CM052710.1:19632453-19649271 GCA_028551405.1 Uromys caudimaculatus
CCGTCGTCCTGGAGTTTGGACCACCAACCAAAGAATACACATCTATGGACCCATGGTTCGGACCGCATATATGGCAGAGGATGACCTTGATGGCCATCCGGGAGAGAGGAGAGGCCCTTGGGCCTGAGGGTGTTAGAGGCCCCAGTAAAGGGGAATGTCAAGGTGGGAATATGGGGATGGGTGGGCAGGTGGGTGGGAGGTGGAATTCCCTCATAGAGGCGGGGATGGGGAGGGGATAGGGGCTTTCCAAAGAGGAGACCCAGAAAAGGGAAAACATTGGAAATGTAAATAAAGTATCCAAAAAAATTAAAAAAAGAAAGAAAAAGAAAAAAAAAAAAAGACAAAGTTCCTTAAAAAAAAAAAAAAAGTAAGCATTTGTTTTAACTGTGGTGTGTGTGTGTGTGTGTGTGTGTGTGTGTGTGTGTGTGTGTGTGCGCGCGCGTGCAATCTCCAATCCTCTCCAGGATTGGTCAGGATCCTTCATCTCCATGCCATCTCTCCAGCTCCTTTTCAGTTTTTATTCTGAGACAGGGTCTCACTGAAATGCCCAGGCTTGCCTGCCTCTGAACTGCATTTCCAGCCCTATTTCGTTCTTTGTAGCAGCTTTGTAATATCCCAGTAGATGAATAAAGCAAGTTTATTATTCATTCATAAACAGTCTCAGCTTTTATTGCTTACTCTGGCAAGGACAGGCCTAGTGACTCTCATCTGTTTCAGGGACTTCCTGAAGTTATTTTGAATTGTTTACCTTCCTCCTTAAGGAGCTTCTTCCAGGATGGAACCTGTTACTCAACACACTTTTCATTTTATTATAGATTGTTGTACCAATGTATACTGTTCTCTTTTTTCTTGTACCTAAATCTACACCTGGGCTATCTGTTGGTAATAGTTGTCAGTTCCATGGATCCTGGATGGAATTTATTGTTTCTAGTTATCACAGTGAACTCTATTGAACGTTCCTACCCGCCTCCCCCACCCCTCTTTCTTTTGGAAGAAAATGAGTTTTTTAGTACCCTGCAAGGACAGGCAGCCTGGCAGGAACAAGATTACTACCACCTGACAAGTCTTTTTTTAAATTTAATTTGTTAATTTCTGACTTTTTTTTTTTTAAAAGATTTATTTATTTATTTATTTATTATATGTAAGTACACTGTAGCTGTCTTCAGGCACTTTTTTTCTCTCTCCAGCCCTGCTCACTGTAGCTGTCTTCAGATACTCCAGAAGAGGGCATCAGATCTCATTACGGATGGTTGTGAGCCATCATGTGGTGGCTGGGATTTGAGCTCAGGTCCTTCGGAAGAGCAGTCAGTGCTCTTAACCATTGAGCCATCTCTCCAGCCCCCACCTGACATTCTACTTTTGTTATGATTTGGGGGGGGGGGTTCCTCTCTGAATTGACTGCTCTTTGGATTGTCTCTTTTAGACATTTAAAGATATTCTTCAGTCAGGTATCGTGGTGCACACTGGTAATCACAGTACATGGTTGGCTGAAATGTGGGCTGAAAATCAAGACACTGTCTTTAAAAAAAAAAAATCTAATACGCACACACATGCACATACACACTATATATATATACATACACACTTGCCTCAGAGTATGCCTTAATTTTTACACAGAAAAGATTTTGACAGGCTGCTGAGGTGGTTCAGTGGGAAAAGCACTTGCTTCATAAACCTGCTGACAAGAGTTCAATTCCCAGAACCCAAATGTAGATGAGAAACCACGCCACACAATTGTCCTCTGACCTTCACTTGCAGAAATCTATACACACAATAATAGGGTTTTTTTGTTTGTTTTTTTGTTTTGTTTTGTTTTTTAAAGAAAAGGTGGCACACACCTCTGATCCTAGCACTCAGGAGGCAGAGGCAGGTGGACCTCTAAGTTCCAGGCTAGCCTGGTCTACAGAGGGAGTCCCAGGACAGCCAGGGCTACACAGAGAAACCTTGTCTTGAAAATAAAATTTAAGGAAAGAAAAAGAATTTTGTTTCCTGCTCCCAGCCCCAGAGCGTGGCCCAGAGCGTGGCTGGCATCACCCCTGAACTCCAGCTCCAGGATAACATCTCTCTCTTCCTGTAGATAGCACCCATCTTCTCCTTCATGTTGTTCTTATGTTGTTTGTCCCAGAGTCCCACATCTCCCTATGCTTTCTTCCAGCTGTGCTCAGCTTGCTCCCTGTAGGTCTTCAATTCATCTGGAATTTATCTAGAGGCCTGTCGTGAGATAGGGATCTATTTTATTTTTTCCATATGGATGTCCAGTTGTCTCTGAACCAATTATTGAGAGGTCGGAGGCTCCTCCTCCAGCCTCTGGAACATTCCAGGCCTGCTTGCTCGGTTGTTTGCTGCTCCCTACAATCTGGCTGGGCTGTTAGCCACCAGCTGCAGGCTTCTGGCCTCCTTTGGGTCTGGCAGTCCAGGTCTGGCTGCCTTTCTTTGGGAGGGAGACACTGAAAATTGTTAGGCAAAGTGCCTCTATCAAGTCATGATCAGACAAGGGCTTTTCTTTCCTCTCCTTTCTCTTTTAAAAAGAGAACTTGGCTGCCGCCCAGGCTCTCTGCCTCGAATCTTCTGACTTCTGTGGAAGGCTTTAAATCACCCCCCAGCTCTCCCTGGCTCTGCTGTCTGCATCGCCCTGCAACGCCGGGACTCCTTTCTCTTACAGGTTAGTTAGCAATTGACCCCAAGAGGAAGTGCCAGAGAAGGCCTAGTTTCAGCCTTTGAAGTTGGAGGGTGGTGTGGGAGAGCCAGGGGATTCTGACTGCAGGGTGGCAAGATCTTCAGAGGCCGGGCCTTCCACTTTGCCAGCCTACTCAGAAGCCTGGACAAATGGGCGTGAACTCGCCTCCCCACTGTGTGAGCCTGGTGGGGCTCAGTTTACAAGCCTTTCAAGTAAGCTGTAAGCAGTTTATGAAATCTTGGGGAGTAAGAGAGTTGAATTTCACCCTTTTCTTGAATTAATAGCAGTGTCTTCCTTATTGCATCTTCTAGTCTGCCAGAAGTGGGGAGACTTGCCTTCAAATCCCTGTTTATAGGCAAGCAAGGTTAGAAGGTGTTGATCGTACTCTGACATGGCAGAGGTGCCTCTCCTCTTAGTCATGTGGAGATGGGTAGGAAACTGAGAAATCCGTGTGTTGGCAGAGCTGAGGGTGAACCCTCCCACCTATGTCTGTTGAGAACTGATCATTCTTAAGTGAGATGGAGAACGGGCACTTAACACGCGTGGTGCATAGCAAACCCTCAAGGAACATTAGCTGTTGTTATCATCGCTGGACGTAATCAGAGCTGCAGCATGCTCAGTGTTGCTACAGATGAACCATCTCATTCAGGGAACGAAGAAAGGGAATATTTAAGTAACTAAAAACAAAACACCTGAACTCAGATGTTTATGATTATACAGATTGGGTTTCAGATTTGAATTCTGCTGACAAGCAGAAAGCAAAGGTAGATGGTTGGTCTGAGATTCATCCTGGATTTCAAGGCTATTTGTCCATTGCTGGTGTTTAGAGTTCCTTGGCTCAAGGTTTTCTGATCCAGGTTATGATAATTATCCAGGATGTGGTACCTTTGTCTGAGGACTCAGCCTGCCTTTCAAAATACCTGAAACATTTGGAAACTAACAAGCGTGTCAAACATACGGGCCTTTTAGTGGGGATGTCCCAATACTGAGAAAACATGGGTTCAGGCACACCTTCATTTCGTTTTTTTTCTCTGCTTTTTGAGATCAGGCTCCCACTGTGTAGCCCTGACTGGCCTGGAACTCACTCTGTAGACCAGGCTGGCCTGGAACTCAGAAATCTGCCTGCCTCTGCCTCCCAAGCGCTGAGATTAAAGGCGTGCGCCACCACTGCCCGGCGGCTGCACCTTTATTCTGCCTGGCTTGGCTTTGCTGCATTAGTCACTCAGGCATCTTGTGGAGGTAAAGAGAGGTGGAGAGATGAAGATGGGACATGAGGCTATTTCCCAGGGCCTGAAAGGAAGAGCAGTGGGCTCATCCCATAAAGCAGCAGCTACATAAAGCTGCTCCCAGTTCTCAGGCCGGGAATCTGTTACCCCAGGAAATTCAGCTTTCAAAATTAAGACACGCAGGTTCTGCCAGTGGGTAAAGACACTTGCCACCAAACCTGAGAACCCAGGTTCCATCCTCTGGACCCACAGGTGGATGGAGAGAATCAACCTCCTCAAGTTGTCTTCTGACTTCCACAAACCTCCCGGTCCCATGTGTATGCACGCACACACATAATAATTTGAAAATTAAAGCATGGGAAATGAAAACAAGGGTGAGAAGAGGCAAAACTCTCTGTGTGAAGGGAGTTGTGGCAAATTCATATCTTGATTATGAGACAGACTTTCTGTGCTGTGCTGTTTGCTTAAGGAAGAGGAAAGAGGAAACAAGGCTGAAAGCAATTCTGTTTGTGGTCCATTTTCGAATTCTTTTACTATATATCTGCACTCTGTCAAGGACTCTGTTTTAAGCTGTCGAGTCTTGATAATGAACCCATCTGCTCATAGTCTTGTGAGGAAATAAACTTGCAAATGTGCTGGACCTGACTTCAGTGAAAAGAGGTTGAACTTGGTAAGGTGGGAATAACCAGGAAAGACTTTCTGGAGGAGGTGGCACCTGGCATCATCGTCGTCGTCGTCGTCATCATCTTGGATAAACGGTTCATAATAAATTATATGATATTCAGTCAGAAATGTACAGATTTAGGGCTGGGGAGATGGCTGAGTGGATTAAACACTTACCTTGCAAGCAGGAGGACCAGAGCTTGGATCTCCAAACTCCTGTAAAAGTCGGCCAGGTGTCATGGCTGCCTACAATCCCAGCACTCAGGGCACAGACACTGGGCATTCTGAAGGGCAAGCTGGCTTGCGAGACCAGCCAGAATGACCAAACTCCAGGTTCGGTGAGAGACTCCAGCTCAGTAAATGAACGTGATGGAAGAAGACACCCATTGTCAACTTAAGGCCTCTACGCGTGTGTGCATGTGCACAGGAAACCTCAAACCCACGTGTGCACACACAGAGGAATACACATGCACATGTGCACGTACACCACACAGATACACATGCAAAAAAGAAGCATGGGATTGAAGGTGATAAATTGCTAGTCTATTAGTTGATTGCTAGTTTATTAGTGTTTATTAGTTGAAATGTGGCGTATTCCTGGACAGATCACGCCAAGCCCGCACAGTTCTCACTTTTGGAGGCCTTTATTGAAAGAGGGGAGGAAGTGAGGAAGAGAGAAGAGAGGGTTATGGGTCAGGGGTCCGTGTCTTTTATCTGGGCCATGACGTAGGTAACGCAGGTGGTGACGCAGGTGGTGATGCGCGCAGGTGATGCAGGTAACACGGAGGTAACGCATGCGCAGGCAGTGTACGATGACGGTTGCCATGGCAACAGATACAGGCCGTTCCTTGTCGCCTAGGGATGATGCCATCACTGGATTCAGAGCCCGGCTGTAAACAGCTTCTGATGCTAACAGTATTGATGGAGCATCTTCTGTGCATTATTTTTGTACAGTATTCATGGTGTCATAAGTGGCTATACTCCTGAGGGGAATTGGTGGTCTTATTATATAAAGTGCAGGAAACCCTGACCCAACAGTTCCACTTGGAGGAATCTACCCTAGGCCACGTGTTCAAAGATGCACATGCAGGGGTGTTTCCTGCGGTGGTGTCCATAACAATGAACACCAGCCTATATGTTCCTGTGTTCGTCAGTAAAGATCTACTTAAATATATTTTGCAAATCCTGTGGAGGAATGCGAAGGAGCTCTTTATAAGAAAAAAATGGCTGCCGGGCAGTGATGGCGCACGCCTTTAATCCCAGCACTCGGGAGGCAGAGGCAGGCAGATTTCTGAGTTCGAGGCTAGCCTGGTCTACAGAGTGAGTTCCAGGACAGCCAGGGCTACACAGAGAAACCCTGTCTCGAAAAAACCAAAGGGGAAAAAAAGAAAAAAGAAAAAAATGGGGGGATGGTGGTAGGGAGCTGGAGATAGGGAGCTGGAGAGAGGCTCAGCAGTTCAGAGCACTAGTTGCTCTTCTAGAAAACTGGAGATCAATTCCCAGCACCCACGGCAGCTTACAACGGTCTGTAACTCCAGTTCCAAGGGATCCAACACCCTCACACAGACGTCTATGGAGGAAAACCATCAATGCATATAAAATAAATAAATAAATCATTAAAAAAAGAAAAGCAAATAGGACCAACGAGATGGTTCAGGGGATAAGGGAGCTTGCCCTAAAAGCATGGCAGCCCAGGTTTAATCCCAGGAACCCATGTAAAAGCAGAAGAGAACCAACTCCACAGAGTTGTTCTCTGACGCCCGCAGGTCCATCAGATCCCCATCACCCCCATGCCTGGTACCTGAGAAGGTCAGAAGAGGATAGCAGATGCCCTGGAACTGAAGTTATGGACAGTTGTGAGCTGCCACAGAGATGCTGGGTATTGGACCTGGGTCCTCTGAAGGAACAAGTGTTCCTATCGACCAAATCATCTCTTCAGCTTCATATATAGACATATATACATATATTACACATATATACATATATATATTCTTTTTTTTTTTAAGCTAGGCACGGCCACATGAAGGCCTATGTAACTCCAGCTCTGAGAAGTTGATCAAGATCTTTGGGCCTTCCTGGCTGCCAGCCTTGATCCAGGTTGTTGAGAGACCTGTCTCAAGGGAAAAAATGGACAGTAATGGAGCAGAACACCAACATCCTTCTCTGGTTTCTGCAAGCATACAGAACACACATGCGTGTGCTCGAGATCCCACCCCCCAATTATCATAAAACTTACAAATATTGTAACAATATTTATAATACCGTGGACTTTCATGGTGATTCCACACATGCTATTTTATACAGTCAAAGAATATGCAGCAGAAGGCATCTGTAGTTTGAAGTTAAGAAGCTGGGCATGGTGGTGCATGCCTTTAATGCAAGTGCTCTGGAGGCACCCGAATTCTGTGAGTTCGAGGCCAGCCTGTTCTACATAGTGGGTTCGAAGACAGGCAGAATTATATTAAAAGACCCTGTCTCAAAAACTTATAAATCAAAAAAGTATAAATAATGCTAATAAATAAAAACTAAATATATAAAATAAAATAATAAAAATTACTGCTAATAATATGATAACAATAATTTAAAAATAAGTTAAGAAGAAATCTAAAAGAAAGACAAGAAGGAAGGTTGTGTCCTGATGGAACTGTAATGTGGTGTCTGGGGAACTTTTCAGAATGCAGGAGGAAGCCGGGCAGCGGTGGCGCAAGCCTTCAATCCCAGTGCTCGGGAGGCAGAGGCAGGTGGATTTCTGAGTTCGAGGCCAGCCTGGTCTACAGAGTCAGTTCCAGGACAGCCAGGGCTACACAGAGAAACCCTGTCTTGAAAAACAAAAAACAAAAAACAAACAAACAAAAAAGTCAGTGGGGGACAGGAAGTTGATGGGGCTTCAGCCAGCTTTGATTTTCACTGTCAAGCAGGACTGAAGTTCTGCATTCTGAGAAGGAGAGGGGAGGGAGACAAAGACAGGAGAGAGCCGGCAAGGACAGACGAATACTCCCAGCCCCGGGGATAGAGGAAGATCGCCAGGTTAGAGACTGAGTTGCCATGGCAACCGTCCGCAGCCTAGGCTTGCACTGTCTCCTTTGGTACTCAGCTGGAGGATTGAGAGGGCAGGCAGGCAGGGAGAGCCAGAGGGGCCAGCTGAAGATGACGACAGAGTAAAAGATAATTAGATCGGGTCATCCAGACTCCAGGGAGAAGGATGTAAATCCACAAAGCCATAGATGACTTGGGAGAGAGAAAGCAGCCCTACGCAGACAGTGAGACAAAGAGAAAGAGGAAACAGAGGTGCCGGAAAAGCAGTTACAGGAATACGCTGTCAAGTTTAAGGCTGAAAGCGGTGGGGTAGGGGCGGGTGAGATGGCTCAGTGTTTGAGACGGTCAACTGCTCATCCAGGGCAGTTAGGCATAAGAACATGTAGCAGACCAGAGTTTGATTCTCGGCATCCATGTCAGGTGTTTCACAAGTGCCTGTATGAAATTCCTGTTCTAGGGGACCAGACACCTCCGTCCTCCAAGGGTACTTGCACACACGCGCACAGACACCCCCTCACACACAGACACAATAAAAAACTAGAAAAAGTGAAAGGAAGGAAGAAAAATATGCCGGTGGTGGTGGTAGACGCCTTTATAATCCCAGCAGGTGGATCTCTGAGTTCGAGGCCAGCCTGGTCTATAGAATGAGTTTCAGGACAGTCAAGGCTACACAGAGAAACCCCGTCTCAAAAAATAAAATAAAATAAATAAAAAAGAAAGAAAGAAAGAAATACAGGGCTGGAGAGATGATGCAGCAGTTAAGAACACGTGGTATAAATCCAATGCTGGAGTTCAATCCCTGGAACCCACCGTGGAAGGAGAGAACTAGACTCCAAAAGTTGTCCTATGATCTCTGTACATGTGCAGGGGCACCCACGTGCCTGCGGTCATATGCATATCACGCACACACATACACTAATAAAAGTAAATAATAATGACAATAAAAAGCAAATTTAGGGGTAAGAGAGATGAGGATCTGAGTTTGGTTCTCAGCACCCATCCTGGGCAGCTCCCATCCGTCAGTAACCCTAGTTCCAGAGGATCTGACACCCTCTCCTGGCCTCTGAAGGCACTAGGCATGCAAGTGGTACGCATTCATACATACAGTGAAACGCTCATACACATAAAACAAACAAGAATCTAAAAAGTATTAAATACAGAAATAAAATAACATTTAAAAGTATAACGTTAAGGAGCAGCATTAGGGCCAGTCCTGGGATCTACCACTGTGTGGGCAACTGAAGTAGAGAAGAAATGAAGAACTCAGGAGCTGGGAAGTTCAAGACAGGCCATTCTGAGAGGAGCTACCCATAGGGGTGCATGAGTCACCGGACTGCAGGTCGCCTTGGGTGTGGAGGAGGGGTCTGGTGAGTGTGGATGTTAGGCATTAGGCGGGAGGTCCGTCTGTCCCTGCAGGCTCACTGCTCCTCCCTTGTGCTAATTTCGTCTGGTTTTATCTCCTGGTCTGAAGGGCGAGTCCTTTCACCCACTCACATAGCGCTCTGCCACATGGCTCCCTGTGCGGAGAACAGGAAGCTCCCCTCCCCTCCTTTTCTTATGATTAGGACCCCTCAGAGTCACACTGCATAAACTTCGAAATGTTCTAACCAATGTGCATAAGAGACACACCCCCACCTCTCCAGGAACCCTTGTTGCCAGAAGGTTCTGGCATTTGACTCAGTTCCCTTCAAGGCGATTGCCTTAAAAAATAAACAAACAAATATGAAGTTAATTCCTGGAAACTTCTGCTACAGAAAGTGGCAGAGTATGTGGTATGGGCCTCAGGGGAGGAGAATTTTTTTCGACAAAGCAAAGTAATATCCATCTATATATCTGTATCATGAGGCAGGATCTCATGGTGGTGGAACAAACCCATTTACCTTATGGCAAAGGAACAAGAAAGGAAGGGTCAGGTTCCCACAATTCCTTTTAAGGATGCACCTCCATAACGTTAGGAACTCTTGCCAGTCCCTGACTCTTATTTTTAAAAAGTGGGTCTCATGTAGCCCAGGCTGGCCTGGATTTTGCTATGTAGTTGAGGATAACAACCACCACATGCAGTTTTTATTTGGTGCTAGGGATCAAACCCAGGGCGAACAATCTACTAAACAATGAGCTCATCCCTGCCCCTTTATTGTTTGGGTTTTTTTTTTTTTGGGGGGGGGGTGGCAGGAGACAGGCTCTCACATAGCACAGGCTGTCCCTCTTGCTACATAGCTGAGAATAGCTTCGAACTTATCCTTGTGCCTTCACCTCTGGAATGTAATGATGATAGGACTACATCACCAAGTCTGGCTCAATCCCTACCTCTTTTTATTTTGCTATTATTGTGCGTGCGCATGCGCGTGTGGCTTGCGTGTGCTTGCATACGCGCATGCGTGCATGCCTATTATAGTGCAGGTGGGCCTGTGCCATGGAAGGAAGTCAAAGGACATCTTTCGGGAGTCAGTTCTCTCCTTTCCCTGTGAGTTTCAGTGACTGGACTCAACTCAACAAGCTCGGGATAGTCACTCAGACCACTGAGCCATCTCCGAGGCTTGCTGGCCCTAGTCTTTTTTTTTTTGTTTTGTTTTGTTTTTCGAGACAGGGTTTCTCTGTGTAGCCCTGGTTGTCCTGGAACTCACTCTGTAGACCAGGCTGGCCTCGAACTCAAAAATCCACCTGCCTCTGCCTCCCAAGTGCTGGGATTAAAGGCGTGAGCCACCACTGCCCGGCTGGCCCTAGTCTTAATGGCTTTTCTATTTCCCAACAGGGCCACATTGGGGACCAAGCTTTTTAACATATGGGTCTTTTGGAGGATACTCAAGATCCAAACTCTAGCAGATCACAGTGTTCTTGCTGACTTCCTAAGAGGGGCCCCAGCCTTGGTCTGCCTGTCTCAGGATTTAGCAAGTAAGAAAAACATCCACAGTGTGCTGTTTGCTTAAGCGGCTGTTAATTGGGCATTCTGTTGACTGCAGCTGAATGCATTCCTGCTTGATAGAGTCATAGGACCGGCGAGTAACAGAGGCAAAGCTAAACCCAGGTTTGCACCCTAACTGTCTGGAATCTTTCCTGGGCAGCAATGGTTCTAAGAGTGGTCTCAAGCAGGCACCACCAACCCCTGGCAAGTCTCCAGAATCCCAGTGCTTTGTGCTCATCCAAGGACTTCTAAGTCAGCGATCCTAGGGGTAGCAACCAGCCATCTGGTCTAAGGAGCCCTGCAGATGACTGTAGCACCTAAGAACTGAGAGACACAGTCCTCCGCCTGCCCTGAGGGCTGTGGGCCTCTGCACCAGCTGCAGCAGCAACACCTAGGAGGGTACCCTGCAACTGCCTCATCTCAGGGCCCCTGCAGACCTCCTGGATCTGGACCTGCGTTTTTAGGAGATCTTTGAGTCATATGCACCTGCACTGCACCCCAGTATGTTGTGGTTGGCAAGGCTTCTCTGTGTAGTTTTGGCAGTGCTGGAACTCACTCTGTAGACCAGGCTGGCCTCGAATTCACAGAGATCCACCTGCTTCTGGCTCCCAAGCGCTGGGATTAAAGTTGTGTGCCACCACTGCCCGGCTCAAGAAACAGGGACTTTCCCTGGGCGGTGGTGATGTATGTCGTTAATCCCAGCACTGGGGAGGCAGAGGCAGGTGGATCTCTATGAAATGTGAGGCCGGCCTGGTCTACAGAGTGAGTTCTAAAACAACCAGAGCTACACATTAAAATCCTGTCTTGAAAAAAAACAAGGTGAAAAAGAAAGAAAGAAAGAGGGAAGGAAGGAAGGAAGGAAGGAAGGAAGGAAGGAAGGAAGGAAGGAAGGAAGGAAGGAAGAAAAGAAAAGAGAACAGAAAACAGGGACTCCCAACCACATTGCAGCATGCCTTTCAACTAGCCAGTCAACTCCCGGGATCCACTTGTCCCTGTACCCCAGTGCTGGTGTTTCAGGGACACAGAGCTATGCTCGCTTTTTATGTGGGTGCTGGGGAAATGAACTTGGGATCTTCTGCTTGCAGAACAAGCTTTCTTACCAACTGAGCCATCTCCTTATTCCACTGTGTCTGCTTTTGTGTTATTTATTAGAACCCCATGATGTAGTTTTTGTGACTCTGTGATAGTTTTCAACTCTCACCTCCCAGCAGAACCATAATAGATAATTTCCCAGTCTTCATTTAGGTCCACTGTGGAAAACACACTTTTGCAGTTGTTTGTGGTGGCACACATCTTTGATTTTAGCACATGGGAGGCAGAGGCAGATCTCTGAGTTGAGTTGGAGGCCAGCCTGGTCTACAGAGTGAGTTCTAGGACAGCCAGGACTACACAGAGAAACCCTGTCTCAAAAAAAAAAAAAAAAAAAAGAAAGAAAGAAAGAAAAGAAAGAAAGAAAGAAAAGGACAGCCCCTCCCCCCTTATACTGTTCCTTGAGTTGTATTTAATTTCCAAAATCTTAATGTTCTTTAATTGTACCCAGTGATGAAGCAGCTTCCCGAGGTTGCTGCTGTTTCTGACCTTCTCTTTCTGGCCTTTGTGTAGAATGAGGATGGATTCTGTCCGCTCCGGTGCAGCCAGCATGCATCCTGCAGTTGATTCATTGCAGGGGCAGTGACAGCATGCTACAGCTGGACCGGACTTGGAGATCATTTATTAATTAGGCCTTCCGAGCCCTGCCCCCAGTGTTCACACAGGAAATGATGTCATACAGCAGGGAGGTAGAAGCAGCTTGTCCTGGATGGGCTGCTAGAGGCAGCAAGCACAAAGGTGAGGGGTCTCAATGTCGCTCACAAGCCCAATTCACCTTTTCATTTCATGAGCGAGGAAAAGAGCCTTTTTTTTGGAACAGAGTCTCATGTACCTTAGGCTGGTTTTAAACTCCTGGTCCACCAAGCTCCTCCTAAGTGCTGTGATTACAGTCTCGTGCCCACCACACCCAGCTCTCATGGAGAGCAGCAGCTGTGGTTGGCCTGCCTAGTGCCTTCTCGTACCTACCTACTGTGAGTAAGACTTTGGCTGTTGACCCTGGAGCTCAGCAGCTCTGCCTTGTAGAGACTGTCACATGTGGATGTGAGATGCCTCTGAAGAGTCCCCAGTGGTGAGAGCTGTTAAAATCGGCACCTTGGTGATGAAGCAGGAAGCAAGTGAACCAGGAAGTTCCCAGGGTGGACCAACACCGGACAGGTTGGAACTGGTCCCTGGTTGGGTCACCCTGTGCTCTAATAATAAGGAGCTGATAAACCAAGGGACCCTAGAAACAGAGCCACATGCAGGATCCTGCTGTCTTCTGCTGTACACCCCTGTTCATAGCTCCGGAGACACACAAGTGGCTTGAGGTGTTTTCTGCTGTTCTCAGGTGTTGGAACCACAGTGATTTTAATCTTGAGTTCCCTCATCTAGCAGGCTTCCTCCCTCAGAGCCTATCTGGAAGTGACTGCAGTACAGAAAAAAAAATCTTATACAGAAAAAATTCTTATTGTAGTCCCTGTTGGCTTTTACTTGCTAATGAAGAGATGTCTTGTTTTATTTTATTGTTTTAAGGAAGAAATAATTTTTTCTGTTTATAGAAAACATGACTGGGGGCTGGAGAGATGGCTCAGTAATTAAGAGCACTAGCTGCAGTTCCGAAGGACTTGGGTTCAACTTCCAGAACCCTCACAGCAGCTCACTATTTGTCGCTACAGTGCCAGGGGATCTGATGTCTTCTTCTGGCCTCCAAGGGCACCAGACATATGGTAGGTCTTGGATCATAACTAGTTGGCCAACTCTTGATGTGCATTTGTGCAGACCTGGTATTGCACATGGTTCCCCTGAAGCTGAGCATCCTAGCAACCTCTGTGTGCTTTTAAAATGCATCTCAACCGTATAATAGCAGACCCCTTCTAGAGATGCAGCCCATTTTGCAAACCACCCTGCACCCCTAATGAGACTTAAGTGTTCCCCTCCAGTTCCTCCAGTGTTTTGTCCAACCTCCTCATCAGAGCCCTAATCACACAGCAATTGATGAGTTATTTACACTGACAGGAGAACAATGGGCAGAGGAATTTTACGGCTGTGATATCTTACCCATCTTTGTTGTCTTCAGCACCTAACAGGTGTCTACAAATTAGTAGTCCTTCAATAAATATTTGTCTGAATGAATGGATGATGAAACCAAGAGCCAGGGACAGGAAGTGACCTGCCCAAGATCACAAATCTACTAATAACAACTTTCTGAGAGCAAGATTACCAAGACATTTTAATTGAACTGCACTATTTGAGACAGTTGTAAGACTGGGTATGGTGCACTGACTTGTAATCCACCACTTAAGGACATGGAGGAGAAAAAAAAAAAAGGACATGGAGGAGGAGGACCTAATTTTCTTTTTCTTTTCTTTCTTTCTTTTTTTTTTTTTTTTTTTTTTTGGTTTTTCGAGACAGGGTTTCTCTGTGTAGCCCTGGCTGTCCTGGAATTCACTCTGTAGACCAGGCTGGCCTCGAACTCAGAAATCCACCTGCCTCTGCCTCCCAAGTGCTGGGATTAAAGGCGTGTGCCTCTACCGCCCGGCTAGAGGACCTAATTTTCAGGCTAGCCTGGGGTACATATTGGGACCCTGTTTCACAGAAGGAAAGAAGGGAAAGACGGGGGGGGGGGGGGAATGTCAGAGGCGAGAATTGGGGTGTATCTTGGCTATCTATCTATCTGTCTATTTTGGTACAGGGTCTGTAATGTAACCCCAGCTGTCCTATGTAGACAGGCTGATCTCAACTAGATTCATCTACCTTTGTCTCCTGAGTACTGAGATTAAGAGTATAGTCACAGCCGGGCAGTGGTGGCGCACTCTTTTAATCCCAGCACTCGAGAGGCAGAGGCAGGCAGATTTCTGAGTTCGAGGCCAGCCTGGTCTACAGAGTGAGTTCCGGAACAGCCAGGGCTATACAGAGAAACCCTGTCTTGAAAAAACAAACAAACAAAAACAAGAGTATAGTCACCATGCTGAGTTAAACTGTATCTTGAAATAAACTTTTAGTGGCAGTTTTTTTCACAGAATTAGAAATTTGTGGGATGGGTGTGGTGGCTTATCCCTGTAACCCCAGTGTTTGGGAAGCTAAGGAAGGAGGGTTGTCATGAGTTAGAGACCAGCCTGGGTTACATAGTGACTTTCAGGGCAGCCTAGCCTGTAGAATAAGATCCTGTATCAAACAAGTAAAAATAAAGAACTGGATTGGGACTGGAGTGATGGCTCAGTGGTTAAGAACACTTGGTCTTCCAGAGGACCAGGTTCGAGTCTCAGCACCCCACATGGCAGGTCACAACTGTCAATAATTCCAGTTCTAGGCAATTCAAAATGCTCTCTTCTAGCCCCGTGTTTGTGATGTACACATTTGATCCCAGCACTCGGGAGGCAGAGGCAGGTGGGTTTCTGTGAGTTCGAAGCCAGCGTTGTAGTCTACAGAGTGCTTTCCAGACCAGCCAAAGTTACCCAGAAAAACTCTGTCTTGAAACAAAACAAAAATGCCCTCTTCTTACCTCTAAGGTCACCAGGAATGTGGTAACAGGCACACATGTAAGCAAAATGCTTTAAAAATTAAAACAAATATTCATAAAGACATATTGTTAGTGGGGCACTCTGAAGGTGGAAGGAAGAGACGAAACATTCATGGCTGTGTGGTTCTGCATGTGATGCTCAAAAAAAAAAAAAACCCGCCTTAAAGTATGTCCAGTAATAATTTACAACATCCAAGATGTCCTCTAGGGCCTGCCTGAACCTGTAGGAATGAATAGATCTGTATTTGTGGAAGGAGCTACCTGGCGCCTCACAGTTGGGAAAGACTTGACTGGAAGAACTTCCCCAGAGGGATGAAGTTCAGTAGCCTGAATGAGCTGTTATTTCTGGAAATTTCACCTACTATTTTTCAGCCAGGAGTTTGCTTTGTTTCCTCTTTGTTTTGCAACAGGGTCTCAGGTAGCTCATGTTGGGTTTTTTCCTTTTTTTTTTTTTTTCCTTTTTTTGGTTTTTCTTTTTTTCTTTTTTTTTTTCTTTTTTTTGTTTTTCGAGACAGAGTTTCTCTGTATAGCCCTGGCTGTCCTGGAACTCACTCTGTAGACCAGGCTGGCCTCGAACTCAGAAATCCGCCTGCCTCTGCCTCCCGAGTGCTGGGATTAAAGGCGAGCGCCACCACTGCCCAGCTGCTCATGTTGGTCTTAAACACCTGGTCCCTCCTACTGTCACCTCCTAAGCTCTGGGATTATAAGTACACAGCACCACTCTAAGCTTAGAGGAGAGGTAACTGAACTGGAAAGCAGCCAGACCTTGAATAAAGGGCGCAATGCCGTCGTCCTTTAGGGCATGGGCTGGGGGGAGGCTAGAATCCTCTCTGCTCGGATGAGCGCCCAGGCTGGTGCCAGAATGGAGGCTCCTTTGAGGCAGACAGAGTTGGCGTAGGATGCCAGCGTGGGAGAATCCTAGGAGCTGTGGCCTTTGAAGAGGTCAACATGACCCAAAAAAGGTAATCTGGCAGGTGGCCAAGTGGCAGACCTCACTGAGGGAGGCAGAGACTTCCCAGACTATAGATTCCAGAAAATTAGCCCCGAGAGTGTGCCAGTGTCCAGGCCTACTGGGTTTTCCTCAGCAGCTGGAGGGCATGAGAGACAAGGCAGACAAGAGGGGACACAGAACTGTGTGGCTGGAAGTCCTTTTCACCCACCATTATGAAGTGACAAATTGAGAGCCAGACTATACTGGCTGGCCCGGTTGTCTGGAGGGGAGGGGCCTAAGATCTGGGCTGGGGCCATAGGTGTACAGGTGAGAGCAGGAGGGTCAGCCTGTGTCAGTCAACATCAGAGGAAGATGTTGCCTCATTTGGTCACAGTGTACCAATGGCTGAGGACAAAGGACAAACAAGAGCACCTCATAGATTTCTTCTCTCTCTCTCTCTCTCTCCCTCTCTCTCTCTCTCTCTCTCTCTCTCTCTCTCTAAGATTCCATTTATTTTTATGTGCATTGGTGTTTTGCCTGCATGTATGTTGGTGTGAGGGTACCAGATTCACTGGAACTGGAGTTACAGGCAGTTGTGAGCTGCCACAGTGTGGTTGCTGGGAATTGAACCAGGGTCCTCTGGAAGAGCAGCTAGTGCTCTTAACCTCTGAGCCATCTCTTCACCCCCCACCCCCTTCATGGATTTTATAACTCCTTTTTTTTTTTTTTTTCTGAAATGAGGTCCCGATATATCGCCCAGGTTGGCTTTAAGCTCACTATGTGTCCTTAGATAAC
>CM052710.1:19658586-19769546 GCA_028551405.1 Uromys caudimaculatus
GGCAGCAAGCAAGCTGGTGGCAGAGTCAGTCCCTGAGTACAGAACCTGGGGAGGTGGGTGGAGAAGGGCTGCAAAGAGCAGCTCCTGGAAGAGTGTGGAAAAGGGAAAGGCCACAGTTCTGGGACACTGGGGGGGCGCTTACTGACTGGTCCGTGGTGAGGGGGGTATAGCCGGTCATGAGGAAGTGCAGCCGAGGGGTGGGAATGAGCGAGGCGATGAGGCCGATGAGGTCATTGTTCATGTATCCGGGGTAGCGCAGGGTGGTGGTGCTGGCTGACATGATGGTGGACACCTGGGGACAGGAGATACTGTGTTATGGGACTTGATGGAGGTGGAGCATCCCTCCTCTGATGACCCTCTCATAGGCAGAGGGCTGGCATTCCCGGAGTGGGACTCACCAGCTGGTTGATCTGGGAGAAGGATGGGTTCTGGATGTGCAGGCGGTCTGTGGCGATCAGGTTCAGGGCGGTGTTGTCCAGCACCACCTAGAAGGGAGAGCAAAGCATTAAAGATTTATGAAGACAAGAACGTAAGGAACTTGGCCTGAGTCTCGCCTTGAGCCTAATGGTCAGAAACACTCATTCCAAAGGGCCTTTCTCAAGCTTACACAAGAGAGCTCAAAATGAAAATGAACAGACAGGGGGATGGGAGCAGGAACAAGAATCCAGGCCTCAGGGCTGGAGAGATGGCTCAGTGGTTAAGAGCACTGATTGCTCTTCAAAAGGTCCTGAGTTCAATTCCCAGCAACCACATGGTGGCTCGCAACCATCTGTAATGGGATCTAATGCCCTCTTCTGGTGTGTCTGAAGACAGCTACAGTGTATTCATATAAATAAATAAATCTTTGTTTTTTTTTTTTTTTTTTTTTTGGAGACAGGGTTTCTCTGTGTAGCCCTGGCTGTCCTGGAACTCACTCTGTAGACCAGGCTGGCCTCAAACTCAGAAATCCACCTGCCTCTGCCTCTCAAGTGCTGGGATTAAAGGCATGTACCACCACTTTCTGGCTAATAAAATAAATCTTAACAAAAACAAAAACAAAACAAAACAAAAAACCACATATATATATATATATATATATATATATATATATATATATATATATATATATATATATATATATATATAAAAAGAATCCAGGCCTCACCACACAGTCCGCATTCTGGGTCAGCCTCTTTAGGGTGAGGAGGGAATTGTAGGGCTGGACCACCACGTCACTCATCTCGTCTTGGTTGGGGAACACGGAGTATGTCTGCACTAGTTTTTTGGGGTACCTGGTGGGGTTGAGAGAAGAGGGCAACAGATTAAGAGATTTGGTGACCATTAACCTTCTGAATGGGTCTAGAAGCATTAGTCTGTGAATAGGAAAAGTAGAGTCAGGCCAAAAGCAGTAGAAGAGGAGAAGGTAGTTTTTGAAAGGATAAACCCTGGAAGGGCAAGGGAAGAGACCCTGTAAAATCCTAGGTTCCAGACCTGGACACATTCCTTGGCATTTAAAGCAGGGTCTACATGCTGGGCTCTGAGCTCTGCGAGTATTACTGGGCTTCTCCCTTGCACCTTCCTCCAGTTTCCTCACAGTTGGAGGGAATGGAAGGGCTACAGCACACAGGGAGCTAAGTCTGCTGATCCCCAAGGACTTTAGGAAACAAAGAGAAAGGACCCATCTTCACCTAGTCCCACAAGCACAAGCTTACCTGTCATTTAGCCGTTCCAAGAGGTAAGAGCCCAAGCCAGAGCCTGTCCCCCCAGCAATGGAGTGACACAGTACAAATCCCTGCATAAGAAAGTGGCTGTAAGTGTTCCGGTGTCTAGTGACAGGATTTAGCTTAAAAAGTTTAAGCTTATTTTTTATTTTACATGCCTGCCTGCATGCATGTATACACATGCATATGTGTGCATACATGTGTGTGCCTGGTGCCTGGAGGATAGAAGAGGGCGTCAGATTTCCTGGAACTGGAGTTATAGATGACTGTGAACCACCATACTTGGTGCAGGGAACTAAACCCAGATGCTCTGCAAGAGCAGGAAATGCTCTTAACCACACTAGCCATCTCTCTAGTCCTAACATCCAACTAGACACATCCCACAATGTCTTGGACTCTTTGTCTTCCCAAGTCCCCTCATTGTCTAGGAGACTTGGCCTGCTCTTCAATAAGACTCAGTGCAATGCAAAGGATAAATGAGTTAGGTGGTCTTGTACCTAATAGGTAGCTTTTAAAAAATTATTATAATTAGTGAGTGCACTATTTATGTGCAGAGTCAGAGCACAACTCTCTGGAGTCAGTTCTCTCTATCACAGGTCTTATGGAGCAAAGTGAGGCTGTCATGCTTAACCACAGGTATCGTCACCTGCTCAGCCATCTCAATGATTTCTAAATGGTGTTCCAAGTCTCCACATGGCCAGCTCCACTGACATTTCTGGGACACTCACCTCTAGACTGTCACTGCCGTCTGCCTCTCGATCTATGATGTCAAAAATATCTTCGTGGATTTTTTCTCCCTGAATAGATGTAGAGAAGGGTGAGGTGGGACAGAGCATGGGACAGGAACTGACCTCAGAGTAGCCACCTGGATACATGCGCGTGTGCGCCCGCGCGTACACACACACACACACTCTGTATGTATGCCTGCATGACAGAAGACAGCATCACTCAGAAGTGGGCATCAGATCCCATTACAGATGGTGGTGAGCCACCATGTGGTTGCTGGGAATTGAACTCAGGACCTTTGTGTTCTTAACTGCTGAACCATGGCTCCAGCCCTCCACCCTTGATTCTTTTTTTTTTGTTTGTTTGTTTTGTTTTTTTGTTTTTTGAGACAGGGTTTCTCTGTGTAGCCCTGGCTGTCCTGGAACTCACTCTGTAAACCAGGCTGGCCTTGAACTCAGAAATCCGCCTGCCTCTGCCTCCCAGGTACTGGGATTAAAGGCATGCGCCACCACTGCGGGCCACCCTTGATTCTTACATGCATCATAGCTGCCTCGCTTTGCACTGAGAAGTACTATAACAGTGGTTACAAGCAAGTACTTACAACCCAATGAAGGTGTCTATTCACATATAGTTTTGAATCACTGGAGCCCCTTTCAGGACCTTGCTTATGCTAGAAAGGCCTCTACATTTTTTTTTTTGGACAGGGTTTCATGTAGCCAAGGCTGGCATCAAATTCTCTATTTAGCTGAGGATAACCTTGATATCCTGGTTCTCTTGCCTTGCCTCCATTTCCAGTAAAAATCAGCTTTTTGCAGTGTTAAGGACTGAAGCCAGGGTTTCATACATACTAGACCAGTATTCTCCCAGTAGTCTCTATACATGTCCAGCCATCTCTACCATTGTAGCTCATGTCCACCTAGTCATGTGACTTCGGGAGATTTATCTGTTTCCTCACTTATAAAATGAAGTTAAAACACAGGTCCACACTCCATTATTTAATATTCACAGGGCCAGATATTTTTAGAAATCAAAATACTTCAGGTTCTGAAAGGTAGTTTTGTGTATACAAATATAAATTACTTATTAGCTGGGCATGGGTGGTGCACACCTTTAATCTCAGCATTTGGGAGGCAGAGGCAGGCGGATCTGTGTGTGTGTTTGAGGCCAACCTGGTCTAGACTGTGAGTTCCAGGACAGCCAGGGCTACACAGAGAAACTGTTTCAAAATAAATAAATAAGTAAATATTCATATTTAACAAAAAGATCATGTCAAGGCTGGGGATGGGAGAGATATAGCTCAGTAGTCTAGGTTTGTGTAGTATATGATGTTTAACACATTCCTAGAAACTGCAAAATAAACAATACTAATACAACCATGAAGGCCCGAGGTGTGTTATCAACATAGCCTTCGACACTGAGGAAGTATCTTTGGTTTCAGAGTTTTGTTTTGAGTCTGAAAAAGTAGATAAAATATCATAAACCCATAGTATCTACTTCTAGGGCTAGTCAGAGGTTTACAAAGCTAACATAAAAAGTACTTAAATGACTACAAGAAAATACTAGCTAAAATGGGTTCTTAGTGTACCAGTTAGCTCGGGGAGCCATGGCTATCTTGTTCCAGCACTCATACATCTGTGACCTAGTTTCTTCTGTAGAAAAATCACAGGGCCTGTGCCCACCCAAGGAGTTGAGAGCCCTGCAGGGGAACAGCAAATGACCTGGGAGAATCCGCTGGCCCAGTTGTTGCCAGCTCCTCCTCCATGCTCAGACAGGTAGATGTTCTCTGGGTTGTAGAGCTTGGCATAGGAGGAGTTGAGAATGGAATGGATCACCCGGGGCTCCAGGTCCAGCAGCACAGCCCGAGGGATGTAATGCTCATCATCTGCCTGTCAAAGGGAAGCCAGGACAGGCCCAATGAGCTAGCACGGGTCAAGTCCTGAATCCTCCCAATTCTGGCTCCTGCAGGCCCTCCCTCAAGACAGCCATTCTGTTCCCATCTGCCCAGTGAGTTTCCCAGCACCAGGTCACTGCCAGTCCCTTCAGGTCCCCAGGTTCCTGGTCAAGTGACTGGGGGTGGGGGGCACCTGGTAGAAAAAGACGTCCTTGCGGTCAGTGCCCTCGGTGGCGAACTCCTCTACGATGCCCTCGGGACTGATGCCATGCTCAGCACACAGCTGTTTCCAGAACTCGAACCCAACTAAGAGAGGGAGGCGGGAGGAGAAGAAAAAGGATACGTGGGTCTGGGTAGGTTCCAAATAGCCAGTGGGGGGGTTGAACGCCTGGGTCTAGGGATCTACGTTAGCCTTGGGACTCCCTAGTGTTCAGGCCAGCAACTGGACAGGGGAAGGTCCATTGGCTCTGGGCACTTGGGAATAGGGTTGGGGATCTCCTTTGTGGGGGAGAACTAGGACTCTGAGGACAGACCGATTTACGATCTTATTGCGAGGGCCTATTGGACCTAAGGAACCTGGCAGGCAGAGGGTCTGGAAGTTCGCTCACTTTGATTGCCGCACTGGCCCAACTGTAGGGTGATGATTTCTCTCGGCATCGCTCCTCAGACATCAGCGTTGCAGTCTCTCCCGCCAGCAACGCCGCCGACCGCTAGCGCGCTCGCCCGCAAGACGCATGCGCCAGACAATCCGCTCCACCTCTGATCTTTCTCCACTCCAATGGGAGCTAAGCTCTGCAGATGGAATTTCCTCCTTCATTGGGCTTCAGTCGTGCAGATTGCGCGTGCGCGGCTCCGAATCGCGCTCAGCGCCGGGAACGTATTTTGACGCAGCGTTCTCTTCCGTCTGGCGAATGCGCACAGAAGCTAATGCGCATGCGTAGGTGGGACGACCCGGCTTACATCCACCCCCCGCCCCGCCGCAGCCAAATCGCGCTTCTGCGCAGTTGGTGTTATTGTGACAGCCGGGCCGTGGCCCCGGATGTTTTGGCTGCTGGAGGGGAGATGGAGGAGGCTGAAGGGGTGGCTGCGGCCCCGGGCCTAGCTTCGGGGTTGGCTTTCAGGGGCCAACGAGCTATGTCCGGCTCCTGGGAGCGAGACCAGCAGGTTGAGGCGGCGCAGCGGGCCCTGGTGGAGGTGCTGGGGCCTTACGAGCCTCTGCTGAGCCGGGTGCAGGCAGCCCTGGTGTGGGAGCGGCCGGCCAGGAGCGCCCTATGGTGCCTGGGGCTGAACGCGGCGTTCTGGTGAGAGACCGGGACCCCTCGCTGACCCTACTAGGCGGGAATTCATCTGGTTGCTCGGGGGGGGGGGGGTCTGTCTCACACCTGCCCTGCCCTGTTTTCTTTCGCTACCCTGGCTGCTTCTCATACTTGCCTAATGATGCTTCACTTTCCCCTACTTCCCCTGCCTCCAGGCTTTGGCACCCTGGGTGCTCGCAGGGCCTTCCCGGCTTTCCTCGCGCCCCCACCCCTTGTCCCGGACACTCTCCACGAGCTTCTGGTAACATCCCGAGTCGCTCGCTGTAAGCCAGAGTGCCTCTTGTTAGCTAGAAGAAAGCGATTTCACTTTGAGACCATTTCTTCCGTTTCTCTTGCTTGTCCCAGTGTGGTTCCCAGAGATTTTAACTTATGGTGGGAGGAGAGGCGGAAGGGCTGGAAAAATGGTATCCATGGGTGTGAGGAGGAAAACAAGCTTGAGCTGGTTTATCACGGATTAGCATGTTAAGATACTGTCTCACCCAGTCAAGTTGGTGAAGTCCGTATGGAGTTTCAACTTGAAAGAAATGTAGGTGTATTAAGAAGAAAAAGAATTACAGAACAGCGATGAGATTTCATCTGTTTCATAGTCACTTAGAATTGCAACTCTTCTCTCAAGAATTAGAAAGACCTTAGCGGTGGTTTAAAGTTCAAGGGGTTTGAGGCTGAGAGCCTTGAGCTCTCTTTAACCGAACAAGAGGCTTTATGTTAAAGTGTGTGCTTCATTCATGGAAAAAATGAGACTACCCAGGAGGAGTTTAGGCTTCATCGAGTCTACCAACCATAGTTTGGGTATATTAATAACCATAATCCTGATTAAAATTCCAAGGGAACTGACACATTACTGAGGCCTCTACAACCAAAAGAGATGAGACTATCTCGAATAAGCCTGAAACAACAGAAGTGGTGTGTGTGTATGTTAGGGTTCTGGAACTCGAATCCGAGACCTTGTGTATGCTAGGCAAGTGTTCTAGCAGTGAAGCTACACTTCAGGCCACTATCTATTTTTGGTAATGCTTCTTTCTTGACCTCAGATACCAGCTTTCTCCTCATTGTTAGTGTTTGTCCAGGCAGAACCTCCAGGAAAAAGAAATCGATGTTTATTAAACCAGTTTTTAGAAGTGGGCTTCAGGTGTACATTACAGGCAGTTCTGACTGAACCTTTTTTTTTTTTTTTTTTTTTTTTAATGAATTAGGGCTTCATTACATAGCCCTAGCTAGCCTGGAACTCTGTGTGTAGACCAAGTTGACTTCAAACTTGATATCTACCTGCCTCTGCCTCCCAAGTGCTGGGATTTAAGGAGTTTACCAGTATGCCTGACTGATGAAACACGCTTTTAAAGATTTGTTTTTATTATTTTGATTGTGTGTGTGTGTGTGTGTGTGTGTGTGTGTGTGTGTGTGATGGTGGTGGGGGGAGTGTGTGCCAGTGAGTTGTGGGTTTCTGTGGAGGCTAGAGGCATTGGATCCCCCTGGAGCTGGAGCTAGGTGAGCTTGCCAGTGGGGGTGCTGGGAACTGTATGTGCTCTTAGCCACTGAGCCATCTCTCCAGCACTGGAACACGTTTTAAAACTGCAACAGTATTTGTCAGTCCTCAACAGTGTATTCTTTTTCAGTTCCATATAGCCACTCCACATAGCAGGCCTTGAACTTCTGATCTTCCTGCTCCCAGCTCCTGAAGATTGGGACTATTGACATTGGCCACCATGTTGTACCAACCAGTAGTGTTTACTTAAGCTAAGTCTGTGTTTAGAATCCTTCTCAGAACCCCTCTTGTGCTTTGGACCTCTTAAAAATTGTGACTGATCTTTATCTCTGGCATTTCCTGGTAGTTTGCCTGTTGTGTAGCCACTATACAGGAGGTGGGGGGAGAGATGACCCACCAAAGTGAGGGTGGTTCAAGACTTACACAACAGTTGAACTTGTCATTTATAGAGGGGACTCATACCTTGGGAAGCGTACGGATATTATTAATGTCCAAGGGGGTAAAATAGACATTGGCACTCATGGAATTGTTTTGGGAGAAATGAACTTCCTTCGAAGTTTGAAGGTTAAATAAACATAGTTCATTCGTCAGTAGTGTCTTTGTGATGTTGACATTTCACTTAGGAAAGTTAAGGATGACTGTTTAGATTTGCAGTATTTTGAAGTGTCACTAAGTTAGGTCAGAAACAACAAATCTGAAATACTTCTCATTATTTATTAGGAATAATGATGCATGCCGGGCAGCGGTGGCGCACGCCTTTAATCCCAGCACTCAGGAGGCAGAGGCAGGCGGATTTCTGAGTTCGAGGCCAGCCTGGGCTACAGAGTGAGTTCCAGGACAGCCAGGGCTACACAGAGAAACCCTGTCTCGAAAAACAAAAAACAAAACAAAACAAAAAAAAAAGGAATAATGATGCACCAAAAGCTAAGATGGTTTTTGATGTGTCAGAACATTAGTTAGTAGTACAAAGAAGTCACCTGAGTGTTAAGAGTTCACCTTAGGGTAATGGAGCCTACCTCCCAACCTGATGCCCTGACCCAGCTCCCGTAAGTTGTCCTCTGACTTACACACACACACACACACACACACACACTGAAAGAATTTATTTTTTTTCAAGCTCTCCAAATTCAGGGCACATAGTGCTTTTAAAATGTTATGCATTCTCTGGTGTAGTTTTCCCTGTACCTGTGAATATGCCCTCTTACTTTCTAAACACAGTAGATTCATAAAAGAAATTCATGTGGTAGTGTGCCACCATGTATTTCCAGGGTGTCCCCTGCCAGGTTCCACAGAAACTAGGGTGACCCTGTCAAAAATCTTGTAGCCCACATCGCTTCTGGTCCCTGATCTGTTACTGTCTTTAGGATAATAATGGTCTCCCTCTAAAAGCTTACGGTTTCATTAATCTCACCCCATCTGCAGGTAAGTGATCCACAGGGAGACCATGAAAGTCAGCAAGAGCACATCGTGACAGGATCAGAAAAGGACAGGTTCCAGGAACTTTGACTGGGCTGATGGGAGATAAGGGAGCATGAGGGTATAGGAGCCCTGAAGTGTGCAGGCACTGCCTGCCCTAACTTCAACAGCACAGAGCTCACAGGTGGTTATAGACTGTGGAGCTCCTTCCAGCGTTGTCCCTGTGATTCTAGGTGGCCTTCAGGGACATGAGCATAACCCACAGCTGATGCCCTGTTGAACTCTTGGGAATTGCTTCGCACTTACCAGTGTTACTCTTTACTCGGAGGGGTCTGTGTTATGGACTATGTTATTGGAATTAATTAAAGTTTTTGGTTTTTTGTTTTGTTTTGTTTTGTTTTGTTTTGCTTTTTTCGAGACAGGGTTTCTCTGTGTAGCTCTGGCTGTCCTGGAACTCACTCTGTAGACCAGGCTGGCCTCAAACTCAGAAATCTGCCTACCTCTGCCTCCCAAGTGCTGGGATTAAAGACGTGCGCCACCACTGCCGGGCTAAGTTTTAAGATTTAACTTTCCTTTAAATGATGAGGAAAGCCTTATTCTGCAGGGAAAGAAAAAAATTGACAGATCAGAGTGGTGCAAGCTGCTAGCCCTGGCACTCAGACTGCAGATCTCTATGAGATCAAGACTAGCTTGTTCTACATAGTGAGTTCCTGGCTGGGACCACCTGGACTGTCAAAAAAAAGAGGCAAACTTTGATGAAACTGACAAGTGTTTCTGATGATCAGTTCTTTCTTTCTCTTTTTGCTTTTGGGTCTATGCAGCCAAAGTTGACCTCTGCTCTTGGGAGTCTCTATTGTGTTGGCAGGGCTCTTTTGTCTGGTTGATAACCTAGCAGGCTGCTAATTATGTCTTCCTCAGCTTTGCCTCTCTTTGCCTTAAAGGTGGATTAGTCATTTGTTTGGTTTTGTGCTGGGATTAAACCTATGGCTTCATAAATGCTAGGCAGACTCCATCTCTGAGCTCTGCAGCCAGCCTTGCCTTGGAGTTTTGTCTGTAATTGTAAGGTTGGTGCTTTCTCTGTTTTAGGGTTGGGTGGGTCATTAGCAAGCTATCATTATGTGATATAGGTTGGGTTAATTTTTTTCCTTTTCATTTACTGGCTCATTAACTAGGCAGTCACAAGTGTTGCACAATAATAGGCTCCCTGTCCCTATAGAATGGGATGCTTTGTTCTGAAGTGCCACAGAGACTGGCGAGCTCTGTAACAACAAAGGAACCCAGAAATAGCATCTTCTTTGATTGAAAATAGATGTGTTGTCATTGTTTACAATTGTATGTGTTACTGTGGATTGAACCCAGGGCCTCCTGTATGCTAGGCAAACTATTATTATTTATATAACAGACTCTTAACTTCTGTTACTACTGGAGATCCATGCTATAGTTAACTCCCAGAAAACTATTTATTTCTAGGATTTCTCATGGTCTTTTTGAACACCAAATTGCTATTCCAAGGAATACATTTTATTTGGGCTGGCAGTTTAATTGGATTTTAGCCCCCAACAAATAAAAGAACTGTTTACAAAAGGAAAATCCACATGTGGTGGTACAAGCCCATAATCTAGGCGTGTGTGTGTGTGTGTGTGTGTGTGTGTGTGTGTGTGTGTGTATGTATGTGTATGTGTGTGTGTTATGGCAAGAGAATCAAGAGTTAAAGGTTATCCTCAAGCCGGGCAGTGGTGGCGCGTGCCTTTAATTCCAGCACTTGGGAGGCAGGGGCAGGTGGATTTTTGAGTTTGAGGCCAGCCTGGTCTGCAGAGTGGGTTCCAGGACAGCCAGGCTACACAGAGAAACCCTGTCTCGAAAAACCAAAAAAAAAAAAAAAAAAAAAGGTTATCCTCAGCTATCTAGTGAGTTATAGGCCATTCTAGGCTACATGAGACTATCTTGACACCTTCCTTCCCAAAAAGGAAAAACAGTGGGTATATAAAACTTTACTGTCACTGGTATTTTAAAAATTTCAAGTGTAGTGGCTGAAGAGATGGCTCAGGTGTCAAGAGCTCTTTTTTTTTTTTTTGCAGAGGAACTAGGTTTGATTCCCAGCCCCCACATGGTGGCTCACAGCATCTCCAGTCCTGGGGACCATCAGTCAGGCATGTGATGCATGTATATGCATGCAGGTGAAACATTCATACACATAGGATAAATTAATTTAAAAAATAAATAGAAATCAACTTGTGTTCCAGTTTCTGCTTACTAAGTTTTATTTCTTTTATTTTGAGACAGGGTCTCTGTATGTAGCCATAGATGTCCTAGAACTCAGAGTTTTGGTTCCGCTTCCTGAGTACTGATATCAAAGTTGTGCACCACTTTGCCTAGCTGCTTATTAAGTTTTAAGAACTGATAATGTTTAATTGTTGGGAATACATGAGAAAACTGACATATAACTGATAGAAGCCAACACTGCATGGCTTTTTTAGGAAGTAGTTTGGCAACATTTGCTAAGCTAAGTGATTAGCACCTCTTCTGGGGACAGGAAGGGACAGGGAGTGACTGATAATGACTGATAATGGGGATGCGGTTATTGAGGTTGATGAGGTTCCCTGAAGTCAGATAATGGTGACAGCTGCACAACTCTGCATATACTCCAGCCATTGAGTTAGGGGATTTAAAAGGGTCAATTTTATGGTAATGTTATAAAAAATAATGAATGCTTCATGACCAAATGTTCTACTTATTTAATTATAGATAAGGTCAGAGGTTTGTGTTTCATGTTGTATAGTTCAGCTTCTCTTTCTTATTTTCTTTTTAATTTATTATTCTTGTGTATGTGTACATACCGTGTGTGTGTGTGTGTGTGTGTGTGTGTGTGTGTGTGTGTGTGTGTGTGTGTGTACGTACACATGTACGTACGTAGTAGGCAGGCACTGGCCCAGGTGTGTTTGTGCCAGTCAGAGGACCATTTTGTAGAGTTAATTTACTCTTTCTGCTGTCGATTCCAGGGATCAAAGTTAGGTTATTGGGCTTGCTTGGCATTTGCTTTTATTCTCTGAGCCATTTTGCTGGCCCAGTTTTGGGTTTTTGTTTGTTTGTTTTGTTTTTTTAATTCATGTATTTTTTTACATTTTGTTTTGAAGTGGGGTCTCCTGTAGCCCAGGCTGCCTTACGCAGCCAGGAATTACCTTGAACTCCTGATAGTCCTATCCCCACCTCCCTGGTGCTGGAATGACAGTGTGCACACCACTGTGCCCACTTTGTATAGTGATTGGGCTCAAACCCAGGACCTCCTGCATAGTGGGCTCTAAGCCACATCCCCAGCCTTAGGGGTTTGTTGTTTGTTTGTTTTGTTGTTGTTTTGTTTTTTTGATTATCTTTCTGAGACTTGGTTTCTCTGTGTAACACTGGTTTTCTTGCAACTCACTCTGTAGTCCTGGCTGCCCTGGACCCAGAGAGGTCCACCTGCTTCTGTTTCCTGAGTGCTGAGATTAAAGGTGTGTGCAACCACCATTTGGCAAAAAAAAAAAAAAAAAAAAAAAGCAGTAATATATAATGTAATCATTTTTTGTTTGTTTTGGGTTTGGTTTTTCAAGATAGGGCTTCTCTGTGGAATAAGCCCTGGCTGTCCTGGATTCACTTTGTAGACCAAGCTAGCCTTGAACTTAAAGAGATCTGTCTGCCTCCACCTCCCCTCCGCTTTCCCCTCCCTGTCCCAACTGGTGGAACTAAAAGTACCTACACCATGAGAAAACATGCTTATATACTCAATAAAAAAGTTTTTAAAGTTAGGTATATTATATATGTCTTTGTTACTCTTTTCTAGCTGTGAAGAGGCACCATGACCAAGGCAACTCTTAGAAACATTTAATTGGGAACTTGCTTACAATTTTAGATGGTTAGTCAGGAAGCAGACAGGCATGGTGCTAAAGTAGTAGCTGAAAATTTTATATCCAGATACACAGGTAGCATAAAGAGAAAGAGACACTGCGATTGACGTGTGATTTTTGAAACCCTGAAGCTCATCCCCAGTGACACACCTCTTCCAACAGGCCATGCCACCTAATCCTTCCCAAATAGTTCCACTAATTGGGGACAGAGCCTTCAAACATTCTCATTCAAACCGCTACATTTTACTTCCCAGTGGTTTGTTTATTTACATTTGTTTGTTATTAGACTTGACTAAGTCTAGTCTTTTATGTGCATGAGGGTTCTTCTGCCTGCGTGATGTTGTCAGTATGTATATACCTAGTGCCTTCAGAGGACTGAAGAAGTCGTCCAATTTTCCAGGAATGGAGTTACAGATGGTTGTGAACCTCCATGGGAATTGAACCTAGGTCCTCTGTAAGAACAAGAACTGTTAACCACCCAGCCATCTTTCCAGTTCCCATTTTTGTGTGTTTGCGCACACTCAGGGACACAAATGTGGAGGTCAGAGGATAACTTGGGGGAGTCTGGCTCTCTCTTCCTACTGTGTGTTCCAGGGATTGAACTCAGGATGCAACGTTTGGTGGCCAGTGCCTTTATCCTGAGCCATGGTGCTGGCCTCCCACTGATTATGTTGATAGATTAAATAAAGGTATTAGTTGTTACATATGCCTCTGTAAAATAGACATAACTTGCTGGGCAGTGGTGGCGCACGCCTTTAATCCCAGCACTTGGGAGGCAGAGGCAGGTGGATTTCTGAGTTCAAGGCCAGCCTGGTCTACAGAGTGAGTTCCAGGACAGCCAGAGCTACACAGAGAAACCCTGTCTCGGAAAAAAAAAATCAAAAACAAACAAACAAAAAAAGCTACTAACTTTATCTTATGGAAAATGATGTCGTGCAGTGTTGAAATGTTTGTGTATGTGTGGTTTTTTTTTTTTTAAATCCTCAAAAATGCTACTTTCTGGTAAAATAAAACAAAAAACTTTATTCACTTGCAAGTTTAATAAATGAATAAATAAATAAAAATGATGTGTATATACTGTGACTGCTCTGAACAGATCCTTTGACCAGAGTGCCCTTGAGACCCTGCTGGCTGCCTCCCAGAGGCTTGGCATGTTCTCCTGTCTCATGTTTCCTGTAAATTGGCCGTGACTTCAGAAGCCTGGTCAGATCCAGATTTTTAATTCTCTTTTTCTCCTCTTTTCTTTTTTCTCCTCCTTCCTCCCTCTGCACCCCTCCCTCTCCATCTCTCCGTTTCTGCCTTTCTTCCTGTCGTACTAGGTAGCTAGAGTGTGACCACTGTGCTGTGCTTTTGTGTGTAGTGGTTCTGGAAGCAAAATAATAAGGCGGCATGCAGCCAGGTTATTTTATAGTGATAGACTCATTTTTATTTTGTTATTTCTTTTTGTTTGTTCTTCAAGACAGGGTTTCTCTGTGTAGCCTTAGCTTTCCTGAAACTCACTCTGTAGACCAGGCTGGCCTCACACTCACAGAGATCCGCCTGCCTCTGCCTCTTGAGCACTGGGGTTAAAGGCGTGCGCCACCACACCTGATATTTTCTTATTTCTTGCATTTTCTAAACCTTCAACAAATATGCTTGGTCTTAAAAGTGAGGAAAATCATTAAGAAAAAATAGATGAGCCCATAATGATCAGAAAGACACAGACAAGGGTAGTCCCAGGTGAATAATTCATGTGTACACATTCCTATTTGGCTGTATTTGTAGGTGCTTTTTGCTTAGTTGGAAAGTTTTTATGCTGATTGTAGTGTTTTGTATGCTATTTTACCAAGCTTCGTGGATTTGGGGTTTGGAGTAAGTGTGTGTGCTCACGCTTGTGTGTGTGCATTTGTCTCCTTGCTCTTTGCTTTATCACTTGTCATATCACTTTATATGCCCTCCTCCCTTATCATTACTTTATCCCATGATATTGTAAACAACTGTACTTTGTAAGGTACATGTCTTATTGCTTTGTTGTTTTATTTGCTTTGAGACAGGGTCTCTGTATTATCCCTGGCTCCTCACAGAGGTCTTAGTGGATCCTCTTCTCTTTGCCTCCCAATTCCTGGGATTAAAGGTACCCACTGCCACACCCTGCCTTTATTACTCTGTGCTTGGGCTGCTCGTCCATGGCTAGTACACCCTCAAATTTGTTCAGTTAAGTGTAGGCAGTGGGAATAGGAAGGTAGGGGTTGTGACAGGCTACTATAAGATAGTCTAGTTTTGGAAGAAATGATTTTTTGTTTTGAGACAAGGTCTCATGTAGCCCTGGGTGGCAACAAACTATGTAGCTGATCTTGAACTCTTGATCTTACTGCCTTACCTCCCAGGTGCAGGGTTCACAGGCATGTGTTACTGTGCCTGGCTAGAAAATGACCCTATAAAGGAGAGCTAAACATCATCCTCTCTCCTGAGTTTCTTCTTGTCAGCAGTCAGTGCTCTGGGAAGGGATGAGTGTAGTCTGGCTTGCCCCTCAGAGATCACTTGCAAGTACTGGGGAGCAGAGCCCTTAGTGTGGCATTGTTGAAGTTGCTTATTGTTTGGAAGATGTACTGACTTTGAGGAGGCTAATGACCTGGGGCAGCTCCTCAGTTTGCCTCTGCTAAGCTGTTTTCATTCTTTAATCTCTTGTGTGATTGTGCCCTTTAAGTGGTGGGTAGGAAAACTGGAACAGAGTTGTCACAGGTGACTGGATTCTTGATTCTCATTTCCTTTCATCCTTCATTTTAATATATTTTATTTTTAAAAGGTGTGCAGGTAGCATGCAGTGATGTTTATTGTACAGAAATGTCTGTAGACAAAATCTGAACTTCTTTGCCAATTACCATGAGTGCGTTTGTCTTCACATGTATGCTCAGATAAGACTTCTTTACTTCTGGTGCTGGAGATTGGTCTGAGTGTCTTGTATAGCTTTTAATTTTTTTTAAAGGTTTATTTATTTAATGTATGTGAGTACATTGTTGCCCTCTTCAGACACACCAGAAGAGAGCATCGGATCCTATTACAGATGGTTGTGAGCCACTATATGGTTGCTGGGAATTGAACTCAGGACCTCTGGAAGAGCAGTCAATACTCTTAACTCCTGAGCCATCTCTCCAGCCCTAGCTTTTAATTTTTAAAAATTTTACTATTTATTTATTTAGAGACAGGTTTTGTCTGGCTGTCCTGGAACTCACTATGCAGACCAGGCTGGACTCTAACTCTGTCTTCCAAGTGCTGGGATAAAAAGCATGTGCCACCACGTCCAGCATATTTTATTATTTGGAGACTGTCTCACGGGCCTACTGTGGTATTAGACACTCTGCGAAGCTGCTTGGATTGTTCTGCTTCTCCCTCCTGGCTAAGGATCCAAGTCAGGCCTTTGTACACCCAGACAGCCCTACCAACTGAGCACTGTCCCTAGCCTTTTTGTTTTTTATAGTATAAGAATTCTATCCTTAAGGCTTGTTCTGTGATTATATAACATTATTAATCAAGTATTGAGCTGAGGATATTCCAGAATGGTGACTTATGCCCAGCTCCTGACCATCTTCACCTGTTTGGTTAGCTGCTGTGTTAATACCTCGTGCCACTGTGACGTGGACAGTTGAACAGAGCTGCTAGGCAGGTGCTGGCACCTAACATAATCTTCTTGGCTTTTTGGCTAAGATCAAATGTGATATTTTATAGGTGATTAAGTCTGCTCTTTTCCTTTTTAAAAAAGAGAAAGTCTTATATAATCCAGCTTGTCCTCAAATTCACAATGTTGCTAAGGATAACCTTGAAGTTTTGATCCTCCTGCCTCTAACTCCCAAGTGGTAGGAGAGTAGGTGTAAGCTACCACACTGGTTTTATTCGATGCTGAGGATCAAACTAGGTATTCGTGCACGCAAGGCAAGCAGTTTACCAGTTGAGTTACATCCCTAGCTCAGGACATGTTAGCATCACATTATGCCTGTGGAAACAAATTCGTTTAAAGTTCACATAATGGTTCTATTTAGGGAATCAAACTCAGGGTCATTTGATTTTATTTTTAATTTAAATTTAATTTTTTATTGTTATTATTATTGAGACAGGTTTCTCACTGTGTAGCCCCAGTTGGCCTGGGATTTACTATATAGAACAGACTGACCTTAAACTCAGATTCAGCATCTGCCTCAGAAGAGTTGGAATTAGGGGTGTGTATCACCATGTCTGATTTTTTATTATTAGTGTATATATATGATTTTTGTTTGTGTGTCTGTTGATGTAGATGTATATATGAGGAAGTCAAAGGACAACTTTCCAAAGTCCTTCTCTTCCTCCACTGTGAATTCTAGGGATCCAATTCAGGTTCTCAGGCTTGTGCCATCTCCCTGTCCCTCTTATAACCTTAAAAGCTGTGTCTTACTTGGTACAGTGGTATTTGATTGTAGTCTCAGAATTTGAAGGCTGAAATGAGATTACTTCAGCTCAAGAATATGGAGACCAACCAAGGTAACCTAACAAGATCTCAGCTCTTTTTTTTTTTTTAAAGATTTATTTATTATATGTAAGTACACTGTAGCTGTCTTCAGACACTTTCTTCTCTCTCCTGCCCTGCCCTGTTCGCTCTGGCCCCACTCTCTGTAGCTGTCTTCAGATACCCCAGAAGAGGGGGCATCAATCAGATCTCATTACGGATGTGAGCCACCATGTGGTTGCTGAGATTTGAACTCTGGACCTTTGGAAGAGCAGTCAGTGCTCTTAACTTTCCAGCCCCCAAAATGGGCATTCTTGAAAGATGGCTATAAGCATGCACTAGCATGGCTGGTTTAACTCAGTCCTGGAGATTGAACCCATGGTCTTCATAAATGCTAGACAAGCATTCTACCAATGAGCTACATTTCCAGTCCCCTCGTTTTATTGAGGTGACGATGTGGTACATTTTTTGATCTTGCTGACCCTTGCTGTTGTAAGATAAACTGCACGTGGGAATGGGAAGCTGAATATGTGAAGTTCCTGGCATGCAAGCAAGATGACTTGGGCATGGATCTCCAACATTCATGTAAAAGCCTAGTCTGGTCACACATCTGTATCCCCAGTGAGGGGTCCAGGACAGGCAGATCCCTGGAACTCACTGGCCAGGAGTCTTTCCTGTTGATGAGCTCTGGATTCAGTAGAAACCCTGTTTTAAATGATAAAGTGGAGTGTCAGGTATAGTGGCTCACACCTTTCCTCCCAAGGCTCAGGCAGAGGTAGGCAGGGCTCTGTGAGGTTAAGGCCACCCTGGGCTACATAGTTGTAGGGCCGTCAGGGCTGTATTGGAAGACCTGTCTGGAGTGATAGAGATTTCTGGCCTACACACGTTCTACTTGATGTAGCTGAGGAGAATCACATTAAATAAGCCAGTCCCAGAAAGATGAATACCATATGCTTTCTCTCATTTGTGCTTCTTAGACTGTAGATAGCTACATCCAATCGTGTGTGTATTTATGACATGACAGTTGACGTGAACCTCTCGGGGAACAAAGAGAACTAATGATGGGGAAAAGTGAGAAATGGAGGGCATGGAGATGACGCATACTCCATGTGTAATACATACATGTATAAGTGTTCCGTGTAACATAATACCATGTATACTCATAAATACAAATCCCACTTGGTTAAGCTATATAATTTTTTAATATACTGTTAAATTTAATGTGCTTATATTTTATTGAAGAGTTTGCATCTTAATCATAAGGGATATGGTCTGTGGTTCACTTATATCTAGCTTCAATAACTAGCTGGCCTCTCCAAAAGCTATGTGATTTTTAACCACCGCCACTCTGTCCCCAGGGTGGGGTCTCAAATAGCCTAGGCTGGTCCCAGACTCATGATTTAGATGAAGATGACTCCAGACTCCTGATCATCCTGTTTCACCTCCCAAGCGCTGAGATTACAGGCATGGAGCAACACCTGGTTTTTCCTGTGGGTTTCTTTACAAGAGTTTAAGTATTGGTGCTAATCCTGAAGTACCTTTTAGACATACCTTGAGTGTTGGCTTTCTGTGTGACCTTAATTGAGTTGCTTTGGTTGGAGGGGGCAGCTCGGCTTTCGTCTATAATAGCATACCTAATTAAATTAAATGAGTTGTTATGTGTCAGTTATTGACCTCTGGAAATAAATTCTTGCTTTTGTTGCAACTTGTCCTTGCTGAATAGACTGAAAGGTTGGAAGGGTCTCCAGGAGGTTATTTGATTTAGTCTTTTACTTTTACAGAAGTTACTATCTCTATAGGAAAATAGCTGGGGTCCAGAAAATTAGAGTGACTTAACCAAAGTGTATAACTAGTTAATGTGTGAACAACCACCAAAACCTAGAACTAGAGTTCGGGTCTGTCCACCTAGCCCAGAGTGCACGTGGGTCTTTTCTGAACTGGCTTTATTACTTAGTGCCCTCTTCTCTTCTCTTTCTCTAGGTTTTTTGCACTGACATCCCTTCGTTTTGTGTTTTTACTTGCATTCAGCTTGATGATCATTGTCTGTATTGACCAATGGAAGAACAAAATTTGGCCTGAGATAAACGGTAAAGATTTGTAGCATTTAGAACGATTTGAACTGGTTACTTTTTAAGGGACATTTGCCTTTTGGGTTGTTTGTTTTGAGGAGTATGGGTTGCTGGGGACTAATTGTTGAAGTCTGAATTAGTTGCTTTAGGAGACATTTGAGAAGTTTAAGCCTCAGGCCAGGGGTGTGGGCGCACACCTTTAATCCCAGTACTCTGGAGGCAGAGGCAGGCAGACAATGAGTTTTAGGACAGCCAGGGCTGTGTAGAGAAAACCCCGTTTCAAAAAGACAAGACAAGAAAAGAAAAGCTTGTGCCGCATCTGTGAGCTGTAGAGCTGGGTTCTGCCCTTCTTTCTGTTACTACATTAATGCTGGCAGATCTGTGTCTGCCACCTGAGCTGGTGCTGCCGGTGTAACTGGCCTGAGGAATACGTCTTTACCATTTTTTGTTTTATTTTTTAGACTCAAATGACCTTATTGGATACTGTTAGCTACTGAGACAGCATCAATTTATTCTTATTTTATTTGAATAGGTGTTTTGCCTGTGTATATGTCTGGGTACCACTTGTGTACCTGATGTACACAGAGGCCAAAAGAGGACATTGGATCCCAAGGAGCTGGAGTTAAAGGCTATTGTTAGCTGCCACATGGGTGCGGAGAATTGAACCCAGGTCTTCTAGAAGAATAGTCAGTGCTCCTAAGTGCTGAGCCGTCTCTCCATCTCTTTCTTATTTATTTATTCATTTATTTATTGAGACCAGGTCTGACTGTGCTGCTTTGGCTGGTCTCAGTTTCATGGAGGTTCACTTACTACTTCTTTTTTGAGTACTGGGATTAAAGATGTGCACCACCATGCCTGGCCATTACTTAAAAACAAAAACAAAACCCAGTGTCTATGTAGCCCAAGCTAGCTTCCATTCACTGTGTAGTTTAGGGTGACCTTGAACTCCTAATTCTCCTGCCTTTCCTCTCAACTGTTGGGGTTACAGGCGTGTACTACCATGCTCAGCTCCAGATAGCATCAGTTTGCCTCCCAAGAATTTCTTTTAAATTATGTAATAAGCAATGAGAAATATAGTTTTCTCTTCTCAAAAACTATAGACACTTGAAGAAAAATTAATGACAACCCAAAGGATAAATCAGAGATATAGTGTAGTGTGTAGTTGATAGATTTATGTATGTTATCCCCAGTCAATCAATGAAAGTATAAAAAGAGAACACATTTCCAGGCAGAGCAGTAGCTTGCTTAAAGAACCACAGGCAAGTGAGGCATGGTGTCATTCTCTCTTTATGCCAGCACAACAAGCTCTCAGAGTCAGCCTCAGCTATGGAGTGAGTTGGAGGTTAGCTTGAGTGCACAAGATCCTGTCTACAACCACACACAAAAGAACCACAGTTTGCTAAGTATCTCCTGGGAACAGAAAATTGAGCATTTTGGTAGTCTGTTTTCAAGAGAGAACTTAGATTTGTAAGTCCTTGAAAGTCAGGCTTAGATATTTAGGTAGTTCGTGATCATTGAAGATCTTTTAAATAAGAGCTGCGTGCCAAGTTAAGAGTAAAGATTAATTTGATAGCATCTCATAGGGTGAGATAGAGTAAGCCAAGGGAAGCAGAAGCTCTGATAGGAAACTGCAGCTGTGTCCTCCTGGCTCCATGAGTCTCATGGTGGGTGTTTTGGAGAGTGTGAAGGATGGAGGGACTTAAGTATCGATACATAATAGATAGCTTAGGAAGAGTAACGTTGACTTGGGGACTTTAAAGTAAATTGCATGCATTTGCTAGCTGTAGGCAAAGGCAGTGGAGATCGGTTCAGGTGGAAGTCTGAAAGGAGAACCGATGTGGGTTCTGGACACGTCAGGTTGAGGTGCTGGCAGGATGTTCACACTACAGTATATAACTTTTAAGTACATCACTCTCTTTATTTTATAGAGTTCAAGAAATACCTGTAAATGTCAAAAGTCTGTATTGTTCAGAGCAGATAATGGGTATCTCTAAAGAAAACAAACATCTCTAGAGTTGGAGTAGTTACATCATGCCTTAGAGGCTTGGCACACAGTGATGTGTACAAGCAGTCTGACGTACTCAGGGGTCGGGTGGACCATGTTCTTAAACACCTTGGCTGGAAGCTGAAGTATTTAGTTGTAGCTCTTGCGGTCCATTCGTACCCTCTCCTTCCCCATGGAAAAACCCTTTATTTTCTCATTTGAAGACACATAAACTATTATTCCATTATCTGCAGCTTCCTAACTCTGGCAATATAACATGGGATCTCCTTTTTATTGGATATTAATGTTTACTTTTTCCTAACCATATTAAGACTTGGTCAGACCACCAGGCAGCCTAATGTTTTCATGTTTAGCTTTGCCTTCCAGCTAATCCTGATGTTTGTTTCTAATGTTGTAGTGCCAAGACCTGATGCTCTGGACAATGAGAGGTATGGAGCACCAGCTACTTCCCTTCTGTTGTTTTAATGGAGTCTGTTGTATTGGATTTTGGTTACATGTTCTTAACTCCATATTCTGGATACAACATTATACACCTAGTCTGTTTCAAGTAATAACAAATTCTAAAATTCAAGTTGAGAATACTAGGTGTCATTTCTGGAAATGTAGTAGTGACTTACAACCTGACATGCCAGGGAAATAGCTGCATTAATAAGCCACAGTGTGAAAACTTAGAGGCAACTAATTTAATTGTCTCCTGGCTTTTATACTGCATCATTTGGTGTTTTCTGTGACCCATGGCTATTTTTAAGTTCTGGGTCAGAAAACATTGGTTCCTGGCATCAGCAAGCCAGTGCTAAAGATCCCGTGTGTGTCTTAGAGCCTTGCTTTCCTTCCTTAATCCATCCACCCGTATGTTTGATGAGGCATCCCCTCTGCTGAGGTTTATTTTGGTTTTGCTTTGTGCCCTCACGTTGCCTCCCTCTCGGCTGCAGGGGACTCAGTCGGGCTTTTACTTGTGTCCCTGGATTGCAGTTGCATAGAACGTCTGTGGTTGGAGTGTGGAGAACACGGTGTGTTTAAGCACACACGGCCTTGGGCTGGTGGCAGGTTTGTACATGTGCTTGGAGCCACTTGCTCATAGGGTGGAGTTGTCAGAACAAGTTTGTCTTCCTAGTCCCCCAAATCAAGTTTCAACCTGGGAAGCCAAGAAGAATGACATGTTTCACCTCTAAAGCACCTGGGACTAGCCGCTCCCCAGGCCCTCTTTAAACCTGGAAGCACTGGCTGCCAGCACAGCAAGATGGGGGGCCCCTAAACAGCCTCCTTTCACAGCTCCCCTTCTCTCTCCCATAGTTGGGGCTTTGTGCACCCTCGGTTGCTCAGCGTGCCCGAGCTCTGCCACCATGTAGCTGAAGTCTGGGTTAGTGGGACCATTTTCATAAGGAATCTTTTGCTTTTCAAAAAGCAAAACCCGGGCAAGGTAAGACCTCCCTTTTCACTTTCAGCTCTGGCCTTCAGCTCAGTTCACGTCAAGTTGAAACACTATTTCCCCATGTACCTTCATTCATAAAAGACATGAGGTTCGTAGAAGCAAAAGGAGGTGACAGGAAGGGCTCTGATGGCCGCTATATATAGTAAAGAGCCTGACCCCATGGTTGCTGTGCTTGTCCTCGGAGTAGCCTCTTTCTTTGTTTTCTTTTCTTTTTTCTTTTTCCTTTTTTCTCTTTAAATTTCTTTCTGTGTTAGGGATTGGATTTAGGGCTTCCTGCATGCTAGGGAAGCTCTCCATCTGAGCTACATCTCCAGCCCCAGAGTGCAGGCCATTTTCTTGTCTCAAGAAGAGAAGGAAAGCTTGCTTATGTGTGTTCTGTGTCACATTAAACATGATAAGTTGTTGGGTTTTAATATTTTAGTTTTCTTATTTTTACTTAAGCCCACCACCAATGCATGTTTTCAGAGAGAATTTTTGGCTAAAACTTAAACCGATTTCCTGGCATGAAAGGTACAGGGTTCTCCGTGTGAAGGGAGTGTTCTCTTGTCTGTCAAAAAGGAATCACCACTGGACTGGTAGCTGAGGCTGTCGCTCTGGCGTGTCCATGCTTGACTCAGATTGGAGAGGCTTTAATCACATCTCCATTAATCCCCATCCCCACTGCAGCCCTTTGCCATGTAGCAGAAACTTAATACTGCTTCTTGCTTCTCCCAGTTCTGCCTGCTGAGCTGTGGGATACTGACCTTTTTGGCCATGTTGGGCCGCTACATCCCTGGGCTCCTGCTGTCCTACTTGATACGTAAGTGTGAAAGTACTTCCCCTTACAAGGTGATCATAGCTTTTCCTGTCGTGGTCACCTGTGGTTCTAGGGCCGAGGCTCTCAGCCTCCCCAGTGCTGCAGCCCTTTCCTCATGGTGTGGCGACCCCAGCCACGAAAATATTTTCATTGCTACTTCATAACTCTAAATTTGCTGTTTTGAATCATAATAGAAATTTTTGATATGCGAGTCCTATGAAAAGGTCGTTTGGCCCCTAAAGGGGTCACAACCCACAGGTTGAGAACTGCTATCTAGGAGGTGGCCCTCTCTGTTTTAGTTCTCCAACAATGACTTTCCCACATATTCAGGACGTGAGTAGTGTTGATAAATGTCTTTTCACAAGGCACTGGTACTTACATAAAAGGCATACACTCCATTTCCCTTCGGGGGCTTACAGTGCTGGAGCATCCAGTCCAGAGTGCCATGCGCACCAGGCAAGTGCTCTGTAACTGATGTCTACCCTAGCCCATCTTTTTCTTTTGGTTTTGGACAGGGTTTCTCTGACCAGCTCTGACTATGCTGGAACTCACTCTGTAGACCAGGTTGGCTTCAAACTCACAATAGCGACCTCCCTGCCTCTGCCTCCCAAGTGCTTGGATTAAAGGCGTGTGCCACTGTGCCGGACATCCATGTGCACTGTTTTATCTCAGAATCACATGGCTGGTGGTCACCGTTTGACTTTCTATGTCCACACTGCCTGGTTCTGTAGCATATTGTGTTGTGTATAGCCATGATGTGGATCCTATGGGTGGCTACAGAAGTACCTGCTCTCAAAAACTGTACATGATAGGGGTCACTAGTGGAGGTGACCACAGAATTAAGCTGGAGTGTTCTGCCCAGAGTCCTAAGGACACACTAGCAGGGGGGCAGGTAGGACTGCTTTGTGCAATCTCCGTTTTCTTTCTATTTCCACCCTTCTCAGTTGTCATCTTTATGATGTGGCCTCTTGCTGTCTATCACCGACTGTGGGATCGAGCCTATGTGCGACTGAAGCCAGCTCTGCAGCGGCTGGACTTCAGTGTCCGTGGCTACATGATGTCCAAGCAGAGAGAACGACAATGTAAGTGTCATGGGATGGCTTTCTTCTATATAACAGGGAAAGAGAAGAAGCCAGAAGATTTATTACAAACTGGATAAGTCTTTAAAAAGTGGGAGAAATAGGGCCCATGAGATGGCTCAGCGGGGAGAGGCGCTTGCCACCAAGCATGCTGACCTGAGTCTAGTCCCTAGGATCCTCGTGATAGAGAAACTAACACGCACGAATGACAGTTGTGCTCCGACTGCCACAGGGAACTGTGTACATAATAGTAATTTTAAAACTTACCAGTAGGAGTTGGGGGTAGTTGGTAGAGTACAAAGTAGTAAGGAAAGGCAATACTCTTTCTCTGAGAAACCTAGGCAGGCTTGTGGTTTTCTCACAAAGGCTTTGAAATCCCATTTTAAACTGATTTGAGAAAAACTCCCAAGTTGAGTAAAAGATACGGAAGATGTCTGTAGTACCATCTGCTGTTATGAAACACCTTCCAAGTATCCAAGCTCTGGGCTGACTGTTTTGTGCACTGTTTTAAATAATCTGTATTAATCATGAGACTCTAGTGGTTTTAAACTAAATAAATGTTAGTGCAGGTTTTTTGTACTTCTAAGCCAGCCTCTTTCCATTAACGAAAGCTGTTTCCAAAGATGATTGAGAACAGCCACCATAGACGCCAGAAGTGAGCTCTACCTAACTTAAAAGAGGGTGGTGCAAGCGTGTCCCTCCCTTTGGTCTTGTTAGTTTGGGTGTTTCATTAAGCACTGGTCTTCAGAGATCTCGTATGTGGTCACCAAGCCCAGCTTCATCTGGGCCAGCTAGTTGAAAACTATCAGTGCTTAAAAGCCTCACTTACCCAGGTGAGCAGCTTCCTCCTCCTTCCATGGCTGTGCCACTTACCACCTGGCTTTGTATTTACCCCTAGGAGATCCTCAAAGCTGCTGGTAGTTTGGTAGTTCATCTTAATCAGAATCTTTAGAGTTGGGTTGGGTTGGAAGAAGGAGGGATGTTGGAGGAGAGGTGTAGTCTCAAGCATTACTATTTAGACTCAGCATCCTTACCTTCAGACACTGCTATGGAGACCTAGGGCCATATTTAGAGGGCTTTTTCTTGTGTTGTGATGCATGCTTTTAGAGTCCAAAGGGAGATTTTTCCCTCAAAGGCATCAGGACCTTCTGCTCTTTCCACATAGTGCGCCGCAGAGCTCTACACTCAGAACGTGCCACGGACACCCACAGTGACAGTGAAGAGGAGCTTGCTGCCTTCTGTCCTCAGGTATCTTGTGTGTGGAAGCTGCTCCACTGGCCCTTTTAATCTATCTGGCAACATGCATTGAGACGGTAACCAGATTTCAAGCCTATCACGGACCCTCAGAGACAGACCCTAGATTCCCCTGACTCTTAGTACAGAGCTGAGGAGCAACCCGGTGTTGTGTGGGGCTCAAGAACTCAGATTGAGCCTGAAGAACAGCACACTAACTCGGGTTTGCTTTTATCCTACTGCCACGAGAGAACCTGGAACTGACATAAATCTTTTTAGCAGCCTACCCTATCTAGAGTTTTGGTTACTACCCATCTAGAGTTTTGGTTAATACGTATATTATTCTGGTTACTCAAGACTGCCTGAGCTCGAGGTTGATGAGAAAGAGTGTTCCCTTTAGGAAAGCAGCTTCACGAGTCAAGACTGTGGACGCAGTTTCCATATTTCCTGGTGTCATGGGTATGCTTGAGGGTCTTCAAGGACATGCATCAGTAAAGCCGATTGCAGATGGCATTATCTCAGACTTGTTTTCTTTTTCTAAGCTGGATGATTCTACTGTTGCCAGGGAATTGGCCATCACAGATTCGGAGCACTCTGATGCTGAGGTCTCCTGTACAGAAAATGGCACATTTAACCTATCAAGGGGCCAAACACCTTTAACAGAAGGCTCTGAAGGTGAGAACCTTTGACCTGAGTGATAGTAACTCTGACTTTTGCATCATAGCTTCCTTAGACAGGGGCTTACTTGTGCCCTCTGCTCTCCTGAGTTATGGTGTAAGTAGTAGAACCACCCAAGGGTGTGATATGACACAGCTGGTACTGCTGCCCTCAAAGCCCCCCAGTCCCTTATTAGTCATGGACACGGTAGAGGAAGACAGGCAGTTCTCTGCCCATCAGCAGTCTTGGCCATCAGAGTGATGATAAAAAACTAACCAGTCCCACAGGTTTTGCTTCATCTTAAGCAGTACAGGGTGGGGAAACCTGGTTATATAGGGTTGACTCTTTGTGGGTCTGGGCACAGAGACCAGGTAGCTGCCTTTCACACAACTGTGCTCTCTCAGACTTAGATGGTCACAGTGATCCAGAGGAATCATTTGCCAGAGACCTTCCAGACTTCCCATCAATCAATGTGGATCCTGCTGGCCTGGATGATGAGGACGACACCAGCATTGGGATGCCCAGCTTGCTGTACCGCTCCCCACCAGGGACTGGGGATACCCAGGTCCTGCCTGCTAGTCGGAATGAGGCTGCACTGCCAGAGCTCCTGCTTAGTTCCCTTCCTGGAGGATCTAACCTTACCAGCAACCTTGCCAGCCTGGTTTCCCAGGGTATGATCCAACTGGCCTTGTCAGAGGCCTCCCAGACAGACCCTTCTGGCCCACCTTCCCGAAGAGCAACAAGAGGCTTCCTCCGGGCCCCTAGTTCAGACCTGGACACTGATGCTGAGGGAGATGATTTTGAACTTCTGGACCAATCAGAGCTGAATCAGCTAGACCCTGCCAGTTCTAGGAGCCACTGAAAGACTCCTTTGAGGGAGTCACTGTGATGTAGGTTATTTTCCTCCACCCTACTTAACTGTGATGGGGCAAGGGAAGAACCCAGTCTTGTCCCCTGAATTTTTTATCTGTGTGCTGGGTGGCCTGGCTGACGCAGAGGCCTGCTGAGAGAACATACTCTTACCCTGCTGCCAGCGAGACATCATATCTGTGCTTAGTCACTGAAGTGAGAACATGCTCCCCCAAGGGAGGCTTCTCTCCATCAGGGTGGTACTACAGGCAACAAAGTAGGGAATCTGATTCCCCTTTGAGGAGGTAGTGCTGTTTGCTTTTAGGTCTGGGTGCTCAGGGGCCCTCACTGATACAAGAGCCCATCTCTTCTCCTCACCTCACTGGAGCCACAGAAGTCAGGCAGCAGCTACAGGAGTTGTCATCTGTGTCTTTTACCATGATTTGATTTGTGTTCTCAAAGCAAGTTTGTCCTTTGGTTCTGCAGAGCAGGCCCACTTCCTGTTCCTGAGCCCATCTTCATTTCTAGATGGCTGGCCCTGAGCGCTCCAGAGTACTTGCAGAGTTTGAGAAATGAATGTGAGCATGATGTGGGGCTGGGCCTCTAATATATCACCTGGAGCTATACGATCAGCTGGCTGGTAGGGTTGGTGAGTGCCTATCTTGAGGTCTTATGGAATCTTCTGGAGCTGTGTGGTTGTCTTTGGTGCTGTTAACCCTTGGCTCCATTTGACCATCAGTCTGAGGAGTGAGCAAAGCAATATCATACCCATTTTTATGTTCCTCTTTCTTCCCCTGCTCCTCCTCTGGAGAAACAATAATTCCACAGGGGATGGCAAAGTAGCACTTTACAGATGGCCATGGCATTCATCCCAGGAGCCACCAGCTCTTCTCACCATACTGCTTCCTAACTCCTGTAAGGATGAGCCCAGCTAGTAAGGATATGTTGGTAATCAGCAGAGACCCTTCTGAAGGGTAGATGGTCTGCAGTCCAGAATCAAATCATGTGAAACAAAACCCCTTAAATGATCATTGGTTCTCAACCTGTGCCAGCGTACTGCCTCTCTGTCTCCCAAATCAGAGCTCAAGCCAAATTCTTCTATCCTCTTTCCCTCTTGCATTAACCCTTTGCTGATCCTCAGGGACCACTCCCCCAGCACTCCCATGTTTGGGTGAGGGATGTTAGAGCCCATTTTCATGTGCTGCAGGTTGGGGGTTGTGCTAACACTTTTGCTCTTGGTTGATGGACAAGGTAGAGGCCAGGGAGTGAAAATACTTAACAGTGAGAAGAGGAATGGCACGTGCCTGTTTCATAGTGAGTGTGAAAGTTAGGCATAATAATGGCATCTCCCCACTTTAGGGTTCTCAAATACTTTGGACATCACTTTCCTTAGAGCCAGATGTCTTACAGGTGAACTCTGATGTGGAAAAAGAAAATGGGAGGTGAGGGAAAGGCTTGGGATTTTGCGTGTTTGCATGAGTGTGTGTGGCTTCATGCTTTGGGAGTTGGCAGAGGAAGAGGGAGGGAAGGGGAGCAAATCCAGGTCTTTTCTTGTACCAGTGGGATCCTACTCTGAATCTCCCAACTCCTCCACTGTGAATTGGGGGTGGGGTGGGGGGTGCTGGGGAATAAATCTTGTATGAGAACAATCTTTAAGAGACTGCTGTTGTGTCATGTACTTCCTCGATTGGTCTTCTCATTAATAGCTAATCTGGGGTGGTGACCCTCAGAAAAGGAAACCCAGGTAGATGTCAGGGGCCCTCCTGCCCTTTCAATTTTTCCTTCATGAGGCCACGTCTCCCCCTACAACCAAGACATAATTACAACTAATACCCTTGCTGGCATTTGTCCATTGTTATTTTTTTCCTCTTTTAGATTTATCTTATGTATATGAGTATTATGTCCATATGTGTGTGCAGGCCATGTGCTTGCCGATTGCCTGCAGAAAAGGAAGTCAGATCTACTGGATTCGGAATTAAGGACAATTTTTAACAGCCATGTAGATACTTGTAACAAATCTAGGGTCCTCTGCAAAAAAAAAGCAACTGCTGAGCCATCTCTCCAGCCTCGTCATTCCACCATTTTTTATTTTAATTAATTGATTAATTAATTTATTTTTTGGCTTTTTGAGACAGGGTTTCTCTGTGTAGTCCTGGCTGTCCTGGAACTCACTCTGTAGACCAGGCTGGCCTCGAACTCGGAAATCCGCCTGTCTCTGCCTTCCGAGTGCTGGGATTAAAGGCGTGTGCCACCACTGCCCGGCTCATTTTTAATTCTTAACCTTGCCCCTTAAACAAGTAGGGACAAACAATTACATGTTCTGAATAATGGCTAATGAAGTTTTAGGTTATAGAATTGAAAAATTAATACTGTGCCCTTCCACTGAGCTGCAAGGACAGCTGCTCTTGGCCATCAGCAGACCTCAGAAACTAGAAATATTTATTTCAGGCTCCTCCGGACTGGCCACTGTGGTCAGGAATGGAAAGCACCTGCCAGGTGTTGCTGCTCGAGATAACTGGAAACGTCAAGCTTTGTGGCTTGAGTAGCCCCCACTCCTAACCGTCTTTCTTAGGCATTCAAACGACAGGTGTCGGGCGCCCCCTACGTGCGACACACGAAAACGGGAATCGTTAATCGTTAGTGTGTTCGCATTCACAGCCACCTTCTGACAAAAGTACCCACGGGTCCTACTTTACACTTGAGAAAACTAGTCCCACTCCCGTGGATGACTAGCTCTGTGCAACCTTGAGGGGCGTGGGAGTTGACCCCTAAAGTTTCTTCCCGTTCCCACACCACACGGGTCTAGCTCAAGGTCACGAGTGCTCAAACACGGCCCGACCGGGTCTCGCGGCTTAAAGTGGAAGGGCCCGCTCACCACAGCCAGCATTGCGAGCCCAGGTGTCGGCGGCTGACCGGTTGCAAAGGCCGGGGGCTGCGTCTTCCAGACCGCGGCTACTGGGGCTACGGGGTCCCGGAAGGTCCGGGCGCTCTTCCGGAAGGCTTCTCCTTCAATCAATCAACATTAAGGTCCCGCCCCTCACCGGAAGGAGGCGTTTCCTAGAGCAACGGACCGGTCCAGCTCTCGAGTTTGGTGGCGGGAAAGGCCATGAGTAAAAGCCGGGCTGAGGCTGCGGCTGGAGGTAACGGTAGCGCCCGCAGGACCCGGGAGGGGAATGGGAGAGGGGGTCGAAGGTGACCCCATCTCCTGCCTCGTCTCCCGCAGCCCCCGGAATCATCCTGAGGTACCTGCAAGAACAAAACCGGCCCTACAGCGCCCAGGACGTGTTCGGGAACCTGCAGAAGGAACATGGACTGGGCAAGGCGGTGAGAACCCCCTTTGCGGGAGTTCTCTCCCCTCTGAACTCCCTTGTTAGGCTTGGGTCCAACCGAAATCTCCTGTCTCGGCTCGCTCTAATTGCTCCACCCTCCCCTCTGCCAGGCGGTGGTGAAGGCACTGGATCAGCTGGCCCAGCAAGGTAAGATCAAAGAGAAGACGTACGGCAAGCAGAAGATATATTTTGCCGACCAGGTAAGAACTCGAGCAGATTAACGCCCACCTGAGAGCCTGTCTGAGTGAGTCAACTCTCAGCATTTAGTTAGGAGTATTGAGGCATCTCACAAAATCTGTGCTGTAACAGGGCTTCAGTTATTCTTGAATCAGGTGTATGCTGCCTGTAATAACACTTCATCGGTGTTCTTGAGCTATGGACAACGCAAGACCCTGACTCACAACTCTAAGCCTCATTTCTACTATCGTTTCGTCTAGCCCCACTTCTGCCAAATCATTTTTCCTCTTCCTCTGCCCCACTACCCCAAACACATCAAATTTGTATTCTCCCACCCAGATTTCTCTCTGGATAATTATTATCCAGGTAATATTAAGTATCAGTATCAATATGGCCAGTGTAGAATGCTTACTCTCTGCCCCCTGATTGGCTTTCTAGCATTCTTCTGTCTCAAACCAGAGATTAGAATGTAACTCTTTGTTTCTTTTACCTTACACATCTGACATGTGTGGCTATTTGTCAGTTATATCTGATTACTCCCACCCACCCTCTTTTTTGAGACTGGCCCTCACTATGTAGCCCAGGCTGGCTCAATTTTTTTTGCAGTTGTTGAATCTAACCTGTCGTCACTGCTTTCTGTCAGACCCTCTTGTCTAAAGTAATGTACTAAGATCTCATCTTGGATGTTGTATCCAGAATGGTCTATCTAAATACAAATCAGGGCTGTAAGATGGCTCAGGAGTTTCACTGTATTTTTAGACTTTCTAAAGCATTTGGTCTCACTTAGTCAGCTCTACTCTGCCATTGAGCTATATGCCCACTTATTAATGTACAGACAGTCCTTCTGCCTCAGCCTTCCAGATTGCTGGAGTATGGGCCTATACCACTAGCCCAGCAGTTTCTCACTGTAGGGTTTAGGGATGTACCTGCTTCTTCCATATTTGAATGCTGCCTTCCCCAGATGTGTGTTTTTCCTCTCTGTGCTTCATGGAACCAGCTGTATTTCTCTTGGCTGACAGGACCAGTTTGACACAGTGAGTGATGCGGACCTCCACAGCCTGGATGCCAGTATTGTGGCCCTCACTGCCAAAGTGCAGAGCTTACAGCAGAGCTGCCGACACATGGAGGCTGGTAAGACTGGGCACCCTTTCCGTAAATTGCTAACAGAATGGTTCCTTGACTGCAACATCTTACTGCAGCTAAGACCCCTTTGCCAGGTGCCTATGATGTTGCATTGAAAGAATTGCAGAATTAGCTATGGCTTCTGTGCACAATAGCACAAGACAAAACCATGGGTTCGAGGCCAGCCTGGTCTACAGATTGAGTTCCAGGACAGCCAAGGCTACACAGAGAAACCCTGTCTCCAAAAAACAAAAAAACAACAACAACAAAAAAGACAAAGCCATGGGCTCTCCTGCCCCCACTGCCTCTTATTTCCACTTCTTTAATTACCTGTACAGCACTCTGCTCAACCTTATAAGCCATGGCTGCTTTTAGATAGAGGAGGAAAGGAAAATAGGAAAACAAACTGCCGGTGCGATAAGCCTTTTCTTTTTTTCTTTTTTTTTTCTTTTGGTTTTTCGAGACAGGGTTTCTCTGTGTAGCCCTGGCTGTCCTGGAACTCACTCTGTAGACCAGGCTGGCCTCGAACTCAGAAATCTGCCTGCCTCTGCCTCCCGAGTGCTGGGATTAAAGGCGTGCGGCACCGCTGCCTGGCAATAAGCCTTTTCTTGAGCTTTCCTAGAATGTGGGGTCCTATTCTAGAGAGCTCCCAGAGCAAGATGGAAGTTGACCTCTCAGCCCAGGGAAACGCCTGCTGGGCAAGGCAGAATCCCTTCCTCACCCATACCAAGTAACTCTGAGGGCATGTGGTTTCAGAGCTGAAGGAATTAACAAGTGCGCTGACCACTCCTGAGATGCAGAAAGAGATTCAGGAGTTAAAGAAGGAATGTGCTCGATACACAGAGAGACTGAAGAACATCAAAGCAGCCACCAACCATGTCACTCCAGAAGAGAAGGAGAAGGTGAGCTGGGACACTGCAGGCTGCCTGTGCAGGTCTGCAGTGAACAACCCCGGGGGGCTCAGACAAGCACGCTCCTTTCTTTAAGGTATACAGAGAGAGACAGAAGTATTGTAAAGAGTGGAGGAAGCGGAAGAGAATGGTGAGTGGGAATCCCAAGGGTGCTCTCGGAAGTGGCAGTCACCAGGGAAGTTTGTGCAGAGTGATCTGACAGGCAGGCAGTGCCTGTACTGCCGGTGCTCATCTCATAGGAGGCTTTGGTTCTTGTCAGACCACAGAGCTGTGTGATGCGATCCTTGAAGGATACCCCAAGAGCAAGAAGCAGTTCTTTGTAAGTGACTCTCCTCTCTTGCTCCCCTGGGATCTTTGCCCAAAGGACTCCTTCATTGCTTTCCTTGCCCCACAGGAAGAAGTTGGAATAGAGACAGACGAAGATCATAGTGTTACTCTCCCAGACCCCTGAGGAGCCCTTGGTAGAGGTGGGAACAGACCGTCCTGCGCTGGCCACCTTCTTAAGTGGCCTTTTTATTCTTGCTGTTCTCCACCTTTGAGCAGTGGACAGAGGATCACAAAGGCATAGTGTTAGGTAGAGGCTGGTGATCAGAAAGGGACGGTCACATCCATTTTGCACAGGCCTCAACAAGGACTTATAACAATCCTAAAGGAAAGTATTTGTAATATTTATTGTAATATAATTTGATATAAAAATACTTAATTTCCTCTGGATAATCAAACCTCCCAGATATCAAACCTGGGGAAGGCAGTAAGGAACATGGGATAAAAGTACAGAAAGGGTGTCACCAACATTTGAGAATCCCAAAGTATCACCCTGACCTGCCCCAGAAGGCGAGAGTATCTTCTGAACCACTTACTCTATCCCAGGTCCTAGGAGAAATGGAGGCAACACACTGGTGGGGCAGACACACACATGACGCAGAAGAGGCTGGGGTGCTTTGGAGGTCCGCTAAGAATTTTGGAAAACTACACATAACAAAAATGCACTCACTGTTGGTATTTAGAAAACAAATTCAAATATGTAATGCTGCCTTTGCCTTTGGGAAGACAGGCCAAGAGCTCATGGGACATTGTTTCCTGTAGCATCTATAGCAGCTGAAGAAGTGGGCGGCAGAAGGTGAGGGGAGCAGGAACCTGGCAGCCCTATCCTGAGCTGGCAAGAATACCCTGGCCTTACTTAGTATAACCACACAGCCCTAGCCTAGGCACAAGGTGGCCTTTTACCCTTCATGGCCATGGGGCTATTTCTTTTCCTTTTCTCCAACTTAAGTACTGCCAAAATACCCAAACTTAAGCCAAGTGTTGCCCAAGAGACCAAGCAGAGGCAAACAATTTCCAAATTATATATATAGATGTAAGCAGGAACCTGATGGGTAGAGAGAGGGCTGAGAGGCTAGGGGTTCTGTGAGGTTCCCTGAACAGACCAGAGTCCTAGGGACTTCCTAGGAAGGGGAAGGTTGGGTAAGTTCAACATTGTAGGTAAATAATAAATTAATCAGAACTTTCACGAAACACTTAACCCCACCAAAGCTCAAGTGGGGCTGGGAAAACCAAACACCAAGTAGAAACCAGCTGACCGGTGTGAGGTGTTGCAGTCCAATCTCATAGGCCCAGCAGTTCCATGGCCAAACACACTCAAAGGCCTCTTGTTGGCTGCTCTGCAGGTTTCCAGGGACCATCAGTAGAGTTGGTTTTTCAACTGATGAAGGACACCAATCACAATCTCTCGTAGAGTCTAGGAAAGACAATGTTCAGGTGACACACAGGCCTTTAAGTTGCCTGCCTAGACTAGCCATGCGCTTGAAGGCATTTAAAATAGTCACTCAAGGGCTGGTGGCTTGGTGGAGTACTTCCTAACACTCAAAGAAAAAAGGGCAGGTGAGATGGCTCAGCAGGAAAGCCTCTGTGTGCAAGCCTGCTCACTGGAGCTCAGTCTCTGTGGAGCCCTCGTAAAGGTGGAAGGAAAGAACTCACTAAAAGGTTGCCTCTGACCTCACACACTAAATAGTTTATGTGGGGGTGGGGGTGGGGGAGGGTGCTAAAGAGAGATGTCTCAGTGGTGAAGAGGACCCAAGCCCTGTTCCCAACGCCCTCATCTGTTGGCTCACAACCACCTGCAAGTCCAGGTTCAGGGATCCAATGTCCTCTTCTGGCATCAGGCACACACGTTATACACAGATATATGCAGACAAAATACCCGTGTACATAAAATGTTTTTAAAAGGAAAAAAAGTCCCTGACACGGAGTATTGCCTACTTTTAACTTCCATGTCCCTGAACAGAGACAGAGACGAGCATTGTCAGTGGAACTGACGTGGTGGATATGGGTGTTCACTCTAACAGTCCTTCACTGTTGCAGTCTGTGTGTCAAGTATTTCACAATGAAAATGTTGAGAAACATAAAAGTGGAAAATCTGAGAAAAAACAGGCCTTAAGAGTAGAAGCCAGCACAATAAAAAGCCCTGGGGCTCCAGGGGGTGGGGATGTCTTGTTATCTGCATGTTTAATGTTTCTAGAAACTTCAAGCTGTTAGCTTCCACACAGGACAGCCAGGGAGTAGAGTGGCTAATAAGTTACCAATGACATGCGCCAAAGCTGGACCTGGCACTGAATACTTACGTTCTGGTTGCCAGCAGTATTCACTGGGCTAGGCAGCAAAGACAAAGAGTACTAAGCTTTGGAGACACCCTGAAGGAAGTCAAAGGCAGCTACACTGCTTTTCTGAATGGCTTGGACTACTTTGCCTTGGAGGTGATAAGAGAACCTCAGGCACCATGACCCTAACTGCCACCTACCTGTGGCTCACAGTGTTCCTCAATCCAGCTGAAGACACAAGCTGAGAGCTCCTGGAAGCTGGCCACAGAGATAGAGGCGTTGAAAGACTGGAATAGGGAGTCCATGATGCCTTGAAAGACGTTAAACTTGACCTGGTCAGAGACCTGGTCTTCTCCCTCATGAGGGTTGTCCTGATGTGCCTTCACGATTTGCTCATAGTTCCTGAAAGCATGCAAGCAAAAAGGGCTGAGGTGCTATGGCAGCTCAGTCAACCTGAAAAGCATGGTGGGATAATCCTATAGGTCATGCCATACAGGGAGTCCTAGAGGACTTCGGGGATACGTTCCATCTCAGCTAGACACTCCTACGACAGAAACGGTGTGCCCTCTCTGTTATCCTGACTGGGGTTTACTCTGTATGTCTTTTACATATAAAAGATGGGTGGGGTCAGACAGTCCTGCCTTACAGCGACTGCCTTGCCATCAGTGTCGCCTACAGGCCTACAGGCGTTCTCCAGTACAGCCTCTGAACAAGAGTGCACTAGAGTTGACCTCGGCCCCTCAGTTCAGCTCCCCTCTTACACTTTCATTATCTTCAAGGCTGTGACATCCTTGCGCAGTGTGGATACTTCTTCCTCCTGCTTTTTCTTCTCCTTGTGTAAAAACTGGATGTAGTCAATGGCTGGAGTAGGAGCCAAGAGAGGGGTTGGGCACTGAGGAAGTCTGAACCAGGAAGAGGGCTTCTTTTGTCTGCTCTTCCCCTATAACCCAACTTGCCCATTATGGCCACTGCACCTGGGTGAGACCAGGTCCTGGCCATTCCCAGCCACTCCTCCCTCTGCCCCCCATCGCCCTGGACATACTCTTCTGTAGAACGATGGCTTTGCTGAGTTTTTGAGAGCCAATGGAGAAATCCTGCTGCTGGCAGGTAGGGACGATAGTCTGAAGGTCATCATAGCCTCTCTGGAAATAGGGAAATGGGTTCCTTAGGAACAACAAAGGCTAGCACACACTTTTGATACTAGTTCTATGCTCAGAGACTCAAAGCATAGAAGGCTGGAAGGAAGAGGTGCAGGCATAGAACCAGCCCAGCTCCTTTCCCCTGCAGACGTCTGGGGCTGAAGGGTCAGGGCAGGGTCCTCCCTTGCTGCCTCAGGTACAGGCTTCCAGTCACCTTAATAGCATCCCTCCTCTTCTGTTCAGCCTGAGTGTGTGCACGCCGCCTCCGGTCTTTGTAGGACTCCTTGTAGGACTCCTGCTGATAATCACTGTCCTCATCATCTAAACTCAGAGATGGAAGATGGACGGAGAGGTCACTTTCGGGTATACTGAATCCAATTAGCCTACCCCTCCCCCGGTTGAAAGAACCTGGTGCCCAGAAATGTTGAATGGAAAGAACCTAGTTATCTTGGATGAGGTGAAAGACAGTGGGACTCAGGCCCAGCACTGTTCCGGCCACCCCCATGCGGATAGCCAAGCTCCCTATCTAGAAAAGATACTAACATGAAGGGATAGCTAAGTTTCCCCGGGTGTGTGATGGGCTATGTTGCTGCCTACCTGTGTTGGGGACAGAAGAGGCACTGGTGGAACCGATGCTGTTAGCTCTGGACACTACACTCCCCTTGTGGGTGCTTTCTACAAAAAGCCCTGGAAAAAGAGGCCTCCGTCACTAAGGAGTAGAAAACATTGCTATGCCTTCAGTCACTTATGGGCACAATGGCTTCAAATGCTGACCTCTCCCCATCAACTCCAAAGCCAGTCACCATGGGCCTTCCATTTCATGCTGCAATGCTTCTGTCCCAGTGTCTACACTGCCCAGAGGGCTTATTTCTGGCTCACAAAGGAGCATCTGGATGCAGTAAACATGACCACCTGTCACTGTTTCCATCATTTCCCGTTCTAGAGCTGAGGAACCAGGTGTCACCCATGGTTGCTTCCTGCCTATTCTCCAACTCCACCCTCACTTCTCAAGCCAAGTCCCTGGCGCAGTGACAGTGGACTGTGCTCAGGTGTGGCTGGCAAGACTCAAGAATCTACAGAGTCGAAACAGGGATCATTCCCGACCTGCAGACGGGAGGCACTCACCAGGATCCAGGCTGTTGTCACTGTAGGCATACTCCACCTGCAGCACCAAGCAAGGGAGAATCCTGTCAGACCTTTGCCTCTAGGAAGGCACGCGCAATCAGCGAATGCACATACCCCGGGTGCAGGGACCACTGAATTGTTAAGCCAAGCCCTGGCTAGGCCGCGGGGGCACCGCCCCCTCTGTACGCTCCCTACCGTCCCCGCCCCATCTCCCAGCCATGACCCCCTTGTTCCCGCACACACGTCCCGTTTGTCTCCCCACCTTGGCATAGGCCGGGTGAGAGCTGTCTTCTCTGCAGCCCCGGGGCCCGGACAGCAGGGGAGAGTCTGGGGATAGTTGGGGAGCCCCGCGTCTTCCGGACCCCCTACGTGCACGAGCCCGACCCGCCCTCCCCTCGCCGGCGTGCGCGTCCGCGGAGCTTGCCTTGACCCAAGGGTCCTCCGGAGAGGCGCCCGGCTCCGTCATCGTGGACCTACCGAACCGGAAACAAGCCAGCGCACTGGCCCCCAACCTCCGGGAAGAGGCGAGGCTCAGTCACATGATCCAACCCACCAATCCGCAACTTCACTCATGAGCGGTGCAAAAGTGCTGCGCTTGCGCGGCTCCAGTTGTTAACCGAATATCGGTGGTGGCTAAATCTGGCTAATTTGCAATAATGTAGGCAGTGTCAGCCCCTGAGGGTCCCTACTCGCCTCCGAAAGAGAATCTTCAATGGGGGCGATTTTCTGTGCAATGGAGCATCTCCAAAAAGATTGTCAGAAGGGCTAGAAGTGCAATTAGTTTAGTGGTAGAGCCCGTGTGAAAGCCCTAGCATCTCAGGAAAAAAAAAAAATCGTCTGAACATTGTGACACCATGTATGCACGCGCACAGCTGATCCGCCCGGCAATTGCAGCTGGGTCAAGAACTTCCCCTACATTACTTGATCTGATCCAAGGGGACACAAAGCCACCTCCAGCATCGATCTCCCAACACCTGGCAGGTGTCTGACAGGGCGCTTTGAGGAATTAAATCTTGTTAACAGCCTTTTAAGTTAAGCTTACAGTAAAATCTCTAACATACTCAAAAGCACATAGCACATAACTGATAGGTTACACTTAACCACAGCACTCCTTGGCTTCCAGCTCAGGCCTTGCCCCTGAATTTGGAGCCTAACGATCCACAGATACCTAGAGTCACTGGAGAGGAAACAGAAACCACACAAGCAGCACTTGGAAACATCTTTAATTCAGTTACTGGGTCCAGTCTTCACCAAACCCATAAACACTAGATAGACATCACATCCACCACCAAAAAGCGGACAGAACCCGAGAGGGGGCCGCTCCCCATTAGCTGTGTCCTCATTGCTGGCCAAATTCCAGCATGCTAGGCGGACTTCCAAGCTTCTCTCTGTGTCCTGCACAGGTTAGCTTGAAGCCCCCAGGCCTGATATAGGGTAAACATCGAGGCCCCCATTTCTTCTCACCATTAGATGTGTTAGTTCCAAGGGCCAGTTTGGCACCATAGAAAGTTCACTGTCAGTTCCTGGTCTGGTGGGCCTTAGGGAGGCGCTTCTGTAGAAGATTCCAAGCTTTTTCCACCTTTGGCCAGTCCAGAACGATAGAAGAAAAGACGGGGTCAGAAAGGATAACCACTGAACCTTCCCTTCCCACACCCTAATCTAGTCTTTCCCTTTGCACCAACCTGGCGCTGTGTGACATGGGGTTCCCACAAGGTGCTCAGAACCACATGGCTCTGCTCTACCAGCTGCTGCCCACTCATCTGGCTCTGCAGCCGGCTTTGAGCAGCTGCCTCACTCAGTCCATCCCTCTCAACAATGCGTCGTACAGCCTGGGCACGGATGATACACTGGTCAGGAAGGGTCCCAGCCCAGTCTACTGGATCAGAGCAGGAAACTGTCTGCAGTGGGCTCAGATGGGGTGGAGTGGGGTCCAGATACCTCAGTCTCAGGGATGACGACAGTCCACACCTCGTGTACCATATTGTGCCAGCCAGCTTCGAGCAGCAGGGCAGCATCAATCACACACAGAGTCTTTCCTGTGGGGAAATGCTAGTCACTGCCAGCAGCACCTTACCCTTGCTACCTGTCAGCACACCAAATGCAGTCCTGGGTGGCAAATGGTCTGGGGCCAAGGCAGATCCCGAAGGGCGTTGCTGCTTCACTGTCCCACTCTGGCTGCTCCCCTCATCCCTCCCACTCACCCTTAGCCACAGCCACATCCATCTCCTCTCGGGCCAGCTTTGCGATAACTGGCCACATAATATCTGTGAGGATCTTCAGCTGCTTCTGGGGAGGGGACAGAGGGAGTGGGCAGAGGTTAACTTTCCTGAGAAATACAGCTGGGAGTTGGGGTTGGGAGTGGATGAGCAGAGACTGACTTCCTATCCCAAGCTAGGGAGTCCACTGGATCCCGCCCATGGACCTGGTGGTAGCAGCTCAAGAACTCTTGAAGAGGTGTCTGTTTACCTTGTTTCCAAACACCCGGCTGCCCAGGACCTTCCTATTGATGGTGCCATCTTTATGGAGAATGTCTGGGTGACAGAGAAAGAAGGCTAAGCAAAGAGATCAAGCCATCTTCTCACCTCAGGCCACTTCCAGCCTTCTCTGGTTAGTACCTGTTCCAAAGGCCTCCACCACAGGCTGGTAGGCAGGGCCCCCAGGGGCATAGGCCCGGTGGCCCAGATGGTCACTGTCAATGATGTATGCTCCCAGGCTCTTCAGCCGCTGAGCCACCGAACTTTTCCCAGAGCCGCTGATGCCTGTCAGCCCGAGCACATAGAGACCAGGCGGGAGCTCTGGTCTCTCCTAGAGACAGGTAAGAGGGAACCTCAGTGACCAGGGAGTTCAGAAACTCAGCTTCCAATGGAGGGCCTGCTTCTATCCTTCACATATCACCACACCCAGCCAGTGTGGAGGAAGAGAGGCTTACATTTGGAGGCTGAAGCAGGTTCCCCAGAATTCGCTGGCGGAAGCTGGAGGAGCTGACCTTGTCCTCCTCATTTTCATTGTGACTCTGGTCCTTCAGCAGTTGTATCTGGTATAAGGCAAGTTCCTCTTTGCCCTGAGGTAAAGAGAGGAGGGAAGGAGTGAGAGATAGGAGAGAGAATCTGAAGCCCCAGTCTGCCCTTTACCTACTCCTCTCCTCCTCCAACTCCACAGACAAGTTCCTTCTGGCTTCTTCCACCCTGAAACCTCCCTTCCCTGCTCTGGGACCACAGTACTTCCCAGAGCCCCCTCCCCCCCCATTCCCTCTGCCAGTCTCCTTCGGGAGTTACATTCTCAAGGCGGAAGCGGTTGACGGCCATCCCCCCACGGTAGGTCTCCTCGCTGACCACCAGGAACTCCAAGGTGGGATCAGACCCAGCAGGCCCATAGGGATCCAGCAGAGGGATGAGTTCAAAAGTCAGGGAGGGCTTGATGTCCACCAGGAACTCACTCAGATGTTCCACACGCTCTTCGTAAGGCTGGAGTAGCTCTGGAAGCAACTTGCCTGAGGAAGGAGTGAGGGACAACAGTGAGATCCTTTCCACTGGGGTAGACGTGCTTGCCCATCTTGGGAAGAGTGTTCCACAGCACTGAAATCTTCCCAAGCAGTGGCAGCAAGAAAGGGTGAAACGGGGACAGGTGTGGGGGAAGGGGAAAACAAGCATTAGTCACTGAGAGGGCTGGTGTGGCCCGAGAACAAGCTAAGAAATGCCTACGGAGCAGTAGCACCAGTAGGTATCAGTTAGTGGAGAACCCCAAGAACTACTCTGTTCTTAAGAGTCCCCTCACTGTTGATGGCAATACTGGGTCACCCACAATCATCTCCTATCCATTTATCCTCAGCGATTCAAACCTCCAAGGCAATCATTTGGACAACCATGAAGTGCAGATTTCTTAGTTCCTATTTGGGAAGTTCTGACTTCAGTAAAGGTGACTAAACCACACACTAAGGATACCACGTGTATTCATTTAACAAATGTCCCTTAGCAATAACAGAGTGTCAGGCATTGTGGCATTTTGGAAAGGTAAGAAGCAGCCCTACCCTTCTTTGATCTTGGCATTGGGGAAGACAAGAAAATGTGAAGGGTGCTCTCCATTGCCCTAATCCAGGGTCCCTTCACTCACTCTTCAACAGATCTTTGTCTGCTACTCCCACCACAAGCTGCTCCTGGGCCAGTACACATGCAACACTGAGCAACACTTTGTGGGCATTGTGCAAGCGGTCAAAAGTGCCACCCACGGCCCCACGGCGGTAGCCACGCACAGGCTGCCTTGGAGATCTGGCAACAGGGGAAGCTGGCCTTATGGTAGAGGGTAGGAGGGCATTCGGGGGCTCCAAAGGCAGCTCTCCAGTCCCATAATCCGGATACAGCAACACGGAAGACAACTGTGGAGAACAGCTGTAACAGCCGGTGGCATAACGCTCTAGCTGCTGTTTAACAGGGTTGTACTGGCTCCCATCCAGGGTCTGGAAGTCAGTCAGAACTACTTCTGGAGGGTGGGCCAGATTCTGGACTGAGGACAGCACAGGGAGAAAGGTGTTCTTGGTTTGGATATTGGTCAGTAGAATTCTGACGTCCAGGTGCCTGTGCAGGTCGGCACCAGTGTAGAGGTGAGTGATGAAATCCAGAACCTCAAATGTGGCTTGCACAGGGCTAGCCTGGGGCTGAGTGGGGCCCCCCAGGTTCATGCCCGGCTGTAGGTGCACATAGAGGGTGTGATTCACCAGGCGAGACGCCGAGGTCAGGATGGGAGGCAGGCGTGCAGCCAGGGTGGCCAGCGGCGTTGTCAGCACCAGGAGGCCTGAGCGGAATACGGCCATGCTATCCAGGCCTGCAGACAGTCAGGAAGACGAAGCAAGAGTGACTAGGCGAGCTGAGGTCGAGGCCTGCAGGGGAACTCGGACTCAGGAGAAGGGACCTGGAGCAGGGCAGGGGGGCGTTCGCTGATAGAAATCGGAATCCTGGCAGGGGAACCGGCCAGGAACCCGAGTCATGGGACTAGGGCTTCAGGAATCCTAGCCCCTCTTGTTAAGCTGAACTGGCATCTGCGAAGACTCGGAGGCAGGGACTAGAGGGGACGCTGTGGCTCGGACTGCTTCCCTACTCACTGAGTTCTTGGGATTCTGCTTCTACTTACACCGCCGCGGAGGCGTCCTAGGCTGCGGCCCGGAAGCACTACCCTCAAGCCGCACAGCACGGAGCTACGGGAACTCAGAGAAATCAAACAATGCAACTCCGAGAGACTTCTGGGGCGGGGCGCGGCGGGGCGGGGCGGGGCGGGGCGGGGCGGGGCGGGGCTGAGCGCAGAGCTTCGAGGATGAGCAAAACCCCGGCACCGGATCCACTTAGACGGAAGCGGCAGAGCGGGCTGCAAAGCTCATTTCGCAGATTCCAGATGTTCCTCCAGTTTGCCAGGAGGCGGTGGCAAAGCCAGGACCGGGAACAGTCGGATCACTTTGGTTTGCTGGCTCTGGGCCAGCGAAGCTACCAGACACTTCTATCCCTATCCCCATTTCACACACGGGAAATTGGTTTTCTGAGTGTTTTGGGACCCCTAGAAGCGAAGTCTGGTGCCTTCTATCTGGGCGTCATGTAACCCTGTTCTTAGGTTTGCAAGGATAGTTCAGTAGCGCTTCGGGGATCTCTGACCCCGGAGCGGGGGGAATGGGGGGGGGGAGGGGAGAGAAGACCTAGAGGTCAGGATTCGTGGAGAAGTTAATGAAGACTGGAAAGTTAAGTTGGTAGTCGTGGGCTTGGAGGGAAAGCCAGACGCCCATCAGAAAACATCTCAGATCCCCGGAGATCGCAAAAAAGAAAGCAAACCAGCCTCAAGATAAAAACAAACAAACAAACAAAAAAACCAAAACAGCCTCCTGTAAAGGGCCAAGTGCTGATCTGCGATCCCGGAAGCATCGCTGCAAGTTTGTGATCAGCCTGAGTTACATAAGCAAGGCCCTGGACTGGGGAGGGCGGGAGTGCTGCAGGAGGAGGGGAGACACTTGTGCTGTGGTCCGGAAATCTGGCCTTGTAAAGTAACTAATTTGTTAAGGAATCAAGCTTGTTGCAGAAGACAATTCAAACTGGATTTTAGAGAGGCGTTTAAGGGAATCAAAGCAAGCGTTAGTCTTATATTTGGCACAGTTACATTTTTTATTTGCTTGTTTTTTTGTTGTTGTTTTTTTAAACAGAATCTCACTGTGTAGCCCACACAGCGTTGCTTTTATTCAGTAAGTGTCTATGTCGTGCACTATTCTAGGTAGAAAGGATAGAACAGAGAACAAAGTTCACTAAAGTAGATTCGTGAAGGGCTTGGGATGGGATAAATAAATAATGAATCCAGAATACATCTGGTGGTGGTCAAACAATAAAGAAGATTAAAACAGATGGAAAGACCCATACTGGAGTGGAAGGGATACTTTTTTAGGTTGGGTGGCTCAGGAAAAGAGCTAAGACCCAACAACCCAGTACAATCATAGCCCAGGGGAAGTGAACCAATTAAAAGACAAGGGTCAAAGTCCGGCGGTGGTGGTGCACACCTTTGAACTCGGCACTCAGGAAGCAGAGGCAGGCGAAGTTTGAGTCCAGCACTGTCTCCAGTTCCAGTTCCAGGACAGCCAGGGCTACAGAGAAACCTTGTCTCAAAAAACAAGCAAACAACAAAAACAACTGTTAATGAAGCACTTAAGGAGGCTATGGGAGCAGAAGTGTATGCAGATGAAGAAGATGGCCTGAGAGGTCAGAAAGGATGCAGGGGCTCATGGATAAAGCGCAGAGAACCCCATTCAGAACCCCAGAACCCAGGTGTTCCCTTGGTGTCCTCTTGTAACGCCAGCACTAGGGAGACAGAGACCTAGGATCCTTGGGGTCAAGCTGTTAGTCTAGATAAGCTAGAATCATAAACTCCAAGTCTAGCAAGACCCTGTGTAAGGAGCAAGTCAAGACTCCTGACTTAACTATGGACCTCGACACATATCTACACACACACTGGCCCATAAAAATGGGAACACATGATTTTATGTTAGTGGTAGGAACCACAAGCCTGGCTCTAGTTCCACAAGGGGTGGGCAGAGAATTAGACATTTTAGTCATCCTCAGCAACATAGCAGGGTCAAGGCCAGCCTGGGCTACATAAGACACTATTCAACACAAATCAGTGGTGGTTGCTAAAGTCTTGCTGGCTTATTATGGGTTAGATGCACTTACAGTTCAAGCCTGAAGACCTGAGTTCAATCCCTGAACCCCATGGTTGGAGAGGAAACAAAGTTGTCACCTGATCTCCGGACTCTGTGTGACAATGGAATGGGTCCCTCTCCACATTATGCACGATAATAATAATTAATAAATAAATTTATTGGAAGAAAAACACCCTTAACCTAGCACCTTGGATATCAGCCCTCTTATCTTGACCCATGAAGACGTTTGCACTATTTCAAACGATTCTGAGAAGTGTGTGGTTGCACACGTCTAAGGTTCCAGCACTCAGGAGGCAGAGGCAGGTTGATCTTTATGAGTTACTGTTTAGACTGGGCTACATAGTGAGATCCTGTCTTAAAACAAAATACATTCTAAAATAAGAAAAAGGAGATTCTGGCTTAGATCTTTTGCTGGTAACATGATTTGTCCTGACCCGGTTTATCCGATGCCAACCACCCCAATTCAGATGCCACCCTAGGGGTTACACACTCAGGGAGGCAAATGAAGGCTCTGGAGGCTGTGTCCGGGTCCCTCGGGACTTGGGCCCCAGCCTTGGCACCCTCTTGGGCCTTCAGATCAGAGAAGGCCTCGCGGTGCATGGCTGCGACATAGCTGCTGCCACTGGGATCCTCTGTGCGCATTCGGGCCAGCGACAGGAAGCGGTTCGTGGAGAAGTAACGCAGCGCGGGCTGCGGGGCTCGCATTGCAGTCAAGAAGAGCTGAAGCAGGAAGAGCAGCATGTGTCTGCGGGGCACCCCTGGGGGAGCATCATCACGCCCCCCCCCCCGAGACTGCGCCCAGAGACCCCGTTTTCACCCACCTCCGTCACCTCCTCTGGATCCTGCGCCTCGCTCAGGGTTTGCTCATAACCACGAAGGTAGTGCGCAAAGAGGTGGCGGGTCTGGGCATCTGCTCGCTCCAGAGCACCGCCCGGGCCGCCCTCCAGCTTCTCGTAGAAGGCTGTGTGCACTGCCCCGCACTCGATGAGGCTCACGCTGAGGGGAAGGGGAATGGGTGGCGACAACAATGACCGGTTAGTGGCGGGGACTACAAGCCTGGCCTAAGTTCCGCAAAGGGAAGACACGGAAAGGGGCTGAATACTGGTAGCAGATGCTGGCAGAACCATAGCGCTGGCAGAGCAAGGGAAGGGCTCCCATGTCCATTTGGGGTCCAGTCACCTACTCGCTCTGTTTACTCATTCCAGTATGCCTTAAGAGCTAGGGTGGCTTGTGAAATGAGATAACCTGTGCCAAGCGCCCTGCGGAATATCTAGCATACAACATGAGTTGAAGAAGGAGGGCCAGAGGCAGAGCATCTACAAGATCTGGTGCTGGGGTTCCCAAGCTTCAGAGGGTCCTGGAGGGCTGGTAACTCACTGGACTCCAAAGAGCGGCAGCAGGATCGCCAGACTCTCGCACAAACCTTCGAGCGCAAACTTGCTAGCACAGTACACTTCGTGGAATGGCAGTCCTAGAAGGGAAGACACGGTTGCAGAGGCCCTGCGGCTCCTCACTGTACTCTGAACCCCTTACTCTGTCCCTTTCGCTCACCCATCAAGCCTCCCACACTTGCAGTCACCAGCACACGCCCAGAGTGGCGCCTCTTCATGTCTGGCAGAAAGGCCTGCAGCATCCGAATGGTCCCAAGCACATTTACATCCAGCACAGCGCCCACAGCGTTCAACTCATGTGCTTCCAGTGGCCCGAACAAGCCGCGGCCAGCATTACAGACTGAGGGGAGAGAGAACATATCCCACTGCGCGCAGCTCTCTCCCCTCTCCATTATGCTCCCATGTTCCCTGAACTCGACACAGTTTGGACACTGGAGGGTAAAGACTCCTATCACATGTTTCAGGGCTCACCCAGTACATCCACACGACCCTCAGTCACGCATGCCTGGGCAGCAGCCACAGATTCGGAGTCTCTGACATCCAATTCCAGGATCTCCAGGGACCCAGGAGGGCAGCCTTGAGCCCGGGCTGCCTCCAACAATGGTCCCTGTGCCTTCAGGTCCCGCAATGTGGCATAAACTGAAATTTGGGAGAGGACAGAGATTCATCCCCCTGCTTACCTCTGGGGGCTCTCCCATGGCCTGCAGGCCTTTCCCCTCCTATACCTTTGAAGCTCCGGGACCGGTCGGAAGCCAGACGAATAGCCAAGTGCAGGCCGATTCCGGAGGAGCAACCGGTAATGAGCACTACCTTGGGGTCCATGTGGAAAAGTACTGAGGTTCAGAGCGTGAAGAGTCCTAGTGGCAGGCTAGGGCTAGGTATCTGCTTGGCTCTGCTCCTGCCCACAGTACCCCCACCCCTTGTTGTGTCTGCTGGCAATCTCAAGGCTGAGTCAGGTCCCTGGAAGGCTTTCCCCAGCCTGGTGTGCGTCAAAGCAGGAGAAAAGGGTGTTGTTTGTTAACACCAAACCTTGTAACACCTTAGTTGGTCAGGGGAAGGGGTGCTCTACAAGTAACAAGCTCAGTAGGTAGCAGCTAGGTTGTTAGGTTCGAACTGAGCAGTGCTAGGCAGATCTAGCCACAGCAAAAATGCTTCTGTCCAAGGAACTTGTTTGGTTTTGAGAAAACCAAGTAGACAAGGCTGGCCTCAAACTCAGAGATCCATCTGCTTCTGACCCATGAATGCCAGGATTAATGCCTCAATTTTAGCTTTCTGGAGACAGGCTACCTTGTATACCCTAGGCTGCCTTCAGACTCATTATGGAGCTGAGATTGGCCTTGACCTTCTGATCCTCCTGCCTCTAGCTTTTCAGGATTGTCATTCCAGGTGTATACCATCACACTCTCAGGGACAATTATAATTACCAGCTTGCTGCTATACACCTTCTAAGGTTGAGGACCAGTATTAAAATAGAGCTGCAGTGAGGGCTGGGAAGGGCTGTCTCCACACCAGCGTCCACATGTACACCCCAGCCCTTCCAGACACACCAGCAAAGTACAGTACTTTAACTTAGTAGACCCATGCCGATTCAGCGGTTTATTGTTAACAGAAAACGGTACTTTAACCCCCAAGTCTGGGGTGGAAGAAAGCACCTCGTTTCCCTCTAAGCCATTACTGTCGCTCACTGTCAGACCCTGGCTCCTTCTCCCGGGCATGGGGAGCATCCTGGCTTGTTTGGATTTGAGGACCTATTCCAGCAGGTCCCTGAGATGGCTGATCTGTCACAAAGAGTCAGGCTGGGGGTGATATTTGAGGAATATCTTCTTGGAGAGGTACACAGTGTCCCCTTGGGGCTGACTGGGATACCTCTTCTGGTTGTGAATGAAAGCCTGCTCTAGAGGAAAAACATTCTTCTCAAACTGGTGCTGTTGGAAGGGAACACCCCTGGCTAGGCTATGAGCCAGAGTCCCCAAGAAGAGGCACCACCGTGGCTGGTAGTAATCAGCCACCAGTCCCGACAGTTGCTTATTGGCATAGTCCAAAATGTTACCCTCAGGCCCCCAAAGGGTAATCTGGTAGCGACTGTTTTGTTCATAGAACTGGGCCTCAGCCTCACTTACAGCCACTTCCCGGGCCTGAGCCAACCAGGTACCCAGCAAGAAGTGGCTGTTGCTCGCCAGTAGCTCATCCAGTGAAGGCAGGAGCTTATAGGCCAGGAGGCCTCCAGCCTTGAGCAGGAGATCAAGCTCCTGCTTCAGGTAGGCGGTCCTGGCCTCCTCATAGCACAGGCTGACCAGCTCCTGCACTGCTTGACGGGTGACATCCAGCAGGTCATAGCGGAAGGCTGGACTGGTGGTCAGGTTTGGAGCAGCTGTTAACAGCAGTCGCCAAGCCTCAAACACATCTGATCTGTTGTACCAGACAGCGGTACTCATCTGTAGGGATGGCCGCTTGACCAGCGGGCTTCGATTGTGCCCGCTGCACGCCTCCCCAGAGCAGTTGTAGACACTCCTGAGTAGGAGCCGCCAGGCCGCCACTGCATCGGGCTGGGAGATCCCATATCGGCGGCTGGCATAGCTGCTCACCCAGGCCATCAAGTCTGGCACAGGGTCCTTGCGCCAGCCCAGCTCAGCCATGAGAGCATAGACCACTTCATTCTGGCCAATGCCCTCAGGGGCTATGCCGGTGCCGACCATGGTGGAGTTGGGGAAGAGGCGGGCTGCCTGGGGGCCTCGGTTCACATCCTCCAGGGCTCCAAACAGGCCATGGTTGCCTCCAAAGTTGTGCAGCATGCACCAGATGAAGGGCTGGCCATGGAAGGAGGCTGTACGGATGTAAACAGGCTGGCTCTCCGCAAACAGGTCCAGAACCAGGAGACGGCCTCGGGGCACAGCCTCCAGCACAGCCCTGATTTGAGAGGGGCCCCAGAACTGGGGCTGGTGCTGGAAGAGCCAGCCTTGGAGCAGCCACACAGCATCAGGGTCCACTACAGTGGGGAGAAAACAGAGAGGCCATGAGAGAAGTGGTTATTACAGCTCACACCATGCCCATGACACCTGCCATCACCGGGGCTGCTCTGCCCATCCTGCCTCCTGAAAGTCCAGGACACCACTGATCTGGCTTCTTGGATATCAGAACTACCCAGAGAAATTAAGACACAGATGCCTGGGCCCCAAATTCTGGACCTGCCAATCAGGACATCCAGGAGTTGGGCCTGAGAATCCTTATATCCAAATACTGCTGCATTTGGATTTACATAAAGCTTAACTGTTTTCCAAAGGCTCATGATTAAAGGTTAAAGTTCACGCCTGATCTCCATTGTGAAATAAAAAAGGTCAAGACTTGGGCCTTTGAGAAGCTCAGCTAGGAAAGGTATTACACGCGGAACCTGACAACCAGAGTTCTACCCTCAAGCTCACATGGTGGAAGGAAAGAAAAGACCCCTACAAGCTATCCTATGACTTCCATATGTGCACCAGGTGTGGTACACATGCACGCGCGCGCGCGCGCGCACACACACACACACACACACACACACACACGTAACTTTCAACTGAAAGAGAAAGGGGCTCTAAAAGCAGCGGTTCTCAACCTGTGGGTCTCGACCCCTTTGGAAGTCAAATGACCTTTTCAGAGGTGGCGTATCAGACCTCCTGCACACCAGATATTTACATCATGATTCATAACAGTAGCAAAGTCACAGTTGTGAAGTAGCAATGAAATCATTTTACGGCTGGGGGTCACCACAGCATCAGGGACTGTATTAAAGGGTCTCGGTGTTAAGAAGATTGAGAATCTCTGCCCTAGAGCAAGGCTCGGGCTTTTGGTTCCGATTATGCTTGGAGACTGCTGCTCAGAGCATAAACCAGTGTGTCCCTCTCTTTCAGGATGACAGGGCACCTCTCAGAGGGCTCCCTATCAATCGAGCTCCTTCTCCTCTATAAGTGGTAGAAAGGAATCTTAGCCTCACATCTGTGGGACAGGATACATGTGTAACCTCTGGCCTACATGACCTACTTTAACAATGAGGTGGAGAACAAATACATTTTTGTTGTTACTGAGCAGTGGTGGCACACACCTTTAATCCCAGCACTCGGGAGGTAGAGGCAGGTGGATCTCTGAGTTGGAGGCCAGCCTGGTCTACAGAATGAGTTCCAGGATAGCTAAGGCTACACAAAGAAACCCAGTCTCGAAAAACAAAGAAGCAAACAAAAAAGCAAAAAAAAAAATTTTTTTTTTCTTGTTTTGAGAAGGGTCTTTCTATATATATAGCCTTGGCTGTCCTGATATTCTCTGGTAGACCAGGCTGGCCTCAGAGATCGGCCTGCCTCTACCTCCTGAGTGCTGAGATTAAAGGCGTGTGCCACCATGCTTGGCTCCAAATAAAAATGTGAAGATGATGGTGATGGTGACTGGTGATGGCTGTTGTTCATGTGTGTGGTGTGTATACGTGAACATACGTGCACAAGCCACGAGACAGCTCTATAGGGTTGGTTCTTTCCTTCAGTCTTGTTGTAGGCTTCAGGGACCAAACTCAGGTCATAAGGTCTGAGTGCCTTTACTCACCAAGCCACCTCCTTGCTGCTACCGCCCCCTTTTGAAGTAGCCCGAGGTCTCAAGTAGCCCAGGCTAGCCTTGAACTTCTGATCCTCCTGCCTCTACTCTCAAGCATTGGTGCATATGCCACCAGGCCTGGCTTAAAATCTTTTCGATTAGGTTGTACTCAGTAACTTATCTTACAGGGCTAGGCACACTGGTCCATGAGCAAGCCCCACTGCACGGAGGAAGCAACAAAAGGTCTGTTGAGCAGGAAAGCACGGTATCACCCGGGCATGGGTCCTCCTTCCACCCAGCCTCCCTCCCCGATGTTCCAGGGGGTTTCCTATCCCAAGCACCATACCAGTGACCATGGCTTCATAGACAGCTGCGGTGGCAGCAGCGAGGTAGGCGGGGTCGGAGAAGGGAGGCTGCATTTCATTGAAGGTGTCAGCCCCATAGATATGATCTGTGCCAAACTCCTTGGTCAGCTCCCGTAGGAAGAGGTTCCCGATGAGGGGGAACATGGGGTCTCCTGGAGCCAGAAGGAAGGAGCAGCTGTAGGAGCAGTTGAAATGTCCCCAGTTCCCCAACTGGATGACATTGGCCTGTGGGAACACCCTGGGGGTGGGGGGATAAAGGTTTAGAGTTGACAGAGGCGGATGCAGTGCCTGTCTTGGCTTTACCCCCTCACCAGCCTCACATCTGTGGCCTTCTGGACCGTGCCTGGGTTACTCTCACCCCCATGCTTACGCATGCTCTGTCCCCTGCCTGGTATCCTTCCCTCCACCCCCAAGGCTTATCTGCCTGTTTTTTCCTCACTGTCCCTGAGAATTACCTGTCTAAAAAGGTTCTGCTATCTCCCTCTGCCAATGATCTCTTGTTAGGGACAGAGCCACGGGCACACATGGGCATCCCCAGGACCTAGCACAGGACTGGGTCTCTCTGACATTTGTAGACACCCGGGCAAAAGTTCACCGAATGAAAAGAATGAAGTTCCCACAGGGCAAGATGGAGGGGTAGCCCACGGCTGGCAGTCAGCACCACGTGCTGTGACAATGGTGGGACACAGGTGCTCCCAGGTATGATGAGGGTTCTTGTAGGTGCTGGCTGGCAAATCTTCCTTCACAAAGGAGGAGGAGCCTCATCCAGACCTTGAAGGTCTCTCCAGCCAGAGAAAAGAAGACAAAACAAGGGCAGAGGGCTGGAGAGATGGCTCAGCAGTTAAGAGCACAGAGGTCCTGGGTTCAATTCCCAGCAACCACATGGTGGCTCACAACCATCTGTAATGGGATCCAATGCCCTCTTCTGGTGTGTCTGAAGACAGCAAAAGTATACTCATATACATGAAATGAATAAATAAATCTTAAAAAAAAAAAAAAAAGCAAAAATACTATTAAAAAAACCAAACAAACATGGGCAGAGACCAGCACACTCCCTAGGCCACTGGCAGAGCAGCTACTCACTGACATTCTGTGCCTGGCAATACGCACACTCAGGACAGCAGGTGAAGGAGCTACCTTGTTACTTAGTGATTTTTCACTTCCTTTCTTTAAATGTCTTAATTAAATAATTAAATTATACATTTATATATAACATATATAAATTATTCACACACGCATACTAAAGTGAGAGACTGAAGAGACAGCTCAGCGGTTAGGAGCACTGGCTGCCCTTCCAGAGGACCCAGGTTTGAGTCCCAGTACCCACATGATGGCTCACAGCCATCTGTCACTCCAGCATTAGGGCATCCCATGCCCTCTTCTGTTCTCCAAGAGCATCAGGCACGAATGTGGTACACAAACCCACGTGCAGGCAAAACACCCATGCACAGAAAATAAATGAAAACTTTTTGATGTGCCTGGAAGGTCATCAGCTCCTCAGGATTTGGAGTTATAGATGGCTGGGAACTACCATGTGGGTGCTGGGAACTGAACCTGGGTCCTTTGCAAGAGCAGCAGATGCTCTTAGCTAAGGCATCTCTCCAGCAGGGCCCCACCCCAGGTTTCTCCAGCTTGGAACAGACGGTGTTCCTGCCCCAGGCTCCTAAGTACCAGGATCAGAAGGGTATACCATCACACCCAGCAATGATTCCATTTTTTTTTTCTTTCTTTCTTTTTTTTCTGAGACAGGGTTTCTCTGTGTAGCCCTGGCTGTCCTGGAACTCACTCTGTAGAGCAGGCTGGTCTCGAACTCAGAAATCTGCCTGCCTCTGCCTCCTGAGTGCTGGGATTAAAGGCGTGCGCCACCACTGCCCGGCCGCAATTATACAAGCAAGAAAACCAAATCAGAGTCTTCAAGCAATCTGTTGCTGCAGTGGCTGACAGCAGAGGCAGGAGTCAAGCCGCGCCAGCATCCAGAGTTTCTGCGTTTACATCATGCTTTGGAGGGCAACCCTTTTCCCTTGGAGCTGAGCAGGGAGGGGGGGACCTCACCTGGTGATAGCCTTGGGGACATGCCCTGCGAAGGCAGGCAGCACTGGGATCATGCCAAAGGAGCGCATCCGGTCCAGGATTCGATGCTGGGAGGGATAGAGGTCAATGTGACAGGACCTCTGTCAGGCGAGTCCCTTGCTCACTCAGGGAGGAAATACAGACCTATTGACCAGTCAAGAGCCCTGAGGCATCCCGGGGTCTGTGAACACCCAGCACCCAGTCCACCTTTCCTCAGCCACTCTTTACCTGCAGGTAGAGTTGCTTGAGGTGCCAGGATTGGGGCAGGGGGCCATCCCAGGTGTGCAGATTACCCATGCGTCCCCAAGCCAGGAAGGCAGGACCAGTGAAGTACTTATCGATCTCCGACTGGGTCAGGCCCAAGGCCAGGTATACCTGTGGAGCAGGAAGAGCCCCCACCTATAACCACACGAGTCCCCATTCACCATGTCATTAAACAAGTGCTCACTCATCACCTCTCTGAGCTGGGTACTATTGCTACTAAGATAGATCTGGACTTCAGCCTACAGGGAGCTCACGGTCCAGGAAACTCCGTGAGTACAAAGTCCACTAAAGCATCAACTTTGTGGGATGGGTGAAGATCTAGCACACAAAGAGGCTTTCTTCAAACCAGGGAGAGTCTTTGGGGTTTTTGTTTGTTTGTTTGTTTGTTTGTTTATTTTGTCAACCTTACTTAAGCTAGGGTCATCTGGGAAGAAGAAACCTCCATTGAGAAAATACCATCAGATTGGCCTGAATGCAATCCTGTGGGCATCTTCTTGACTGGTGATTGATATGGAAGGGCTCAGCTTGTTGTGGGCTGTGCCATCCCTGAGCAGGTGGTTCTGGGTATATAAGAAAGCAAACTGACCAAGTCAGGAAGCAAACCGATATAAGCAGTGTTCCTCCGAGGTCTGTTTCAGTTCCTGCCTCTGGGTTCCTGCCTCGGAACTCAATCTTGAATCTTCCTACCTCTACCTGAGTCCTGGGATTACAGGCATGTACCACCAGAGAGTTTGTCCCACCCTGGACAGCCTCGGTTCCCCAGGGCGAGTGAGGTGTGTGAGGGGCCAGGTTGGCACGAACCCGTTGCCAGATGGCCTCCTGGCCATTCCAAGCCAGTGCCAGGTTGATGCCATTCAGCGCCATCCAGTCAATCTCTTGCTCCCAACGGGCCCAGTCCCACCACACGAAGGAGTAGCTGTGAGTGCACACATTCTGGTAGTAGCGGTACCTGTGGGTAGGGGCACATTATTGGGGACACGTGGGATGCCTCACTCACCACTCTGGAACATTTCAGAGGCAGCCTGGCGCTGGAATACTACCCCTGACACAGTACGCATACAGGACAGTGGGCAAAGGTTTCAAAGTGGCCCCTTTCCTGCTCGTTCCAGATCCACCTCAGGTGAAGCTGACTGCAGGCTAGAACTTTCCACAGGGCTCCCTAGTCTAGTAGCCATTGTGAATACATAACTTCATTTTCATTCAATATGCCCAGAGCTGCTACTGTATATCCTGTGGTGTCTTTCAGTGCCATAAGGCAAAATTGGTCTCTGTCCTGAAGAGGGCTCACGATTCCTATAGTTTGATGGGAGAGACAGATGTGTGAACACGTCATGCCCGTAGTGTGGCAAGTGCTAGAATAAAGGCCCAGGGCTTCGGGAAGGGTCACTCCGAAGCATCTTCAGAGAGGTCAAAGGAGGGACATGAAATGCATGGATCACAAGAATGCCTTTGAAATTCTACTATCACGCGCAGGTTCCAATCAACAGGGCTCGGTCATTATTTCCAGCGGGGGAGGGGGGGCTGGGAAGTTAAGTGACTTGGCTCAAGAACACACAACTAGAGGGGAGTCAAGATTTGAAGGCACAGACCCTAGAGCCAGCACTTCCTTCTCAGTCTCCAGGCGTGTCTGTAGCTGCAGCCCTGACCCAGGTATGCTGGTCCTCACCAACAGTGGGTGTCCCGAGGCTGGAAGCAGCTGCCCCAGCCGGCAGGGATCCACAGCATCAATACCTGTTGGGCGTTGTTTCGGTCAGCCCGTCGGGCACAGCGGGCAGCGGCCACGGCAGGTGCAGCTGAGAGCTGGACCAGGCCACCTGACAGCCACAGAAGTCACGCAGGTAGCGGTGCAGCCCCGCGGCGGCCGCCACGCCCGTGGAGCCGCGCACAAGCACTGGCATCCCGCCGCCGCCGCTCAGGCTGTAGGTGTCCAGGCCCGACTCGTCTGCCAGCGCGCGCTTCACGGACACCAAGAAATCGGCTGCCGGCCCGGGTCCCAGCAGCCGGACCACCAGCTCCCGTACGGCCTCTGCCTCCTGAGCCTCATCACCCACCGAGCCCTTGGCCAGGAGTAGGAACACCAGAATCACTGCCAACCCCGCGGCTCCCATGTTGCCAACCGCGCGGCAGCCTCCCGCTCACAACCAATACCAAGCTCGGGGCCCGCAGGGCGGGGCTGCCAGCATCCAATCGGCTGCGGACCTGGGGCCACGTGGCCTGAAGGGTGGGCTCCTGCTACCCGCCCCGAGGACCTGGTTTCCGGACTCAGACTCTCCGGGTCTGCTGACCACGCGCGTGGCTGGAGGGTGCGTGACTCTATGAAACTTCCTCGGCCAGATAGGACGCTGCGCATGCCCAAGCCCTTAAGGATGTGGCCCGCTTTCTTCTGCAAGTCACTTCTCTTTCAAACATCTAGCCACTCTTTTAAGTGATGAGAATTGAAGCCAGCCAAGGGCTCTACCACTAAGCTATATTCTAATCCCTCATCTAATAAATGTGTATTTGGATTTTATTTCATATCAGACTGTTTGTTGTTTGTCTCAGTTGTCATTTCTGGCTAAAGATCTGGAAACCAAACAAGGATTTCTCTGGGTGAGGAGATAGCTCAGTGGGTAAAGCGCTCGCACATGAGGACACGCGTTTGAATCGCCAGAACCCACATAAAGCGGTTCCAATATTGGGAATCTGCAATCCCAGTGCTCCGGTGAGGTGAGCGTTGGAGGTAGCTGCCCTGGTGTACAAAGTGACAAACAGGGAAGAGATCTTATCTTAAGGTAGAAAGTAACACCCAATATTGTCCTCTTTTGACTCAAAACCCCACAACTCTCGCTTCAAAAGGACTGAGAGTTTATTCTGAAACCAAATATGAATGACCATGGCCCCGGAACCGTTTTAGGTCACCCCAGTTTCCATGTTTCAACGTGGAAATAATTTGATGACGTTTTTATAGTAACAGAGCAAAAAGCCATAAATCAAGACCTTTTTTTTTCCCGAATACATTGGTGGAGACATCAGAGGTGGGTTATAGTGAATCCGGAAATCAGTTGCAGGCTTCAGATAATGTTTTAGCTTTCAGGATGCTGGAAGCTTGTGGTCTGCCAAATTAATGTATTTCAAAGGAAAACTAGTGTTCAGTACATTCAAAAAGACTTCCCCATTGTTATAAAGCTATTAGGTTGGGTACAGAGGAGGGTAGGTAGCAATGGCTATTGAGAGGGCTGGAGCCGGAGCCGGGCAGTGGTGGTGCACGCCTTTAATCCCAGCACTTGGGAGGCAGAGGCAGGTGGATTTCTGAGTTCGAGGCCAGCCTGGTCTACAGAGGGAGTTCCAGGACAGCCAGGGCTACACAGAGAAACCCTGTCTCGAAAAACTAAAAAACAAACAAACAAACAACAACAACAAAAAAAAAAAAAAAAAAAGAGAGAGAGAGGGCTGGAAATGGCCCAAGTTGGTTCTAGATCTGCAACAATTCAAATTCTTCAGAGCCTTGAAGTTCTGATGAGCCACTCAGCACTGCAGAGGTTTCAGGAGAAACTTCTTTCTCAGAGCTTTGGTTCAAAGTTCTGACCATCACCTATGTGCCACACACCTACACTCGTCACACACACACACACACACACACACACACACACACACACACACACACACCATACACAAAGAGCAGAATTTCTCGCTGGGTTGTAAATCTATGATGAATATCCAGTCTCCAAAGAGGCAGTGGTATTTTTTCTGAAACCCAAGGCTGACTAGGAATTTAGAGAGGGTGGAAGGAACCGAGCTTTCTAGGCAGAGGGACGCATGGGTAGATGAGAAGGGGGGGGGGGGTGTTGAGGCGCTAACGTGACCACATGAGCCCAGCTTGGCCAGCAGGAGATCAAGAGGGCTTTCCAGTGGCAGAACAGGAATGTCACTTTACCTGATTGGCCTGGGACATGAGGAGGTGACCTGGGTAAGACCCAGCAGGAGAGAAGCTGAAGGAGAATGGGAACTCTTAGTTCCTAGAGCTCAGTATGGGCCCCAAAAGATGCTCCAAACCTTGCAAATGCTCAGACTGCCCATCTCGAAGGACAGGGAGGGGGTGCCTGGGGCTGGGCGGGGGCAGAGAGCAGTGGACTGGAGCCAGGTGTGGTGGCACACGCCCGTGATCCCATTTGGGAGGCTGAGGAAGACGGACCTAGATTTCAAGACCTGGGAGAGTTTCTGATCAGCCCTGCTGGGGTGGGGGCGGGGCTTAGAGAAGCAGTTCTATCCCTAGCTCTCCGTGTAGTTCCCGGAGTCGGAGAGGCCCCTGCTCCCTCTCAGTTCCCTTAATCTGGACATTCTCATTCTTTCTGAGGAAGCAGAAGGGGGGCAGGAATGGGAAAATTTGCCCTCGGACCTCAGCCCCACTCTATCCTCGCATAGCATAGCCGTAGAAGCTGCTGTGTGCTGGTGTGTGGAGGCCAGAGGCCTGCGTCCACCTCATTCTCCACCTTAGCTTTTGAGAAAGGGTCTCTCTCCCTCTCCCCCTCCCTCTCCCTCTCCCCCTCCTTCTCCCCCTCCCCTGCCCCTCCCCCTTCCCTCTCCCCTCCCCCTCCCCTCCCCCCTTCTCTGAACCTGGAGTTTTCCAGTTCAGCGAGGCTGAGTCTCCACCTGCCCTACTTCCCAGGTGCTGTTGTTGGACCTGAGAACCCTGTCCCTGGCTTTTATGTGAGTCTTCTTATCCAGACTACACAAAAGACATAGTGGTGGTTGTTTGTAATGGCAACTTGCCACAAATTAGGGTCACCTACGTAGTAGGGAGCAAGGTCCTCCTGCAGGTGCCTGCCTTGAGCTCTGACCTTGGCTTCCCACAACGGTGGACCCTTCCCTTCCCCAAGTTCTTTTTGTTGTTGTTGTTTAGTTTTTCAAGACAGGGTTTCTCTGTGTAGCCCTGGCTGTCCTGGAACTTGCTCTGTAGACCAGGCTGGCCTCGAACTCAGAGAGATCCGCCTGCCTCTGCCTCCCAAGTGCTGGGATTAAAGGCGTGCGCCACCACCACCCAGCTGAAACAGTTTTCTTAACTGAAAAGAAGATGGAGGAGGAGGAGGAGGAAGAGGAGGAGGAGAAGGAGGAGGAGGAAGAAGAAGAGGAGAAGGAGAAGGAGGAGGAGAAGGAGGAAGAGGAGGAGGAGGAGAAGGAGGAGAAGGAGGAAGAGGAGGAAGAGGAGGAGGAGGAAGAGGAGGAGGAGGGGGAGGAGGAAGAGGAGGAGGGGGAGGAAGAGGAGGAGGAGGAAAAGAAATGGAAATGGGACTGTACAAGGAGCTACTGTAGTTGTGGTTATTTCCTTTTTTTTTTTTTTTTAAAGCAAAATATAAATATTTAATTTTGTGCTAATTGTGCTATAGGACACTTTAAGTACCATTCGATCCAGAAACATCAGCAGGTAAGCTCTGAGTTACTGTGAATGCTGTTGTCATTAGAAACTGGTGTCTGTCCTAGTTTGCTTCCCTGATGCTGTGAGAAAATATCAACCAAAAAGAGCTTGGGAGCCTGGGGGGGGGGGGCGGCGGGGGCGGGGGCAGGGGCAGCGGGGGCTCAGCGGAGCACGCCTTTGATCCCGGCACTCGGGATTCTGAGGCAACCAGTCCAGACTGGTTGTTTCAAAAAACAAACAAGCAAACAACATCAAAACAAAGGGAGAAACTCCATTTTAACTGGTTTTAGTAATCTAGCTTAAAAACCATTTTGTGTAACTCAAAAGCCATTGTGTGCGACTTAGAATGATATGAAGCTGAAACTTGCCACCAGGAAGTTCTGATAGGAGCTAGGCTTCAAAAGCAAGCTCCAGGTAGGCCACAGGGCCAGCTGCTGGTTGCTCAGGCATCAGCCTAGCCAGGGACAGGCTTGATATGCCAATGGTGGTGGTGGTGTGCTGGTGAACTACCAGGGTTGTGAGCCCTGTGAGCACAAAGCTACTGTTCAATGAAGTGATACAGCATATGTGGGTGGAGCCTGCTCGCTCCTGAAGCATCCTCACCAGAGAGGATTCCCCAGGGGAACCTTGGAGCGTTTCTGCCCTAACTGTTCCCCACTTGATGAGATGCCTGAGTTTACCTTTTATATTAGCATCACATTATAAGAATGTTTGTGTGAATAAACAGAGCATATTCAAAAGACAAATCTTGGGTGGACATCCTAATTGCTGAGCGCCTTATAGCCCACAGGCTGTGTGCTCTCTGCAGCCAAGCACGGTGGCACCTGCCTTTAATCCCAGCATTTGGGACAGAGACAGGCAGATCTTTGTGAACTCAACAACAGCATGGAGCTGAAAACAAAAGACCCAAACAATCCTTATCTGTAGCCATTGTCCTTGGAGGAGACTGAGAGAGGCTCATTACTCAAAGAGAGACTCTCTGATTGCAGAAGCAGCTGACCCAAAGGGAGGAAGACTTAACGCCTGCTGTGAGTTACCCTCTGGACCCAAGTGCTTATTAGAAAAAGCAGTTTTAAGTGACTATTTTGGTAGGGACAGCACATCGGGGACATGTTGAAATTATGTCCCTATTCTGACTCCCAGCCCTATACCCCCAGAAATAAGATGCAGGCACAAATTATATTTACAAATACCTTGGCCATATAGCTAGGTTCTACTCCGACAAGATCATAACTGAAGATACCCATTTAAATTAACCTACATTTTGCCACCTGGCTGTTACCTGTGGTCAGGTACCGTGCGTCCATGCATCTGTCTCCTTTCCCCACCTTCTTCTCTCCTAGACTCCTTTCTCCTCCCAATGTCCCACCTCTATTTTTGCCTAAGCCTTATGCCATAGACCTTTTGATTGACAGGCGAGGCATCCATACAATACACAAGATGATCTCTCTCCAGGGACACTGTCCGGGCGTTTGGCCTCCTTCTGGTCACAGTATCTCTTTTTTCATTCCCCCACAGCGCAGCACCGTTGAGGGGCAGAGACAGGAGGATCACTGGGGTCTGCTGGCCGCCAGCTCTCTGTTCAGTGAGACGTCTCAAGGAAAGCTGGCAGAGAGTAGTAGGGTACACCCGATGTCCTCTGGCCTCGGCATACAGATGGGGGCATAAACATGCATGCACACGCACCCTACACACATTCACACACGTGCATACAATTAAATCATTTTAAAGCGATCTAGTAAATATCCTGGACATTCTAAATCCGTAGCTCTCAACCTTCCTAATGCTGCAACCCTTTAATACAGTTCTTCAGGTTTTGGTGACCCCCCCCCCCCATACAATTATTTCGCTACTCCTTCATAACTGTAATCTGATTCTTGGAAGCTGCCCTCTGACCTCCACACACCAGGCACGGCATGTGCACAGGTGCACTAATGTGGGTTTCTAGGATGGATGGTCTACTTTTTTTTTTTTTTTGAAACAGGGTTTCTCTGTGTAGCCCTGGCTGTCCTGGAACTCACTCTGTAGACCAGGCTGGCCTTGAACTCAGAAATCCGCCTGCCTCTGCCTCCCGAGTGCTGGGATTAAAGGTGCGCGCCACCACTGCCCGGCGGATGGTCTACTTTTAACTAACGAACAAACTAACTAAGTGTCTATGGGTATTTTGCCCCCATATATGTCTATGTATCACATGCTTGCCTGGCACCTGCAAGGCCAGAAAAGGGCTACAGATCCCCTGGGACTTGAGTTACAGAGGCTTGTGAGGCACGATGCAGATGCTGAGAATAGAATCTAGGTCCTCTGGAAGATGAGCAGCCAGTGCTTTTAAATAAACCATTTCTTCTTTAGTCGCCCCCCCACCCCTGCGTGCTTTTTTTTGAGACAAGGTCTCACCTGTAGCTTGGCTTCCCAAGTGTCGGGACTGAAAGGATGCGCCACCAGCCGGGCAGTGGTGGCGCACACCTTTAATCCCCGCACTCAGGAAGCAGAGACAGGCAGATCTCTGAGTTCCAGGCCAGCCAGAGTGAGTTCCAGGACAGCAAGGACTACGCAGTGAAACCTTGTTTCGAAAAACAAAATAAAAAACCAAAACCAAAAAGTGTGCCATGGGGTTTTGTTGTTGCTGTTTTTGCCTGTTTCTTTTTTCTTTTCTTTCTTTTTCCTTTTTTTTTTTTTCTTTTTGATCTCATTAAATGGACCTGCTTGCCTGGAAGTTTCTATGTAGATGAGGTTGGTCTCAAATTTGCTAGTTCTCTTGCCCCTGCTTCCCGAGTGCTAGCATGTAGGTTGATCCTCCAGTGCTGGCATAGATAAAACTCACTTTCACAATAGGGCTTGCATATATCTTGAGCCTTTTAGTGTATGACAGGTGTTACAGCTCTTTCACTATTGCGTGAAGTAAGCTGGCTGGGTCTCAGCCTATTTTCCAGCTCTGTTTTTGTTTGTTCTGTCTCTGACCATCCTGTCCCTCTGCCTAGCACTCCAGAACAACCCCAGAATTCTTTTTACCCTGCCCTGAAAGACCTGCTATAACCTTAATTAACCATTTGGTGTGAAGAATGAGACTTTCTTTTCCTGTGTGGCCACCAGGGGGCAGCCTACACTCAGCACATGACTTGGGTAGGCTGGGCTGCCCCAGCGGGTGGGTCGTTGGTTGAAGACCCTACAACAGCTCATGGGGGTGGGGTGGGGGGTGGGGGGTGGGGGGTGGGGTGGGTGAGGGACAGCTGGTACCATCAATGAAGGTGATGGATTTGTCCCCGCTGCTGTGATGTTTGGGCCTTCCAGGGGACCTGCGGCTGCCATCTCTAAAGCTTGTTCCGGGATCTCAGGATGGCGAGTGGAAATTGTAGAGGAAAAAGAACATGAGCCTTAGAAACAGGCACAATGGAGCCTGCTCCTCACCCCTAACTTTCCACACCTTCCAGCCCAGGTCATCCCATCTTCAGCGGGATGGAGGAAACCGGAAGCTTCTGGATTCTGAGAACTCCGCCTAGCTAAGGACTCTGCTCTCTCCCCACTCTGATCAGCCAGACACACGGGAGCCATTTCTTTCCGAGGAAGTCTTAGATCTCTATCTTCTCTCACTTTATTCAGATTACATACTGTGGTGGCTTGAGTGAGAACTGGCCTCCATAGGCTCCTGTATTACAGCGCCTGGTCCCGGATTAGTGTTGTTATTTGGGGGAGGTTACAGAACCTTTAAAACAGTGTTTTCTCAACCTGTGGGTCGCGACCCCTTGGCGTTGTCAACTGATCCTTTCACAAGGGTCGCCTAAGACAACTGGAAAACACAAGTAATTACATTACTATTCGTAACAGTAGCCAAAATTACAGTTTTGGAGCAATAAAACAATGGTTGGGGGTTGAAGTAGGAAGGTTGACTACCCCTGCTTCAGGAGGCTGGTGAGAGTCTATTAGTCTCACTCCACTTCTAGTTTGCCCTCCTTGCTTCCAGGTTATGGTCAAAGGTATGCTCTGGCCACCTGCTGCCTCGCCTCCCACCATTATGGAGTCTCCCTCGGGAACTTAGAACAAACTTTTCTGTCCATTGATTTGGGTATACAGCAGCAGAGAGGTAACTAAGACGTAACCTGACAAGTTCTCCAGTTAGCCAGGCAGGGTGGGGCATGCCTATATATCTCAGTGAGTTCAGAGCCAACCTGGGATACTATAAAACTCTGTCTCAAGAATGCCAGAACTGGGCAGTGGTGGCACACGCCTTTAATCCCAGAACTTGGGAGGCAGAGGCAGGTGGATTTCTGAGTTCGAGGCCAGCCTGGTCTACAGAGTGAGTTCCAGGACAGCCAGGGCTACACAGAGAAACCCTGTCTCAAAAAACCAAAAAAAAAAAAAAAAAAAAAAGAATGCCAGAAAGGGAGGCTCAAATAAAGCAGAGAGCAACAGAGGAAGAGAGCCAGTATTGATCTCTGAACTCAGTGTATACCCATGCGATCACATGAGCAGGTTACCCTGCCCCCCACTGAAAGGGGATAAAGGCATCTGCTACCACTATCCTATCCTGATGTTCCTTTCTCTCTCTCCCTCTCTCCCTCTCCTCTCCATCCTCTTCTCCCCCCCCCCTTCCCGTTTTTCAAGACAGGGTTTCTCTGTGTAGCCTTGACTGTCCTGGAACTGGCTCTGTAGATCAGGCTGGCCTCGAACTCACAGAGATCTAGATCTGCCTACCTCTGCCTCCTGAGTGCTGGCATTAAAGGCATGAGTCACCATGTCTGCCTCTGTTTTCCTTTTATTAAAGAGCATATTGAAAAAAAAATTAGAGCTCTAGGTTTTATTTTAAATTTTAAAATATTTTATCGGGGGCTGGAGAGATGGCTCAGCGGTTAAGAGCACTGACTGCTCTTCCAGAGGTCCTGAGTTCAAATCCCAGCAACCACATGGTGGCTCACAACCATCTGTAATAGGATCTGACGCCCCCTTCTGGAGTGTCTAAAGACAGCAATCTACTCACATTAAATAAATAAATAAATAAATCTTTAAAAAAAAAAAGTTAAAATATTTTATCATCGTGTATGTCTGATGGGGTTTGGGGTGGGGGTGGGTGGTAGAGGTGAGAAGACAATTTTGTGGAGTTAACCCCCTCCTTTCAACTTTACTTAGCATCTGGGAATCTAACGGGTCATTAGACTTGTATGGCGAGCACTTTTACCTGCTAAGCCATCGTGCCAGACTTTTTTAAAAAAATTTTGACACTGTCTCACGTAGCCCAGGTTGGCTTCAAACTCGCTATGCAGCCAAGGGTGAGGATGACATTAACGCCTACTACTTCTGGCTTCAGCTCTACGTGCCAGGAACTACAGGTATGGGGGAGCACCCCTTTTCTTTTTTAAAGAAAGGGAAGGAAAGCAGCCTTCCTTCTTTACACAGAGCCCACCTTCTGTGGGGAGGGACATGCAGGCTGGAGAAACGGTGGGCAGACTCTGCGGCGGCGGCCCCTTTGCCCGGACACACTCCTTGGAGATGGCTGTCTCGGATCCTTCGCCTTCTCCAGTCTTTTGGGGCCTTTCTCCCTTCCTTGAACAGCTCAGACTGCCTCGGTATCTGGCTGTGACCTTTTCTCTATCTTTATCTTCAGACGCTTTGGTTCTGACCTTCAATCACAAAAGTTTACCAATAGTCTGAAGGCTAACATCTGCGTTTTTATCTTGTCACTCACATGTGAGACTCACGGCCTAGCTTGAAGGCCACTTGAGTTTTATAGCATTAACTCTTCCATTTAGGTCATAAGTCTATGATCCACTTTTAATTTTATTTATTTATTGAATTTTAAAATTTATAATTAATTAATTTATGATAAGACATGACCTGGCTATACAGCATGTGCTGGCTTTAAACTCAGGATCCTTCTGTTCCAGGCCCTTGAGTCCTGGGCTCCCAGGCCCAAGCTTGGTGTTTGAGTTTTATTTTTGTTATTTGTTTATTTTTGCTAGGGAACAATCCAAACGTGTTCTCCCTGCAGGTGGACACTCAGTTGTCTTAGTTCTAGTTAATTAACAAAGGGGTTTTTGTTGTGTTGATTTGGAAACTGGGTCTCAGGTAGTTCAGGCTGGACTTGAACTCCCAATCCACTATCCACCCCCAGAGGGCTGGGACTACAGGCATATAGAGTCATGCTCTGTTCTCTCCGCAGAGAATTGCCTTGGTCTCTTTGTCTAACTTGGCTGACTGTAAATTAGGATTTAATGCTGGATTCTTGATTCCGCTATTCTAGTTAGGCCTCCCTTTGAGCAACAGCAAGAGAATCAGAGAGTTCCCTTTGGGGCTTTCCTTTAAAGATGGAGTTGGGGAGCACTGCTCCTGGGGGAGGTAACCTGCTGGTTGGGAAAGAGGGGTTTAGGCTAGGGTGGGCTAAGGAGATGGAATGTTCCAGCCTCTCCCTGTCCTTGTGAGAAGCGGGTGTTACATTCCTGTGCCATGAACCAACTGTGTGTGTGTGTGTGTGTGTGTGTGTGTGTAGGGAGCAGGGCAGAGAAAGAATGTGTGTCTCAGAGAAGGGAAGTGGGGGAGTGCCCTCCCCACCCAGCCATCTCCCTACATAGCCTACTGGTTCTCTGGCCCTTAGCTTGCCTACTTTCAGCAAGTCACATTCTCCAGCTGCCCCGAAGAGCCTGCCAAGCCTCTACTTATACCAAGGCCAAAGGCATTAGGGCTCAAAATAGCCAGGCCATGCAGCCCTGAAGAGTGCACTTGGAGAGAAGTCGGGGCAGACACCAGGCCCCCTTCTCCGGTTGAGATACACAGGGAAGGGAAGGGAGATAAAGACTGCCCGAGCTATGCAAAGTTACCTTGGCTCACAGGAGTGGGAAGGCGCCTGGGCAACTTGAGATAAGGTGCTAATTTCACAGACTCACTGCCCAGCCGGGGTCATGGCAACGGTGGCCTCAGATCAGGAAGAAAAGCAGAAAGGCTGGCAGGAGAAAGAGGGTGTGGGCACCAGACCGGCTCTGGAGGGCCGAGCTAGAGTAACAGGGCCTGCGCACTCAGAGACAGACAGGCAGCTTTTGTGAGAGAAACACACTTTATTCCAGATAAGAATGTCTGAACAGAAGGCCTTGGGCAGGGAGGGTCCCCACAAAGAGCTCTGCTGCAGGCCTCTCTGTAAACAGAGCAAAGGTCATCATGTAAACCGGGGACAAAAGGACAGAGGGGTTCGGAACAAGGTCACTGTGGGCCGGCCCTGCCTGGGCGAGTGTGGGAACAGCTCTCAGGGGCACTGGGGCGGGAGAGGGGGTGAGAGGGGCCTTGATGATTTAGTGTTACCTCCACAGGGAAGGCAGTGAGGGAATTGCGGGAGTCAGCACATGATTAAAAGGGTCTGAGATCACAGTATACGAGGCAGGCAGCAAGGGCGTGGCAGGTCTGGGCAGTGCTCCCACACCTGCCTGGCAGCCCAACAGTCGCCTTCCATAAGCAAACTGTAAATGACGCTGACCTTCCTTGCCCAGGACACCAGTCCCGAAACCTGGGGTCAGCGTGGGGGTTTAGGGAGGGGGTCTCAGTGGTCAGATCAAGGCGGGCCTGCCGGCAGAACCAACCTTACTGACCACAGCCTCAGGACGTCATGATCAGAGTGTAGCAGGGCTCAGGGATGCGCCAGGAGAGTCCCAATTTTAACTTCTGCTTTGGGGTGTGGTGATGGGCAAGGCCCATTCACACACAGACTGGGGGAAGGGAGTCTAAGACCCGGAAGCCCAGTGCTGCACGTCAGTGAGGCCCCCCATTCCCAGGGATGCTGTGTTCTGTCCACAGGGCTGGGGGAGGAGGGTGCTCAGGAGGGGGTGGTTATCCTGGGACCTTTGGGATGGCCCGGGTGAGGCCAGCCAGATTTCCTGAATACTAACTGGAGGGGGCTGGGCAAAGGATGACAGCAGCGTCTTCCTGACTGTCCCTGCTAGGGTGGGATGGGATGTGCTCCCTAAGCAATGTCCCCTTCTAGGAGAGAACTGATTGCCATCCTCCTCCAAGGTGTGACCAAGAACTTCCAGACTGAAGAGGGACCCCTTCCATCCCGAGGGCTCTGTGCCCCCATGTGGCTGTGCAGGTTGGCTCACCAGCAGGGGGTGGAACAGGGCTGTCTGTCTGGAGGCCAGGAAGCCAAGCTGATGCCATGGAGATGGGTGGGTATCAGGCACAGCCAGCCCAGCTCCCCATCGAAAGTCTGCATGTTACACACAAGGCGTGGGGTAGAAAGACCCGGGGAAGGCCAGCACTACCTAAGTGAGTCATAGCGGGGACAGGGGTGGCAGGGCGACACAAATGCCCATGTATCCAGGGATCACAACCAGCAGGCAAGAGAAACACAGACAATCACTGTGGAGGCAGGCAGGAGAGCTGCTCTGGGCATGCGCCCTGCCTGGGACTCACTCATCAAACTTCCCTTCCCGAATATGCTCAAAGGAGAAGGGGAGGAACTTGAAGCCAGTCCCAGTGTAGAATTTATTCTGGAATTCCACCCTGGAAAGAAGAAGAGCAAAGCTGTCACTTCTCAGGGAAAATGAAATAGGACTGAGTGTGGTGGCCCACACTTCAACGGAGGGGGACAGAGGCAGGGGGGTCTGTGGCCAGTCAAGGTGACATAGTGAGACCCTGTCAAACATAAAATAAAATAAAATAAGATAAGATAAAATAAAATAAAATAAAATAAAATAAAATAGCCGGGCAGTGGTGGCGCACGCCTTTAATCCCAGCACTTGGGAGACAGAGGCAGGTGGATTTCTGAGTTCGAGGCCAGCCTGGTCTACAGAGTGAGTTCCAGGACAGCCAGGGCTACACAGAGAAACCCTGTCTCGAAAAACCAAAATAAAATAAAATAAAATAAAATAAAATAAAATAAAATAAAATAAAATAAAATAAAATAAAATAAAATAAAATAAAATAAAATAGAGAGGTTAAATGGCTCAGTGGTTAGAGCACTGGCTGCTCTTCAGAGGACTGGAGTTTGGTTCCCAGCACCCACATGGCTGCTTACAACTGCCTGTAACTCCAGCTCCTAGAGATCTGACACCCTCTTCTAATCTCCACACCCTCACTCAGACACATAAATAAAAATGTTTTTAAAATAAAACAATAGGGGGCTGGAGAGATGGCTCAGTGGTGAAGAGCACTGACTGCTCTGCCAGGGGACCCAGGTTCAAATCCCAGCACCCACAGGGCAGCCCTGAATTCCTGGCTCAAGCCATCCACTTGTTCTAGCTTCTAGAAGAGCTGGGACTACAGAGGATGCCAGCATACCTGGCCCAGAGCAACCCTCCTCAGATTTTAGTTCTACACGCCCTCCAGCCCTGCCTGCCCAGGGGAGCTTGAGGAAACCCTTCTTGGCTTTCGGCTCACTGCTCAGGAGCTACTTTTAACTAATTCATTTTAGTTTATGATGTACGGTATGATATTTGTCTGTGGGCATTCGTGTGTCGCAGTGTGTGTGGGGGTTAGAGGACAACTCTGTGGAGTCGCTCTTCTCACTCTGCCTCTCCCACCTTGTGCTGAATGGTTTATGTCAACTTGACACAGGCTAGACTCACTTGAGAGATGAAAATCTCAACTGAGAAAAATGCCTGCATAAGACTGGGCTGTAGCCAAGCCTGTAGGGTATTATCTTAATTAGTGATTGACAGGAGGGCCCAGCCCATTGTGGATGGTACAAGCCATGAGGAGCAAGCCAGCAAGCTGCACCCAGCCACGGCCTCTGCATCAGCTCCCGCCTCCAGGTTCCTCCCTGTTTGAGTTCCTGTCCTGACTTCCTCCAATGACGAACAGTACTGTGGATGTTTAAGCTAAGTAAACCCTCTCCCCCCCAGGTTGCCGAGGTCATGGGGTCTCACCACTGCAGTACTTAACCCTGAGACACACCTTTGTGTGGGTTCTGGGGACTGAACTCAGGTCACTGGACTTTCGAGGTAAGCACTGTTACTCTCTGGGCTATCTCCTTGACCTCTGTTTTTATTTATCTTTTTTTTGTTTTTGTTTTTGTTTTTGGTTTTTTGAGACATGGTTTCTCTGTGTAGTCCTGGCTGTCCTGGAACTCACTCTGTAGACCAGGCTGGCCTCGAACTCAGAAATCCCCCTGTCTCTGCCTCCCAAGTGCTGGGATTAAAGGCATGTGCCACCACTGCCCCGCTTTTATTTATCTTTTAAATGAAAAATAACTTTTCAGGGGCAGGGGGAATGGCTCAGCAGTTAAGAGCACTGACTGCTCTTCCAGAGGTCTAGAGTTCAATTCCCAGCAATCACACGGTGGCTCACAAACATCTGTAATGGGAATCCAACCCCCTCTTCTAGTGTGTCTGAAGACAGCGACAGTGTACTCACATATATAAATAAATCTTTAAAAAAAAATAACATTTCAAATTTATTACGAGGCGAGGTCAGAGGTCGAATTTTGTGGAATTGGTTCTCCTCTTCCACCTTTCTGTGTTCAGGGTCAGACTCAGGTCACCAGGCTTGAGTGGCTGCACCTTTCCCACAGGACCACCTTGTCATCACCTTCTCAGAGCCCAGGCCCACCCTCAGCAAGCCAGCAGGAGAGGATATCTGGAAAAGGCTGTCTGTCCTAACATCTCACTTCTCTTGTCCTCTTGTGTTTGTGCTAAATGCTGTAGCAGCCCAGAAAGCACAGTGTGACAGCAATAAGCTAATGGAGAAAAGCTCCAAGCCCCTTCCTGGTAGGAGCTCACATAGCCCACCTCTCAGGGAAGCCTCCAGAAAGAATTCTGGTTCTGGGTAAACAACCCCCCTCCCCCAAGGAGAGGAGACTTGAGAGCAAAGGTTGAATGTTCAAAGGAGGAAGCTCTTAGGAAGGAGGGAGAAGCTGGGTGTGTGTGGGTATTCTTCTCAAAGCAAAAATTCTCCAACCAAAAAACATCTGAGAAAGAATTCTTCTCTAGAGACTAAAAGGAAAAACAGGGCCTTAACTGTCTTCCCAGGCAGACTGGCTGCCATCCTTGCTGGTCTTTGGGGCCTTTTCCTACTCAGAGGGGCAGGAAAATGTCAGGGCTGCCTGCCTGTTTCCTCCCGCACACTCCCCTGGACAGCAGCCCAGCAGCCAAACCACCACCAAATATGGACAGAAACACGCACGCATGATTCAGAGAAAAGGCTGAGCAGCTCTGGAGCATAGTTTCCACTCGACACCGTGTGACTCTTGCAAGAACAGACAGGGATGGGTCTGTGGTGGGCTCTAGGGGACAGGTGTCAAAGGCTGCAAGACACTTCAAGACCTTGAGACTAACCCAGCTCCACAGTCTACCCTTAAGCTTTAGTGGCTAGTGGTAGATCAGAGTCCCAGCTGTCCCTTCAGGGTGCCTGCTTGAGGACATAGTGTCAGAGCTACGGGCTGTACCTGTTGGGAGAAGTGGGGAGAAGCGCAGAACTGATCGTATGGTGCCCTGCTCCCGCATTCGGCAGGGGCAGGGTCCAGGCCCCAAGGCTCCCAGGGAAAATGGAGCCCAGCAATGGAGCTCCGAGCTAACATCAGCTGCAGGATTTCAGGGCCCAGAGCCACCACTGCAGTGCTGGCCTCTAAGCCCTTCTGTCAGTCCCAGCCACAGAGCTGGCTCTGGAGGACTGCAGCTAGCCTCCTGCTCTCTCGCTTCCACTGGGTCTGAGCAGGCCTCATTCCTGAATAGCATGGGTATTTCCAAGCAACTGCACACAAGGTGTGCACCTCTCTTTATTCTACACTCTAGCCCAAGAGTCCCAACTCATGCCTCCAGTTCTAAGGACACCTTCAGAACTCGCACTTCCTGGCCGGTCAATCACAAAGTCAGTTCTCATTTCCAAATAGGGCCAATGGAGCCTGTTTTCCCAGAGGAGTAAGGGGTCCTAGCCTGTCCAGCAAAAGCCTGCCTGCCTATGTTTGGCTCGAGCCATAAAAATTCTGCTGTATGGGCAGATAGACACGGTCCCTCTGGTGCTAGCTTTCCTAGCAGCTGAGCTCAGGGCAGTCCTAACCAGGAACATCTTGGATCTTTTAAATTTTCTGTTGTTTCCACAGTGTTTATGACACACACACACACACACACACACACACACACACACACACACACACACACACACACAAGGCCAGCATCATGGGGTTATCTAGAGGTCAAATCTGACTTTACTTCCCACCCAGAGAGTACTCGCCTCAAGTTCCAAGTACTGAGATGGAAAACAACTTCCCTTTGGCCACCCCACCCTCTTCCCCCAGCCAGGGAAATGTGTGCTTCCTGAGAAAGAACAGACCTAAAGTTGCTTTGTGGGGTGAGAGGTGCTGACTCCTGCAAGCTCTTCTGCTGTTCAGCTCAGTCTTGGGGGACTGGTGTATCCAGCCACTGAAATGAACCTACAACTCAAGAGTATCAGCAAGGCAAACAAGCTTCTCTGTCACCTCTGCCAGCTTCAGTTCCTGGCAAAGGCCATCCAGTAAGCCATGGGAGTGGGGGCGGGGCTGAGAGCACAGATATGAGTGCTCCTGCATGGTCCAGGGGACCTCTCTTCAAGGCTGGGTGAAGGAGGAAGGGATTATGGGGCCTCTTCTCTTCCTGGTGGGGTGTAGTGGAGGGAGGCAGCTTTGGAAGAGGCCTGGAGCAGCTGCTTCTTGGGCTCTGCCTCCATTGTTCACGTTGTCTGATGGCTTGGACATCAGGCAATGCTGTCAGTCTGGGACTATTTTCACAGGATTTTTTTTTGGCATCGAGCTGTTCCTCAGGCCTGCTCTGCAGTTCTGTTCCATCAACCAGCATGGACACAGATGAACTCTTGTCCCATGACAACAGTCTTATGTATCATCCTGATGGCTGGTTACTAGATCCCTGCTTCCTGTCTAATTATGGTGGGCATGAATGCCAAGCCCACTTTCCGTGGTAGGTGGGAAGAGACACAACCCAGGAGAAAGAAACTATATTTTCAAATGTCACTGACCTTATGACCTTCACAAATCTCAGACTAGTGGCTTGTGTTATCAAATCAAAATCAAATGTTTTTCTTCTCAATCCCACCACAGAAACTCAGAAGCTTGAGGATCTGGGAAATGCCAGAGACGATGTGTGAGGCGTGAAGATGCTTGTGTCTGGTGCCAGGAATCAGCAGCACTATCCCTGGACCATTTTGGCAAGGACCAGCTAGCTGTTCTCACTTCTCACCAAAGGGCTATCACCTGCTCAGCTCCTTCTAGGTCTTGGCAAACTTCGGCATTTGGCCAATAGAGGGCGCCCAAGCACCAATTAAACTTGGTGGTGCCATGGCTCAGCAGCCACCCATTCCTCCAAAGTCAGGGTACTGAAAGTTGCAGGAGGCTTCTTCTGTTCCCTCTCTTCTACTCAATACTTACACTACCATACAGACAAATAACGTGAGACACGTATTCAAGCCTATGCTTGCAGACTATACGTAAAGGTATTCAGAAGACAGACAGCACGCGCCTCCTTTAGGATCTAGCCATTCTCTAACCAGCCTAAGAAGTTTGTTTATGGGTCACACAACCAGGTCTCTCTATAGGGCAATTTACTTTTCAGCTATTGTCTGTTACTGTTTGTCATGGAATGTAACAGACACTTAGTGTGTATATTACTTTCTGTTTCTCACAGTAACTTTGCCATGTGGCTACCATCTTCTCTCTACACACAAGACAAAGTCATGTTCAGAGAGCTCGGGATCACCTGCCAGTGAGGTCAGTTTGTCTCTGAAGCCGACTTCACGCCACTGTTACTTCTCCATGTTCCTTTAGGGGAGTGGAGGAAGACATACAATCACTTAAAGGCCAAAGGTAAGCCTGCAATCATGGGTGATCTGGCAATAAAACATGGCATCCCAAACTGCCTCAGCTCCTGATAAAAGTGAGCCCCAGGGCCAGGCAACCTCCTCACGACATGGTGCGCCTGCCTTGCTGATTTGCTTAATGGTTCGGAGCCAACCTTCATGGCTCCTCACCGTGCCCAGAGTGGGAGGCAACTGGGCTTTAACACAGGCTGGGATTAAGGAGAGGTTGGCTCTTCCCTCAGATCAGACACATCTGTGTCTCAGGAGACACAGGTGTGAACATGAAAGCAAAGGACCAAGAGGACAAGAAAAAGCGAGTCGCGGGGCGGGGGGGCTGGTTGCACAGATGTCCCCTCACTGTAGTGGCTGAGGAGGTATGCTGAGGAGCGCCGGCTGACAAACTGAAGAGAGGGTACCAAGCCAGTAGCTGACAGCACGCAGCACTCCCAGCCTCCCAGCCTACAGTAAATGAACCGCTGGGTGCAGAGAAGAGGAGCCCGGAGGAAAGAGCCAGCTCAGAGACAGCAGCTTCTGCTGACGCCGCACAGGCCTTCAAAAGCAACGTTGGAGGGAGGCCTACAGCCCAGCCCTAACATGCGTCAAGTCTCCCCATGGCCTGGTACAGCCAGCCGCAGGCCCTTAAACTTGCAATGCAGCCATGAAAGGAAGATGAGGGCCATGGAGGGGAGGCTTCTTGGGTCAGGGCTATGCAAAGTCCTTCTGGAACTACGAGACCACCCACACCACCCATCACCTCAGCCCAGGCTTTCTGAATTTGTGACACCTTCACAGTGTGGGGTAAACTAGAGCTTCCCAGAGAAACCCTGTCTTGAAAAACCAAAAAGAAAAAAAAAAAAAATCATACAAAAATTATTCACTGTTTACTGAAACTCAATCTAACTGAACATCCTGTATTATTAAAGAATTCTGAAATTACAGTTACTTATCATGTGTGTGTGTGTGTGTGTGTGTGTGTGTGTGTGTGTGTGTGTGTGTCTTGGGGTGTAAGTGTACAGATCTGGAGATCAGAGGACAACTTGCAAAGGCTGGCTCCCTCCTTCTACCATGTGCTTCCAAGGGATAGAACTCAGGTCCTCAGGCCTGATGGCAAATGCTTTAACCCCCTGGGCCATGTTGCTAGACTTCTCTTGTATTCGCATTTGCTAGGCCTAGCAACCTCATTTGAAGTCACAGTCCCAGCCTAGCCTCTAGCTCTCCTATTCCTCAGCCATTTCTTCATATAGAGTCCCTAAGGGTCACACAGTACATTAGAGGACACACACACATATACACACACGCACACACATGCACACACACATATACACACACACTCGTGCACACACACACATACATGCACACACACATATACACACACACTCGCGCACGCACACACATACATACACACACACACACACGCATATACACGCACACACACACACATATACACGCACACGCACACACATATACACGCACACACACACACATATACACGCACACACACACACACACACACACACTCCACCTTTGGAAACACTGCTTTACTGTACCTAGCATCCCACCAAGGCAGCACTGGCACAGTGGCCCAGTAAAGGGACGGACGGTCGGGATAGAGTGTGCTCTAGCAGCTCTTGGAAGGGGTCTAGTGACAGGAGTCATAGGCCAGAACAAAACACAAACACTCTCACACAAAATGAACTCCCAGCTGTGCACGGCAGTTTTTGCCTATAATTCTAACGCTTGAGAAGTTGAAGCAGGAGAATTGTGAGTTCAAGACCAGCCTCGCTATATAGTGAGACCCTGTTAAACATCAAACAAACGAACGACAACCAAACAAGACTTGTTACCACAACTCCCTCTCCACTGTATGAGCACCATTGAACGCACTGAGGAATACTAAACCAAGGGGTGGGAGTCTTTCCTGGAAGCCAAGCAAAGATGAGCTGGTCTTTCCTGTGGTCCTGTCTCAGAGTTCTGTGCCAGGTGGAGGAGGGATACTGTAGTGACAACTGGAGAAGGGACAGACTTCTGATGCTAAGCAAGGGGACGGTCTACTCTTTGTGAGCAAAGACGTGGCCTGCCCCACCCCTGGCCCCTTGGCACTCACCAGTGTAACCGCAGCGCGTGGAGGAAGGCTGAGAGGCCCTCCATGATCAGCAGGATGGCCACGGTCAGCGTAGCAAAGGCGGCGAAGATGAAAAACAGCCCTAGCCCCCCGGCCAGACTCCGGACATGCAGGCCAGTGTGGATCACCATGGTCCAAAGTACTTCAGAGAGCTCTGGGGTTGGGGAGGCACAAGGTGCAATTGAATTTAGCAAAAGGCAAGGGGCGTGAGTATTGCGGTTTGCTCTCCCACCATTTCTGTGGTGAGTTCCCTGAGCCCTGTATTGGGGCAGGATCACTACAAACAGCTAACTTGAGTAAGAGTTGATACACACTTTCTCTGTACTCATTCCAGAACCTGCATGTGTATCCGTGCTGAGGGAGCCCCACCACTCTAAGGGAGTTCCCAGAGGAGAGGACTGGAGAGAGCACACTCACGTGCATGGGCCAGGCTGAGGGCCCAGAGCCGCAGGTACGACGCAGTGTTGGAGATGCAGCCCAGGCAGTACTCAATGGTGTGGATGGCCTGGTGGACCATGGTGTCGCCAAAGTCAAACTGGCATGGGAGGAAACCACAGAGGAGATGATCAGGCGAGGAGGGGAGTATGCAAGAGTGGAGTGGTCCCCAAGCCCACGCCAGGGCAGAGATTACATGTCTCATAGTGGACACCTTACCTGTAGAGGGGCTGGTACCGGTGTGGACTATGAGTGGTCATTTCAGCAAGGACTTCCCCAGAAACCCTTCCTGGCCTGGCTTCCAACTGGGGCACCCTAACACCCATCAATATACTACACTGTGTCTTCTTTTTTAAAGATAGAATTTCACTATATAGTTTCAGGCTGATCTTGAACCTGGAGCCCTACCTCCTTGGCCTCCCTTGTGCTGGCGTCACAGTGTGGGCCACTGCATCAGGAAATGCCTCTTTTGGTTTGGTTTTGTTTTTCGAGACAGGGTTTCTCTGTGGAGCCCTGGCTGTCCTGGAACTCACTCTGTAGACCAGGCTGGCCTTAAACTACCACCACCACCACCACTCAGCTGCCTTATCTTTGTGTGTGTGTGTAAGACATACATGTAAGTGCATATGTAGTGTCCTTGGAGTCTAGAAAATGGTGTTGGATCTCTGGAAATGGAGTTACAGGTAGTTGTGAATCACCTTGTTGGTGCTGTGAACAAGCCTAGGTCCTCTGGAAGAGCAGCCATCTCTCCAGCTTCAATGTGTCTCTTTTTCTCATATAGGGTCTCACTATATAGTCCTGGCTGGCCTAGAACTAACCTTGTGGATCAGGCTGGCCTTGAACTCAGAGATCTGCCTGTTTCTGACTCCTGAGTGCTGGCTTTAGTGGTGTATGCCACTGTGCCCATCACACTGTGTATTTCTCTTTTTTCAAAGACTTATTTTCCTGCATGTATGTCTGGGCACCATGTGCATGCAGTACCTGCAGAAGCCAGCAGAAGGCGCCAGAGCCTTTGGAATAGGCATTAAGAGCCTCTGTGAGCCTCCATGTGGGTGCTGGGAATTGAACCATGGTTCTCTGGAAAAGTAGCCAGTGCTCTTGACCACTGAATTACCTCTTCAGGTCCACATTGTGTATCTTTTTTTTTGGGGGGGGGGGTAAGGGGTTGTTTTTTCAAGACATGGTTTGTATAGCTCTGGCTGTCCTGTAGACTCACTCTGTAGATCAGGCTGGATTTGAACTCAGAGTTCTATTTGCCTCTAAAGGTGTGAGCTACACCTCTGCCACACTGTATATCTTTATTTTTTAATTTTTTTTTCCCCAGACAGGGTTTCTCTGTGTACTCTTGGCTGCGCTGGAATTTACTATGTAGACCAGGCTGGCCTTGAACTCACAGAGATCTGCTTACCTCTACTTCCCAAGTGCTGGAATTAAAGGGGTGCATCACCACCACCTGGCTAAACTGTTTTCAACAATTTTTTCTCTCCCTGGTAGGCTCTGATCTCCACAGTGGGGCATACCAAGTCAAAAAACACTGTCTTTTTTTTTTTTTTTTTTTTTTTCCTGTTGCTGGGATTAAATACCCTGACAAAAGCAACTTAGGGAGACAGGGTTATTTGGCTCACAGTTCAGAGTGCAGTCATCACGGTAGGGACTCAAGGCAGCAGGCACTTACAGCAGCTGGTGACGTCACATCCACAGCCAAGCAGCAGAGCGCACTGAGTGAACGCATGTCTGTCTGCTTTCCTTCTCCTGAGTGCAGGGCCCACGCTCAGGAATGGTGCCACCTGTTTTTAAACTCTGTCTCACCTCAGCTAACTGAACTGCAATAACCCTCTCAGAGGCGTGGCCTGAGGCCAGTCTCACAGGTGACTCCAGATGTTGTCAAGTTGACAATTAACATTAAGACCGTGGCCTGGTCCCGCTGATCCCTGCCTTACCGGGGAGCTCTGTCCACATTCTGCTTGAAATATGGCAAGGGCAGACAGGGAGCTAGCTCCCAGGCAGGAAGCTACTTGCACACTGAGCTCTGCAACCTCCTTACTTCCTCCTCCCAGTCTTCTGAGATCTAGACAACTTCTTTCTCTGACTTCTGAAAAGATCACCAGGAGAAATTTTTGCCAAAAGTCCACAAATTTCCCACATGAAGAGCTAGCAGGGAAATGCTGTAGGTGTGGCTGGCTCGGTGGCTCGATGGCTTGCTGGGTCGCTGACTGTGCTGTAAGCACTGAGGAGGCTGAGATGTGAGGACCGTGAGGTTGAGGAGAGCCTGGGCACCACCACAGTAAGACTGTCTCTAAAACACTGTAACAAGTGTGTCGGGGAGCTAGGACGGCTCAGCTGGGACACTTGCCCGGCCTGGGTTCAATCTGATTTTTTGTATTGCATAAAAGGGGTGGGGATGGGGCAGAGCTCAGGAGCTGGAAGAAGTTTTTAGAGTACGTGTTTCGGAGCAGTTTTCTGAACTCGGTTCTAGAAGGCTTGGGTAGAGAAATCAAAAGTCCAGCACAGATCAAGTCATGCTTTTCTTCCTGACATTGTCTCTTGGAAAGCAGCACAGCATGGCTCCTGAGGCTTGTCAGCTTCCTCTGTCCTCATGGCAGGGCCTGTCATCTGCCATAGATTCTATACTATATGCTATAGATTCTATATTAAGGGGCTGCGCTGGTAAGCCATAAGGTAGGGCCAGTAGGAAGAGGGGCCACTTCCAGCAAACGACCTTGGGGAATGCCTCCCGCCCAGTCATCTCTGTGTAACCCTGTGAATTTCTGTCTTCAGGTCTCTTACTTTGAAGATGTATGGCCCTTGTTACCCTGAGCTACCTCAGTCCAGCAATGGGAAAAGAAAAGAACCTTTTCCTATACTGGCTTCATGAACTAATGCAGAAGAAAACCTGGAGCTCCAAGGAGACCTGGCCTTTATTTCTGGGCTCAGTAAAAGGATGGTGATTTCAGTGTTTTCATTCATTCAGCCCAATTTTCTCTCATAAAAAAAGAGAAGCAGGGGCTGGAGAGATGGCTCAGCAGTTAAGAGCACTGATTGCTCTTCCAGAGGTCCTGGGTTCAATTCCCAGCAACCACATGGTGGCTCACAACCATCTGTAATGGGATCCGATGCCCTCTTCTGGTGTGTCTGAAGACAGCTACAGTGTATACATACACAAAATAAATAAATCTTTAAAAAAAAAAAAAAAAAGGAGAACCATAGTCAGGGCATACTGTGTGAGAAAAAAAAGAATTTTCAATAAAAGGAAAAACATGAAATAAAGGAGACCCAGGTACAGCTGTGGATGCCTGTGATCCCAGCACTTGAAAGGTAGATGCAGGGATGTGAAGAGCTCAAGGCCATCCTTAGCGACATAGTGAGTTCTAGGCTAGCCTGGGCTACAGGAGATACTGTCTCCATGTCCCTCCTGGAGGAAAGGAAACATCTTCACTTCCAGGAAATACCTTTGCTTTTTCTCTTCCTTCCTTCTCAGCTTCCTGGGAATGTTTTCTCAGGAGGGATGAGGATTAAGGGAGAGCCGTATTCCCGCATTTGCAAGGAGGCATGTCTGCCGTGACAGCAAGCCCCTCTCTGCTCTCCATCCGTGCTCTCTCCCAGCTTCTCTCTGGCTGTGGCTCTCACCCTTCATCCTCCAGAATGACTCTTCTAAGGGAGGTGGCGACACCATCTCCCAGTGGTGACATTTGACAGACATCCTGTGCCCCTGGCTGCACTCTGTGGCACCCGTCCCTGTGGCAGCTCTCGCACCCCCCTCCAGATACTTATTGCCTCTTGCCCTTTCTCCTCTGTGACGTTCCTTCCTCTGCATCATGTCCTTCCAAGGTCTCCTGGAGTCATGGCCTCACCCCTAAGTCTTTTCTGTAGGACTGACATAGCCACATGGGGAACCCCAGAGTAATTCTCAAGCAAACCTCCCCACCTCTGTGCTGCCCATCCCCCATCCACCTCTGTGCTGCCCACCCCCCACCTACCTCTGTGCTGCCCACCCTTGGCTACCTATGCTGTCTCCTGGTGTGCCACAGGCCTCCAGACTCAATATCACTGATTGAAACACAGCAGTCTGTCCTCTGGTCCCACCAAGATTATGCTTGTTGTCCCATAGCTAAACCAGGACCTTCTCTTCCATCTCTCCTCCCCCATTTGAGTGACTTAATTCACTTTAAACTACCCAGTAAACTAAATCACACCACATTACAGGCTGGCCTTGCCTCTAGGCTATGGCCCTCTCCCACCCAATGTACTCTACAGCCCTACCCACTGGGTTTCAGCCCCAGGGCCTGCACACCTCAGCGTCACTATTCTGAGCTCCTTGTTGGCAAAATGAGACTACAACTTCTGTCTGTCAACTCCTCCTCTCCTGAGTCCTCAGCTCCGTCAGCTCTGGCAAAGCTGCATCACTCCTGAGCATGAGCTCAGCCTGTAGATGGCTGTGGGTCTGCCCCTCTTCCTTTCTCCCTGCCTCCTGACATTCCTGCTCAGCCAGTCTCAGCCCAGGAGGAACCTAAGGGAACCCTTTCCTGCTCTTTCCAACTTCCCCGGTGCCCGTCAGGTGCCCTTCTGTGCTCACATAGCATCCCGGGCACACATCCATCATGGAGTCTGTCAACAGACCAGATCCCTACCTTGTCTGGACGATCTCTCCATTTCTATAGCACTACAGTGCTTGACACACTGAGGGTGCGTGACTGGCAGATGGGTGGGTGGGCGTGGATGAGTTGACACACTGAGGGTGCGTGACTGGCAGATGGGTGGGTGGGCGTGGATGAGTTGACACACTGAGGGTGCGTGACTGGCAGATGGGTGGGTGGGCGTGGATGAGTTGGTGAAAGCAGCAGGTGAGAAGACACAGTGGGGGAGGGGCCACTGACCCTTGTTGAAAGGTTACCGCCTTCAAAGATTTCCCAGATATCCAGTGGTCTGGATCTGGTTTGGGCCTGGACTGAGGACCTCCCAGGGTGAGGGCACAGCTGCCCTGCCTGGAATAAACACGTGTTTACATCCAAGCAATGTGGGGAATTACAGAGCTCCGCTGCACTGCTTTGCAAAATTCTGTTTTCTTTGAAATCATTACAAAAAAATATCGGTTTTCTAAACTTGGCTGGGGGGAATCAATGCTGGAAAAAGGTAAAGTTCTGACCATGGCAGAAGCCAGGAAGAGCTACCTTCCTTAGTGTGTTCAGTGGTGGGAGAATGGGAAGACTACACTGGAGCCTATCTGCTTGATTGTCCAGCTCCTAGGGACATGGCTATCTGAAGACACTGACACTAGATAGTTGACTAGAACATTCTGCCGATGGTGAAGGCACTAGTACATCAGGTAGACATTTGGAAAGCAGCGTTGCTGGAGGTGGTGATACAGGTAGAGGGCCAGGCTCCTCAGCAACATGGAATCCCATCCACCCTCCCCCTCAACCATGCCAGGCAGCTCAGCCAGCAACTCTGCAGACACCTGGTCCCGGAAGGCAAGGAAGTCTTCCCAGCCATCAGGGAGACCAAACGCTGCCTGTTTTGACGCAGAACAGCAAAGGTTTTCTCATGGCCAGCCGCTTGGAGAGACCAGGAGGGGGAAGGGAACGGTTTGTAGGTACAGGTATGTTAGAGAGAAGTTTAGGGGAAAGATGCAAACAGTGCAGAAAGGTCATTTAAAACCTATCGCAGACCGTGAGTGTTGGTACGTGAATGGCTGCTGAGCTACGAGGCCTGGTACTCTAGATGCGGCCTGAGCATTTAGCATTTTTTCCGTTGTTCGTGTACTTAACATAGAAGGCCTTTCATGCAGATGGATTTCTTTTCCCTGCATGTACCTGAGAGGCAGAGCTCATTTGGAAAGCTGTTCACTTCTCAACCAGGTCATGTGGAGCTAAGACTGACTCCAGGCAAGGGTCTTGTGGCCCTAAATTGAAGTACCACCAAGCTGCTGGGGGCAGCAGGAGAGACTGCATCTCAGACAGGAGGAGGGGTAAGCTTTGCTTTGCAAGCACTCAGAGGAGCAGGGTGGGGACCACTACCCCTCGGTGGCAGAGCAACCAACACATCACAGGAGAGGAAGGTGGAAACCCGTGGGACTTAACCCTGGGGGCAGTGACTTCAAGAATGCCAGTATGGACATTCCTTGCAGCTCCTTCTAAGCCAGTTTCAGAAGTATTAGATCGGCAGTCATCAACACAAGGACAGAGGTGACCGACACGAGATGCAGTTAATGGAGATGGACTGTTTCGGAATGCGGGCTCACAGATTGGTTAGCCAGTGAGATGCGGGATGCACGCGTCATGTGTGTGGCCCCAAGGTGCAGTAGGGTGGACAGAGTGAGCACAAGGACGGGAAGAGAGAAGCCCCAGATAGACATGAAGGCTCGGGTCTTACCACTTCATCCTCGGTAGGCTTGAAAACACAAATTCACACTTAGTGGGAAGCTGTGCCACACACAAGGTCACAAGCTATCAGCACACATTACTGACTATTTGGGGGAAGCTTGGTTAACGGGGATAATGTGTCAGAGGCACTCTTCCTTAGCATACACATAAAGGGAAATCACAGAATTAAGATACGTATTTTTTAAGGGCACCCCAACTCTTGCAATTAAAAAAAAACCACACACACACACACACATATAAAAAACAAAATTATAATCAAAGTGGCTAGACCAAAAAACTTAGCCTAGGTCCCTCGCTGCTATTTTATTTGCTTAAAACAAACAAACAAACAAAAAAAACAATGAATAGGTGAAAGTTACTAGTTCAGTTTGCAGGCATTACGCCATGAATGGTCGGGCAAGGAGAATGAATTTTAAATAGCTGAATCTGGAAGTAGGGTCAAAAGGAAAGGCTAGCCTGGCTTAATTCCTCTCAATCTAAAAAGAAGACAGATAGCAAAATTTAAAAGCTCTTGAAAAACAAACAAACAAAAACCCTTGGATCAAGAACAAATGGATGGGGCAGGCCTCACAAAGAAGCGCTGATACAGCTGCTAGGCAGTGTGAGTGAGGGCTCTTGGGATAGGAGGATGAAGATGCTATCCTGAAGGCTCCCATGCTTCTGGTTAACAAGAGGTGAGATGCTAGCACTGCCTGGGTGGAGAACAGTTAGCAACCGAGGTCACATGCAGTGCACCCCAGACCCGAGGAACTCAAGAAGAGCAGAGCAAAGCTGTGTGGGCCCTGTGCCCACAGATTAGAGCAGGCCTCGCAGGGTGAGCTGCGGCATCCTAAGCAGGCCTGACAGCGGCCAATCATTAGTAGTTTTATTTTTCAAGGAGACAATTGAATAAGCCTCTTAGGAAACAAGACCTAGAGCTGCCCAAGGTAAGGAGAGGAAGCCCACACCACCGGCTCTTACCTCTTCTGCGTCCTCTGAATGGGTGGAGAGCTGGTCATGCTGAATAATTTCAGCATCCTCCTCTGTCGGTCCGTTGCCCACCCTGATCCCACCAAAGTTGAGAGTTCCCTACACAGACGAACAGAAAGAGCAGTATTTGCCTGGGCTTTAATGCGGCACTCTGTGAGGTGGGGAAGGGCGATGGTTAGTACATATGATCCTCAGAAAGGCATATATCCTATCAACAGAAGCAGTGGCCACCAAAGGGACAAGCTACGTAAAAACAAGTAACTGTCCCACCCCAGCCACCACCACCACTCTGGACCCCATGAGTGGCAGCCTGCCTTTTACCACCTCATCCAGTGACACCAAGACAAAGCAACCTTGCCTTGGCTAATGCTAACAGAGTTCTGCGTGAGTGAGAAGCTGACCATGAACACTTCCTCACAATGAGCACAGCTAAGCTGTAGAGTCTGAGAGGGCCTGAGTGTTGCTGGAACTGAAGATGAGACTTTCCAAGTGTGGTGTGGGGGTAGGGATGGCAGTAGGTGACATGATGATTCTACCCTGCTCTGATAGACTTTCCACAGGAGCCCAAGGGTTCCAGCAACATCTACCAGAAATATACCAGGACTGTCTAGAAAAAAAGAGCTCCCCAAGATCTTGGAAGAAAAAACCAAAACATCACAACATACTAACAGACACTCATTCTCGGCAAAAGAATTCTGAGTTTTAAAAACTATAAAGGAAGGCAGAGACCCCTTTCCATCAGAGGGTTCTGGCAGCGTGAAAGGGGCTTAGGAAGCAGCCCCTGGACCACTTCCTATGGGTTCTATCAACCCAAAGCTGGAGGACTGCCTGCCTGCACTGTGACTGCTCCAGTAAGCTTATGGAAACAGGGCTGGGAACTTTCCTGTGGCTCCCCTCCTTAGCTTCAGCTTTCGGGGCACCTCTTTTACTACAACTCACTGGCCAGTTCAGACCCCAGGGTTTATGTGGTAGATTCCCCCTTTCTTGTAGCAGCAGTCCTACAAGGCTCACAGAAAAGGCCACAGGAGGAGCTCTGTGGAAGCTACCTTGTTGTTGTTTGAGACAGGGTTTTACTGTCTAGTCCTGGCTGTCCTGAAACTCATTTTGTAGACCAGTCTGGCCTTGAACTCAGAGGTCTGCCTGGGACTAAAGGCATGTGCTACTGCATCCAGGTGGAAGCTACACTCTCAATAGATTCTCAAATGCTACCCCTGAAAGTATAGACTCAGTGTGTCCGGGGAAAGGTGCAGGAAAGCTAAGAAATGATAGACTCACTATGATGGGTAGCAAAATACAACATGCACTGACCCTTGCAGAGTCAACAGTCCCAATGCCAGGACATCTATGTCTACAAAATCCAGCAGGACACATACACATCAGGACACTCTCTGCATCATTGTTTGTAATAGCAGAGAATTGGAACAATCACCATTCGCCTCTTCAGTAGTGACTACACAGTGGTGGCCATCCAGGGGATTCTAGGCAATGTTAGGAAAACAACTCTACTAAGAAACACGGAGAGGAGGAGACTGTTTCAGTTTAAAGCAGCTCAGTGGGGTCACGGAATTATGAGCCACTTTACTTTTTTTTTTCTTCCCCTCATCTGTTTTAATGCCCATGTTCAAAGTCTACTAGGTGATTCAGATCTGGGAATCCCTGAAATCTAAGCACTTCCAGGTCAGGCTCAAATGACACCTAGCTACCTTCAAAGGGAGGGCTCTAAGCATTATAAAGGGTGCAGGGGAGACTCCATTGTATCTTGGTCTGGGTCATACAGGGTAGAGGAGGAAAGCTTCTGAATGCAAAATTCCCCAAACAGAGTCCATTTCCCTAAGACTTCCCTTGCCAGCAGCAGAAGTGAGAAAGGACAGGTTAGACCTCCCAGCCAGACTCTAATGAGTACCCTGAAGAGCTCAGGGAACAAGAGATACAGGAAGGAGATGAGAGACATCAGCAAAGACAAGAAAAGAACTGCTGAGCTGTGACAACACCACCTACAGGCAACCAAGGAGACAAGAAGCAAAGCAGGAACGAGGTCCAGGGTCCTTATTGGAATGTGATCCTGATGCCGTCGGTCGGGCTGCTCTCCAGAAAGATTCAGCTACGGATCAGTGAGTGTGAAAGCCTCCAGATGAGGAGGGTTACTGTGGAGCTCAGCATGGAAGATGGCGCCAATTTAGAGGTACAGAGAACAATGCTGAGCAAGCAAAAAATGATGTGGAAAGAAAATCAATGTTGGGCTGTCTGTTCCTCAACCTGAAAATAATTTCACATAGCAAGATTAAAGTATCATCTGGCACAAACACGCGTTTCCCTTAAAGTGGTGTATGCTAACAGAACAGTCCTGACCAGCGGGACTGGAATCTTGGATCTTGGGCTGCATAGACACAGTGCATTCTAAGATTCTGCTAAAATGATTTTTTTTTGTTTTTGAGAACAAATGACATTCAAAGTGCTGTCACTGAATTGTAAGTTAGTATAGAAGAAGGGAAGGTCTAGACAGATGGCTCTGGTGGCTGTGACAGACGTGCAGCACGCAGGGGGGCTCAGTAAAACAGCTGAGTACACAAGGCCTTCTGCATCCCAGTAGGGAAAAGAGACACAGACCTTCTCTAAAGAAGGCAAGTCATGACTGAACCCCCCCAAAGCAAGGACAAGGATCCCTTAAAGAAGGGCTTGCAAGTACAGAGAACAGAGACATCAATGAAAGACTCCAAGCCCCTTTTGTCTCCATGATGAAAACCCACCCCACACATGGTCACAGGCTACAGATACACAAGTGGATGAGCCCAAAGCTGCCCAAAGTCTTGGAGTAAGATGATGGGACTCGAAGAGGGGACACAGCAGCCACTTGGCTCCCGAAGGTAGGATTGTACTCACACATCCAAACAGAAACTTAGTAGGCCAATGGTAAAGATGATACCTGATCTATTCCTAAGAGGTAGACGGCTCTTCTGTCATGGTCTCAGTGAGCAACAAGGCCACCCTTCTTGAGAGCACACGTGCCACGCTCTCAACAGCATTAAAAAAGAATTCGGCTGCACTGTCTGCCACCTCTTTAAACAAACATTTTGCTTTGCCGGAGTTAAGTGACTCACTGTTGCAGCCGGTGCTGCCTCTAGTCCCTGTTGGCTCGGGGTTGGTGTGACTGGGGCCTCCACGGGTTGCCCTTCCTGATAGTGAATGGGAGAAAAGAAGGGAGAAGAGAACGAAAGAGGGAGGGGGAGGGGAGGAGAGACGAATGGAGGGCACATGAAAGGATGAAGATGGTCAGAAAAGGGAGAAGGAGGGTCTTGTAACTCAGCTGCTCTCCAACGGAGGGAACATCTCACAGCCATGGGACTCATGCAACAAGATCTTGGGTTTTCCCGGGCAATGCAGTAAGTAAGCGCTATTGGATAGCCAGAAATGACACGCAGTATTGAACATTTGGCAAGCTTAATTGTGTGTGTATGTGTGTAGAGTTGGTCTACACACACATGTTAAGTAAACACCTGTGTGTGCATATGCTGTTTTTTAAAAGAAAAAGAAAAAAAATAATGTGCTTTAAAGTCAGACCCTTTCCCAGGTGTTTCAGTTGGTGAAAGCGTCATAGTCTCATTTTAAAAGAAAAATGTCTTTCGGTCAGTCCTGTGGCTGCCCAGGCAAACCACACGAGTGAGCTCACTGTCTGCAGCTCCTCTGAGTCTGTTTTGGCTGATGCTGCATCTAGACAGGCGGGCCCAGGGCTGGCCTCTGCTGCGGAGAGCGTGAAAAAATCACGACTAAGAAAGGTAAAAATATATGATTTATTCTCTCTGATCCAGGTGCCTGAGCAACAAATGTGTGGTTCTCTGACATCCGCAGGCCCAGTGTTCATGCTTATATGTAACACAGATCCGTAATAGAATACATGCACGTGGGCACCATTGCTTACACCCTCTAAGGAGCTGCCTCGATCTTAAATATGGAAAACAGTCTAGTAACCTTCAGCCATAGACAGACACTCACCAAATGCTTCTTCCTCAGGTACTGATGGCGAAGGATCAGCGGCTTAAACAGCAGCATCCAAGGGACACAGAGCATTGCCACCACTATGAGGAAACACTGAATTCCTTTCTGCAAAGTAAGAGACAACAAAGCCCACTGCCAAACAGACTGTGTCCAACAACAGCACAAGTTTTTCCCCAAACAATATATTCTTATTGGTCAATGACTATTATCTGTGTTCCCTAAATAACAGGCACCATGACAAACCCAGTAACTGTCCCATGAAATGGTAGTTCTAAATTATGCCCTCTTTACTCATCTAACTGTTTGAGACAGGATCTTACTATGTAGCTCACGGGTAGCCCAGGCTTGCCTAGACTCTGGCACCTCCCACCGCAGGCTTCAGATTACAGGCCTGTGGCACTTAGCCCTACAGGCTCCATCCTTTATAGCATGGAGTCATTAGTGAACCGCCCCAAGCTAAGAGGTGCGGGGCGTGGCTTGACCGAATGGTGCTATAGAGTTCATACGATAACGATGACAAACTGAAAACCGGGTGTTACAGAACGTTTCTGGCTTTTGTCAGGTCAGTTACATGGGGCTTTGCGACCTGGATAGCCACCTACAACACCCCTCTTTCAGGCTGACATACCTGTCCAGAGTACAGCATTGCGTTACCAGACTCTGGGTAGGAGAAGAGGAACATGTTTATGAAATGGATCAAGAGGCTCGGGGCATTCCTAGACGAGTGGGCATCGTAGGCTGTCCACTTGTAAAAGATGAGGATGACCAGGTAGCCAAACAACGAAGACATGAAGATTATCTCAGGGATAAAGCCAAAGTAGATGTTCAGGGGCTTCTTGAAATAGCTAAGAAGGGAAAGGGAAATGACATTAAGAGCAACAGGCCTATGGCACCCTGCACTGACCGGAGTGCTTGATAGGTCTGTCCACACACTGTTCTTCCAGCTCTGTCTGCATCACACTGAAGCAGCAGCCAGAGCACTGGAGACAATAGAGACCACACTTCCAAACTTCTGGAACTTGAATGGCTCTAGATCTATCTCCCTACTCTATGGAAGATCTAATATATGGATTCATAATCTGTATGAATTACACATCAAGGAAGAAAAAATAGGGTTGGAGAGATGACTATCAGTTAAGAGCACTTACTGCTCCTGCAGATGACCCAAGTACAAATTCCCAGCACCCACATCAGGCAGCTCACTACCACCCGTAGCTCAGCTCCAGGAGATCTGATGCCTCTGTGGGCACACACACACACATGTGCACATAACCACCACATACACATAGTTCAAAATAAGACTTCACTAAATAGCAAGAAAACTGCTGCATCTTTTTTTGTTTGTTTGTTTTTTTGGTTTTTCGAGACAGGGTTTCTCTGTGTAGTCCTGGCTGTCCTGGAACTCACTCTGTAGACCAGGCTGGCCTCGAACTCAGAAATCTGCCTGCCTCTGCCTCCCAAGTGCTGGGATTAAAGGTGTGCGCCACCACTGCCCGGCTGCTGCATCTTTTCTAAAAGATCTTTTTTTAAAAACCTATAAACAGATAAGGAACTAATATGAAGCTTCATCTAAGACCATAATATTTGTATAATATAGATTGCTTCTACAATATGGACTGGAGCCCTGAGTCACTGATTCTTCTCCAAAGGTATGATATCTTTAGGCAAAGGTGTCACCTGGGTAACGTATGATGGCGGGGACAGAGGGACTCACATGTGGTTGAAAAGGCTCAGGCTAACTCCAAACAACATGTGGATGATCCCAAGAATAACAGACATCTTCATCTTGAAGGAGTTGAGGAAGGTCAGCTTGTTGGTTGCAATGTTCCAAATCTGTTACAATGACAGAAAACTAGAAGGTATTACACAAAGAATTCTCAAGTGGGAAAACAAACTATCCATCTGCCTAAAGAATACCCTTTTTATTGAAAATTTGAAACAATTTATTCAAATAAAGATCATACTAAAACAGATGTTTATGTACCTATCAGCCAGCCTTGATCATTCTCATTAACTTATTTGATTTGATTTTGTTCTTCAAGACAGGTTTTCTCTGTATAGCCCTGGCTGTCCTGGAACTCACTTGTAGACCAGGCTGGCCTCGAACTCACAGAGATCCATCTGCCTCTCAAGTGCTGAGATTAAAGGCGTGCGCCACGGCGCCCTGCTTCATTCCCATCAATTTAAAGACTTGGCCAATCTCTTTTCCACATACTCTCTCCCCACTTGTATATTACTTTGGGACAAAGTAAAATAGCTTAGTGTTTTACTTATAAATATGTCAGTATGGATATCTAAATGGTAAAGAATTTCTTTTAAAAACATACTACAATACAGTCATCATATCACAAAAGTATCAACAGTATGTGTGTATGTGTGTGTGTTTGTGTGTGTGTGTGTGTGTGTGTGTGTGTGTGTGTGTGTGTGTGTGTGTGCTAGAGTCTGAAGCCAGGGCTTTATACATCTTGAATATACCAGGCAAGGGCTATACTATGGAGCTAAGCCCCCAGCACAACCAATGCTCTATCTCCCCAGTGGGTAGGGACTACAGGTATGTGCCGCCATGACTGGACCACCTACTTTTTAAGTATCAGCTAGGGCTGAAGAGAGGGCTTGGTTGTTTAGTAGTATTTGTTCAGCCAGGGAACCTGGTTTCAATTCCCAGCACCCATGGGGCGACTCCCAACCATCTATAACTCCAGTCCTAGGGCATCTAATGTCTGCTCTCCTCAGGAACTGCATTCATGTGATACGCAGACATATGTGAAGGCAAACACCATACACAGAACATAGAGGCAAAGCCACTAAGTATCGCATGGCATGCATATAGTTCTTGCCACAGAAGAAGTTTTGTTTTGTTCTGTTTTTTTGAGACAGGGTTTCTCTGTGTAGCCCTGGCTGTCCTGGAACTCACTCTGTAGACCAGGCTGGCCTCAAACTCAGAAATCCACCTGCTTCTGCCTCTGCCTCTGCCTCCCGAGTGCTGAGATTAAAGGCGTGCACCACTGCCCGGCATTGGTGGTGTTTTTATACAGGTTTCACTCCAGAGCCTGGGCTGACCTTATACTTGGGGTGATCCTACTTACTACCTCAACTCCCCAAGTGCTGGGATTATGGGTGTGCTCTAGCTATCCCTACCTTAAACCTCTCATTTCAAGATCAGTTAAAAACTTCAAAGCTGAGGCAGGAAGATTAAAAAGTTCAAGTCCTGCTTGAGCTAGAGTGAGTTCAAAGGCAGCCTGCTGAGAACTTATCTTAGAACAGAACAGAACAAACGGAGGGTTGGCACAGCTCAAGAGCTAGAGAGCATTTGTTTAGCACACACAAGGCCTTCACTTCAACTCTTAGTACTCAAATAAACAAGCATCAGTCTTTAGGGAAAAGCCGCATGTCAGAGAGAGGCACACTTACCGGATCAATGCCAAATGGGTACGGGCCACCAAAAACTCCTGGGATAGCTGGGTTCAACTGGAGAACAGAACTCCCTAGAAGCGTCTCCTCTCTATTGGGTTAGAGAAAGTCACATTTATTTTTGATTGAGAAAAGGAAACTACTCAGTCTAAAGAACTAAGACAAAAGAAACTAGTACAGTTATCGCGATTCCTCAGTGAAAATGAAGAAACTAGGGGCTGGGGGAGATGGCTAGGGGGGGTGTGCTTGCCTAGTAAGCATGGAGACCAGAGTTTAGATCCCTGGAACCTGTATAAAAGCCTAGCAGGTGTAGCAGCCCTTACGGCAGGTGGAGACAAACAAGCTAGCTAACCAGCCTCGCTGAATGGCAAGCCCCAGGTTCAGGAGACCCTGAAGTCTCCGTGTGTAAGGAGAATGTCAGTTAGGAAGACAACCAGAGTCAACAAGTGCATCTCTACACAATCACACACACACACACACACACACACACACACACACACACACACACACACGGGCACATAAAAAGAAGAAAAAAGGAATTAAGAAAAATTAAGCACTAATACATAACTAAGTAGGGCATTTAGGTAACTTACTTTTAATTTACAAAGTCAATAAGTAGATAGATTACATTCATTTATAGGCTCAGATTCTTGATATTTGCTGAACAAATCATATAGCCCTTCACAGACTGGCGTATAAATGAAAGGAGACAATGGGTTCCTTCTGAACCCATTTTCAACCACTTCCTATTGTTAATTTACTGCTGGTCCTACAAGTCAGAGGTGAACATACAAGGAATTAGCTTTGGCTTCTGTGACTTACGTCCAGTTCCCTAGAGTGAACATTGGCCGTACACTCCATGATGACCCAAAGATATTCAGAGACTTGGAAAAACAGTCATTGTAGATGAGTCCCGTATAAATGGAGAACAGCCCCATCAGAAGAATGATGTATCGGCCGCTGAACACCATGCTAAACATCTGGGAGCCAGAGGAAAGGGGTTACGAGAGTGAAGTGTGGCAGCTTCCCTGGTGACAATGCTAGTTACACCAACCCCACAGCAGCCCATCCTATCCTGGCTCTGAAAGCTTCAACTAACAACCAAATATAAGGCTAAGATGTCTGGAGAAGTAGCTCAATGACAGAGTACTAGCCTAGTACCAGTGAAGTCAAGGATCACCCCCAGAAGCACAAATGAAATAAGAAGAATAGTCAGGCAGTGGTGGCGCACGCCTTTAATCCCAGCACTTGGGAGACAGAGGCAGGTGGATTTCTGAGTTCGAGGCCAGCCTGGTCTACAGAGTGAGTTCCAGGACAGCCAGGGCTACACAGAGAAACCCTGTCTTGAAAAACTAAAAAAAAAAAAAAAAAAAAAAAAAAAGAATGCTAAAATAAATTAGCTGGCTCAGCACATAGCTTCTTCAATATTCAAACAACTTCCTATTCCCTTATTGTAACTTCATGGACCTTCTGATCATTACTTTCACCACGAATGCTGGAGAGATCACACCACCCAGTCCAGGGCAGGCAGTCACTGGGACAGTACCTCATTCTCATTCTTCTGGGAGAGGATCCGGCTCTCCCTCAACACCATCCATACAGCAAACAGGGTCATCAAAATGCCGTGCCCAAAATCTCCAAACATCACAGCAAACAGAAAGGGGAAGGTGATGACGGTGTATGGAGCTACAAAGGAGCCAGAGGGAAAGAAGACACAAGGTAGGTAACGGCACCAGTCCCCACATGCCTCATTCCTGTCTGCACTCTGAGGCTGAGGTGGGATTCGTACTCTTGCATGCTGCATGAATAGACTCTCTCAGGAAAATCTGTCCCAGTGAGATCCACACCCTCACGGAGCAGATGACGGCTGTGTGCTGCAGCTGACACTTCACACTGAGAGGGAGAAGGGAAACAGAGAGCCCTGACAACACTAGTGTGTTGTTCTCCTCCCTTCCTTCAGCCTCGGGACTCTGCTCTGGGCTAGGCCAGCTGTTGCCTCTCTGAGCAGCAACCATTTAAGACTGAATGCTCTGACTTTTGAATCGATAATTAACTGAACACAGGAAACCCCTGACTTGTGCTCAAAACAGAAACCAAGAAGTCATACTAGAATAGAAGACAACTTGAAAAAAACATGTTTAAAGCAATTCCCTCAAAGCCAAGTGTGTGCCTGGTTGAGGTTTTCTGAGACAGGATTTCACTGCGTAGTCCTGTCTGGCTTAGAACTTGCTCTGTAGACCAGGCTGGCCTTGAACTCAAGAGATCCACCTGCCTTTGCCTCCCCAGTGCTGGGATCAAAGGTGTGGGCCACCACTGCCAGTGATGTTACTCTTCTGAGAGGCCAGGTATTTTGAAGTACTGAGGACACACGCAAGCATCCACTAAGGCGCTCTTGGTGAAGTAGTATTCAGTGATGGACCTGCTTATGTCCAATGGGCACATTTCACAGGATTTACGCACCAACTGAAGTCTGGCCGTCTTTATACCTTTAAAACAACTGTCCAAAAGAGTTTAAAACTGAAATACTAGCCAGGCATGGTAGTGCACACCTTTAGCACTAGGAAGCAGGTGCAGGCAGATCTCTGTGACTTGGAAGCCAACCTGGTCTACAGAGTAAGTTCCAGGCCAGTCAGGGATAAATGATGAGACCTTGTCTCAAAACAAAACAACCACCACCACAAAAACGGTTTTAAATATTAAAAGAATCAAATGAAGTAGGAGACGTGTCCAGTCTTTTGACCCTGTGACATAATATTGTCATTTACAAAGTTTGCACGCTCACGCGTGCGCGCGCACACACACACACACACACACACACACCCTTAGAACATTAAATACATTTGTGATTTCATGCTGACTGCACTCATCGCTATCCAAGGCTTAGGCAGCCAGGAGGCTGAGGCCCAGACACGCCTGCCAGGGGAGAGCGTCAGAGGCTGAGGCCCAGACACACCTGCCAGGGGAGAGCGCCGGATGTTTTTACCTGGGTTAATCTCTCGGTAAGTGCCGATTCCATAAGCATCTACTATGTTCTGGAAGCCGTGTGTGAACTTGTTGGTTTTGTTATATGTCGGGGGTGTCTGGTTTGTCTGCATCCTGTTCAGAATGGAGGGGACAGTAGAACCACTGTGTTCCTGGGAAACATTAGCAACATGTCAGCATTAGGTTGTCTTCATGGCTACATAGGTGTGCATACATATTATCATTCATGCTGCACACAGAAAACATGTGTCTTGGGCTGGTGAGATGGCTCAGCGGTTAAGAGCACTGACTGCTCTTCTGAAGGTCTTGAGTTCAAATCCCAGCAACCACATGGTGGCTCACACCATCCGTAATGAGATCTGATACCCTTTTCTGGGGTGTCTGAAGACAGCAACAGTGAGTCGGGCCGGGGAGAAAGAAGAAATAAGTGTCTGAAGACAGCTACAGTGTACTTACATATAATAATAATAAAATAAAAAATAAATCTTTAAAAAAGAAAAGAAAAACATGTGTCTTTTTTATATACATACATTCCAATTACACTAACAAAAATCAAGATTATTTTATGTTTTTCTCAGTCTTTGGGAAAACTGGGACTAGATCTAAAACTGACAACAGGAGATTTCCGTGAGTCTTGGAGTCCGCCATGGTGGTGAATGCCTGTGATCCCCAGTGCTCCACGAGGCTGAGGTAAGAGACCTGGGGATCAAGGCCAGCTTGAGCTACATAGTGAGAAATGCTTTCAACAAATGAAAACAGAAATATTTAAAGCAAAGAGTGGATATCTGCAGGCAAAAAATAAAAAGTGAGCTTTAATGAATTCTTAGAAAGTACATCATTATGGTGTAAAAAATGTAAGCCAGGCAGTGGCACATCCAGGAGGCAGAGGGAGAAGGATCCCTTGAATTCAAGAGTTCAAGACCAGAGAAAGCAAAACACACGCTCTGCCCTGCTCTCCACCGCTCTTCCTTCCTGAAGGTCTGCGGTTCAGCTAAGATGCTCATGAAGCGACTGACCACACGCCAGCTCTTCCTCTGCCCACCCAGGAACACTACAGGGCTCTGGGGGGCTCCTCTCTCCAGGATCGCCCCTGAGGTCTCGGTGTCTATACCTTGCTAACACTCTGATCTCTTTAGTTTAGCCCCGTTGTCTGCTTGACGGTTTCTCACAGATTTCTATTCAGGGCCTCAGTGTGACTGCAGCTCAGCCCTCCACCCTTCCCATTACTAGTTCCTCCTGCTAGGTTCCGACTCCCATGAACTTTAATTTCCTGGGACACACAGCTTTAATTCTTGTTCCTGTACTTTACTTAAGGAAAAAAAAAGGGGGGGGGTTCTCATTTTTCCCTTGAGAATGTCTCACAAATCCATCAGGTTTTGTCAAGTCCTGCCTACAGCCCTCATCAGTGACAACTCTGTTCACAGGAGCCTCTCGCCTGGCCACCAACCCCAGGATTTCTCCACTCTTCATGGTCAGCTGACCATGCTTTTGATCTGCTTTGATCACAGCTACATAGCTCACAGCCTCTCTAACCTCCCGAGTAAGTTCCAAACCCTGTAACCTTTGAAAGGTCATTCATAGCTGGGTTCAATCTATTGGGTGCACTTTTAGCTGCTGCTCTTCCAGCCGACCCGTTATAAACCCTACCTTTGCCTAACACCATGCACCGCTACACTGTACTTCAGGCTGCTATCTGCAATGACTTTTCCTTTTGTTTTGGGAGGTTTTGTTTGTTAAGACAAGATCTTGTGTAGCCCAGGCTGGTCTCAAACTTACGATAGCCACAGATGACCCTGAACTCCTGATCCCCCCTGCTGCTGTTTCCCAAATGCTGGAATGTCAAGGACGTGCCACCATCCCTGGCTTATGCAGCACTGGAGATTAAACCAAGGCGTCATACAGCGAGTAGGGGCAGTGCTCAAGAGGCAGAGGGGGGTGGAGTGCTGAGTTCAAGGCCAGCCTGGTCTACAGAGTGGGTGCCAAGACAGCAGGGGCTACACAGGGAAACCCTATAAACAAAAATACCAGGGCTTTGTACACGCAAGAAGACAAGCAATCTCCTAGCTCAGCTGCCTCCCCAGCTCCGTGGGGCCACCATTCAGGTCTGTACGGTTTCCCGAGTTAGCCACCATACCATTCTGGCTCCGGGTCACACGTCACCCTTCCATTGTTTGCTTTTTCCTTTTCAGCTCTGGGGACTGAGGCCAGAGCCTCACACATGCCAAGCCAACGCTCTGCTGTTGAGAGACACCCCCTTGTTCCACCAAACTCCACCTTTTCTTGACGCTTTTTCTAGTCACATTAGTTAGAAAAAAGTCCACACCCCCTCTACATCAGTGGTTCTCAACTTGTGGGTCAAGACCTCTTTTTGGGGATCTTATATCAGATATCCCGCATATCAGATATTTACATTACCACTCAATACAGTAGCAAAATTACAGTTATAAAGTAGCAATGAAAATGGTTGTATGATTGAGGGTCACCACAACATGAGAAACTGTATTAAAGGGCCGCAGCATTAGGAAAGGTGGGACCCACTGCCTTACACACACATATATGTACATACATACATACACATGCATGCATACCCTCCCTGGCTTACTGAGGTCATTGTCTTAGAAAGCAGCTGCTCTAACTACCAAGTAGGAGCAGTCAAAAGAGAAAGTCAGGAAGCTAATGCTCCAGCATAGTCTGCCCTGAGGAATCACAGCCATGACCAAATCCCTTCACACTATTGAGCTGCAGTTTCCACTCTGTAAAATAAGGCCAACTCTCCAGACAACAGACAGAGCACACTCTCAGGGTAGAAGAACACATTAAAGAGCTCTGAAAGCAAAAATGTCATAAATATGAAATTGATTAGTTGGAGGTTCACCTCCTGCCCACCAGGTCATTGCTAGCTGGAGACTCACCGTGCCTCTTCGAAGTGCAAACTGGATGGAGTCCAGGTCAGTGACAGGGCACCAGACTTCTGCGATCAGGCACTTCTGGGTCACGTCTATATTACAGAGGTTCAGGGTATGGTAGATAGCCTTCATCTTCCGCACCTTGATGAACCAGACCCGGATGTTCTTAGCAGCTGCCTGCAGAACCCTCTGGCGGTGGTCCTCCGTTTGATTAAGAACCTTTTGGGAGAGGAAGGAGTAGGGGAGAAGGGATCTTTCCAACACAAATCTTCCATCGTAAGACAGGATGGCAAATTGGCATTGCTCTCTAAAAAGGGCTGCAGGGACACAGTCTTATTCTTCCCCTAGTAAGGTGTATTATTTGGGGTTCTGTGGGATGTGGGGGTCAAATTACAAGAAATGTGAGCTTTTTCCATGCTAGGGATGGAGCTCAGGGCAGGGTCTTGTACATCCTATAAAACCATGCTACCATGGAATTAATTATGTCTCTAGCTCACAAAATTTGAGTTCTGGGTTGAAGAACATAACTCAGTAGTAAAGGAAATTGTCCAGTGTGCATGAGGCACTAGGTTCAATTCCTAGCACCACCACAAAAAAAAAAAAAAAAAAAAGAAAGAAAAAAAAGAAAGAAAAATGAGTTCTGATTATAACTATGTTCATTTAGCTTCAAGCTGATGAAAAGTATTTTTTAGGTTTTTTTTCTTCTTCTCAATATTCAATCTTACTAATACACTAATCCAAGGCACAACATAGAAGGACCCCTGGTTTCACTTGCATTGTTTAAGGTCAGTGACTTTCTGGGGGCTGGAGAGATGGCTCACAGTTCAGAGCTCTTGCTGCCGCTGCTGCTGCTCTTCCGGAGGGCCAGAGTTCAGTTCCCAGCACCCATGCCAGGGGGCTCCAGACTACCTGGAACTCCAGGCCCAGGGATCCCACACAACGTCTCTGGTCTCCAAAGGCCATGCACTCACACACACATTACCACATAAACACGCATACATACATATAATTAAAAATAATAAAAATAAATCTTTTTCAAAAAAGGATCAGTGGACAGTGAGCAACAACAGATCCAGGCACTCCCTGGTGTAGGAGGAAAACAGCTTGTGTGTTGGTCCTTTAAACACCGGTACAGACACCCTTAGAGGAAGAGACAGGGACAGTCTACATTCCCTGCCTGGTTTATCGTCAAACATGTAAGACATTAATAGTTATAGGAAACTAAGGAGCTGCTGAGAGGGACAGCTTAACAGGCAAAGGTGCTTGCCACTAAGGCTGATGAAGCTGAGTGCCATTCCCAGGTGGAAAGAGGTAACAGATCTCTCAGGCTGTCCTTTGACCCCCACATGTGTGCCATAATGCGCAAGCACAGATGTATACAATAAATACAATGAATTAAAATGTAACTGAAAAAAATGAAGCTGAGCCCACTGCTCCCAACTGGAAGGAGCGGTGCAAACTACCCGTCCTCACACTTCTGTATGAGAGTCTCTTAAAGCTTTGAAAAGATTTTTAAAATTCTTTGAAAAGGAAAGTGTTTCATATTAACTATGTAAAGGAAAAGCCCCCACTCACGGGGCAGCAGCTAATCCCTGAAAAACTGTCTTGCAGGAAGGAGGTGACTTCTATAGGTTAAAAAGAAAAAAAATGCCACCACGCTTGGGAACCGTGTCACTTTAGGAGTGTGTCACACTCATTTCTTTCCTGCTAGTTGCAACTGTTTCATAATTCTTTCCACATTCTTCTGGAAAGGCAGGGATAGAGTACGGCTCAGAAGCTGAAGCTGCCAGGCAGCAATAGGACACACTGCTTATCCCAGCACTCCGGAGGCAGAGACAGATAGATCTCTGAGTTCGAGGCCAGCCTGGTCTACAGAGGGAGCGCCAGGACAACCAGGACTACACAGAGAAATTCTGTCTCGAAAAACATGTAAACAAAAATAAACAAAAAATAACACTGAAAGTTCTTAATATTTAATCTGAATAGTGTCTGAATTTGCAAGTTCTTATGTTTTATTTGCTTTCTCTCTCTCCATGCTACTCTTTGGTTTTTGATCCCTTTGAAAAGTTTTCCATAGTTAGACTTTTTATTTTAAAGATTTATTTTATGTATCTGAGTACACTGTTGCTCTCTAGACACATCAGAAGAGAGCACTGGATCCCATTAGAGATGGTTGGGAGCCACCGTGTGGGTGCTGGGAATTGAACTCAGTACCTCTGGAAGAACAGCAAGTGCTCTTAACCACTGAGCCATCTCTCCAGCCCCCGGACTTTTTTTTTTTTTTTTTTAACTTTTCAAAAACTGTGTGTGTGTGTGTGTGTGTGTACAAGCATGCAGTGTCACAGTGTGTAATGTGGAGATGCTAAGTTATCATGTTGGCCCCTAGCTGGACTTTTTAAAAAATCAAGTTCTAGTCATTCATAACGGCTTCTACACATGCTTTTAAACCTACCCATAAGCCTAGAAAGAAGTATGACGGCTTAGAGGCCAGGATGTGTTAAAAATGGCCTATACCACCACCACCAGCCCTTTACAAACATCAACCTTCTGTCTTTCCCATGTTAAGAGGGTAAGTGTATCTCAAAGAAGCCAGCAGCAGCCGGGCAGTGGTGGTGCACGCCTTTAATCCCAGCACTTGGGAGGCAGAGACAGGTCGATTTCTGAGTTCGAGGCCAGCCTGGTCTACAGAGTGAGTTCCAGGACAGCCAGGGCTATACAGAGAAACCCTGTCTCGAAAAACCAAAAAAAAAAAAAAAAAAAAGAAGCCAGCAGCAGGTCACGCTGGTGGGTCCTACACAGAGGAGGCTGGAGGGAAAACGGGAGCAACCGCTCTGTGACATTGTCACTGCGACCAAGAACTGCCTTGGGATGAGGGGCTGTGTTTGTTAATGTTTTAAGGAAAACAAGCAACTACCACACTCTGTCTTTCCTAAAGTAACAAGCCCCTGGCCACCTTCTCCTTCCAAATAAGCACAAACTATGGCTCTTCCCTTGGAGCCCATTAGGACTATGATGTGCATGGCTTTCGCACTGTAAACTGATAAAAATCTAACAATCTCTTATTGGGTTCAAGAGTCAGCTCCGGGCTCTTTGGCAGGACCATGTGGTTCAGATCAAAGGTAACCAGAAGATAAATCCTGCTGTCAGAAGAGGCTGCTAGAAAGACCGTGGGGGGGCAGAAAAGACTTTACATGAACGTCTGTGTTAGAGAGAGTGGACTTTACATGAACGCCTGGGTTGTTTGGCTTTTCTTTTTCTTAATGCAGTACATTTTAAGAAAAATGTATTATTATAAAAACCATCTCAGATTCATGAACTGGAGGGGAACAGACTGCTCTCTAGCTATCCGGGTCCCAGAGGCATGGCATTCCTTTCTTGTCGGAGGGTGACTAATGCTATTTTTAACTGTCCTGTCCTGAGACTCTTGCCAGTTCCCAGGGGGACTTCCTACCCACACACATTTCTTTTTTTGGTATCCAACTGCTGCAGGTGCCTCGACAAACTGTCAAGGGTTTAAGGGAGGAGATTGGCTCACTACTGCAGTAGTTCACAAAGTCCGATTCCCATGCCCCCCCTGTACCATTTGGAGGTCGTCGATCCTGGTGTTGACCCCGGAAGCCATTTCTTTCCTCTCCTGTGGAGTCTCAGGACAGGGATAGAGGGAGGCTCGGAACCTGGAAGGTACAGAGACAGCTTTAGGAACACTGGAGTTTTAGTGCATTCAATGTAAATCCCTCGGAAAATAATCCTAGCTAACTCTAGGATAAGCACACCCGGATTGGCCTGTTGTGGTAACCAACGTTAATCTCTTACGTGAAGCGGCCTGCAGACAGCAATAATGCTGAGCAGTCTTGACATTCTCTATAGCTATGAAATCATTTTGAGACTAAAAAAAATAGTAAGGGCCTGGAAAGATTGCTCCGCAGTTATGAACACTTGCTTCGCTTTCAGAGGACCCAGGTTCAGTTCCCAACACTGTGTGGTGGGTCACACCTGCCTGTAACTCCAGTTCTAGGGGATCTGATTGATACTCTTCTTCTGGCCTCCAAAGGCGCCAGGCATACATGTAGTGCATGTAACACATTCAGGCAAAACACTCATAAACACAAAATAAATAAATCTTTGCAAAAGAATGTTGAAAAAAAATAGCTTAAAAAACAATTTTTATTATAAGTTACTAGAGAAAAATGGCATGGTAAAATGTCTGCCCATAACCAGAATACCAGAACGTTTATACAATGCCTATGGCACTATGCTGGCATGTAAACCCACTGTCCCTGAATAAAAGAATTAGGACTTTGCTGGGGGTTTGGGGTGGGGTGGGGACATGAGTATGTATGTGTAGCATACATGTACATATATATGAATGTGTGTATGCAGGAACATGTATGTGCGTGTGGGTGTGCATGTCTCGAGGACCCAAGGTTGACACCAGGAGTCATTTAAGTGGGATCTCAATTGACCCCAGAGTTAGCCCATGCAGAGAACCTAATTAGCCAGAGTGCTCCTGAGATCCCATCGTCAGCTTCCCAAATGCTAGGATTATAGCTGCCATGCCCACCTGGCACTTATGTGGGTTTTAGGGATCCAAACTCCAGGCCTTATGCTTGTGTAGTAAGCACCTTACCCACGGAGCTATCTCCACAGCCCCTGAGCCACCCGCCCTTCTGATACTTGAGAGTACATGAAGTAGCTGAGCTACTTCTGATGGTTTCCAATATTCCTAATGTCAACCACAGTGTACAACAGAACCAACAGATCTGTGCTTCACTTTTCTGAGCCTTTAGCAGACAGCACAGCTGTGCCTCTTGGTTGCAGGTAACATCTCTTACCCTTCACAGATTTTCTTGACCCTGTTTTTCAGCTGATCACCTTGGAAAAAAATGATGAACACGGACTTGTGCACGTAGTCGCCCTGGGCCCCAGAAGGAAAACCAAGAGTTCAGAACTCTCAATACGGGTGAAAACTTCCTTTGATATAATCTACACTGCAGCTCAGGCTGGCCTGGTGTTCACTGTGTAGCTTAGACAGGCCTTGAACTCACAGCAGTCCTAGCCCCAGGCTCCTGGGTGCTGGGCTTACAGACCTAGCTTTAAAGTCCTAGAACAATTAATCCTGGGTGGCATCAGAATGAGTCCTTTAGGGACACAGCCCTCTCTGCTTGCCCTTACTCCATCTCTGAAGCTTATCTGCCCTACAGCCCCAGCCTCACAAACATCCTCCTGTTCTCAGACATAACCAGAGGCTGAGAGGGAAGCGGAGGATGGCCCAGCACAGGGAACCTTTTTCTCCAGCTCTACTCGAACTCTTGTGTTTCCAGGATGACAAAGGCACAGAAGGAAGCCTGTCTGTTCCTGCACTTAGAAAGACCCAGATAAAAAGAGCTGACTGAATGCAAAGCACTAAGTCACGGGCAGAAACAACGGTGTTGAATCTCAAGACCTGTGCTAACTTAGACTTTGCGGAACAAGAAGGTGGGCAACTCTGAACACCACGCTCACACCTCAAGTTCAAGGGCAGCAAGGAAAAATCAGAAAAAGTGTGTGTGTGAGCTATTTACCAAGATTTAGGTTGTCTATAACACCCCACACACAGAGTGTGTGTTGCTTTTATAAAAGAAAACAACAACTTCAGATGGCTACCACAAGATAAAGAAAGTTAGACTCCAGACTATCAATCCTTAACTCTCCTGCCTAAACCAGGGCCCATTCTTGGCATGGCTGCTCAGCTAGAGATATCATGCCCTGTTTTCCTGACTGTGTGATAAAATAATCTTTCTGCTGTGAAGAGGAACCTGACTGAACACCCCTGAGAAGGGCTCCATATTAGACATGGCTACAGACTACAATGCTTCCACAACCCCAGGCAGCCTGAAAAAGTGCACCCCGAGATTGAAGCATTTACACTGTCACCACGCTCCTATTTAGTGAGGGGGGCTGGGGCAAAAGCCATAGAGTGCTCCCCACCAAAGCTGAGAACTTTCCAAGTTAAATTTCTCTTAGGACAATAAAACCTTAAGACATTCGTAAGGTCAGCTAGCTGTAGGCTTCTAACTAATACTCAGGCAAGATTGACATGCAGTCCCCGTGGCACATCTGAACCTACGCCAAGTAGGTGTTGCTATGCCCTGTCCTGCCCATGTCCAGTGCCAAGACATTAGACAATTCCTACTTTCCAAAGAGCTGGGTGGGCAAGATCGCTCTTCCCATGCATGTATCTATGCTTAAATTAAATTTCTGATTCTCCCAAGAAACAAGCAGATAATAAGATCTCAAGAGTAAAGTTTTCATCAGCTTATAAAGATTAAGGTTTAGGAAATCTATCTTTTTATACACAATATTACCAAATTTGGAAATGAGGTACCTTGATTTTATGTTAATTTTCATAAAAGGCCATTTTTCTTTCAGCTCAGATTAATAACAAGAATTATATAAAAGCTAAAGTTTAGAATAATTGAGGAAAACATGCAAGAAAAGCAAAGTTTGAAAATACATATGTGTAGACATGGAAGGAGCTAAGTTAGAGAGAGGGGAGCGAGCCTTCAAGTGTCAGGCAAGCGAGGGCTCCTTTAATGAAGGGCAGATCTAGGGAACACCATGCTGTGCTACTGCTCTGGGCTAGACCTACTCCACAAGACACAATTTCCTTGTCTTACAGTCACAGGATCCTCCAGGGGGTTTTCGATTTCCGCCTGTCTCAGGAACACATTCCCTCGACACACTCGCCAAAGCATACGCTCAAAGGTCGGGATCCGCTCCCGGTTAATCACACCAGCCACGAAGCTGTGGGGAGAAAAGTCAGGTTGAGAACTCCAGGCTGGGAGACTTAAGACAAAGCAGGAGAGTGAGAGGGAAAGAGGGAAGATTATACTATGGAGACTATGGACTGTGGTGTCCAGAGGGCTGTCTGCTACTCTCTTCTTCCTGACGTCATCTCTGGACACATCAGAGGGTTGCCAGAAAATCCAGACAAATCTAGGGAAAGCTCTCAGTGTTTCAGAACAAAGTGGCTCCTAGACTCATGATTCTTCACACACACATACACACACACACAGCCTCAGATTAAACCCAGGGCCAGGTCTACCACTGATCTATAGCTCCAGGCCATACTTTAAATAGGACCTCCCTGTAGCCCAGGCTGGCCTCAAATGTATGGTCTTCCTGCTTCTGCTGAGGGGTGGGATTCCATGCATGCAGCAGAGAAGAACACAAATCCACAGAGGCTGAAGGGCTGCTTACCCAAGTCGTAAAGGCGTGCCTCTTCCCATCTCGTTTGGCTCCAGGAGTGATGAGGACTCTTCCAACAGGTCTGGATCCGCCATCTGCTGATGATGCAATTCAGCCTGAATTCACAAATCAATTAATATCTAATGAAAATAGTTAGTGGCATGCAGGGAGCGAGGAACCAGGAGATGGGCTCAGGAAACAAAAATGAAAAAAGAAAGAAGAAGTAAAACAAAACATAACAAAACAAAACAAAAAACCCAAAACACCAAAAGATAGAGCAAACCCACAAAAAGAAGAGTAATAAGAAGGACAAAGGTTACACACGATCTAAAGAAAGCAAAATTTCCCCCAGAAAAGCACCTGGGGAAACGGAGAACAGAAGAAAAACATGAAGTGATGGTGACATGTATAAATCTATCACTAGGTGGAAGTCATTTGTTCTTTAATGCTATCCTGAACAAACCTGGGCAGGAAGCCAAAAAGTTCTTCTTTTTGAGAGAAAAACAGACAGACAAACAAACAAACAAACTCCCAAACAGCTCTGCAGATGTTGCAAATACTTCATTTCTAGACAGCCACCAAGTAGAATGTGTCTGTGCAAGCATGCAAGAGGTGGGACACTCTTTCAAGTAAGCAGCAACCTGGAGCTAGAAAGAGCATGGCTAGCCTTTGGTAAATGCAGAACATGAGGACTGTCAACATGGCCACACACAAACGCACCAAAGCACAGGAATTAAAGAAAGCTTTTTCATGAGGATAAGAAGCACAGCAGCTGGACAGGGCTGGGCCTCTGTTGCACTCATAAAGGTAAGAAAAAGGTAAAACATCCAATGGTTATATTTTCTGACTACAAATCTAGGGATACTGAAAAGTCTGTATAGACTTTACAGCAGAAAACAACAACCAAGTAATGTAAATAAAGGGCCACAGATAAATAGTCTAGAATTACTGGCCTTGCTTAGTTGGTGAGACTTAAAATGACTTCCACTAGGACAGTTTATACAATGAAATGAAGGCAAAGGATTTCCCACAGAGGTTTGTTGTTTCTCACCTCTCTCCCTTTAACACCTCTAGTCTCATCAGAATGAGGAAGCTGTCCTAGAACATGAACTTCGATCAGCATCTCCACTGCCTAATCTACCCAGCTGTAATATCCACCACCACTGCCTAATCTACCCAGCTGTAATATCCACCTCCACTGCCTAATCTACCCAGTTGTTCAAAAGCAAACAAAACACCAGGAGAAATTCCCTTTCATTTTCATTCCAAATTTCAATTTCACCTTAATCCTGTCAATTAAACTATGAGGGGGAATAAAGGCACAAGCTTGCCTTATATGGTAAAGTCATGGACCATACATGTAATGAACAACAGTGTAAACCAGATAATTCTGAAGGGCAAAAAAGTAAAAGTGATTGTTTTGGGAACTTAGGATCAGGGCTGATTAATTATTATTTTTTTAAGCACATGGGACATTGGAATATTACCATGTGATTAGAATTTAAGGTGAGATAATGTCAACACTGGTTACTACTTTCTGTCACATGGGTAGATAAGGGTTTCTTTTTCAACCAGGAAACAAATCAGCCAACTGAAAGCAATCTGAATAGTCAAATTACTATATTCCCATGGCTCTTTGGATGTCCATTGGCAAAGTGAATAGCACTAATTGTTCCCCACAAGACTCTCCTACTGGCTTATGTGGTTCTCAGAACCTGGCTCTTACTAGAGTCAGTGTGGCATATGTGCTTTTATAGGGGACAACAGACAAGAACAGATTGTACTTAGACTTAACTGCTCCAAAGATGATATCTAGGGCTGAGACTTAAAACAAAACAAAAAACCCAGCAGAATTAAAATTAAACAGAAAGATCAAATTCTAAATACTAATTTCACCACTTCATATTTAAGAACACTAAGTCTAAGGAAACTAAAAAAAATTATAAATAATTATAATCTCTCTCTCTCTCTCTTGGTTTATTTATTTCATATGCATTAGTGTTTTGTCTGCAAGGATGTCTATTTGTGTGAAGGTGCCAGATCCCCTGGACCTGGAGTCACAGACAGTTGAGAACTGCTTATGTGGTTGCTGGGAACTGAACCCAGGTCCTCTAGAAGAGAAACCAATGCTAGTGCTCTTAACCACTGAGCCATCTCTCCAACCCAAAACAACAGTTCTCTAGTAACAATAATATTTCCAAGTTCTCTATATCACCTGTTATTTCCTCTGAGTTACCTCTTCTCCATTGAGAACACTGAAAACCACACCTTACAGAAGCAAGTGGCTGGATGGAACTTCAGCTGTCTGTAGCAGTTCAGTATAAACAGCATGTCCAGTCAAGCTACCTCAGCTACTACGAAACTCTGTCTAGCTACAGCGAGAAAGAAATGAAATGTTGCTACTTGAAGTATTCACCCAGAGGAGATGGTAGATGGAAAAGAAAATTAAAGAAAGCAGATGGGTGTGGAGAACAGAGAAGGAAAGGGGGGGCGGGGGTCTGCATGCCATTAACCATTACTTTCCCAGTCTTCTTTATGTTCGCATATGTTATGGTGCTTATGGTAAAAGATGTAGAGAAACCTCTCCAGCTCTTACAGTTCTTCATAAGCAAGAAGACTAGAAAAGGATAATCATTAATAAATCATCTTAAATGCTCTGGGTAAGAAATGGCTACGTTGAATTAACAATCATCTTAAATCATAAGAATATTCAATATATGTTTCCTTTCCCCTTTCTACACACCCTGCCAATTATTATCACCAATAGGAAAGCATCGTTTTCTGATTTAGTCACTTTTGACTGATTACTCTGAGTTATTGATTGAATTCACCCAATTGTAAGAAAAGAGGAGAGGTTTGTGGTTGGCAGTGTTTGGTGCCATTTACAAACATGAAGCAAAATCTCATTACGAACTGAATTTCCGGCATCTGAGGCCCCAGGTTTGCTCACCTTTCTGTGTTGCTTAAATGTGCACCTGCACACACAGTGTGATCGCCCAGTGAGACTTTGCCTCTGGTAAGGGCAGCAGCATCTGCGATTGCTATTTGGCAGCAGGGCAAGGTCTATGGAAAGGGACCTGGCTGAGACTGTGGGACAGTGGCAAGAATGGGCCAGGTGCCGGCTGCGCGTGGTGAGAGGAAGCACAGTGACTGTGGCCAGAAGACTGCACTGCTGTCTTGTGCTTGAAATGAAGGGAGATTGATGAAAAAAAGCGGTGGAGAAGCTCTCAACAGCCAAGGCCTTATGCTCAAAGCACCTGGGAGATTGGGGCTGGGGTGGCTTAGCATAAGAGAGAGAGAACAACCAGCCATGGACAGAGCATGAAGGCCATAAAGACTTGGAGTCTCTTTTCAAGACTGGCACTTAATGTTTAGACTTAATTAATAATCATAAAAAATAATGAAATCTGTTATGTTTTTTTTTCTGGCTGTCTTTTTTCCTGTTTTTTTTTGTTGTTGTTGTTTGTTTGTTTGTTTGTTGAGAGAAGGTCTTATGTAGCACAGTCTAGACTCAAAACCGCCCTAAACCTTGTCTTGAATTCGTAGTCATCCTATCTCCACCTCTCAAATGCTGGGATTACAGGCATCACCACCACACCCACCTCCTAACGCTTTTGAAGTAGCAACTCATTTTTCCAAGTGGTTCATCTTATTTTTAGTGACTTCTTTTGGGGATCTAGGGGTAGGAGAAAGTTTCGCTTTATAGCTTAGGCTGGCCTTGAGTTGGCACAGGGGGATCTCAAATTCAAGGCCTGCCTGAGTGATATAATGAGATCCTTTCCCTTATGGCTGCACAACTAGTAAAAGAAGCCACAGATGAATGTAAAAGTAGCTAAGCTTTGACTGTGAGGCCAGGCAGGATATACTAGGGCTTGACGCATTTAGAAAAGTACAAATCTGTAAACATATGCAGTGCCAAGCTCAGGGGTCTCCTGATATAACCAAATGACATATCCTTTGACTGAAGGGATTGGGTCTTTCTCAACCTGAACTTCATAAAGAGTAAGTGCTCATTATACACTCGAGGAGTTAACAGATAAGAACACATTGCTGTGTGGCCGTGAGCATCCAGGAGACCACATTCAGTGGGATTGGATGGCCGAAGTGGCTTTGCCTCTGGCAAAGATGTAAGTGCTTACAGAGAGTTGATCTCGTTGTCTCCTGCCTCCTACATAGTGGTTTTCAAAGTAGCATGTCTAAGTTAAAACGTGTTAAAACAGCTGGCTGGGCCCTGCCCCTGCCCCTGCCCCAGTGTCTGACTCAGCAGGTCTGCGGTGGGCACTGATCATTTATACTTCTCCCAAGGTACCAGGTGAGGCTGTTGTTGCTGGCTGGAAACCTTGACAACTATGGAGGACCAGTCTCTTCTCAAGTGAGGCACATTAAAAGTGAAACTGAGAACCTATCAGATACTAAACTGCAATGGGTCCTTCATAGCTAAAAATCTTTGTCAAGGTTTTTTGTCAAGTAAAGGAAATAAGTTTCTGGGTGGAACACAGTAACAGTAGCTGGGGTGATGTCTCAAGTTTGGCAAAGACACCTGTCTACACCAGGAAAACCACATCCGAATTGGAAGCGAATGCTCCTTCCCAGGATTAATTAGGAGAAGGAAGCCGTCTACAGACCTGAGCTAACTCCTTTCAGGGGCCTCTTTAGCAAGCTTCCATTTGGCAACTCAGTATCTTTATATTTAACCAGGGCACTTGGTAACATTTTTCCTTATAAATAATAAACTGTGTCTATGGGGAAATCCAAACTAGCATCATATCAATATTTCCATAGAACACAATGAAAACTCAAAAAACACCACGGTGATGTGAGATCTAAAGTACTGAGTAACTCCCAAATGTGGTGAACAAAATAATTTCATGACTAAAGGTCTGGAGATTGAAACTTCACTGTAATTTTGTGTGTAACCAGACTTGTTTTTCCAGCTTCGTATAAATTATACTTACCTTATAACACATAGCTAGAGGTATCACACAAACATTTCAACTAACTACACTTGTACATCAACTTGAGTGTTCCCCCCCCCAACCCCCATCTTGAAATGAAAGCTTGCAGAAAATGTAAAAAATATATGAAGCCATGGCTGGCTGTGTACTACATGGAGAATGGAACACGTTCTGACATTCTTTAACTAAAACAGGGTGCAAAATGGCATTGCTTCCAAACTAACAAGGTAAAAGAATCATTGGAATAAAGACATGGCTGGCTTGTGCAGGTATACCAGCTGCTCTAGTACTAGAAGAAACAACAGTCTGACCTCATCGAAAAACTGCTGAGTTTTGCGCAGTATAAATTTTAATTCAGTCAGTTCCAGGAAGTTTCTCTTCAGAGCTTCCTGGTTGGTGTTGATTTCCTTCAGTTCATTTTCAATCTTCTCGAAATTGGCCTAGGGTTTAAAAAAGAAAGAAAGAAAGAAAGAAATTAAGAGGTTAACTCAAATTCAGCTTCCTGTGATCACTCTAAAAGACATTAACTGAATATGCACCCCCCCAATTGTTGCCATGGTAATGGATTACCTACAGCTCAAAACAAATGCTGTGATTCCCCACCCCCCCAGCAACTTTAAGCAAAACATTTGACTTAAATGAGCCTCTGTCTACAGATTCCGCTATACACTCAGTGATAATTCAGACACTCAAAAATATCAAAAACCCATTTAGTATGTGAGGGTCATGATCCAACAAGGGTGCAGTAAACCAATAAGCATGAATTTGGTGGTATATTATGTTATCTCTGTGTGAGATGCTGTTTGACATTATAATAAAGGGATTCAGTCCCACCAGTAAAAACTTACAATAAAAAACAACGCTCATGCCAGGCAGTGATGGCTCACGCCTTTAATCCCAGCGTTCGGGGGGGGGGGGGGGGGGGGGGCGGGGCGCAGAGGCAGTTGTATTTCTGAGTTCGAGGCCAGCCTGGTCTACAGGGCCACTCACAAGGTTGGCAAGAACTCCTCTGTGCCAACCAGTCAGGAAGGTGATCCCTGCATGTATGTAGAAAGTTATCTGAGAATTGTTTACCTCTAAGTCGATCATGTCCCGGGGGAAAGGCACCTCTGGGTTTTCCCCAGTGTCCATAATTGGGATGTTAGCTTTCCTGATCTCTTTCTCAACAAATCCTAAAAATGATAGAGACACAGCAGTCACATGTAGTGCACATGCCTGGAATTCTCATGGAGAAACAACACCTACAAAGATCTGATGCTAGGAAGGCTAGAAAGCTTCACTCTAATAACTGGCAAACAAAGGAAGTGACTTCCTTCCCCCCCCCCCCCAACCCCCCACCCCGCACAGCCAGGGCTGACTTCTGTTTGTTTAAAGCTGGCCTGCAGTCCCTTTGCCTCTCCGCTCTGTGCGTCACACTTCCTTCAGGTATGACAGCTCTCTTTGCAAGTATTATTGGTCAATCAATGAGCCAGAAGGATACAACAGAGCATTTGCAACTCTAGGTCAAAAAGACTCATTTAATTTAGAAACAATTGGGTCATTTTGTTTTGTTTTGTTTTGTTTCTTTGTTTCTTTTTTTTTTTTTTCGAGACAGGGTTTCTCTGTGTAGCCCTGGCTGTCCTGGAACTCACTCTGTAGACCAGGCTGGCCTTGAACTCAGAAATCCGCCTGTCTCTGCCTCCCAAGTGCTGAGATTAAAGGCGTGTGCCACCACTGCCTGGCAATTGGGTCATTTTTTTTTTTTTAAAAGATTTATTTATTTATCATATGTAAGTACACTGTAGCTGTCTTCAGACACCCCAGAAGAGGACATCAGATCTCATTACGGATGGTTGTGAGCCACCATGTGGTTGCTGGGATTTGAACTCACAACCTTCAGAAGAGCAGTCGGCACTCTTAACCGCTGAGCCATCTCTCCAGCCCCCAATTGGGTAATTTTTTAAAGCCAAAAACTAAGCATAAATGGACCCAAAACACTGAAAGAGAAAAACGTTTCCATGACAACTACTGATTTTTTTTTTTTTTTTTTTTTTTTTAAATAGAGACCAATTTACCTATCAACTTGGCAGAGAGGCAAGATCATGCATGGGTTTGGAGCCAGACAGAATGACCTAGTTTCAAATGCTGACTCCATTATGATGCCCTTAAGTATGTTAAGGAAATTACAGGCTCCTTAGTATTTCATGAGGGTAACATCTATCTTTTTTTTTTTTTTTAAGACAGTGTCTATGTAGAGCAAACTGGTGTGGAACTAAGAGACATTGTAGCTGAGTGCTGGGGTTAAAGGCGTGTGCCACCACACCTTAAAGGCATGTTGTGGGGAATGAATCAAGTTTTTAATCACTCATCAGTACCCTAGCCTATAAAGTCTCAGAGAATGTTACACTTCTTTTTTTTTTTTTTTTTTGGTTTTTCGAGACAGGGTTTCTCTGTGTAGCCCTGGCTAACCTGGAACTCACTCTGTAGACCAGGCTGGAATGTTACACTTCTTATAAACTGCTCAGATGACATCTAAATTTGATAGTATTCCGAGTCCTATCTTTTAGAGTTCTGAAACATAGCTCTGCTGTTAAAATCCCATGAGAATCTAGCTGGGCTGAGGTGGTGCATGCCTCAAACAAATCCCAGTGCTTGGGAGGCAGAGACAAATGAATCTCTAAGCTTGAGGCCAGCCTGGTCTACAGAGTGAGTTCCAGGATGGCTAAGACTACACAGAAAGGCCATATCTTGAAAAAACAAACAAACAAACAAAACAAAACAAAATCCCCTTAGAATTTAAGAATAGTGGCATATAAAGGCAACCAAAGTACTCCAGAGAAGCTGAGGTAGAAGGATCATTACTTGGGCTAGCTAGCTACACAGAGTTCCAATATAGCCTGAAAAAACAAAAACAAAAACAAAAAAACAATTCAGCAACAACAAAAACCAACCTCAATGTTTTTGCCTTGCTGTTTGAACAAGATTTCCTTTACGCACCACCTGGCTGAAAGTCCGTAAAAGCTATTTATATATAGGAAGTTCATCTAAACGTTGTGGGTGCAGATTTTTTTCCTCTCCTTTTTAAATCTTTTAACAAACTTATTTAGATTGTGTATGTGTGCATGCGTGTGGGTGCTCGTGTGGTGGTCAGAGGACAACTCTGGGGACTTGGTTCCTGGCTTCCACCCCGCTTCTTGCTTCTGCTGCACAGTGCACTCCAGGCAAGCTGGCCTGCAAGTCG
>CM052710.1:19769646-19819646 GCA_028551405.1 Uromys caudimaculatus
AGTTTTTATTCCTTTACTGAGAGGACTAACGACTCTAAGGTGAGACAAATGACCCAGTGTAGCAATGTCCTGCAAGGCCACATCGCACATACGGAGTTTTCGATCCATTTCTTCACATCTTCTAACTTCATTCACAAACTTCCTCTGGAAAACATTCACATCCGGATTTAACTGAAAGAACAAGAACATAAGAGCAAGACTTCAAACACCGAGGCTACGTTCTGTGTGATAAGCAACACCAGTTGCTGTAAATGTAACTCTAATCAAGATTGTCTATGGATCTATAGAAAGGGCTTTGTGCCAGCCACTCAAGCAAAGGTAAAAGCCTGTGCTACCACAGCACAAGACGAATTAGCCAAAGCAGTGAGCTCCCTTCCTTCTCTCTGCTTGGAACTTGGGCAGCCATGTCATAGGCTCTCTGCCTGGCTTCCCTCTCTCTTTTTTTCCAAGCAAAGTAGACAGAAGATAAATATCTGTTCTTTTGCCCCAGGTTGTCACCTTCTGGTGACAGTCTGATTTTATTCATGCACTAAAGCCATAAGGAGTGTCACCTCGCACCTGTTAGATGCTGAAAAGATGGGAGCCAGGCTTGGGGGTACACACTATGATCCCAACTCTGTAGAAGCGGGGTGACTGGGAGTTCAAAGCCAGCCTGGAGAGCAAAACAAGTTCTAGGCCAGCCTGGGCTACGTAGTAAGACCTGTCTAAAAAAATGAATGCTGCCGGGCAGTGGTGGCGCACGCCTTTAATCCCAGCACTCGGGAGGCAGAGGCAGGTAGATCTCTGAGTTCGAGGCCAGCCTGGCCTACAGAGTAATTCCAGTACAGCCAGGGCTACACAGAGAAACCCTGTCTCAAAAGAAAAGAAAAGAAAAGAAAAGAAAAGAAAAGAAAAGAAAAGAAAAGAAAAGAAAAGAAAAGAAAAGAAAAGAAAAGAAAAGAAAAGAAAATCAACGACAAAAACAGACAAACAAAAAACTACCAAGGGATGGGGACACAGTCAATTGGTAAACTACTTTAGCTAGCATACACAGATACCTTGGTGCAGCCCCAGAAGGGAGAGGGCAGAACTACCATACAATCCAGCAGTCCCACTTCTGAGTACACACAGGGGAACCAAAATCAATAAGCACAGCTATTCCCGGTCACTAATATACAGAATCAACCTACCAAGGGGTGCACGGACAAAGAAAACATGCTGCACTGTACTGAATGAAATACACCAGGCACACTGCACCTTAGCTACATGTACAATTTTATTTTATTTAGTTGTTTTTTTTTAATTTAAGATTTTTATGTGTATAGGTAGGTGGTATGCCTACATGTATGTTGGTGTACCATGTGCATACAAGGTGCCCTCAGAGGCCAGAAGAGGGTAACAGATCCTCTGGAACTGGAATGTGAGGTGGCTGTGAGTCGCCGTGTGGGTGTTGAGAGTCAAATCTGAGCCTTCTGGAAGAGCAGCCACTGCTCTTAACCTCAGAGCCATCTCTTCAGCCTCCTACACGTACATTTTAGACGCTTGAATCCACAGAAGTACTGAGAGGAAGGTGGCTACGAAATGGCTACTGGAGAGGGAGACAGAGAGGAGGTGCGGCAAGTAGGGAAGGTGTAGGTCAAAGTTCACAGATTTTCAGATAGAAGGGAATAGGGAGGAAATGGCAGGTAGCTGACCAAAGGGTAAAAAGGCTGAGTTATTGGGGATACATTTTTTGTTTGTTTGTTTGTTTTTCGAGACAGGGTTTCTCTGTGTAGCCCTGGCTGTCCTGGAACTTACTCTGTAGACCAGGCTGGCCTCGAACTCAGAAATCCGCCTGCCTCTGCCTCCCAAGTGCTGGGATTAAAGGCATGCGCCACCACTGCCTGGTAGGGGTACATTCTTTTTAAACATTTATGTGCTTCATGTATGTGTGGGTGCGTATGCACGTGTGTGGATGTGTATATACTTATGTGGGGGTGTGTATGCACGTGTGTGGGTGTGTATATGCTTGTGTGGGGGTGGGTATGCACGTGTGTGGATGCGTATGCATGTATGTGGGTGCATGCTTGCCATAATGCACATGTGGAGGTAAGAGGGTAAGTTGCAGAAGTTGCTTTGCTCCTTCTACCATGTGACCACTGGGTTCCAGGGATCGAACTCAGGTTGTCAGACTTGACAAAATCCTTCTTGCTGATTTTATATATGTGTTTGTGGGCACACGCTTGTGCTCGTGCTGGGGTGTGTGTGTGTGTGTGTGTGTGTGTGTGTGGTGTAGGTATCCATGGAGAAGAGAACATCTGATTCCACGTAACAACTGGAGTGATGTGAAACTGGGAACCAAACTTGGCTCCTCTGTAAGAGAAGCCAGTGCTTTAACCACTGAGCCATCTCTCCAGCCCAGGAATGAAATGTTCAGCCATTGTAGGGTGGGCAAGATAGCTCGGTGTGTAAAGGAGAATGGCTGGAGACAAGCCAAGCTTGATGGTCTGAGTTCAGTCCTCGGAGCCTCCATAAAGCTAGAGGGACAGCATCAATTCCCAAAAGCTGTCCTCTGACCTCCACATGTGTCACACACACACACACACACACACACACACACACACACACACACACACCCCACAACCACCAGCAGCAGCAGCAATAGTAAATAAAACTTAAAACAAAAACTAATGCAAACCCAGGCACTTGACTATATAATCCTAGCCTTTGGAAGGGTCAGGAGTTTAATACTATCCTCAGCCCTATCAGAAGTTAGAGATCAAGCCTGGGCTACAGGAGACTGTCTAAACAATAAACTAACAGAGCTGGATGTGGTACAGGCCTTATGATCCCAGCTATTCAGGAGGTCAAAACAGAATTCTAAGTTCAAAGCCAGCCAGGGCTGCAGAGCAAATTTAGGGCTAGCCTGGACAGTTTAGTAAGATTCTATCTCAAAATAAAAAGAACTGGAAATAGCTCATAGGCAGAGCACTTACCTAACACACATGAGTCCCTAGGTTCAATTCCCAGCACCAAGAATAAATACATAAGCGAATACAAACATGAGTAAATCAATAAATGATATGGTAGTGCCTCTCTCCAAAGTAATAATAATAGGAGCTGCATAGCCTGACATGGGTGCTGGGAATTGAACTCAGGTCTCCTGAAAGATCTGCAAGTACTCTTAACCTCTCCAGCTCTCCACTAGAATTGTTAAGACCAGGTCTAATACACAGCCAAGATAGCCTTGAACTCAATATGGAGCTGAGGAGGACAATATTGAGCTTCTCAGCCTCCTATCTTCACTGCCCAAGTGCTAAGATTACAGCAGTGCACTACACTGCCCTAGTCACAGCAGCAAAAAGTAGCAACAATACAACTTGCTATAGCTCAGGATAGCCCTGAGCTGGCTAGCTTTCCGCTTTTGCCTCCCAAGTACTCAAAGGTTAAGAAATCAAAATACATTTAAAAACAAACAAATGAACAAACAAAAAAACAATAAAAACCCAAAACAAGCTATAAAGAAAAATAATATGTTTGCTACATTGAAACTTAGGCTCAGTAGCTAAGGGCACTTGTTGCTCTTCCAGAGGACTAAGTTCAACTCCCAGCACCCACATACATGGTAGCTCACACTGTCTGTGACTCCAGCTCCAGGGGGAATCTGGCTTCCTCAGGCACCTGCACTCACACGTGTAGACCCACAGACAAACACATGCAATACACATAATTAAAGATAACTTAAAAAGCCAGTCACGCTGGGCAGTGGTGGCGCACGCCTTTAGTCCCAGCACTTGGGAGGCAGAGACAGGTGGATTTCTGAGTTCGAGGCCAGCCTGGTCTACAGAGTGAGTTCCAGGACAGCCAGGGCTACACAGAGAAACCCTGTCTTGAAAAACCAAAAAAAAAAAAAAAAAAAAAAGCCAGTCATGATGGCACATGCCTTTAATCCTAGCACTCAGGATGCAGAAGTTGGTGGATCTCTGTGAGTCCAAGGCCAGCCTGAGCTACAAAGTGGGTTCCAGGACAGCCAGGGCTTGAAAAAGCAAAATAAATTAATTTAATAATAATAATAATAATAATAATAATAATAAATATTTTAAAAAATAATAAGTAGGCTGTGTATAGTACTGCACGCTTTTAATACCAGTACTCAAAAGGTAGTGGCAGAAGGATCTCTGTGAGTTTGAGGTTAGCCTGGTCTACATACAGAGTTCCAGGACAGTCAAAGCTATATAGTGAGACCCTGTCTCAAAAAACAAACAAACAAATAACCTCCCAAAACCCAAATACTAATAATAAATATTTTAAAAATCTTTTGGGTAAAAGAGTTCTGGGAAGCTGGGTAGTCATTCAGCTTTCAGAAGTATGACCCCAGATTACTCATTAATTACACAAGGGATAAGATACATCTACACTGGAGAAATCTACGAACTAATACATTAACCGAGTGATCAAATTTATCTTTAATAATAGAACAGGGCTGGGACTCAGCTCAGTCAGCAAAGGCCTGCCATGGAAATTCAAGGGCCCGAGTTCACTATCTAGAACCCAGGGAAGAAAGCTGGACAGGCTCCAAGATCAGTGAGGAAACCATGTCTCGAAAACTAGGGTGGAAGTAGGGTGGCGGTGACCCACAACTTTAATCCCAGCACTCAGGAGGCAGAGAGCACCCAGGCAGATATCTGTAAATTCAAGGCTAGCCTGGTCTACAGAATTCTAGAACATCCAGGGCTACACAGAGAAATCTTGTCTCAAAAAAACAAATAAAATACTAAGTAACTGTGGAATATACCTGATATTGACCTCTGGCTTCTACATGCATGTGTACACATGTACACCTGCAAGTGTATACAAACAAGCACATATACAAATACACACACATACACACACACAAATAATAGAACAAGACCAGCATAGTTGGCCCACCTAAGCACTGGGGAGGCTGAAGCAGAAGGGACTGTTGTGAGTTCAAGGCCAGTCTGACTACCTAGGTGAGTTCCAGAACCCTGCATGCTACAAAGCAAGACCTTGTCACAAAAAGAAGCAGTGCAGACAGGAGGAGGGAGGGAGGGAGGGAGAGAGAGAGAGAGAGAGAGAATGAGCACCTAGGACACATGGGGAAATTTTACAAATCTCCCAAGTCAATAAGCAAAAGTCAGGGAACCCCATGGAACCTCACAGAACCCCTCTGCTATAGCAGAGGAAAGGGAACACAGTCCACGGAAGAGGAAAGTCCCTGTCCACAAGCAGACAAAAGGATGCCAACTATACATACAGGAAGTGCAGATTAAAACAAAAGCCCATCACATACCTGTAAAATTATTGTATTTACAGACTTATTGACACACTTGAACATGAGAGCCAACGGGAGCCTAACACATGCATGCTCCCATTGTGGCAAACACTTTGACAACATCAAAAATGTTAAAGATGCACATGACACTTGGTAGTGCTTCTGTGGTGTGTGTGTGTCGGAGCACACTCACGGACATGGATGCCAGAAGTCAACCTTGGATGTGGTTCCTCAAGAGCCATCTACTGTGTGGTTTGTTTTGGTTTTGCTTTCTGAGATAGGATCTCTCAGTAGGACCTGAGGCTTACTGATGAGGCTGGGCCCTCTGGCTAACAAGCTCCAGGGATCCACAATCTCAGCTTCCCTTGGGCTAGAATCACAAATGCGTGCTACCTACCAAAGCTAGGGACTCAACGAAGGTTGCCGTGGGGCAAGCATTTTATCAGCTAAGCTGCCTCCGCAACCCCACAATAACCTTTTAGTTACAAAACTATCTACCAGTGACTGACCTAGAACTTACTATGTAGACCATGTTGGCCTCCCAAAGACTATGAGGGGATTGGAGATGTGAGTTATCATGTCTGGCTTTGGTTTTTATGTTTTTGTTTTTGGGGTTTTTTTGGGGGGTTTTCGAGACAGGGTTTCTCTGTATAGCCCTGGCTGTCCTGGAACTCACTCTGTGACCAGGCTGGCCTTGAACTCAGAAATCCGCCTGTTTTTTTTGTTTGTTTGTTTGTTTTTTTAAAGAAAAAGACAAGTATATTGAAGACAGGAGAGCACAGTGTATGCACCAGTACCAGAAGAACCACCAGCCAGCCAACTTCCTAAGAGCTCGCCAGCTCCAGGACCTTTAGTTAACCCTGCCCATTTCTAGTCATTCTTGTTTAATTCACGCATTCATTCCTACCAAGCAATGTGGATACCTTGTATAGGCAAGGCACTAACGACACAAAACTATAAAAACAGAGAATGTGCTTGTCTCCGTGGGGCTGAGATCACTGTGATGAGGGACTTCAATCAACTGTTCCCATTGATAAATGTGAAGTCGTGACCACTATAAAGTCTGTGAAAGCCGGGCAGTGGTGGCGCACACCTTTAATCCCAGCACTCGGGAGGCAGAGGGAGTCGGATTTCTGAGTTCGAGGCCAGTCTGGTCTACAGAGTGAGTTCCGGGACAGCCAGGGCTACACAGAGAAACCCTGTCTCGAAAAACAAAACAAAACAAAACAACAAAAAAAAAGTCTGTGAAAAGTACCCGGGACTCTGAGCCTGCAGGATCTGAGTCCAGGACGCCTTGCCCACTCCTGACTGCTCACAGCCTTCAGTTGTGTGTACCGTGTCTTCTTGTTCAGATTATAAACTCCCAGAGCATGTATATGTGTGTATATATATATATATGTATATATATGTATACATATATATATATATACACACATTGAGTAGTTTTCTTCTTTTTCCCCCAGACAAAGTCTCATGTAGCTCAGGCTGGCTTCAAACTAATTTACTATGTAGCTAAGGATAGCCTTGGATTCACAATACTGCTCTTCTGCCTCCCAAGTGCAGGGATCACAGGCTATTTCCCATCATGCTTAGTTTTTTTTGTGGTTGAGTTTTTGTTTCCTCTTCCTCCTCCTCTTCTTCCTCCTCTTCTTCCTCCTCTTCCTCCCCCTCCTCCTTCTAGACAAAGTCTGATTCTGTAGCTCAGGTTCATCACCTCATTAGCTCAGCCTCCCAGGTGCTAACATTATAGAGATGAACCCCCCATGCCCAGCTGAAGATGATTGTTCAAGGAAAAACCATTAGCAAAAACCATTTCCATCTCTAGAAAGACAAAAGACAACCTGAGCTTCCGTCTACCAGTACTAAGCCAGTGCTATGCAAATACTTTGCAAATTTAAAAAAGAAAACCCTCCTGATAAAGCCATTAAACACAACAAACAAAAAATGGTTCAGCGATGCTCAAAAGGCAGCTTCACTGTCACTTACATCCCGAAACTGAACCTTTCCAAGTTCTCCTAATTCACTGACACAGCAATACGCAGCTTCGGACTGGAGAAAGAGCTGGGCCAGCGTCATCTCCTCACTCCGGAAAAGCTCCCCCATGGTGGCGATGGTAGTTCACTCCAAACTGAGGCTAGAGAGAAAATGATTTGAGAATTAACCTATAGGGCCAAGAACAAATACCCTAGGCGAGGTCCTTTTCTTACATGCCCTGAGGGGAAGTCTTAACACTCTTGCTATCTGGCTTAGAAAGGTGCAAAAGAGAAATTGCCAAAAGCAGTTACTAAATCCCAGACTAGGGAGCCTAGACAAAGAGTCATTTCCTTTGTAATCAATCTAAGGAATCAGGGTTGACTGACAGTGTTTTGGGGCAACACAATTCAAAATATACGCAGAATAAGGACAGGGACTGAGAACCCCAAAAAGCTCTTTAATATGAGGCAGTGACATTCACGGTACCTGGGGTTTGGTTTTATTTTGAGACAGGGTCTTATATAACCCACAGCCGGCCTCAAACTCAATATATAGTGGAGGTTGGCCTTGAACTCCTGACCCTTCTGCCTTCCATCTGTTTTTGTTTTTTGTTTTGCTCCCTTCCCCCCCATCCAGGGTTTCTTCTTTGTAGCCCTAGCTGACCTGGAACTCACTCTGTAAAGCAGGCTGGCCTCGAACTCACAGAGATCCACTTGCCTCTCTGCCTCTGAGTGCTGGGATACTGTGCCCCAGACGACACTACCTCCACCTCTTTAGAGCTGGGATTGTAGGGTTACACCAACATGCCCAGAGTTTTTGTCCTTCCTGTTTGCTTTTTCACACTTGACACAAATTTTCTTGTTAAACCCCTCCTCTTTGTTGTTTCATTTTGTGAGCTGGAAATTACTTCTTATAGAAAAGATGTGACTAGCTTCCCCTTTCACTAACAACGCCCACTTCCAACATCTAAAATGCCCAGCACTATCCGAAAGCTATGGCTAAAGGGATCAAGCTTCCAAACTCGTGGGAAAACAGTATTCCTCTTCTAAGGACCCCCAACATATTAACATCATTTTACAAAGACAAAGGAGCCCACACAGCTTAATTTCAACTCAAGCATGACAGGAACACGTTGGTAATGACCAGGCACTTTTAACAAGCCAGAGGAGAGGCTTTCCACCTCTGCAGCTTCCTACAACTCATCCCCATCCTCAAGACAACTGCCTTCTTCTATCTGTCACGTCTCTCCTAGAAGCCTGAAGGTTTCCGTTCAGGTCAGCAGCTGGCGCTATCAGTGGTACTGAAAATGCAATTATTTATTCGCGATAAGCTCCGGTTCTGCTTAAGTACAGCACCATCTGCAATATCTATCCTCAACAGATCATACACTGCATCACTTCTAATGTCGTAACGTCATTCATATTCCATGTTAATTGATAGGTAAGACTGATGTTTCAGAGAAAATTTGCTCTTCGGGAAGGCAGGAAGACATTTTGAGGAACCTGAACAACAAATCCTTTCTGCATTTGGTGTTCAAGGAGAGCAAAACAACGCACTCAAATAAAGCAAGCATTTCTCAAGAGATTATGTGGGATGACTTAAGAATCTGAATCACCCACATCAGCTATAACCAGTCCTCTCCACCTTGAACAAGGATAGATGCCACAACCTCAAAATAAATGAAATCATGTCTGACAGGCATAGTCCAGGAGCTGACAAGGATGACAGCCTCCAATGAGTTGCCGCCCTCCTCCTGTTCCTTCATGATTACAGGCCTCTCTAAGACTATCTTTACCCCCACTGAAACCAAACACAAAACAAATTTGGAAAAGCGGTTTCCGGGGGTCGCGAAATGAAATACGAAGAGTAATTCTGCAAAAGGGTGATCCAAACCCAAGATCCTCCCAGGAGGACTCTCGCTCGGGTTTTCCAATCCTCCCTTCCTAGCAGGGAGCATTTGTCGTTCACCTCTTCATTTCTGGGCTGCACAGTGAGAAAGCAGAAATTTTCTGGACCAGGCATAACCTGTCTCCTGGTTAAAGAGAAATCCCCAAATTGTAAGACCCTTTAAGAAATCCCCCCAGATCCCTCTGCCTATCCGATCTCCTCTGTCCTTTCGGCTCCTCCCCTCCCGGGTCATCCCTGGGCAGTGGCCCTCCAGTTCCTCTGTCCACAGGAAGGGTGTCCGAAGAGGGAGATGAGCCCCCCATATTTTTCTGAGAGACCTAAGATCCCGGCTAATTCTTCTGACAAGCGTCCGAGGTATCGGAGTGCGCTCCACGTCCCCTAAAAGGCCACTCGGGGACGCGCTCTTTCTACAACCCTCGCTCACCTCTCGCCTGCTTCGCCGCCGCGACCGCAGCCGCCGCAGCAAAGCCCCCGGCTCAGGCTGAGCAGAGTCGCCGACCAGCGTACGCAAGCAAGGCTCCGCCCCCACGCCACCGCCGAGTCCCGCCCCCAAGATGACTTCATCTCAGTTGACCAATGGGATGCTGCCTCTCCTCTGCTGCCGCAGTGCAGTCTGTGGGGCTCGGGCGAGTCCTAATGTGCGATCGCCATCTTTGTTCCGGCATTGTGATTTCTATCCCAGTTTGGAAGTCATCGGGACTGGGCGTGTGACTTTTGAAGTGTTTGCTTTCTGAACCCATCAGAATCCTTTCTATTATCCTCGGAGCAAGGTTACCTGCCATCTCTACTTTCCAGAGAACCAATTTACAACCTCTTCTTGGAGAAAGCAGCATGAAAGAAATGGGCACATTATAGAATGATCTGAGAGCTGCAGGGGGCCTCAAAGCTCGTCTCTCTACATACACGCATCCTCTGTCGCTCTTAGACCTCTGAAAATATTTGAGCCCCAGACAGGAGAGCGACTTAAGATAAATCCTATAATAGAGACATACGATCTCGTCCACTTACAAAGTATGGGATTCATTCTTCCAGCAGCTACCTAGGATTTACACTTATCCAAATGATAAGAAAAGCCCGGGAAGACCATATGTTGACAAAGTAATTATTTTTATCTTGCTTGGTAGGTTCCTGTGAACCCATCTGACCACGTAGGAGTTTTCAGTTCCTCATAAATCTTTTGAATGCAAAATGATATCTGTTTTGTTTTGTTTTTTAAAGCTCCTTTTCTAAATATTGATAGAGTCCTTTTCCCCCTATTAGAGGGGAGTAGGGAGTCAGCAGAAACATCAGGAGGAACTCGGAGAACTGGTCAGTCAGTTTCTGTGGGTGGTGGAACTCATTGAAATTCAAGTGTAGTGAAGGAAGTATTTCAGATTAAAAAAAAAAAAAAAAAAACTTGTACCTATAATTTTGTCTCCCTGGCCAAAATATTACAGGTGTTTTGTGAGCCCCAACAAAATGATGGACACAGTGAACATTTTATTTGAATTTTTCTACTGCATATGGTAATTGAAGGTATCGCTTCGTTACAATTCTCTTGAGAAGCAGCATTTCTGAGACCTAGACTTCACCATTTTCACCTTTCGCAGCTCCTGCTACTTTCCTGGCAAGGCAGACAGGGACCCATAATTGAAATCCTGCCAAGTATTTCACAATGACTGTCACTTCCTTCCTCATACATTTGAAAAAAGAAAAAAAAAAAAAAAAAAGCTAACCTCAGAGTCAGCTGCTTCCTAACCACAAACAAATGCTTCATACACTACCTGTAAGAAAGCCTATTCCAGCCGGGCAGTGGTGGCGCACGCCTTTAATCCCAGCACTCGGGAGGCAGAGGCAGGTGGATTTCTGAGGCCAGCCTGGTCTACAGAGTGAGTTCCAGGACAGCCAGGGCTACACAGAGAAACCCTGTCTCAAACAAACAAACAAACAAACAAATGAATCTGAGTGTGAGGCAAGAGAGATTTATAAGAACCTTTATGTGACCTACTAAACCTTTGGACATTCTTGAGGTGTTGATCGGCAGTTTATTTCCATGGAAGGGGTCTATTTTTCTCTCTGCAGATCAGGCTAGCCTGGAACTCAGAAATCCGCCTGCCTCTGCCTCCCAAGTGCTGGGATTAAAGGCGTGCGCCACCACTGCCCGGCTATTTCTCAATTTTACTGTTGAGTTTCCCCAAAATAACGCTCAGGCTTTTACTTGCAAATTTCAAGAATGTTTAAGATATCGAAAAACCAAAAAAAAAAAAAAAAAAAGAATGTTTAAGATAAAGGCCTTTTGGTAAAATGCAAAAAAAAAAAAAAAAAAAAAAGAAGGAAAAAGAAAGAAAAAAGAAAAAACCTTTTCAAAATGCATTTTGAGGCAGCCTTTGATGCCTCAAGGACCAACTCCCTTTAGTTCTATTAATGATTACGCAGACAACTAGATGTGAATGCACCTAAGGCATGCAGCACTTTAAGCAACCCTCATGACTCTCAGACACAGGAGGCAGGAAGTCCTTTAGCTTGTGGGCATTGGAATGCTGTGCAAAGGGGAGTCCTAACGAAGTGAAGTGTACAAGGCATGGTGGGAATGAAGATGGGGGTGGACCACACAGGCTAGAGAAGTCTCTTATGACCTCAGACCTCAAAACTCGCCCAGGAATCTGAGAAATTTGAAGAAATAATCTAACAATGGTAACTGTGAGTGAGAAAGACATGGAAGATTCCAGTAGAAAAGAAGATTTAGTTAAGCCAGATGCAGCGGCACGGGCCTGGAATCTTAGCATTTGGGGAAATGGAAGCAGGAGCCGGGGCAGGAGCCAGGTATATAGTGAGTTTAAGGCCAGCCTGGGATACAGGAGACCTTGTTCCAAAAGATAAACGAAAGAGAAGGGGGGGAGGGGAGGGAGGGAGGGGTTAGCTGAGTGGTGGTGATGATGGTTCATGTCTTTAATCCCAGCACTTGGGATTAAAGTCATGTGGTGTCTAGAAAATACCACTAAACTCTGCAAAAAAAGACAGATGTGGTTCTGACTCCTTTCAAACACTGTGGTAATTGTGGTTTTGTTCTTAAGAATGCTGCACCCCAGAGCTTCAGCACCAAGAGATTCTGAGACATGAGCCTATTCTCGGTCACTGGCTAATAAAAGGACTTATATTAATTGGCTTAATTAGGGTGGTTGTCTTAGCTTTCTCAAGTAGACCATCTTATCAGAAGTTCAAGATCTCTCTTAACAATTTCAGGAATTCGGGCTGGAGAGATGGCTCAGCGGTTAAGAGCACCGACTGCTCTTCTGAAGGTCATGAGTTCAAATCCCAGCAACCACATGATGGCTCACAACCATCCGTAATGAGATCTGATGCCCTCTTCTGGGGTGTCTGAAGACAGCTACAATGTACTTACATATAATAAATAAATAAATAAATCTTTAAAAAAAAAAACAAAAAACAATTTCAGAAATTCAAGAGCAGCCTGGATTAGAGACCTGTTCTTGACGTGTGTGTGTGTGTGTGTGTGTGTGTGTGTGTGTGTGTGTGTGTGTTCCTTGAATGTATCTGTGTGTCACAAGTGTGCAGGTGTCTCAGAAACTAGAAAAGTTTCTGATCCCAGGGAGCTGGAGTTACAGGTAGTTGCTGAGTGAAAAAGAAAGAAAGAAAAGGAACAGGACTGGTCCCAGGTTTCGGCATCAGATGAATGAGAAAAAGAAATAAAAAGCAAAGCAAGCGGTCCTGGTTGGCTTACAGACAATTCTACTAGGCTACTCCCAGGAACCTAGCAACAGTGACCTAGCAACAGCTTACATCATCACCTGCCACCAGGTGCCAGCCAGGTGTATAAGGGGATTGCTTGCACCCCAGCTGTCTCCATCTCCTATTCTTTCTCTCCCCCCTTCTTCTGTCAACACAGGCTCCTGGCCAGCCTCTTCTCTCTCTTTCTGTCCTTCTTTGTCCCGCCTTTCTCTGTCTCTACCCTTTTCCAGCCCCCCTTCCCTTCTCCCAATGAATTTCCTTTTATTCTAAGCCCATCACTTGGCATGATTGTTCAGGTACACCTCGGCATCCCCCTCCCCCCAACCCCTCCCTCCCGCTGCATTATACAGCTTTTTTTATGAAACATAACAGTCCTAGGCATGGCGGAGGAGAAGGTTTACTCTAGATATATGGAAGAGCATAGTCAGAGGCAAGGACATCTGGGAGACGCCAGAGGAGACTTGACCAGACTGAGCTGGGCCATGGGGAGAGATGCATAGGAGAAGGGGAGAGCAGGGGAATCAGGAGGCTCAATGGTACAAAGAGCATCCAAAATGGCTGGATTTATAGGGAAGAGCAGCCCAGCCCCTGCACTGGAGAATTCAGGGTGTGGGGTGGGGTACAACAGCCAGAAGGGCCCTGGAACAGGTAGGGACTAAGGGATGCTGGGAGAACCTGGAGCTAGGTCCACTTTGACATGTTAACACCTCAGCTCCGGTTACAGGAAGAACCATAGTAATGAGGTCATCACTCCAGGCTTCTTACCTTTGCTGGCCAGCGCCTTCAGGGAGTTCCTTTTTATATTTTATCTACTTCTTATTTAGGAAAGGTTTTCTGTGAAGGCACAGCTCAGCTCTTACTGGAAAGGGACCTTCTTCCCGTTTTTGACGGGTTCCCATCCTGTGCAGGAGGGACTTGCTGAATTTCTGACAAAATTTCTGTCATAAAGAGGGTGTTCTAGCTTAGCTTACACCTTCCCTGTCCTGCCCTCTATTTTTCCAAGGAGCCTTATTTCCTTTTAGAGAGGAATACTGTTTCAAAATCGGGCCCCTGGCATCAAGCATGTACACTGTTACACAGTTTTAGTGCTTCTGGGGTTTTTCAACAGGCAGAGACAGGGTCTGGTTTTGTTGTTGTTGTTATTGTTGTTTGTTTTTTCAAAACAGGGTTTCTCTGTATGGCCCTGGCTGTCCTGGACCTCTCTCTGTAGACCAGGCTGGCCTCGAACTCAGAAATCCAACTGCCTCTGCCTCCCAAGTGCTGGGATTAAAGGTGTGCGCCACCACTGCCCGGCAGGGTCTGTATTTATAAACAGATTCCCAGAGGTCACGTGGCTACAATGCTGCCTCTAGCTCCTTTTCTTTTTTTCTGAAGCAGAGTCTCACGGAGCCCAGGCTGTCCTCCAACTCCTGTGTAGCTGAGGATGCTGTTGGGTTTCAGATCCTTATGTCTCTGCCTCCGGGATGCTGGGATAACTGGTGTGCATGACCACTCCTGTCTTGACTGGAGTGGGGCCGGGATCCAGGCTGCAGGACAAGCACTACCAACTTTGCGACATCTCCACCTCTGTTTATTTGTTTGAGACACTGTCTCACTTCGAAGTCCTACTTGGCCTGGACTGTGAAGGGACTCTGGCAAGCTTGAACGTCAAGAGCATGGCCTTGCCCTTCTCCCTTTTGAGATAAGAGTTTCTCTGTGTAGCCTTGACTTTCCTGGAACTCATTGGGTCGACCAGACTGGCCTTGAACTCAGAGATCCACCTGCCTCTGCCTCCCAAGTGCTGGGATTAAATTACTTTTATTTTGTGTGTGTGTGTGTGTGTGTGTGTGTGTGTGTGTGTGTGTGTGTTGCCTGTATATGTGTCATATACATGGTTGTCATCAAGGAGGCCAGAAAAGGTCACTGAAGTCCCTGGAACGGAGTCCCAGATGGTTGTGAGCTGCCTCATGGATGCTGGGAATCGAACCTGGATCCTCTGAGAGGACAAGAGCTTTTAACTGCTGAGTCATCGTTCCAGTTCCCTTCTTTTTGAATAATTTTCTTCTGCTACTGTGAGTGGTGTGGTGGTGGTGGCATGGGCCTTTAATCCCAGCAGTCAGGACAAAAAGACAGGGAGATCTCTGAGTTTGAGGCCAGCCTGGTCTACAGAATTCCAGGACAACCAAGGCTATGCAGAGTAACCTTGTTTCGAAAAAACCTAAAATAGCCCGGCAGTGGTGGCGCATGCCTTTAATCCCAGCACTCGGGAGGCAGAGGCAGGCGGATTTCTGAGTTCGAGGTCAGCCTGGTCTACAGAGTGAGTTCCAGGACAGCCAGGGCTACACAGAGAAACCCTGTCTCAAAAAAAAACAAAAAACAAAACAAAAAAACCCAAAACCTAAAATAGGGTTGGAGAGGTGGTTCAACCGTTAAAGATTAGGCTCACAACCCAAAAAAACAAAACAAAGCAAAAACAAACAAACAAACAAACAAACAAAAAACAAACCTAAACTAAATAAACAAGGAAACATTGTGTGTTCTGGAGAACACAAGCTTTTAAAAAGTCCCTTCATGCTCTACAGGTTCTGTTGCCCATGGCTCCCTCTTTAAAATGTCACAAGCCCAGTAAACCATTTGACAAAACAAACAAAAGTACCAGAGGTGGTGCTCAAACTGGAAATCCCTGAGGCAGGAGAGTCTGAGTGTTTGGTCTACAGAAGACCCTGGCTCAGCGGTTCTTACAGCCTCCCAAAAAGCAGCTTTGAGGAAGCAGCTTACTTACTCAGCTAGCGCCAGAGGCCCTGGGTTCAATTCTCAGCACCAAAGAAAGAAACAAATTGGGGAAGACAAAAAACAAAGAGCTCATCTATAGCACCTAACTCTCTAGCCTTAAATAAAACTTTAGTACACATTAGCAATCAAAGTTTGAGGGAAGAAATTACATCCCAGTCTCCCTTACCTTGCCCTTTCTTTCAAAAATATTTATTAAGTGTATACCGGATGCTAGCCACAAGGCTCAGCCATGAAAATACAGCAGCAGTCAAGAAAGAGAGCCTTCTTTTCTTAGGAATTTTGTTTCTTGGTACAAATTACATCTTTCTCCCAGCATTGAATCAGCTAGGTCCCCCCCCCCCCCTCTGGTTTTCAAGGTCAAGGCAGGGTTTCTCTATGTAGCCTTGGCTCTCCTGGAACTCACTTTGCAGATTCTGCCTCCTGAGTGCCAAGATTAAAGGAGGTGTGCACCATCACGATAGGCTATGTCAGTTATTCCTGATTTAGACTTTCTCTTATTTTAGTTATTATAGTTTCATGTTTTAGCTTATAAAACACCAGTTAATCTGGCTAATATGTCTGGACCATAGTCAGGGTCATGGAGAGTCCCAAAAGCATTGCCAAGGCCATTGTGGGGATGGGAGGCTGAAGGCTATCTACTTGACACAAAACAATCAGGGCAAGATGGTTTTCAGCAATGAGTTACAATGTTCTCACCATGGGAGAACTGCTACTTATTGGATTGCTCTCCATGGCTTGCTCGGCTTCCTTATAGGATCAAAGATCACCTAGCTAGGGGTGGCGCCACCCATAGGGGGCTGAGCCCTCTCCCAGGAATCATTAATCAAGAAAAAAACAATGGCCCTGTAGGCTAATCTGAAGAGGCAATTCCTCAGTTAAGGTTCCCTCTTTCTAGATGACACTTGTTTGTGTCAAATGGATGAAAACTATCCAGCATCTGTGGATTCTGCCGTGCTGAGGCGCAGGCTAGGCAAGCCCTCTGCCAACCGAACGACACTCCCGGCTCCATTTTCCTTTTTTATTTATTTTTTAAAACAACTTTTAGCCTGCTAGACACCTACACGGAGTAGTTAAACCCCAAAAAAAGTCCCCACAATTTTATAAACCTAAAGGGAAAAGATAAACCCAGCAGTTAGAGATCTGGGAGGAAATCTCTCGTGAAGGGAGCACAAAATGCTAAGAGACAGGTGTGGTGCTTCACCTCTGAAATCCCAGCTACTTGGGAGACTGAGGCAGGAGGATTGTGACTTTAAAGCTAGTTAGGACCATTTAGTGAGACCTTTTTGGAAGGAAGGAAGGGAAGGGAAGGGAGGGGGAGGGGGGGAGAAAGGGAGGCAAACCAAAACCTCTTCCCAAACCTCTTGCTCAGCGAGCAAGGGGCAGCCTTTAGCTAAAGATAAACAGACAATCAGCAGCTTCAGAGTTTATTTCCTCTGACTATAAAAGTTTTCATCATCTCCACAGGAGTATGACAAAACCAGATTTTTCTCTATACAGTGTCATCTACAATACCCACAGTATGAATCAAAGTTGCTAATCAGGTGGCAAAATGGAAATCTGAGCCATAATCAAGAGAAAAGGCAGTCAATCAGTTGAGACTAAGCCTAGGATGAAGCAGATGCTGAAATTAGCTGGAAGGAGTAAGACAGTCATAACTGTGCTCAAGGATAGAGAAGAAAGCACGCTCGTAAAATGCAAAACAAGGAATCTTGATTCAGGAAAAACGCCACAACGAAACACAATACTGTGTACTCTAACTTAAAAACCTGACCAGACATGGTGGGACAAATCTTCTTTTGTTCTTTGTTTTTGTTTGTTTTGTTTTTCAAGACAAGGTTTCTCTGTGTAACAGCCCTGGACAGCCTGGAACTTACTCTGTAGACCAGACTGGTTTCAAACTCACAGAGATCTAACTGTCTCTGCTTCCCAACTGCTGGGATTAATGACAGGCACCACCACGTCATCCTGCAACATCACCCTGCCACGAGAGGACTATACCTTCAATTCCTTAAACCAAATAAACCCTTCCTTCTTTAAGTTGCTCTCTTTCAGTCATTTTGTCACAGCAATGATACAAGTATGGTGTATAATTGGAGTCTGAGAAGAAGACAGAGCAAGAAGTCTCCATTCCTGCAATCCCAACAGGATTTCACGTTTGAGGCCAGGCTGGCCAATCTCAGCTTCATAGAGAGACTTTGTTCCATTTTCAAGTTTTCAATGGCAGATAGAGGGGAGGGGGAGAGAAAGGAAGAGGAAAGGAAGAGGAAGAGGAAGAAAGGGAAAGGGGAAGTGAGAGGGAGAGTCTGAAGTGGGCAGGAAAAAAGATTCCAGGAAATTCTTATGTAACCGCAGGCAGAACAAATAGAAAGAAAGCCTGCATAGGCACGTCACCATAATTAGCCAGAAACAACTCTCTCTCTCTCTCTCTCTCTCTCTCTCTCTCTCTCTCTCTCTCTCATTCCCGTGTGTGTGTGTGTGTGTGTGTGTGTGTGTGTGTGTTCGTGCTTCAGTGAAATTATATTACTAAAGTGCTGAAAGAAAATAAATGCTAATCTAAAATTCTAGATCCAGTGAAAATATTCTTCATGAATTAAATTAAAGCAGGGCCTGGAGATTTAAGTCAGTGGTAAATGCAAGGCCCTGGGTTTGAAGGCTTCCAGGAGGAGAAGAGGGGGGAGAAGAAAGGAAGGGAGGGGAGGGGAGAGGGGAGGGAAAATAGATGAAAAGGAAGAGTTTGCCACTGCTAGATCTGAACCTTGTGGATTGTGAAAGGAGTTCTGCTGAAGGGAAGAGATAGATAGCACATGATACAAACTCCCATCTCCAGGAATGAAAGGGCAACACCAGATAAACACGTGGCCACATGAAAGGGCTTTTTTCCTTCATATTAATTTATTTAATTTTCTTTTTTTTCTTTATCTTTTTAGAAGCTTCCGTCTTTTCTTTTTTTTTTTCTCAAAGATTATTTTATTTATATGGGTACACAGACACACCAGAAGAGGGCATTGGATCCCATTACAGATGGTTGTGAGCCACCATGTGGTTGCTGGGAATTGAACTCAGGACCTCTGGAAGAACAGTCAGCGGGCAGTGGTGGCCCACGCCTTTAATCCCAGCACTTGGGAGGCAGAGGCAGGTGGATTTCTGAGTTCGAGGCCAGCCTGGTCTACAGAGTGAGTTCCAGGACAGCCAGGGCTACATAGAGAAACCCTGTCTCGAAAAAAACAAACAAACAAACAAACAAACAAACAAACAAACAGAGTAGTCAGTGCTCTTAACCACTGAGACATCTCTCCAGCCCCTATTTAATTTTATTTTATGTTCATTGGTGCGAAGCATCCGATCTCCTGGAACTGGAGTTACAGACAGCTGTGAGATGCCATGTGGGTGCTGGGTATTGAACCTGGGTCCTCTGGAAGAGAAGCCAGTGCTTTTAACCTCTGAGCCATCTCTCTAGCCCTACTTTTTTCTTTCTTTCTTTTTGTTTTTTTGTTTTTTGTTTTTCTTTTTCTGAGACAGGGTTTCTCTGTGTAGCCCTGGCTGTCCTGGAACTCACTCTGTAGACCAGGCTGGCCTCGAACTCAGAAATCCACCTGCCTCTGCCTCCTGAGTGCTGGGATTAAAGGCGTGCGCTACCACTGCCGGCAATGGTGGTGTTTTTATACAGGTTTCACTCCAGAGCCTGGGCTGACCTCATACTTGGGGTGATCCTACTTACTACCTCAACTCCCCAAGTACATGTGGTAACTATTGCAAAAAGAATGGAGCTACAGCGAGGAGTAGTGGCAAATACCTTTAATCCCAGCACTGGGGAGGCAGAGGCAGGGGGATCTCTATGAGTTCGGAGCTAGTCTATATAATGAGTTCCAGAACAGCCAGGGCTATATAAAGAGCTCCTGTCTCAAACATAAAATAAATTAAAGCAACCTCAGCCCTCCCATAAGAATGAAATGGAGCTATAAAAATGCTAAGAGTCTTATAGTCTGTGGGAACTGTCACAGAGTTCATGTTAAGTAGACTGTTAAATGTGGAAGTTTATTTTCTGTAATCTCTGTAATAATCACTAAAAAGACATGAAGATGCTCAGCTAAACAGTAAGCAGAAGTACCAGTGTTCAATCCGGAACCAGGGGGAACGCTGGGCATGGCAGTGTAGACCTGCAATCCCAGTGCTGGGCAGGTGGAGCGGCTCGCTGGCTATCCAGCCTAGCCTAATGGATGAGCTCCAGGCCAAGGAGAGACTCTGTTGCAAAGGAGGGGACAGAATTCCTGAAGATGACAACTGAGGTGCTCCTCTGAGTCTTAAATGCACACCTGCACACAACCATTCACATATATATATATATATATATATATATATATATATATATATATATATATATATATATATATATATATATATCAGAGAGCTGGAAAGATGCTTCAGTGGTTAGTAGCACTGGCTGCTCTTCCAGAAGATCAAGGTTAAATTCCCAGTACCTACGTGGCAGCACACAACAGTCTATAACTTCAGTTCCAGTTCCAGTGACTGTAACACTTCTGGACACACATATGGTACACAGACGTACCTGCAGGCAGAACATTCATACACATAAAGAATTTGGGCTAGGCCTAGTGGCACACACCTTTAATCTCTTGCATGATAGAGGCAGAGAGATCTTTCTGAGTTTGAGGCCAGTCTGGTCTATATAGTCAGTTCCAGGTCAGTTAAGGACACATGGTGAGACTGTGGCTCAAAAATAAATTGAATTAATTAAATAGACCTCTATGGTTGACTTGATGGCTCAAGTAGTTAAGGGTGCTTGTCACCAAGCCTGATGACTTGAAACCTGGGACCCACAAGGTGGAAGGAGAGCACCAATCCCTGCAAGTTGTCTTCTGACCTCTGTGCACGCATATACACACTAAATACAAAAAAATACATAAATAAGAATAGAATTCTGAAAAGTATACAATTAATTCCATACAAGATGGCAAAAAGGAACAACAGAAGAATAGCAACAAAGGAGACAAGCAAAAAACATAGGAAAATATGAAATAATAACACTAAATTCAACTATATCAATTTCATAAATAAATATAAATGAGCCGGGTGGTGGTGGTGCACGCCTCTAATCCCAGCATCAGGAGGCAGAGACAGGAGGAGCTCTGTGAGTTCGAGGCCAGCCTGGTTTACAGAGTGAGTTCCAGGACAGCCAGGGCTACACAGAGAAACCCTGTCTCAAAAAAAACAAAAACAGAAAACAAAAAACCCCCACCAGAGCCAGTTTGAGCTAAGAGAGTGAGGCCTAGTCTCAAAATAACAGTAATGCTAATATTATATGTTGAGTGAAAATATCATCATTAAACCTATTACTTTAGCCAGGCAGTGATGGCGCACGCCTTTAATCCCAGCACTTGGGAGGCAGAGGCAGGCGGATTTCTGAGTTCGAGGCCAGCCTGGTCTACAGAGTGAGTTCCAGAACAGCCAGGGCTACACAGAGAAACCCTGTCCCGAAAAACCAAAAAAACCCAAACAAACAAAAAACCAAAAAACCACCACCACCACCAACAAAAAAACCCCTATTACTTTATAAGTACTTAAACATTGTCATATAAAGAATTAATTAGCCGGTCCTGGGCAGGAGGTCCGGTGGGGCTGGGAATGTCCCGGGCGGAGACAGCTCAGACCTGATCATAGCACGACCCTGCACGGCTGTGTTTCAGGACCCAGAGGCTCACTGTTCCGAGATGGCCGGGCAGGATGTGAAGTACTACACCCAGAAAGAGATTCAGAAGTACAAAGATAGCAAGAGCACCTGGGTGATCCTGCATCATAAGGTGTACGATCTGACCAAGTTTCTCGAAGAGCATCCTGGTGGGGAAGAAGTCCTAAGAGAGCAAGCTGGGGGCGATGCTACCAAGAACTTTGAGGACGTCGGGCACTCGACGGATGCACGAGAACTGTCAAAAACGTACATCATTGGGGAACTCTATCCAGATGACAGATCAAAGATAGTCAAGCCTTCGGATACCCTTATCACTACTGTCGAGTCTAATTCCAGTTGGTGGACCAACTGGGTGATCCCAGCCATCTCAGCCCTGGCTGTAGCTCTGATGTACCACTTATACATGGAGAAGATTAACTTGTCTTTCCGAAGCCAAGGAAGGAAAAGGCTGCCCCAGAGAGGGGAGAAAGAAAAGAAGCCAGTGTCAATCACTTCCACTGACAGAAGCCTTCCCCCTGAGATGTAATTGTAATATATCTGTCTCCCTTTCCTCCTGTGCTAGTAGAACAAACAAGGGACTCTTTGAACTCTTAAACTTTTCAAATGTGCCTTTTTACTCAACTTCATTTTGATGTTTCTTCACTACATAATTTACATATTGTAAACATGATCTTTTTAAAATATACCTGGCTTGTAAAGTAAAATAAATAAATAAATAAATAAAATAAAGAATTAATTAATGTTAAAACTGGTGGCAAAAACTTAAGTGTAAATAGAATAAGATATATAATGAAAATGCCATCTTATAAATGGCTTATTAATTAGAATAAAATAATAGTACTACAGAGTAGAAAGTAGGCTAACAGCATCTGAATTTACTCAAGGACATTCTCTGCCCTCACAGCTGCTGTACAAGATCAGACATCCTGCTGTGGCTGTCTGTGAATCTGTAATCCTCTAATCCCCACTTCCCCAAAGGATGCTTACCAAGCCCCTAAGCTATCAGGAGTGCTTGCTCTCTGATGGACACACATTAACTAAAGAGTTAAACCTTCCCCCTTCCCCTGCTGATTGGAAATCACAGACAACTTTACTCCAAGCACATACCATGGCTACTTATCAACTCCATGTCATGAGACAACCCCCACCCCACCTCCATGGACCCACTTAGTCTTGTGAGTCTGATTTCTCCTCAGAGCTCCTGCATTGCTATCTTTCCAAAAGCCCAATTTTTTGCCCAAAAAGTCAACTCGCCTCACTGTCGATCTTGAATTTGAGATCTTACATAATCTAAATCTAATTTCAGCATATAGAAAGTCAACTAAAATTACCATGCATTCTACAAAAGAACTACTCTGGGATGGCAAGATGGCCTGGTAGATTAAAGTACCTACTGTGTGAGCCTGGGACCTGAGTTCAATCTCTGGTACCCATATATGAAAGAAAGAGACCAGGTAGTGGTGGCACACACAGCACTCTGGTGGCAGAGGCAGGTGGATCTCTGTGACTTTGAGGCCAGCCTGGTCTACAGATCCAGTTCCTAGACAGCCATGGCTAAACAGAGAAACCCTGTCTCACCAAAAAAAAAAAAAAAAAAAAAAAGAAAGAAAGAAAGAAAGAACAAAAGAAAGAAAAGAGAGAGAGAGAGAGAAGAGGAGAAAAAAGACCGGAATCTACAAAGTTGCCCTCTGACCACTACATTTATTGTTGGTATCAGGACTGGCTCAGAAGTCAGTGACATCACACCTAGGTGAGAGTGACTGTTGCCAAGGCAACACTATCCAACTAAAAAGAAGACTCTCTGTCCCCTCACTCCCCCCCCCCCTTCTTTGCCACCACCTATGCCCTTCTCTCCTAAAATAAACCTCACGTGGAAATGTTTGGCCTGGTGTGGTCTGTCGTGAGCTGCGCATTGAACAACATTTATGGTGTGGCACAGTGCACAATAATAATTGTAACAATCACAATAAAACTTAAGACAGCAACAAAAACAACTGGCTTGTTAGAAACTTGCCAGTGCCATGAAGCTGTGGGGTGTCCACCAGGGAAGACTAGGAAGTCTTTTTTAGCTGGCTGGCAACCACACTGTGTGTTTGGGACCCCAGTGCAGTGGGATACATATGAAAACTCTGGCAAAATCACTCATATACATAAAATAAAAATCTAAAAAAAAAAAAAAGAAATTAAGAAGACTTGACAGTTTAATGCAATATGTGATCCTGAACTGGATGCTGTACCAGAGAAAGCTCACAACTGTCAATATTGGACCGTTGATGAGATTTTGGGATGGGTTAGATAGTATCACATCTCTGTTGAATTTCCTCATTTTAACAGTTATACTGTGGTTACATAAAAGATTGTATTTTTGTCATTAGGAAATAGTGCTGTAGGATTTGGGGTAAAGGACATGGTAGCGTCTACAAATCTCCTGTAGTGTGTATGGGTGACAGAGAATGATAAAGCAATTTTGGTAAGATTACAGCTGTATGGGATACTTGTCTCTCGGGGTGAAAAGCTCACGTTTGTTTTCTTGTAACCTTTCTGTAAGCTCGCATTTATTTTACAATAAAATGTTTTCAGGGCTAATGTTGGGGGTCAGGAATGCCCACTCAAACCATACAAGTCAAGCAAGAATAGTTTATCAAACACACACCTTAATATTGGACGTCCAGGACTGCAAAAATCAGGAGCCTGATTGCCATTATTAGTCTGCTGTCAGAGTAGACTTTTTATAGGAAAAACCAGATTCAAAAGTTTAAAGGGCAAGGAGGGGAGCAGTTGGCTCACTAGGCAAAGTATAATATCAGCTAACCTTTAAGCTGATTGGTCCTGAGTAAGGTGAGGGAGGTCATACATAGGTGCAGGAAGGGCAGTCTGGTGGTCAGCTCTGACTCAAGATATTTTAGACATAACAATTCATATTGACCTTTGATTTGATGGGTTCTATGTAACGTTTTGTGGGATTTCTTAAGCTTAGCAAACCTCATACAGAACATTCAGAACATACAGAACAAAACAGAGAATGTAGTCAGCATGTCCTTGAGCCAAGACACTTTTATGAGTCAGTGATTGGCAGACATGAAACAAAATGGCCACAGCTATTCAGATCATGACAGCTAAGGGTGGTGGTACCAGCACTCAGGTGGCTGAAGCAATCCAGAATTTGAGGCCAGCTTGGACTACGTAAAGATTTATAGCTTTTAACGAATATATTAGAAAAGAAAAATAGGCTATAAATTCGTGAACTAAACATTCATTTCTGGAAATTGAAAAAGGAAATGCACTAAAGAGGAAGACAGTAGTGAACAAAAATAATAGAAAATAGATGGCCCTGCAGTTAAAGTGTTGGCTGCTCTTCTGGACCATCTAGGTTTGCTCCCAGATCCCGCACAGCAGTTTGTCTTAGTTAGGGTCTTACTGCTGTGAACAGACACCATGACCAAGGCAACTCTTATAAGAACAACATTTAATTGAGCTGGCTTACAGGTTCAGAGGTTCAGTCCATTATCATCAAGGGGGGAACATGACAGTGTCCAGGTGCAGGAGGAACTGAGAGTTGTACATCTTCATCAGAAGGCTGCTAATAGAATACTGACTTCCAAGCTGCAGTGGTGGCGCACACCTTTAATCCCAGCATTTGGGAGGCAGAGGCAGGTGGATTTCTGAGTTCGAGGCCAGCCTGGTCTACAGAGTGAGTTCCAGGACAGCCAGGGCTACACAGAGAAACGCTGTGCTAAAAAACCAAAATATAAAGTAATTAATTAATTAAAAAAAAAAACTGACTTCCAGGCAGCTAGGATGAAGGTCTTAAAGCCCACACCCACAGTGACACACCTACTCCAACAGGGCCACACCTACTCCAACAGGACCACACCTTCTAATAGTGCCACTCCCAATACAAACCATCACACAGTTCATCCATCTGTAACTACAGTTCCAGGGAACTCAACGCCCTCTTACAGCTTCTGTGGACACTAGGCACACATGGCACACAGACAGCAGGCAAAACACTTATACACATTAACACTGAGAGAGGAAGAAAGGAAATTTAATGGAAATTATAATGACCAGCTAATCCAAAAGTTTATGTACAGACTTGAAAAAACTTTAAAAACTTTTTTGTTGTTTTTGTTTTTCGAAACAGGGTTTCTCTGTGTAGTCATTTTGCAGCAAAACATAGGATCTGTGGTCAAGCTTCTAAGACATGGAGACAATGCGCTGCATGCAGCCTGCCTTTCTGAAAAACACTCCACCAAACAAGTGATGATTTCTTCCTCAAGTTGCAGCTGTGCCCCAGAATTTTACCCAGCGTTTGGTTCCCAATGGAGGAGTTACTACGAGAAGAGAGGAGATCCAGGTGGTGCAGTGTCACCTTTGCCCAGATAGTGACAGGCACATCACTTCTGCACCAGAGCGCCCTCTGGTGGGATAATTTAGAGCTGAGCTGGAAGCTGGCCGGCCGTTTTCAACAGGGTCGCGGTGGGAGACCCTCGCTCTCATCTAAGGCGGGGTCCTGACTGTGCTATTGCAGTAGGGTCTTTGGACACCTCGAGGCTGCTGTTCCTATTCTCCCAGAAGCAGAAGGGGAGCCGGTGGGACTCAGTTCTCCTTGACTTCTCAGAATGCCTGTTTTCCCTGAGCACAGTGTTCTCTGAGTAAGATATTTAAGCCCTGTGCTTATGACTTACTTGAAGGGCTGGAGGTTCAGATCCTTTAATAGAGTGCTGGTCTAGCACGCACCAACGGATCCCCTGCACAGCGTTAACACGATGGAGGTAGTGCACGTCTATCACTCGAACGCTGAGGAAGGAGAGGCAAGACAATCAGGAAGCCATCCCAGACTTCACAGAGAATTCGAGGCCAGACTGGACTATATGAGATTGTCTCAGAAGCAAGCAAAAAAACCTTAAGGATTTGCAATTGTTCTGTATGATTTTATGCTACCAGATTGTGAGTTTTGTTTCCTTTAGCGGTGCAGGAGGGTTACCGTGGGGTGGGGCAGAGGATCGATTTTAGGACCGCAAGTGTTCCAAGCAAACGCTCATCAATTGTGTTGTGCTCCCAACTCTCTCTCTTCTGCCTTCCTTTCCTTCCTTCTTTCCTTTTGCTTCCTTCAATAGACCTGACCTTTACCAATCACCTCAACCTACATCCGTGCTGCAGCCTGTGCTGCAGGGAAACGAGCTGAGCCTGCTGCAGGGTCTAACAAAACAACACTGTCAGGGAGGACCTGGGAGAGTTCACATTCAGTATCTTGTGTTTTGTTTTAGTTTTCGATATAAGGTTTCTCTGTGTAGCCTTGACTGTCTTGGAACACACTTGGAACACAAGGCCAGGTTAGGCTGGCCTTGAACTCACACTTGCCTCTGCCTCAGGAGTGCTGGATTAAATGTGTGTACCACTACTGCCTGGCAACATCGAGTATCTTGTAGTAAACGATATGAGAGGGTTTGAAGACTGGTGTGCACAGGGCAAAAGTGGTACATAAACCAGCCTGGAGGACCACCTTCTACTTCCTAATCTGGGACCATTTGAGCATCAAATCGATGATACTGGTGGTCGTGAAACAGGCCTGTAATGGACAGAGGAGGAGAAGGATCAAGAATTCAAGTCTAGCCTGGCAGTGGTGGCGCATGCCTTTAATCCCAGCACTTGGGAGGCAGAGACAGGTGGATTTCTGAGTTCGAGGCCAGCCTGGTCTACAGAGTGAGTTCCAGGGCAGCCAGGGCTACACAGAGAAACCCTGTCTCGAAAAACCAAAAAAAAAAAAAAAAAAAGAATTCAAGTCTAGCCTAGGCTACATGAGACCTAGTTGAAACAAACAAAAATAGCGAGAGTAAAAAAGTTTATACACCATTAAATAAAATAGTAATTTGAAAGTCTATAGTTTATATGAGTCAAATAGAAGAGAGAGATTCCCTTGGAGAACATCAGTTTGAAAAGCAAAGAAATAAAATGGAATTAGAAAATTACCATTCTAGGGTTGGAGAGCACTTATTGCTTCTGTAGAGGACCAGGGCTCAGTTCCCAGCCTCCATACGGCCGGTCACAAAAGGTTTCAGGTACTCAACAGGCGTGCATATGATGCATATGCATGCATACAGTCAAAACATTGTACATACATAACATACATAAACATACATAAATAGATAAATATAAACTTAAATTAAAAATTATTATTGGACAACTATCTTAGAACTCATTAATGCAATCAGAAAACTCAATGCATTCTTAAACTAATGAGCAAAAGTTCATTGAGAAGTGGAATATTAAATGAGCCTCAAAATATTGCCCTGTAGCCGGGCAGTGGTGGCGCACGCCTTTAATCCCAGCACTTGGGAGGCAGAGGCAGGTGGATTTCTGAGTTCGAGGCCAGCCTGGTCTACAGAGTGAGTTCCAGGACAGCCAGGGCTACACAGAGAAACCCTGTCTCGAAAAAAAACAAAAAAAACAAAACAAAAAAATTGCCCTGTAAAAATATTTACTGTTTATAAGAGAGATAAGGAGCCATTTCCTACGGGAAATCTGGATGGCAGATGGTATCCTTGACCCTTAAGTGACCAAGGTTAACTGCCGTAGTAATGGGCAAATTGCATGTTTTGTCTACCTGCGTAGACGGAAAAGGAACACAGCTTCCCTCTTTCTGCTGTTCCTGCTATGATAAATCCCCTCCACCTAATCTCATGGGAACTTGGTCAACACTTTCAGAGTGAGTGTCATGTAACCTTCAAAAGGTCTGTTATCAAAGTCAAGGGCAGAATGAGGAGCTGTTGTCCTAGTTGAAGGGAGCAGACAGTTATCCAGCTGGGGGTTAGAGCTCTTACCTAACATGCATACAGTCTGGGGTTTGATTATAAACTGAATGTGTAACTCACATGTCAACTCCCAGCACTGAGGAGGCTGAGGCAGGAGGATCTCTGTGAGTCTGAGAGCAGCCTAGTCTATGCAGCTAGTTCCAGACCAGTCAGGGCTACCTAGCGAGACCCTGACACAAGAATGTTTTTTCCTATAAATTTAAACATTTTAAAAATGAAAACTTTTAGCCTAGATATGGTGGGAGTCACCCAGCATCTCAGCCCTTAGATGGCAGAACAAGGGTTCAAGGTCATCTTCAAGGTCATACTGAATTTGAGGCCAGCCTGAACTACTTGTGACCCTGTCTCCAAAACAAAACAAAAACTCCTTTAGTTTCTTCCTTTTATTCTGGAGATCTAACTATTACATATTTGTTTATGCTGAATGACATCTACCTTTTGAAGCATCTAGTTTTTCTTTGTTTATTGAAACAAAGTTCCTCTCTCTCTCTCTCTCCCTCTCCCTCCCTCCCTCCACCCCCCCCCCCAATTAGATATAGATAGATATAGATAGATCCCAGTCAGGCCTGGAACTTACTATGCAGCCCAGGTTGGCCACAAACTTGTGGTAATCCTCCTGCCTTCGCCTCCTGGGAGCTGGCATCACAACCATGAGTTACCATATCTAATTTAAAACTTTTGCCAGGTGGTGTTGGCACACACCTTTAATCCCAGCACTCAGGAGGCAGAGGCAGGAGGATCTCTGAGTTTGAGGCCAACCTGGTCTACATGGTGAGTTCCAGGACAGCCAGAGCTACATACAGAGCTCATCTCTGGAAAAACCAAATCAAACCAAACCAAACAACAAAACAAAACAAAATCTTTTATTCTTTGTATATTTCCTTCAAGAGACTATAGGGTAAATATAGATCCTGCTTCTTTTGGATACCTTTCTGGTTGTCAGATGGTAACTCGATCATGTGTAAGCCATACAATGCTTGGTGCATAGCTCAGTGGCTTCTTTCCATTTCAGCCCAAGGGGAAACCATTATATCTTGGAAGTCACATAGGGAATCCAAGACCAGAGTCTAAGCTAATTGCCCATCCACACTAGTCAGAGCCCCTGGGACTCAGGAATGTGTGTCTTGAGGGAAACGTGAGTCACTCCGCCAACGCACAGCTGGACTCTCCCAAGCAGAGCACAATGGAGATGTGGAAATTCGAGACCCTGCAGGAATCTATATCCTAAGCAAAGTTCACACTCTTCCTGTTGTTGCATTGTGAAATGGAAACACAGTTTCCTGGGAAAAGGGCCAAATTCCACCAAAGACACGGTTGCTGAAACGAGCTCAGCTGCTGAATGCTTCTGTTGGTGGAGAGCAGCTTGTTTTGAAAGTTTGGGTTTGGTTCCAAGCAGAAGGCTGAAAAAAAAAAAACAAAAACAAAACCCCAAAAAACGGAGGCTCAGCTCATCTATAGCATGAGCTTATCAGGAACTATCTGGAAACCTCAGTCTTGACTCATTCAAGTGAGAGAAACTGAAAAGGGCCGTGCGGGTTGCTTGCCACGGGGGCATATCTACTGCTCTGACATGTTCTTCATAGACACGAACATAGCTCATCCTTGCAACATCCTTGGTTATTGTTACTGTTATTGTAATTTTAAAAATTACATGTATGTTTGTTTTGCCTGCACAGATGTCTGTGCGCCAGTGTGTGCATGGTGCCCGAGAGGGGCCAGAAGAGGGTGTTGAATCTCTTATGGAGTTATAGACAATTGTGAGTCTCTCTATGGCTGCTGGGAATCTAACTTGGGTCCTCCTGAAGAGCAGCTAGTGATCTTAACTGCTGAACCTTCTCTCTAGCCCTGTTGTTATTTTGAGACAAGGTCTTACTGTGTGTCCCTGGTGGTCTGGAAATATCTGTGTGGCTGAGTATGATTTTGAACTGATCTTTTTGCCTGTACCTCCCATGTGCCAGCATTATAGGTATGCCCTACCGGGCCTAGTCTTATGTATCTTTGGGGGGGAGGATTTTTTTTTTTAATCACACTGTAGTTGCTGGGGTACATGTGGGTGCAGGTGTAGCTACCAGAGCTGATTAGAAGCTTCTTACAGCAAAGTCCTTGTCTTTCCATCTTTGGGATCCCACCTCCCACCTAGTACATCTCCTAGCTATCTCAATCCAATTTCTTTTTTTTTTCGAGACAGGGTTTCTCTGTGTAGCCCTGGCTGTCCTGGAACTCACTCTGTAGACCAGGCTGGCCTCGAACTCAGAAATCCGCCTGCCTCTGCCTCCCAAGTGCTGGGATTAAAGGGGTGCGCCACCACTGCCCAGCTTCTTTTCTGATTTTTAAAAAAAACATTTTATTTGTTTTTATTTTATGTTTATGGTTATTTTGTCTACATGTTTGGCTATGTATCACAGGCATTCCTAGGCCCTGAAGAGGCCAGCAGAAGGGGTCGCATCCTCTAGAACAGAAGTTACAGATGGTTGTTAGCTGCCACGTGGATGCTGGGAACCAAACTTAATAGCTGCACCATCTCTTCAGGCCCTTCTAGCCTCTGAGGGCATCTGCTCTCATGGACACACACTATACACAGACACACATGTTTACAAAACATTTAAAATAATGCAATAAGACACCAAAGAGATGGCTCACTTAAAAACACTTGCTACTCTTGCAGAGGACCAGAACGTGACTCCTAACACAGATGGCTCACAGTTGTCTATGACTCCAGTTCCAGGGGATCTGATGCTCTTTTCTGGATTCCATGGACTCCACATGCATCTGTGTGCACACGCAAATAAATACGTTAACTTTTTTGAAATAATATATATATACACACACACACACACATATATATACATATACATACATACATATGCGTGTGTGTGTGTGTGTGTGTGTGTGTGTGTGTATTGGTTTTTTCGAGACAGAGTTTCTCTGTGTAGCCCTGGCTGTCCTGGAACTCACTCTGTAGACCAGGCTGGCCTCGAACTCAGAAATCCGCCTGCCTCTGCCTCCCAAGTGCTGGGATTAAAGGCGTGCGCCACCACTGCCTGGCTATATATATATATATATTTTTTTTTTTTTTTAAAGGCTGCAGCAATGTACTAAAAGGGAATAATGGTAACAATGTGGGCATCTGTGACCGCCAGCAGCCTGACTTCAGAAAGGGAGATGACAGGGAAGCAGTAATGGAGGAAGACCAGGCAGATAGTGGTTTGGTTCACTTGGTTGGGGATGTGTGGGCAAGAGAGAAGTTAAAGGAAATTGCAAAGTTGGAGTGTGTTGTGACTTGAGTTGATGATGGTGCCATTAACAGAAATGAGAAATTCCCTCTGCGACTGCAGGAGAGCTATTTAGTGATGGGCCAGGCCGATGGCTGGGTATCTAAGCAGGCTCTGAGTGGTGGGAGGAGGGAGCCTTGCATCTGGGAGTCCAAGGCTCACTATTGAAAATGCCAAAATAAGTGATCGGGATGTAAGTGAACAAATAAATTAATTAATGGGAAAAAGAAAATATTAAAATAGGATGAGCATGGCGGTTAAGGCCTTTAAGACTAGCATTTGTGGAGCAGAGGCAACCGGATCTCTGTAAGTTCAGGGTCAATCTGGTCTACATAGAGAGTTCCAGGACAGCCAGGGCTACATAGTGAGACCCTGTCTCAAACAGACAACAACAAAACTTAAGCCAGACTTGGAGCTGGAGAGATGGCTCCATGGTTAAGAGCACTGACTGTTCTTTCAGAGGACCTGGGTTCAAATCCCAGCACCCACAAGGCAGCTCACTACTGTCTGTAACTTCAAGATCTGACACCGCACACAGACATACATACAGGCAAAACACCAATGCACATAAAATAAAAATAAATAAATTTAAAAATTCAAGCCGGACATGGTAGCACATACCTTCAATCCCAGCACTCTGGAGGCAGAAGCAGGTGGATCTCTGTGAGTTCATGACCCATGTGGTCTACCTAGCAAGTTCCAAGGAAGCCAGGGCAATATAAGGAGAAGCTGTCTTGAAAAAAAAAGTTATTTTTATTGATTTTTTTGATTAAAGTTCTGGAGATGGGACCCAAGAGAGGGCCTAACATCCTCTAGGTATGCAACTCCACCAACATCCCAGCCCAATAGTTATTCAGTTTGTTGCTTGCTTGCTTGTCTGAGATCGGGTCTTGTGTAACTGGGGTGGCTTCAAACTCACTACGTAACTGAGTATGACCTTGAACTCCTCATTCTCTTGCTTCTGCCTCCCAAATTCTGGGGTTACATATGTCACCACACTTGACCGCCAATATACTAATTTTTTTTAACTTTTTTAAATTTATTTTTTAATTTTTGTTTGTTCTGTTTTTGTTTTTGTTTTTTGGAGGAAGGGTTTCTCTGTGTATCCTTGGCTGTCCTGGATCTCTCTCTGTAGACCAGGCTGACCTTGAACTCAGAGATCCACCTGCCTCTGCCTCCCGAGTGCTGGGATTAAAGGTGTGCGCCACCACAGCCTGGCATGAGAAGGGATTTTTGAGGAGGAGAAATATACAAACGATTGAAGGTCCTTTTTAAATACATCAAGGAAATAAGAATAGCACCGTTGAGGGTGGGGTGGGGGTGCCTGCTGTTTGTGGCAGCTGTGAGCCAGCTGCTGATGGCTGGCCTTCGTTTCTCTGCTGTAAGGACACATCCCCCATCCCAACCGTTTATTGTTCACCAAACACGCTGTCTCCCTGGGATCTCTCTCAGCTGGGACCGAAGCTGAGTGGAACAGATTAGTTGTCTCTTGTTGCATTTCCTTACATACAAACTAGTAAAGCGAAGGCCAGAACCACGGCGAGATGGACAGTGCTTGGCTAGCCCACCATCTGCTTTCGTAACTCTGCTGTTTCCAGGATTATGCCGGTCCCTTACACCTACAGACGCTCCTCCATCCTCTCTCACTCCCCCGAAGATGGCTCACAGTAAACTCTTGCCTTTTATTGAACAGATGCATGGTTGGAGGAATATGACAGATCACCGGGAGAGACTAGCTGCTGTTATGATTGCAAACTAGCGCGCGTCTGTGTTAGAAATATCTGTTTTACCCTCTCTATCCATTTTGTGGACTCATTTTCAGCAGCTGAAACATACAAGGGTATAGCACACATTTCAGCCAGCAGACTGAGCAATGGCAAACTCAAAGATAAATCTGAACGTCGGCAACGGTGTGTGGCATGTAACACAGGAAAAGGGGCTGCTGCTTTCCACTGAAATGGAGCGGAGGGTTCTGGGAAGGATTGCCGGGCTCCAGGTCTGAGTGTCTGTCACCGGTGGTAAAGCATTGTGCAGGGCTCAACACATCCCCTGTTGGAATTAGTTGGCATTTAATAAGAAGAACCCTGGGAGAAGCTTGCCGATGTGGACATTTTTGCAAAATAGCTTTGCAGGGGTAGGGCAGTTTGCAAAGATTCTCTGTGAGGGAGGGAGGCAGCAGATGAGTCAGATCTGTGTTCATGGGGCCACCCCCTGGGACATAACTTGACTCATCCACAAATACTGACATTCCTTTTGAAGAAGTGGACTGCAAATACTTTCCTGGTGGGAAAGCCGCAACCGTATTGACTTAACAATTGCTTTAGCAAGATGTAGCCACAGAAGCAAATCATCCATAAAAATGCTTCTTTAAAATGTAATCTGTAAGCCAGGCAGAGGTGGCACACGCCTTTAATCCCAGCACTTGGGAGGTAGAGGCAGGTGGATTTCTGAGTTCGAGGCCAACCTGGTCTACAGAGGGAGTTTCAGGACAGCCAGGGCTACACAGAGAAACTCTGTCTCGAAAAACCAAAAAAAAAAAAAAAAATGTAATCTGTAAAATGTCCACTGATGGGGAACTGCTTGGATAAGCTATAGTCCACGCATACACTGAAAAATAGGGCAGTTCTGTGTGGAAAAGAAAACCTTAGGAAATATTAACAACTCCAAAAAAAAAAAAAAAAAGAAAGAAAGAAAGAAAGAAAGAAAAATATATGTATATATAATATGATCTTTTTGTGCACAAAATTTCTTTCTTTTCTTTTGTCTTTCTTTCTTTTGAAATAGGGTAATACTGGTTGGCCTGGAACTCTCCTGTGTAGATGAGGATGGCTTCAAATTAATAGAGCTCTCTGTCTCTGCCTCCAAAGTGCTGTGATTAAAGGCATCTGTTACCATGTCCTCCTCCTCCTCCTTCTTCTTCTTTTTTTTTTTTTTTTTTTTTTTCTGAGACAGGGTTTCTCTGTGTAGCCCTGGCTGTCCCGGAACTCACTCTGTAGACCAGGCTGGCCTCCAACTCAGAAATCCACCTGTCTCTGCCTCCCAAGTGCTGGGATTAAAGGTGTGCGCCACCACTGCCCGGCCTTCTTCTTCTTTTAAAGAAAAATAGGGTTCTGCTATTGTGGCCCAGGCTGGCTTCCAACTCACAAACATCCTGCTTTGGCCTCTCATGAGCTGGAATTATAGGTATATATAATTAAACATAACATGTATGCAGAAATGTGCTATAGAAAATTCCACAGGGGGGCTGGAGAGATGGCTCAGAGGTTAAGAGCACCGACTGCTCTTCCAGAGGTCCTGAGTTCAATTCCTAGCAACCACATGGTGGCTCACAACCATCTGTAATGGGATCTGATGCTTTCTTCTGGTGTGTCTGAAGAGAGCAATGGTGTACTCATATACAGAAAATAAATAAAATAAATAAATAAATAAATAAATAAATAAATAAATAAATAAAAGAAAATTCCACAGGAAAATACTAACAATGGTTTTCTGGGAGGGAAGACCAATAACTAGGATAGGAAAAGAAGTATGGAGGGCTGGAGAGATGGCTCAGCAGTTAAGAGCACTGACTGCTCTTCCAGAGGTCCTGAGTTCAAATCCCAGCAACCACATGGTGGCTCACAACCATCCATAATGGGATCTGATGCCCTCTTCTGGTGTGTCTGAAGACAGTGACAGTGTACTTATATAAATAAAATAATTAAATCTTTAAAAAAAAAAAAAAGGAGTTCAGTTTCCTCAGCTGGGCATGGTGGAGCATTTCTGTCATCCCAGTACTCTGGAGGTTGATGCAGGAGAATCACCATGAGTGTGAGGCCAACTGCGGCTAGCAGGACCCTATCTCAAGGAACAAAAGTAGATGGGCATGTTGGTGCATGCTTATAATCCAAAAGAAAACAACAAACAAAATGGCTTCGTTCCACTGTCTTGCTTGCTTGTACTGTTTGCAGTCTTTACCTTGTCTGTTAAGTAACGTAATTAGGGGCGGTTGGGGAGATGGTGTGGCAGGTAAAGGTGCTTGCTGGCCAAGCCTGATGAGCTTGGTCCCAAATATTCACGGTAGAAGGAGAAAATTGACTCCCAAAAGTTGTCCTCTGACTTTGCACATGCAAACCTGCACACACACACACACACACACACACACCCCTTTCATTTTTTGGAAAGATGTATTTGTTGAGTGCATATGAGCGTTCTCCTTGTGTGGATATATGTGCATCACGTGCTGGTCTAGGGCTGGCAGAGATCAGAAGAGGGCATCAGATCCCCTGGAACTGGAGCTATGGAAGGTCATCAGCCCCATGTGGATGCTGGGAACTGAACCTGGTCCTCTGCCAGAGCAGCAATGCTCTTAACCCGTGAGCCAACTCTTCTGTGTGCCCCGTTCTTTTGTTTACTTGTTTTGGGGGACAGGGTTTCTCTATGTAACAACTCTGACTGTCCTGGAACTTGCTTTGCAGACCAGGATGGCCTCAAACTCACAGAGCACCACCTGCCTCTGACTCCCAAGTGCTGGGATTAAAGGTGTGCACCACCATGCCCCATTCTGAAAATATAGGAACAAGAATAGTTTTGCTGGGCGGTGGTGGGGCATGCCTTTAATCCCAGCACTTGGGAGGCAGAGATAGGTAGATTTCTGAGTTTGAGGCCAGCCTGGTCTACAGAGTGAGTTCCAGGACAGCCAGGGTTATACAGAGAAACCCTGTGTCTCGAAAAACCAAAAAAGAATAGTTTGAAGGTTCAGTAAGGCTTTCTCTTGTCTTTCTTTTTTCTCAAAACTTTATCAGCTCAAATTTAAATAGTTATAATTCTCTTAAATTATTTTTTAAAGATTTATTATTATATGTAAGTACACTGTAGCTGTCTTCAGACACACCGGAAGAAGACATCAGATCTCATTACAGATGAGCCACCATGTGGTTGCTGGGATTTGAACTCAGGACCTCTGGAAGAGCAGTCAGTGCTCTTAACCGCTGAGCCATCTCTCTAGCCCCTTTCCTTTTCCTTCTTTCTTTTAAAAAGTTGGTAATCTGCCCATTGTAATAGTTATAAAATATGTAGGGTTTTTGTTTGTTTGTTTTCCCATTTGTTTTGTTTTTGAGACAGGGTATCTTTGTGTAGCTCTGGCTGGCCTGATGACCAAGATGGCGTCGAACTCATAGATATCTGCCTGTCTGCCTTCCAAGTGCTTTGATCAAAGGTGTGCTCCACCACATCTGGCAAATATTCAATTGTATGTAGAGGTTCACTCTTCTTTTTTGTTTTGTTTTTCAAGACAGGGTTTCTCTGTGTAGCCCTGGCTGTCCTGGAACTCACTGTGAAGACCAGGCTGGCCTCGAACTCAGAGATCTGCCTGCCTCTGCCTCCCAAGTGCTGGGACTAAAGGCCTGTGTCAGCACTCCCACCTGAAGGTCTCTCTTCTTTAACTTCAAGAGAGAAAACCGATTGACATGTTGGGGGGAAGGGCAGAATTGCTGTTTTATTCAGTGGTCCCTAAAGTTCTATACCTTATATTGCAACCTCCTGCTCTACACCTTGGTGGATTGTATGATTAGATAGATTAAAGACCTCCGAGCCTCCACAGAGCAGCATTTAACTCTTTTCTTCTTCTTCTTCTTTTTTTTTTTTTTTTTTTTTTTTTTGGTTTTTCGAGACAGGGTTTCTCTGTGTAGCTCTGGCTGTCCTGGAACTCACTCTGTAGACCAGGCTGGCCTCGAACTCAGAAATCCACCTGCCTCTGCCTCCCGAGTGCTGGGATTAAAGGCGTGTGCCACAACTGCCCGGCCATTTAACTCTTCTTAATGCTGGTGGACACTAGAATAGAAGTGACCTTTTGCCGAGAGCCCAGCCAGCCAGGGAACCCCAAGCCTGGTTTCCTAAGGAGGGAAAAGGTTTTCAGTATCTCTGTGGGAAAGGGAATTGGGGTGGCTCCAGGGATTGCTGAGGGCCAGATGTGGGAGCAGGGCAGCTTGTATCTCTAGACCTCTGCGCTAAGGACTTCTCCGCGCCTGCTCAGAACTGCCTGCTCCTTAGTGTCCACCACGAAGAAAACCGTTTGCTTCCCCACTAGGTAGTATCCCTACAGTTGCCCCAATTCCTGCCCCAGGGAAAGGTTCTGAGTGCCGGTGGAGTTCAGAGACCTGGAGCTAATGCAACAGTAACCTAAAGTGAACCCTGGCGAGCCACCTGCCTCCTCTTGGCCTTCTTTTCTCTGCTAGATAAAGAGATGGGGTTCTGTGATCTCCCTGAATGCTCACCTAATATCCGGGAACCCAAGGGAAGAACAAGACGGATGCCACATTCTCTGAGGTTGGAGTTAGCTAGATATCTGCTGGAGGGAACACAGGGAGCGGTGACCAAAAGCCTTTACTTTATAATTTACTTCTCACCGTAATCCTGCCCTGTTCTGACAATTCTAAGAGAAACCCAGAGGCCCTTTGTAGGTCTCTGTCATTTCATCTTTTCCCTCCCTCTCACTAACAGCCCGACAAGCTTTGGGGACAGTGGTAACTGCATAGATAGATGGTGGGGTGGACCCCAAATCTTTGAAAACGATTGTATAGGGCAAGGATCCTACAAGGACGTGAGGCATAGACACAAAATACTCGTTTACACCCAATTCACGCTCCGTTTGGACCACAGCTTGATCGTAAAAGGCTGGGGTGGGTTTGTGGGTGAGGAAAGAGAAAAAGTAGAGCACACTCCGAGGACCTAATTCCTTTCCCCCAGCTCACATTCCTCCGCCCCGTCCCGTTGCGAAGCCTCCACTGCCAAGAGGGGGCCTAGACTCCCTCTCCAACTATTCCAACCATCCTGAACTGGGTGGGGCACCCTGTTCTTGGGTCCTTCTCCGCTGCCCCTCCGGTGTTGGTCTCCCTCTTGCCCCGGTTCCTCCCTTTCTGGGGTGGGGCCAGCCAATGGCCGACGTGACTCCGGGTTTGGTCTGGGAGCCCGGCAGCTCGCGGATTCCCCGCCCCACAGTTCTGGCTAGAGTCCCGGTGCGCACGGACGTGGCTCGAGTTTCCTCCGCTCTGGGCTCCTGCTCGCTTCCCCCTCTCTCGCTCCTCCTTCTCTCCGGGTCTCCCGCTCCAGTTCCACCCGGTCGGCCCCGCACGGCTCCGGGAAGCCATGGAGGATGTCACGCTCCATATCGTCGAGCGCCCGTATTCCGGATTTCCCGATGCTTCCTCCGAGGGCCCGGAGCCCACCCAAGGGGAGGCACGGGCCACGGAGGAGCCGTCGGGGACCAGCTCCGACGAGCTGATCAAGTCGGACCAGGTAAACGGTGTGCTGGTGCTGAGCCTTCTGGATAAAATCATCGGCGCCGTTGACCAGATCCAGCTGACCCAGGCCCAGCTGGAGGAGCGACAGGCGGAGATGGAGGGCGCTGTGCAGAGCATCCAGGGAGAGCTGAGCAAGCTGGGCAAGGCGCACGCCACCACGAGCAACACCGTGAGCAAGTTGCTGGAGAAGGTGCGCAAGGTCAGCGTCAACGTGAAGACGGTGCGCGGCAGCCTGGAGCGCCAGGCCGGCCAGATAAAGAAACTGGAGGTCAACGAGGCGGAGCTGCTGCGGCGCCGCAACTTCAAAGTCATGATCTACCAGGTGAGCCCGCGGGGCGGACCGCGCCCAGACCTGGGGGTATCACCCCCCACTCTCCCGCGGCCCCAGCCTGGGATCCGGGTGGGGACACCCCGCCGAGGCTCGTCTCTCCACCAGCCCGACCGGGTGAGAGCCATTAGGAGCTCCTTCCTCCTTCCTGCGAACCCAGCTGGAGTGGGGTTCAGGGAGGTGCGAACTCTTGGGGCTCACAGAGGGGCGCACCACGCACCTTCCTCCCTAGGCTCCTCCCCTCGGTCTCTAACTCCTATCGGAAAAGTTAGCGGGCTAGACTTGGGAACGCTGAAGTCTCCCAGCTTGTCTCTGTCATACGCCTTTCCACTTGGAGGAAGTTGTTTTTTTGGGGGGAGGGAATGCCCGAGGTCCCTGGTGGTCTTTGGGTGCCCCTCTGTAAGGAGACACTAAAGGTGGGGCCCGGGGCCTGGGGCCTCCGGCGCTGCGGGCCCGATATAGCGAGTGATTCAGGGCTCAGGCACGCAGTGGCGGGGGCGCCATGCAAGGGACACGACCGTCAGCCCCCATTCACCCTAACCCCGCTCCCCCGCACCAACCTCGGCTACCCACGCACGTCCCCAGGCCGCAATCTGCCCCTGAAATCTGCACTTTCAGTTCCGTGGGGATATCCTGTCCTGAGGTGCGCGGGCTCCCTAGGCGCTTGCTAGGAGCGGGTGGGGCAGGTAGGGTGGGCGTTAGAGGTGTAAGTTGGACTGGTGGAGGTGGCAGTCTGGGCGCAGTGAATCACCCCCGCATGACTGCGGGGGCCGTGACCCGAGCTCTGAAAGTGCTGCTATACCCAGGCTCCACCCGTTGCATTCTTTGCACCTTTCTGGGTTCTTCCTGCCTGGATACAACTGTGGTATCTTAACCCAGTAAGCATCTGAGAGTCTCAGTGCTGATTTGTCCCTGCGCGTCCCATCCTTGACCCCATTGAGAGTAAGTCTGAGCTGAGTGTGTGGAGTTAGTGCTCTTTCCCTGGGAGGGAATGTGCTGAGCTCTGCATCCTCCTACTTGGGCCTGGTTGGTGCTTCCAAGAGGAGTGAGGGCTGTAGGATTAGTTTATGCTCCTGAGGTGAATGGAAAAAAAAAAAAAAAAAAAAAAGACTAAGTTTCCCACATGCTCCACCTTCAAGGAGCTGTGATCACCAAGCTCTGAGACTTGCTTGATTAGGATGCCTCAGAGTACCCATGAGATATGAGATGAGGACCTTAGCTTGGTTTCCCTAAGAGTAACCATGAGCAATGCAGATGGGACGGTGTCTGGGGAAGAACTGAGCAGACTGTATGCTTGGAGACCTTGGTGGTAGAACAGAGGCAGAATAGGCCTGCTCCCAGCTCCTGCCTCTACACACTGCTGAGGTACTTTTTCTTTTTTCTTTCTTTCTTTCTTTCTTTCTTTCTTTCTTTCTTTCTTTCTTTCTTTCTTTCTTTCTTTCTTCCTTCCTTCCTTCCTTCCTTCCTTCCTTTGTTTTTGTTTTTGTTTTTGTTTTTGTTTTTGTTTTTGTTTTTTCAAAACAGGGTTTCTCTGTGTAGCCTTGGCTGTCCTGGAACTCACTCTGTAGACCAGACTGGCCTCGAACTCAGAAATCGCCTGCCTCTACCTCCCAAGTGCTGGGATTAAAGGCGTGTGCCACCACTGCCCGGCAAGGTACTCTTTCAAGGGGTCTACAAAAAGCTTTGCCCTGCTGGTGCATACCTGTGGCCCCATCATTCCAGAGACCAGGGCAGCCTGGGACATATAACACAACCCAGTCTAAAAACAAGCAAAAAAAAACTTTACTTCTCCCATTTATAGCACCCACAGGGTAGGAGAAAAGTGTTTACTTAGAAAGCTGTTTCCACTCAATCTAACTGCTTAGGGGCAGGAGGTTTGGGTCCTGTGTGTTGTTTTTGAGACCTGTGTGGCCCTTGCAAGTAATGTTTAGGGAAAGAGAAGTAAGCTAGCTCTCTTCTGTGCTTGTCACAAAGAACTTGGATAGGTGACTTTCTCATTTTAAATGTCCCAGGTTGTGCAAACTGGGGACATTCTCAGCCTGGAGGTAAACCTCCCCGTGCTGAGGAGGGTGATTCTGAGAGAAAGGACAAGTGTTGAGTGGGTGGGGGACTTCTCTGCTGAGGTCAGCGTCCTCTCTGTCCTGTTCCATCTCCAGCATTTGACAGTCATCACTATCTGAATAGCGGGATGGGGTGGGGCACTCACTGGAGGGCTTTGACTACATCAGAACCAAGCCAGTAGGGCAGAGTGAAGGGAGAATGGGTTGGAACTCGGTCTGGAGAGATGGCTCAGTCATAAACAGCACTGGGTGCCCTTCCAGAGAGCCAGTCATGATGGCTAACAACAATCTAACTCCAGTTCCAGGGAGTCTGACACCCTTTTCTGCCTCAGCAAGGGTGCTGCACACATGTTCTGCATAGACATGCATACAGGCAAAACACCCATACACAAAATTTAAAAAAATAAATACATCTAAAAAGAAAGGAGTCACTTAAGGGACAGGGACAAGCTCAGAGGTAAGGACTGGCTTCCAGGGCATGGGGTGGGGCTCAGAGTTACAGACCTTCCTTGAGCTGCCCCAAGGATGTTCCAGGTGGGGTGAGGGGGTGGGGCCTCCCATGTTGGAGGAAAGCAGCCTGCTCTCCTCCCGGGTCTGCAGAGGTCCACGGTCTGAGAAAAGAATGGGGTAAAAATAGCCATGTGTCTTGGCAGGCCTAATAGGGAAGACTGGGGGCGGCAGAGTTTATGGGAAACTCAGGATAAGGAGATGGCCAGGCAGAGAGAGCAAGGCAGGAGACGTGGAGAGTGCGGGGAGAGGACCCTGACTGGAAAGGGGCTCCCAGATGATAGGAGTTTTCAGAGAGGAAGCAGAGAGGGGATTCTATGTTTCCCCTCTAGGTGTGGGAGGCCATGATGTGTCAGAGGGGACATTGTAGAAGAAGGAACCCAAGGGTCTGGAAGTCTCAGTGGTGGGATCAGGATGTCTGGCCACCCATGCCCCATTCCTGGTGGATCCCAAGTGTGGCTATAAACAAAAGCATTCTGTCCTATAGGGTGACAATTATAGGCAACAGTTAGTGAAGGGGGAGAAGTGAATTCTTTTTTTTTTTTTTTTTTTTTTGAGACAGAAGGTTTTTTATTGTTTTTGTTTTGGGGTGTGTGTGTGTGTGTGTGTGTGTGTGTGTGTGTGTGTGTGTGTGTGTGTGTGATATGCTCTGGCTGTCCTGGAACTCCCTTTGTAGACCAAGCTGGCCTCGAATTCAGAGATCCACCTGCCTTTGCCTCCCAAGTGCTGGGATTAAAGATGCGTGCCATGTTACTGGGTAGGGAAGTGAAGTCTAAAGGTTGTAGACTGAGGGCCTCTAGGAAGTCTGGGTAATTTGTGCAGATGGAGGCAGTGGAAACACCATGCAACCCAGGAGAGCTGCAATCCATACAGCCACTTGTACAGTGATGATTCTGACACTTTCAGCGCTACATTAGAACCTAGAAGGTGAGACAAAATGGAAACAAAGGTTCTCTGGAAGTTGCAACTTTTCCAAGCTCAAGCACCCTAGGCAAAGTGATTTACCATTGCCCTATATGCCCCAAAGATGGGCTGGTTTGGATGAGGCAAAGCTGCTAGCTACCCTTTGGATCTGCTCCACGGGCTTGGGGAGAGGACCCAGAAGCCTTGAAGAGATCATATTACTCACAGACACTAAAGGAGAGAACAGTATGGCTGGTACAAGGGCTTGCTGGCTTCTCCTCAAAACTTCACCAGCCTTTAATTCCTTCCTTCCTGTACTCCACGTGAATCACAGATACCTTTCTCTAGAAGAACCCTAAACCTTTATCTAAAAATACTTGCAGCTTGTGGCTCTGCTCCCTTTTACTCCCTTAGTCTCATCCCTGTGGAGTGTGTCTACCAAGTCTAACTGATGGCTTTTGGGCTGTTTTTCTTGGTCATGCAATCCAAAGCAGACAGGGTATTTTTAGGGGCATTCCCGGGACTGAAGGAAATCTTACTGTCTGCCCACCTACCACCCCGTTTTAAAAGTCAAATCTGACTATTGTAAAAGTCCAAGTTAGAAAGATGAGACAAAGCTATAAAGCCGGCAGCTGCCAGCAAGAGGGAGCAAGGTAGTACAACGTTAGGCAGCAACCTTAGAGATGAGGGTAGAGTGGTCCGTTCCTGGAGCTTAGGCGGGATAGCAAAGCTAAATGCAGCACTACCCATGTGAATATTTCATCCTTCTGTGGTTCTTGCCCTCTGAGCCAGAAGATAACCAGCTTCATCCTCTCCATTGTGTGTCTTAGGAAGCTGGGGCCCAGACTGGGGGAAGTTACTTGCCTATTGTCACTCAAGTGATGAGGTAACGTTAAAACTGGGGCCAGCTGAGTGTGGTCGTGCATAGCTCTCTGGAGGCTATGGAAGCAGGATTGTGAGTTTGAGATCAGCCTGGGCTACTTAGGGAGACCCTCTTAAAACAATAACTACCACCCCAAACAAGCAAACAGGGGGTAGGAATGTACTTTTGTTGGCTAGAGTGCTTGCTTAGCGTGCTACAACCTTAGCAGCACAGAAATTGGCTGGCTGGTATGTGCCTCCGGCAAGAGAGGCAGGAGGATTAGAAGTTCAAGGTCCCTCTTGGCTACATAACCAGTTTGAGGTCAACCTGAGCTATAGGAGACACTGACTGGGCAAACTGGGCAAGAACCTGGGTATGTTGCTCTTTTTTTTTTTTTTTTTTTTTTTTGGGTATGTTGCTCTTTATTGGGATGTTCGGTGGCGTGTGTGTGTGTGTGTGTGTGTGTGTGTGTGTGTGTGTGCAGACACATGTGCTATGTTGGCTACAAGTGGCCAACACTGAAATATTGATGGCCATTAGCTGCTGAAGTAGAAGCAAAGATTGGTCACCCAGATACACGAGAGCAGGGGGAGAAGGTGCCCCGGGGTAAGGAGTAAGTCCAGGCCAGCTGTGGGTGTCCCTGGCTTAGGCTCCCTTTCTAGGAGTCATTTCCCTCCCTCCCCCCTGCCGTTCCTGCCTCTTGCCCAGACTCTGCAGGCTGGGACCTGTTGCTGCCTTGGAGTGTTTTGTGCCTTACTGAACATCACTATTGTCTGAGTCTGCTGTTCCCTCAACTGTCCCTCTCCTAAGTTCTGAGTGCCCAAAGCAAGAGTGTGAGCTCAGCTCTGGAGAGGGTCAGAAGCTGCCCCTGGGAACCCGGTAGGCCCACCAGTCCTGAAGACAGCTTGTTTTTAGATTCTGATTTCTCTCTGTGTTATAGTGTCTGATAGTCTAAGCCCTGGGTAGCAAAGGAGGCAGGAGGTAGAAACCACACCAAAAGTGAAGTAGCCAGAGTGTCCCTCTTCTATGCCTGTCCCTTTCCTGATCCAGGGTGGCACCCTTGCATGCCCACCCTGCCTTGGGGAATAACAAGAGGGAAGGGAGTACGTGTCTCTTCCATTCAGCCAAGCCTTCCTGTTAGGATTTACCAACTGGTCTCAAAACATTCCTTCTCCAGGCCCGGCAGCCTCTCTCCCCTTTCTCTCCAGACCCTCAGGAGCCATGGCCATCTCATGCAGAAAGAACAGTGACATTGCTATAGAGGGTGTGAGTTGAAGGCGAGGACCAAGGAACATTCTGGAAGACAGGAAGGAGGTGGACGGGGGTTCAGTTGAAGCTGTGTTTATTAATTCATGGGCTTGGGTTTGTCCCACCCCTTCTAGCCCTAGGGCCCTCCTAAAGAAGCGTTTCAAATGTGGTTTCGGCACACCCTAATTCATTCTGGGGCCTTTCCCTCTTCAACTGGACCCCACTCTGCATGCCACAGTGGCCTCTTTCTGTCAATCTCCTTGCCTCCATCCCAAGTGCCATTTAAACCCCTTTTCCTCATCTTAGCCCAAGAAGAAGCAGAATCCACCCTCTGGCCCAACCACACCCAAGATCGTGCCTCTTGACCTCCTGCCTGAGACTGAGCCCTTTCACCTGAAGCCTGAAACAGTGTCTGACCGCCCAGCCTTTGAGCAGATGCCCAGCCCACTGCCCTATTACCCAGAGCCTGAGCTCCGATCCACCCCAGAGGAGCCAACGGCTGGTGGGAGTGTCTAGGATCTCCTGGGACACTGGGCCCGCTGGGCACAGGGCGTCCCTCCGGGCGCCATCTTGATGAAAGTCAGTGCCTTCATGGCCTGTCCTTTCAAGCTGTTGTCCATTATGGGCTGGCAATGGGTGTTGGAAAATGCTTGTATTCCGAAGTGCTCAAGCAAATGTGTGTGTGGTGGGAGTGGAGGGTAAAGAGGGGTGTTCTCCCCTCCTTGAGTGGTGGTGGGGATGTTTTGCTCTCCCAGTGCTGTGGAAACGAACCCCAGAACTCCCTGCATGCTAAGCAATGATTTCTTTTTAAATTGTAGCTCTCCCAGCAACAGGCTTGAGCTGCCTTGCATGAAGCTGCATGAAACTGGGCGTGTCTTCTGGTTCTCGATTCCCTGCCCCCTCACTCCTTACCCCTCAGGGACAGCAGCTTGGCTCAAAGCCTCTTTGGGGGGGGGGGGGGGCCCTTCATGAGGCCCAGGCTAGGAGTTGTTCTGTGCCCTCTTCACCCACTCCCTGTAGCTGAGGAAAACATTTACACTTACTTTTTTTTTTTTTTCATTTTCTTTTAGAAAATGTTTTACAAAGGGATCCCTTATGTTTGCCAGATCCTACCTTGGGTGGGGCACCCAAAAGTTGCCAGTTCAGAGAGGCCCAAAGGGAGGACATTTTAGCTGACTTCATGCACGAAGCTTCTCAGTTCGTCCTTTCTTCCTTTCTCCACAGTCATACCCCTAAGGAACCTTTGTAGATTTTTTTCCCATTTACCACCCTCATGGAAAATTTAATACTATATGATTGTTTATGTAAGGCGGTTCTTTGGAGCCATCCTAATAACAGAGGCCCTGCCACCTTCCTGAGAGTCAATTCTGTTCCTCTTGGGAACAATGTCCTCGCTGCTGAGAACGGGAGCTGTAGAGGAAGTGCCTTCTTACCTTGTCTCCATAACCCAAAGCAGGGTCTTGGGCCTTCAGGATCCCCCTTCGTTTCTTCTTCATATGCATCTTCCACACTACGCTGTTGTCTCTTCTAATGTGCTCTCTAAACAGATCTTAGGTCTCAGAATCAACCCCAGTGTCTTTCTCGGCACTACTGTAGACAGAACTGGTTAGCATTGAGTCAAGAGAGGCTCCTGCCTTCAGCTGGCTAATACTTGTCCTTCTCTCTAACAAATATGAAATGCCAAGGGTGTAATGGGTGCTCAGTTATATTATAATCTTTTTTTTTTTTTTTTTTTTTTTTTTCCTGAGACAGGGTTTCTTTCTCTGTGTAACAGCTCTGGCTGTCCTGGAACTCTCTCTGTAGACCAGGCTGGCCTCGAACTCACAGAGATCCACCTCTGTCTCCTGAGTGCTAGGATTGAAGGCATGCGCTACCTTGCCCAGCAAATTATAGTCTTATAGTGACATTTCTGAGCCAGAAGGTCTTGCTTTCTGCCGAAGGGTTGGGAGGGGAAGTATAAGAGGTGGGACCCTCCCTGAGGGCCTCTTTACCTCTTTCCTGAACTGGTGCCTTCCTGGCTTGGGGAGCTAGCTATGTGTGCTTGGCAGAGTCTGGGGAAGCCGTGCATGCTTTTGTTCAGATCTGGTCATTAAAGGTAACTCTGGAAACCAAGCCTGTTGGGAGTGGTGGTTTTGTTTAATAAAAACAGGAAATTGGAACAGGCAGAACTCTCCCTTCTTGCTCTGTACAAGGCCCCTCTATTGCCCTAATCACTCTGCCAGATACGCAGGGGTGAGACAAATGTGCCTGGCCTGAGTGCCCAGAGTAAGGGGAGGTGCTTTTGGATTGTGTTGCTGACTGTTGTAGCAACAGACAGACTGGGTGGGCCCAAGACAGCACTCCAAGGCTGTGAGTCATGAGGGAAGCCTGACTTGGAAGTGGGGGCGGAAAAGAGAAATCCATTAGTGGAGGGAAAAGCTAGTGGTGATGTGCTGTGTTCAGAGCCAGTCTATAGGACATTGTGCAGGGACTCAGGCCAAGTTCTTTCTTCTTGCTCAGCTCCCAGTCTTCCATTCAGAAGCTGGGGCCTCTGGTAGAAGCCATCACTCCTGGGGAAGCCCCCATGAAGGAGGTTATATTTCCCAGGCACTTTTCTTGGAAAAGCCCAGGCATAAACTTCTCCTCCCTCTGACCACTCCCCAATACTGTAGCAATGGAAGTTGAGGTAGGCAGGAGAAGCCTGTGGTGTTCTCCTTAGTCTTATTTTCTGAACTCAGCTGGCAAAGACCTTTATCTAGAAGCTAGAGGCCCAGAAAAACCAGTAGCTCCATCTTCGGGGGTTTGAGTGGGACAGGAGGAGAGTCACAGGGGTGGGAGTGGGGCAGGAATTTGTCCTCCAGGAGTTGAGACTGTTTCCTGACTATCTTTTATTCCATCCACATTGCTGGACCGTAGTAAAATTGTGTGTGCGTGCGTGTGCGCATGCGTGTGTGCATGCGTGTGCGCGTGTACATACATACGTGCACACTACAGGTGAATCTGGGTTGAGATGCCTGGAAAAAGTGGCAGAGAGTTTCATTCTAGGGAGTCCTAAGATGATGTATATGATGTCAGTCTTGATAGAAGTCTCTGGGCACAGACAAGATGATTGCAAGAGACTCAAAGGCTACTGCTGAAGTCAGAAGGAATGCTGGGAGAGGCTGAGGCCTTCCTACACTCAGTACAAGGAAAGCATTCTTTCAGCGCCTCAGTGAATAAGAGGCAAAGGGATGGCACATGCCCTAGGATTCCAGTTATAGGACTAAGCCCCACTTGTGGCGGGTGGAGACTACAAATCCCAGCATGCCTTGTGCTCCGGTTACCTTGCCTGCTGGGAGGTGTAGTAGTGTAATAGATAGCATGAGGTGGCTTGGTGCCCGACAGAGCTGGTGCCCAGTTGGGAGACGAAGTGGAGAAGAAATTCCCTTTTTGTTCCTGCTAATGTTATTGACAAGGAGGGAAGGAAGTTGGGAGGAGGTGTCCCTAGTTTCTAGTGTAAACCAGGAAACCCTAGAGGATGTGAATGGGAGGGAATAGGAAAGGGACTGGGGGTGGAGAAGGGATATCTGTAGCAGGTGGTATAAAAATTTCATGTAGCCTATGAATAGATGTGTGTGTCTTTGTGTATCCTTTTCGTGTGTGTGTGTGTGTGTGTGTGTGTGTGTGTGTGTGTAACTTTCTATGGGAAGAATCAATTAATGCTGCCTTGTTTTCTCAGGAGATGGGATTTTCTTATAATTATGGAAAATGATCTAGAGAAAACATTTTGGAAAAAGTGTGCCTCCTCCCTTAGTCCTTGGACTTAGATACCTAAAAAGAGTCTAGGCCATTTTAGGAGCTCCCATTTATGATCAGGGTCAGACTTTTTTCTGTTCTGTGTTCACCCACGTCTACTCTTTGGTAGTGGTATGTTGGGGATCCCTAAAATGATGAATTGTTGATCGCAAGTCAGGTTATTGAAAAATGTCCACAGAATCAAGAATAGGGTCTCTGAGAGGAGGAGATGAGTTAAGAGTTAGCTTAGAGTTGCAGAGTTATAGGCAGTCCTGGATGGGAAAACCACCCTCCCCACGCCTGCCCCTTTAAACTCTGGCCTGGGAAACAAAATAAGACTAGAATAGCAATCCTCCCTAGTATTCCAGGGCAGGGAAAACAGAGCCAGAAGAAATGTTCAGACTGGGGAGAAAACAGATCCTTGGCGTTCAGCCAGTATCGTCCTTTCCTCCATGAACTTACATAGGGGTAGGGGATGCCCACTGATGGAGCCAAAGGGCATGAGAAAGTCAAGGACAGAAACCGTCTGCTGTAGGCAGAGCTCTCATTCCCCCAAACTGGTTAAAAATCCCAGGAACAAACTTCCTTTCCTTTAGCTTAAAGCTACCTCACTTGAGGACCACTTGGAATCGGCTTTGTGCTTATCCCCTAGAGGCTTCAACTTTTTTTTTTTTTTTTTTTTTTTGGTTTTTCGAGACAGGGTTTCTCTGTATAGCCCTGGCTTCAACTTCTAAACTCTCCCAAACTGTTTTGTTTTTTGTCCCGTTTGGGACAGCGTGTAAATTAGGGCACCAGAGGGCGCTCTGCTATTTCCAAAGTTAAGCTGTCTCTTCCAAAGTCACAGCCGCTTAAAGCGATCATAGCGGTAGCTATAGGGTGCAAGGGTTTGAGGAATATTTAGTGTAATCATAATGCTGATCAGTTTCTGACCCGAAGCTCTGTTCTCTCCGCGTGCTGTCTGTATAAGGACCATTCGACGCACACCAGTTCTGTATCAGGCACTGGGGTGTTAGAGAGTGAACAAGTCTGGTGGATGTCACCCTCACCACATAGGTTCCCCATGCTCTCCCCAGAATCGCCAGCGCCCCACTCAGCTTCGCCCGGGGTCCCCTCCAGCCCTCGCTCTGCCCTTTCCAGTGAAATTTTCATCTCGGCTCTGTTCTCCTCTTAGGATGAAGTTAAGCTGCCGACCAAACTGAGCGTCAGCAAGTCTCTGAAAGAGTCGGAGGCGCTGCCGGAGAAGGAGGGTGACGAGCTGGGCGAGGGCGAGCGGCACGAGGAGGACGCCGCGGCGATTGAGCTGTCGTCTGACGAGGCGGTGGAGGTGGAGGAGGTGATCGAGGAGTCCCGTGCCGAGCGCATCAAGCGCAGTGGCTTGCGGCGTGTGGATGACTTCAAGAAGGCCTTCTCCAAGGAGAAGATGGAGAAAACCAAGGTGCGCACGCGCGAGAACCTGGAGAAAACTCGCCTGAAGACGAAGGAGAACCTGGAGAAGACAAGGCACACGCTGGAGAAGCGGATGAATAAGCTGGGCACGCGCCTGGTGCCCGTGGAGCGACGTGAGAAGCTGAAGACATCGCGCGACAAGCTGCGCAAGTCCTTCACGCCCGACCACGTGGTGTATGCGC
>CM052710.1:19823658-20031653 GCA_028551405.1 Uromys caudimaculatus
ATAGGAAGCAGAGATCACCCTGCACTGCTACCTACATTTACCTGCTAGAAGTAAAAATTAGTTAAGTGGAAATGATTATCATATATATTTCTCTCTTCCTTTTGAATGTACACAATGTAACAAGAGTGACAGACCTGAAATTACAATCACCACACAAACCCAGGATAGCTGTTGTCCACTTTCATTGGCAAATACAGCAGAGAGGACATTGTCTGCGAGTGGGGAGGTCATCAAAGAGGAGGTGGTGGAGGCTCATTTCCTTTATTACTCTCTTTTAAATTTAGGTTTTCTAAAGCAACATCTAAAGGCATAATATCTACACAGCCCATAGCACCAAAATCTGCCATCTCCCCCCGTTCATCCTCATCTGAGGACGAGCTCTCTTCACGCACTAACGTGGACAGAAGGAGCTCCTGGACAAACAGGCTGCGGTCTGCACGCTCGCTTTCCATGGACTGGCGCTCAGCTGCAGACATTTTGGGATCATTCCACCTTGTTAACAGGAACTGGGAGTTGTGGAGGGCCTGCGGGCTGTTCTCTGTGTTGGCTGTGTTGGCTGTAGCCGTGGCCTGTGTGATCGTAGTGGTGACGCTGCTTGTGTTAGTGCGCCGACTTGCGATGCGAGCCGTCTCCAGTTGTTGCCGGGCTACGGCTAGACTTCTAAGTCCTCCGTAAAGGCTTGGCTTCCCACCGAAAGAAATGGACACTGATAGTGAAAATTCAGAGCCTCCCAGCCGTTCACATTCCCATCTGCCAGGAGACACAAACCCAGAGTCTCGTTTGCAGATACACATGTGGCTGTGAAGCAGGGAATGATAGCAGGAGCCCAGATATAACCGGATATCCCCAAGATACCCAGCCGTTCTCAATTTGCTCACTCACCAGCTTTTCCTTCATCTGTCATTAGCTCCTCTCGCCACCCTTCTGATACCAGCAAGTCCTGTCATTGTGCTGCTCTCACCCAATTCCAGTCTGGCCATTCCCACTATGAAGAGTATCCCTGATTCTCTGACTAGCTCCTTTAAAGGGCACCACGGCACGCCATTCCCTCCTTTTACCTCCCTCAAGCCCTTCCAGAACCAGAGAGGCTCCTTTCACTGTAGTGAGACAGGGACGGCTGCTTATGGACTTTGTATTAAACATCCTACTACCCATGAGAAGGAATGGATGGTATTCCAAGGACCATGCTCACTTGGTATCTTCCACCAACCGGTCATTGGCATTAATTCCAACAGTTACACTGAGACAATCAAGTATGGAAACTGTCTGCCAGGGGATCCTGTTAGTGTCACCATGGATGGATCTATGAAGTCCCTTTACAGGCTCAAATTGAGTTAGCAGGTCTCTTTATAACACCTTCCAAGTCCTTATTTATTTATTTATTTATTTATTTATTTATTTATTTATTTATTCTTTATTCTTTATGACACCTTCAAGTCCCTGGGGGTTTTTTGTTTTTTAATGTTTGTGCATTCACATGTGCACATGTGTGTGTGTGTGTGTGTGTGTGTGTGTGTGTGTGTGTGTGTGTAGGCTGGAGGATAACCCCTCTACCATCCTCAGAAATCCTAGTCACCATATTTGAGGCAGGGTCTCTCACTGGCCTGGAGCTCACTAGTCAGGCTCAGCTAGAACCCACCACGTCTGCAGTGATGGGATTTGGAGTGGATGTCACTATGGCAGGCATTTGTGTGAGCGCTGAGGACTGAACTCAGGGCCTTGTGCTTAAAAAGCAAGCACTTCCTGTTATTTTTTTTTCTAGCCCCCTTTTTATTTTTATTTACTTTTTTGTTTGTTTTTGAGACATCCTTACTGTATGTGTGTGTATCAGCAAGTTACTTCATTACACAGACACACACACAGACACACACACAGACACACACAGACACACACACAGACACACACACAGACACACACACACAGACACAAATTAAACTCCTGGCCACTGCTGATAATAGCCTTAAAACTCTGGCCCCTGCCTCAGTTTTTGCTGCTTCTCAACATGTTGAGGAGACTGCTGGCCAAAGATGAACCATTTTCAGGTCTATGGGTCTCTGCTTGGGCTGTTCACCATCTTTGGAAGGGCGTATACATTTCTCCCTCCCTCCCTCTCTTCTTCCTTCCTTCCTTCCTTCCTTCCTTCCTTCCTTCCTTCCTTCCTTCCTTCCTTCCTTCCTTCCTTCCTTTTTTCCTTCCTTTCCAGACAAGGTTTTTCCATATAGTCTTGGTTGTCCTGGCTCTAGCTCTCTAGATCATGCTGACCTCTGACTCAGATCTGCCTGCGTCTGCCTGAAGTCATGTCACCATAACCCCTGTGTGCAGATCTGCCTGCGTCCGCCTGAAGTCATGTCACCATAACCCCTGTGTGCATCCCTCTTTAGGTTTGTCCGTTTGTTTTTGTTTAGGTAGTGCCAGAGGTAGAGCTAGTTCTAGCATGTGGGACTTCACAGTGGTAGGCAAGCGTTCTACCTCTGAACCACACTCCGAGACTCCATCTTTCCTCTTACATCAATCTCTTTTAAAAAGATTTTTAAAAACTATGTATGTGCCGGGCGGTGGTGGCGCACGCCTTTAATCCCAGCACTTGGGAGGCAGAGGCAGGCAGATTTCTGAGTTCGAGGCCAGCCTGGTCTACAGAGTGAGTTCCAGGACAGCCAGGGCTACACAGAGAAACCCTGTCTCAAAAAAACAAAACAAAACAACAACAAAAAAACAAAAACAAAAAACCTGTGTATGTGTGTGAACCTTTATGAGTTTACATGTAGCGCATACGTGCAGGAGCCCCCAGAGGCTAAAAACAGGCTATCAGATTCCCTGGACCTGGAGTTACAGATGGCTGTGAGCTGCTGTGTGGGTGCTGGGAATCAGACCCAGGTTCTCCGCAAGAGCAGCAAGCATGCTTAGCCACTGTGTCTCTTCCCTAGCTCCATCTCAGTCATAGCAATCACCTCGGACAGCCCTTAGAGTTTCATATTAGTGAACACTGATTGAATGAGTGGATACATTTTAAAGTTCTCTGTCTTGTAAGTGTCATAAACTCATCTCTGAAAACAAACAAAATGCTAAAGTTGAAAATATACCCAGAGGGAATGTCCATAATAGAAAGCTCCCAGACTCAGAGCTGGCTTAGTGGTTGGGAGAGCATACTGCTCTTGCAGTGAGGTTGAGTTTGGCTCCTAGCCTCCACGTTGGGCGCCTCACGTCTACCTCTGACTTCAGCTGCAGTGGGGCCTCTAGCCCCCACGTTGGGCGCCTCACGTCTACCTCTGACTTCAGCTGCAGTGGGGCCTCTAGCCCCCACTTTGGGCGCCTCACGTCTACCTCTGACTTCAGCTGCAGTGGGGCCTCTAGCCCCCACGTTGGGCGCCTCACGTCTACCTCTAACTTCAGCTGCAGTGGGGCCTCTAGCCTCCTAAGGCATTTGTATGCATATGCAATATCCATACACAAGCGCACATATATTATATAATAAAAACCAATTACTTGCTGCTCATCCGGAGGACCTGGGTTCAATTCCCAGCACTTATATGGCAGTTCACAACCATCTGTGACTCTAGTTCCAGGGAATCTGATGCCCTTTTTTAGTCTCTGAGGGCACCGTAGATGCACATGATACACATACATACATACATACATACATACATGACAAACACCCATATGCACAAATATGAATGAAATGAAATAAAATGAATAAGGAAATAGATCTCTAGGGGGGGAAACTTCCCTCACATAATGCAGATGTAACTGATATCATACCAGGTTCTGATAAAATATAGCCAGAAATAGCCAGGCAGTGGTGGCACACGCCTTTAATCCCAGCATTTGGGAGGCAGAGGCAGGCAGATTTCTGAGTTCGAGGCCAGCCTGGTCTACAGAGTGAGTTCCAGGGCAGCCAGGGCTATACAGAGAAACCCTGTCTCGAAAAAAACAAAACAAAACAAAAAACACACAAAACAAAACAAAAACAACAACAACAAAAATATAACCAGAAATATAGCTCTCTTGTTTCTTTTCCTGTGTTATAATGTATTAATCTGTAAATAAGACACATGCTTTCCATGTGGTGGTGAAGATGACTATGAGGCTTATAGCCTAACAACTGAGCAATCCCCAGGGATGGGGTCTGATTTCCAGATACTTTTAGCTACAATGTTAGGTGGGATGCTTGTTGGCCCCTTTGGGTTTTCTGTGCCCCTGGAAATAACAATCATGTGATCACTTCTAGATTCCCTTCCTACCAAACTAAAACATGGACTGAAGAGTGAAGGTGGCCAGGTGTGGTGGCCCATGGCTGTAATCTCAGCACCCTGGAGAAAGAGACAGGAGGATTTTAAGGTAGATCTTTGCCTGGGCAATGTAAGCAAGTTCAAGACCAGCCTAAGCAACTTAATGTAAACCTACCTTCCTTTCTTTCTTTCTTTCTTTCTTTCTTTCTTTCTTTCTTTCTTTCTTTCTTTCTTTCTTTCTTTCTTTCCTTCCTTCCTTCCTTCCTTCCTTTTTTCTTTCTTTCCTTCTTCCTTCCTTCCTTCCTTCCTTCCTTCCTTCCTTCCTTCCTTCCTTTCTTTCTTTCTCTCCTTCCTTCCTTCTTTGTCCTCCTCCTCATCTTCCTACTCTTCCTCTTCCTCCTCCTCCTTATGTCTGTCTGTCTGTTTTGTTTCTTTAGAATCAGGGTTTCTCTCCGTAACAGCTTTGACTATCCTGGAACTCTCTCTGTAGACCAGGCTGACCTCAAACTCAGAGATCTGCCTGCCTCTGCTTTCCAAGTGCTGGGATTCTAGGTGTGTGCCACCTCACCACTAGGCTGAGAACCTTTCTTAAGAAAAAAATATTTAAGATACTGGGGGTAAAGCTTAGTGGTGTGTTTCATCCTGAATGAGTAAGGAACGCCTAGCATTAATGTCAGTATAAGAAAACCAAAGAAAACACACACACACACACACACACACACACACACACACACACACACACACACGCATGTGCGCACATGAAGAGAGAGAAAGAGAGAGGAAGAGACAGAGACAGAGAGAGACAGAGACAGACAGACAGAGCAAGGAATGAAAGACTGAGGATAGCTCAGTGATAGAGCATATTTTTACAAGGTACTATATTCAATCACCCGTCACTAAAGAAGAAGAGAAAGAGGAGGAGGAGGAAGAGGAAGAGGAAAAGGAAGAGGAGAGGAAAGAAAAAGTGAAGGAGAGTTGTCATTTACAAAGGAAAAAAGAAACCAAGTCAGTGGTAGCAACAGAAAGGGAGAGGAAGACACGCAGACAAAGCAAGTATTCATTCTAAATGACGTTTGTGCCTCTGTACTAAGAGCCAGAGTCTAAAATGACAACAAGCTCCTGTCCTTGAAAGGGTTTGCAATTAGTGGTAGAGGCAGATGTTCAAAATAGTTCCAAAGCCAGTAAGAGCTGAGATGACATACTAAGCTGAATGACAATGCTCCCTGCTCCCTAGGCCTCTGGAGGGAATGTGGAAAACTTAAAAGAGGAAGGGCTTTTTGAATTGCTGTTCTAACACAGGTAGCATTTCAGCATTGCTTGAGTGCAGAAGTAGGGTACTGCCTGATTTTCAGGTCACCACGCCTAAACGTGTCTTAAACACCATTGCATCAGGTTGGGGTTTTTTTGTTGTTGTTGTTAAAAGTACAACCATGTGTTAAGTCCACAGGCCATTTTCACATTGTGCAAACATTACACGGTGAACTTTTATATAAACTGAGAGGCTCAGACATCACTAGAAGGTAACAGCCTTAGGGGACCACTGGAGTGTATGCAATCCATCACAGACTGAAAGGTTGTCATGTGACACATGCCTGTGAGAGAAAGGACGTTGAAAGGGAAAAGGATAGCGCGTGTTGGACAGCAGCCAAGACAGCCCTTGGTCTGCAAAGGACCCCTGAGCACAGACCGAAAGGAGTAGGGCCAGGGGTCTCCAGGGACTCTTACAGATGTGGTTGATGGACAGCCTTCTCTGAGGTGATGACATTAATGGAGCTCAGTTCTAAGGTCTCTCAGGCTCTTTGTCTCAGTTTCAAATTCCACTCTGATGGAGAGAATCTGATTAAATCAGTTCACTCTAATGTTCACCCTGGATTTAATAATCTATAGCCAGGAGGACAGGATCTGTGTGTGTGTACATGTTCCTTATGTGTGCATATGCTTACGTGTATAGACCGGAAGACAGCCTGTGGTGTCATTCCTGAGAATTGCTGGCCACTTTGTTCTGTTGTGTTTTCTTTTATAAATATATAAATATATACATTATGTATTAATATATAAATTATACGTTATACACTATATATATAATACATATATGTGTGCATGTGGTATGTATACTACTAAGACACAAGTGTTCATGTATGTTGGTTACATGAAAACAATGAGAAGAAGCAGGGTGGTTCCCCCGGCAAAACAAAGAGTGGGCAAAAGGGAGACGGAAAGGCAGCAAGTTAGTACAGAAGACATCTTGCACGAAAGACGTCTTTATTTTTGTAGCTCAATCTGGCCTCAAACTTACAGAGATGTGACTGTCTCTGGCTCCCAAGAGTGCTGCCGGGCCCAGTGTTTATTTTTTATTTATTTTTCGAGACAGGCTTTCATATAGCCAAGGCTGGTTTCAAACTCACTATGCAGTGGAGGATGACCAATAAATGTCTCCTGCCCCCCCCCCCAAGTGCTGGGGTTAAAGGCTACCATACCAAGCTGGGGTCTTGCTCTGTAGAAGAGGGAACAGAATAGAACGTTTGTACAGAAATGCTACAAATGCAAGGAAGAAAGACATTTCTCTGTACCGAATGAAACTTGACATAAGAGAGGCCAATAAAAAGTCATCCTTGAAGTGGCTAGATTAGATGAGTTGGCAGAAAGATGATGGAGTTAGACAAATAAATAAATAAATAAATAAATAAATAAATAAATAAATAAATAAAGAAAGAAAGAAAGAAAGAAAGAAAGAAAGAAAGAAAGAAAAAGAGGCGAAATTTAGAATTAGAGGCACGGGTTGGGGAATGTGGCTCAGTGGTGAAGGTTCTAGGTTCATCCCCAGCCCACCAAAATCAGTCAAGTAAACAAAGAAAGACAGGACAGCTCTCCTTTATGAGATGGTGGGTCTAAAAGGGGAGTAGCCTGGGGTATGATTAGAAAAGAGAGGACCTCAAAAAACCAAAAAAAGAAAAGAAAAGAGAGGGCCATCTGTTGAGGTTTGAATGCAAACGACACTTAGAGGCTTATGTATTAGAATGCTAGGGCACCTGGTTGGTGGAACTGTTTTGGGAAGGATTAGGAGGTGTGGCCTTGTCGGATAAGGTGTGTTACTGAGGGTGGGCTTTGAGGCTTCAAAAGCCCACACAAGCCAAGTCTGGTTTTGCTCTCCCTGCCTCCGGCTTTCATATCAGCATTCATGCTACGCTCAGCTACGGCTCCAGCACCACGCCTGCCTGCCTGCTGCCATGCTCCCTGCCATGATGATCAGGGACTCACCTCCTGAAACTGTAAACAAGCTCCCAATTAAATGCTTAATGAGGCATTTAATTAATTAATTAATTAATATTATAAAATATTGTAAATTGCCTTAGCCATGGTGTCTCTTCAAGGCAATAGAAAACCAAGACACCTTCCTACTGGTTCAGGACTCTTTCTTTCTTTTCTTTTCTTTTCTTTTTTTTTTTTTAAAGATTTATTTATTTATTATGTATATAGCATTCTGCCTGCGTGTATGTCTGCAGGTCAGAAGAGGGCACCAGATCTCATTATAGATGGTTGTGAGCCACCATGTGGTTGCTGGGAATTGAACTCAGGACCTCTGGAAGAGCAGACAGTGCTCTTAGCCTCTGAGCCATCTCTCCAGCCCTCAGGACTCTTTCATAAGCACCACATTGGGCCATTCTGGTGCATACGGACATCCCTTGCTGAGAAATGCCCTACTCCTTCCCTCCATGGCTGCGCATCTGTGGGCTGACTCCTCTGTCCCTGCTCTCAGCTGCTTTGTTAAGTAAAGATGGAGGCCGAGTCCTATCTGGGCCAATGAACTTCTAAGTTCTGACAGTTTTGAGTGGACAGTCGTAGAACTGAACATTTCCAATCAAGTCATGACAAAGGGCCGGACTTTAGTGGGACACCCCTTTAGTGGGATGCCCCACAGACTCCTGGTCCTGGAATTGCCTTTCCTAAAGTATGGCTGCCCAAGTTTTGTTTTTCAATTTGAGAACTATTTCAGCTTCCTCCCTCCTTCCTTTAAACTTTTTTTTAAAACCCAAAATATAATTACATCATTTTCTGCTTTCCTCCTTCTAATAACCATCCCATGTATCCTGCCCTTACTCTCTCTCAAATTCATGGCCTCTTTCTCTTTGTCATATATGTGTGTATATGCATATATATGTGTGTATGTTAAATATACATCACATATATGTTATAAACACATACATATATGTATATATACACACATATATGTATATATGACATATATGATGTATATTTAACACACACATATATGTATGTATATATTTTCTAAATATACAGATACAACGTGTTCAGCCTGTAACATGTTACTTGCAGATTTATGATTCCAGGGCTGACCAGTTGGTATTAGATAACCAGATGGGGGTTTCACTGGGGAAGATAGTTTCTCCCACTCTCAGCATTCCTTCATTGCCTGTAGTTCTTTGGGGCTTTGTGACATTCCCCCCCTGTCATGCTAGCATGTTAGCGTCATCCTTGTTCGGGTCTTATTTAGGCTGCCATGTTGTTGGGACGTCACAGCTGTAGCTCCTCGACATTGCTAGAAGCCACATCTCACAGCAGACACGTTCTTGCTCTGGCTTTACAATGTTTCCACCCTCCTTTCTAAGATGGTCTCTAAGTCTTGGATGCAGAGCTGTAGATGTGTTCAAGATGGATCAGTTGGGGCCGGGCACCACCCTATCTCTTCTTCTCTACATTTTGATTGGTTGAGGCTTTCTGTAATGGTTTCTCTGTTGCAAAGAGAAGCTTCTTTGTTGAGGGGTAAGAACTACACTTAATTTGTTGAGGGAAAATGTAGACAACCAACAATATGCGGTTCTATAGCAAAAACAATTCTTTTTTTTTTTTTGGTTTTTTTTCGAGACAGGGTTTCTCTGTGTAGCCCTGGCTGTCCTGGAACTCACTCTGTAGACCAGGCTGGCCTCGAACTCAGAAATTCACCTGTCTCCCAAGTGCTGGGATTAAAGGTGTGCACCACCGCTGCCTGGTACCAAAAGCAAATTTTGGAGAAAAGACACCAATTCTGATAATGAGGCTCTTGGTGCCTACAAGGGTCCTGTCCTGCAGACAAGAGGGGGACAGAAGCCACTCTGAAGCACGTGTGGTAAGGATGGAGGGGGAGTGTTGGAAGGGAGGCAACTTGAGAAAATATCAGGCGGAAGGCAGGAAAAAGAAAACACCTTCAGAGACAGAAGAGGGAAGGGAGGAGGAGGACAGGGTCTTACTCCGTAGCCCTGGCTGGCCTGCAACTCTGAATATAGAGTGACTGACCTCAAACTCACAGTGATTTGTGTCAGGATTAAAGATGAGTGCCACCATGTTCATTCATTCATTAAAAATATTTATTTTTATTAAATTTTTTGCCAGACATGCTTTCTTTGTGTAGCCTTGGCTGTCCTGGAACTAGCTCTGTAGATCAGGCTGGCTGCAAACTCACAGAGATCCGCCTGACTCTCAAGTACTGGGATTAAAACCATGCACCTCCACCACCCAGCTTTATTAATTTTAATTATGTACATGTACGTGTCTGAGTATGAATACCTGCACATTAGTGCAGCTACCCACAAAGACCAGAAGAGGGCACCAGATCTCTTGGAACTGCAGTTATGCTATGTCTGACCTAAGTGCTGGGGACCCATCGTGGGTGCTCTCTTAACCACTAACCATTTCTCTAGCCTCTTACTTTTTTTTTTTTTTTTTTTTGGACAACATTTCATGTATCCTATGCTAACCTTGAACTTACCAAGTAGCCAAGGATGACCTTGAACTCCAGATCCTCCTGACTCTTCCTGTTAAATGCTGGGCTTACAGGTGTATGCTACCAAACCTGTTTTATGTGGTACAGAGGAGCAAATCCAGGTCTTCACTTATGCTTGGCAAACATTTTACTCCCTGAGCTACATACATAGCCCTCACTCACTAGTTATCAAGCACAAAATATAAGACGTGCACTGTACTAGGCACTAGGAAACAAAGGTACAGGACAACCATTCCCCTGGAACTGCCAGTATGATGAAGACCCAGCTAAGACTGGACAGAAAAAGATTTATGATGAGCTAACAGGAAGCAGGACAGAGAGACAGAGATGCAGAGGTGGGCAACGAGTTTAGACAGAGGTGGTTAGATCAAGTCTGTCTGAATAAGGCAGAAAACGTAGGAAGGAACCAGTTATGCCAAAGCCAGGGAAGGGACAGCAACAGCATCAGCAAAGTCCCCAAGCTGGGAAATGACCTGGCTGGAGTCCAGTGGGCAGCAGGAAGCCTGGTAGTAGCAGGAGTGTGAAGGGTGTGATAAAGAACTGTTTCTATCCTAGGATCTTACAGGAAGTCACTGCAGGACCAGAATGACAGGGTATGAATAATGTCTTAAGCAATGTAGGAAAAAACCTTGGCTTTGAATGGGGAGAATGGGGAGGACCATTCCCCAGACAGGAGGAAAGAGAGATGCCCAAATGTTGACACCTGGGAAGTGTTTTATAGGAGAGTCTACAATGTTCCAAATAAACATACCTGCCAATTTTGTGAAGCTAAGGACAAGACTCACACAGTCTTGCCTGAGTCTCTCTGTGCTGGGGACACATGAAGATCCCAGTTGGAGACACATGAAGATTCCCAGCACCCACAGTTGCTTCTTGCGCTACATGATCACTTTAGCAACTTAATTCCCACTTAGCATCTTCAAGGCACTTCTCCAAATCTTGTCTTTGCCATGCTTTCTTCTTATGTAGGATCAAGAAGACCTCCTCTGGGGAACAGAGAGTGAATAAAACGTTCCTAGAACTTACAAAGTTGGATCAGTCTCAGTTCTTGAGCTAGCCTACAGTTCCTGACACTTCCAGGTAATAAATGGAAAACTAATTTGGTTTCCTGTTGCCATGTGATCTGCCACTCCTAAATTTACTTTTTTTTTTTTTTTTTTTTTGTTAAAAAAGAAATGGGCTGGAGAGACAGATTATAGGTTAAAAAACCAACCAACCAACCAAACAACCAAACAAAAAAACCAGACTACCTAAAATCCTGAATTTGGTTCCTGGGTACACACACACACATAATTTTTTTGGGGGGGGGGCAATTCAGGGTTTCTCTGTGTAGCCCTGGCTGTCCTGAAACTCTGTGTAGATCAGGCTGGCCTCGAATTCAGAGATCTGGCTGCCTCTGCCTCCCAAGGGCTGGGTATAGGCATGTGCCATGGCCGCCTGGGTCACATAAATTTTCTTAAAGATGTATTTATTTTTACTTCTGAGTATCTGAGTGCTTTGCCTGCATCGAGTATGTGCATTGAGTACACACAATGAACTGAAGGAATTATAGCTGATTGTGAACCACCATGAGGATGCTAGAAATTGAACCCAGGTCTCCAAAAACAGTGAGGTTTTGTTTTTGTTGTTTTGCAGGACAGGGTTTCACTATGTAGCTCTGGCTGGTCTGAAACTTGCTGTGTAAATCAGGCTGGACTTGAACTCACAGAGACCCATCTGCCTCTGCCTAAGTGCTGGGATTAATGGTGTGGGTCACTATTCCTGACTCTCACTGAGTGCTCTTAACTGCTCATCCATCTCTCCAGCCTCCATTCCTATATTTTAGTTATTCAAAGCAATGACAGTTTATTTTGCACATGAATTTGCTATCTGGGTAGGCCTTAGCTTTAACCAATCACCTCAGTTCTCTGTGGCCTCCGTTAGGATGGCACAAAACCTGGGATCTGGACTCACTAGAGGCTGGCTGACTTTCCAGTTACGCTTGCTGTCAACTGAGCTGTAGCTGGGCTGTCAGTCAGGACACCTTCACAGAGCCTCCTCAGGGAACTTGGGCTTCCCCATAACATGGTAGTTGTTTCCAAGGGTGAATGTTCAAGCCAGAGTCAGGTGGAAGCTGTATGATCTCAGAAAGCACACAGCCACATTTCTGCTTCACTATGTTTGCGAGAAGTGAGTCAGTCTGCTGGGTGTCCTGGTATATACTTGTAATCACAACACTCAGGAGAATCAGGAACTTGAGGTCATATCACGTTCAAGGCTGGCCTAGGCTACATGAGACCTAGTCTCAGAGAACCAGGAAAAATAAAGCATGTTCTTCAGAGAGTGGGATTACATTAGTTATGCAGGCTACTTTTAGATGGGAGAATTGTAGAGGTTTGCAGATATGTAAGCTCATTGGATGAGTTTACATATTCTTGTGTTTTGAAATAAAGTCTCATGTAGCCCAGGCTGGCCTTGAACTTACTATGTACTACTACTATCCTCCTGTCCTGCCTCAGCCTTCTGAGTGCTGATTACAGAGTGAAGTGGGAATTTCTGGTTTCCTTGGAGACTCAGTTGTGTCATGTGATGTTTTGTTGAGGTGGATGCTTGAGAGGACGAGTGATGCTTGGAAAGTGCATAAGGATAACCCAACAGACAGTGGATGGCGCTCTTGCCTTGGTTTGCTTTGCCACTCTTTGCCGGTCATCCCTGGGCTTTGCTGACACTGGGCTTTGCTGACGGTACTCTGGCACTAGTTGGCCTTGCTTTCTTTGCTGATCTTCACTTGTTGTGACTTTGTACAGAGCTTCAAAGTTTCTTCTGGATCGAGCCACTGCTACTGATTTGTGTTTGGTGTTCTGCTAGTGGACTGAACTGCTGACAGTGAAGACTGGAAACGCCCCAAAGAATAGGCCCACAACCCCCATTTCCTATTAATCTTTCTTTGTCCCTACTTATGGTGGATAGTGGGTTAGAAGGGAGGCTGAAGTATTAAAGAACCATAGTTAAGGGGGGTTTTGAAACGTCGAAGCCTACAACAGAGTGCTGAACTCCAGGTGTGTAATAATACACATGGTTATAGTTTTTCCACCTGTTTGTTGCTATGACACCTCCCAAGTGACAGAATGATAGGTATACTTCACCACACGAGAGCAGACTTTTACTTCCTAAATCTTAGTTTTCTCTGCTGTAAAATGAGAACTATATGCCTGTGATCCTACAACTTGAAAGGTGGGAGAAGCAGGAGTTTTAAGACCAGCCTCAGCTACAAAGTAAGTTTGAGGAAAGTGTGGGCTATAGAAGACATTGTTTCAGGAGGGAGAAACAAAATCTAGGCATTGTAGTTCATATCTGTAATCCCAGAATGTGGGGGGTGGGGAGCAGAGGCAAGAGGACGATTGTAAGTCTGAGGCCAGCTTGATCCATGTAGTTTATTTTAGGCTAGTCAGAGCTACCAAGCAAGACCCTGTCTCAAATCCTATCCTCAAGACGAAAACTATAATGGGTTACATGCCCACTATAGTTCTTGGAACATAGAAATTACTTAATAAATGTTCATCACTAATTCTATTTACTAGGAAGTAGGCCAACACATGGGTTCCTTGCACTTCAAGGTGGTGAATGTTATTCTACATGGGAAGAGGCCTGCTGAGACCATATAGGAGAAGAGATTACCTTTGCTGAAAGGACCTAGAGTAGCCAAGAGAAGGTGATTCTTAAAACAACCAGTTTTCTCCTAGGGCACAGGAGAAGATATTCTAGGTGACAGAGAGTATAATCACAAAGACACAAAGTTACAGAGGAACTGGCACATTCACGAGGAAGGAGACACACTCAGCTTTGGAATTTAGGATGCGTAGGAAGAGGCTGGAGTTCAGGCCACACTGGATTTGGTGAGTCAAATCCAGAGGAAAGGAGGGGCATGGATTGAGCTCCTACTGTATGCCTGGCTTTGCATTGGATGGTCATTAATGTATATTTAGCTCTGATTTTCATTAGTTGTAGGAAATAACTCTTTATTGCAGGCCAGGGATGGGAGCATTTCTGCTGGTCTTTCCATTCTTTTAGTCATTTGATGTCAGGCAGAAGCAATACCATACCTGGCTTTCATCTTTTTTGAAAAAAAAAAAAAAACCAAAAAAAACCCAAAACACATTCTCTCTCTCTCTCTCTCTCTCTCTCTCTCTCTCTCTCTCTTTCTCTCTCTCTCTCTCTCTCTGTGTGTTTAGCATGTCTGTATGCCATAGCATGTGTGGGGATGTCAGAGAAAAACCTGAAGCTGCCAGTTTGCTCCTTCAATCATGTGGTATCCTGGGTATTGAGTTCAAGTTGTCAGGCTTGGTGACAGTGCCTTTACCTGCTGAGCCAATTAGAAAACTCCACCCTGTCCTTTGAAGTGGTCTTTTACTAAACCTAGAACTCACTGATGGGCTAGACTGGCTGGCCAGTAATCTCTAGGGATCCCTCTGTCTCTGCCACACCGATGCTAGGATCACACTGGGCCAGAGATCTGGGTTCAAGTCTTTAGGCTTGCATAGCAGGCATGCTATCAAATGAGCTATCTCCCTGGCCCCCAAGGGTTTATAAGCTTGAGCCACTAAGCATGTCTTTCAACTTTAGAGCTCTATAAGTGGGTAGTATGGCTCCCTGTTTGCTAAATGATTGGTGCAGAAAAGAAAAAAGACAATGTGAAGGGCAAGGTGACCTTTACCTGCGTTCCTAACCTTGGAAGCGGAGTCAGGAATGTGGTTGTAGGCCATCCTGGACCCTGACTAAACCAAACAATGACAAAAGGACAATGGTTATATGTGCTTTGTCAGCAGGGATTCACTAAACAAATACTAAACTATGTTATCAAGGAGCTAGTAGACTGCATGGGTCATCAAGCTCAAAGAGAATTAGGTGATATGGGGACTATCTGGGGATAGCCTGCCTTGAAGATAAATGCTTGTGCTCTCCGTGTGTGTGTGTGTGTGTGTGTGTGTGTGTGTGTGTGTGTGTATGCTTGTGTTCTCTCTCCCTATCCTGCCCTAGGTATATAAAACAGTTTCCACACTGGAGTGGGTCACCCAGGTAATGGGAGACTTAAGTTCAACATTAAGACCCTATCCAGATGCGTTCACTTCTTGCTTTGAAAATAGGTATTGGCTGGGGAAGTAGCTCAGTGATAAAACACGTGCTCAGCATGATCGAAGCTAAAGGTTCTATTCTACACATTAAACACTCTTTAAGATGAATCTGAGGTGGTACCTCAGGTCTCAATCTGGAGGCTTTGGACAGGTTTCAGGCAGCTTGGAAGTCATAAGTAGATGTGAGTAAAAACCTGGGCTGTCTCTCTCCTGGGGCCTAGAATCCATAGTCTCTGTCAGTCTCACAGGGTATCTGTGACCCAGGAAAGGTTAAGAGTCATTGATTTTTCTCACCAGAAATTAATAATGATATCTATCTTTAGGGGAAAAGACTGATGAAGGAGGAAGGTGAAGATTTTTATTAAAAAAAATTCAACCTAACCAGACAGTGGTGGCGCACGCCTTTAATCCCAGCACTCAGGCAGCAGAGGCAGGTGTGTATCTCTGTGAGTGTGAGGCCAGCCTGGTCTACAGACTGAGTTCCAGGTCAGCCAAAGCTACACAGAGAAACCCTGTCTCAAAAAACAAACAAACAGGGCTGGAGAGATGATTCAACTGTTAAGAGCACCCACTGCTTTTCCAGAGGTCCTGAGTTCACATGGTGGCTCACATCCATCCGTAATGAGATCTGACGCCCTCTTCTGGTGTGTCTGAAGTACAGCTACAGTAAACAAAAGAAACAAATCTTTAAAAAACAAACAAACAAATTTGCAGTCTTCCAGGGGTTTGGGGGAATGTCTCACTCAGGAGATAGAGGCTGGAGAATCTCTGAGATTTTCCTCAAGAAAACAGGATACTAATAAGAAAACAAAAACTTCAAGTTTCCTGAACTGTGTATATTAGCTGTGTTTTAAAATATACCATTGGGGTTATCTTTGTGGAGAGATTTTATCTTTATCCCTCTTTGTGCTAATCACCAGCAATACAAACACTTGGTGTATTTGTAAATCCCTACCAAACATATACATACAAATCACTGCAGTATGTCAAGTTCATCCTCTATGACATAAAGCCAAGCATATATATGTACCATGAACTGCCTATCTCAACTCAGTAAGATCTGTACCCCCAACATACAAGATGTGAAATAGATCACATAATTTCAAGAGCTTCAAGACCTCAGAAAAGGCTAAATAAATGCTATCCCTAACATCTGCCACCCTAGTCTTAAGCAGTGGTGGGAAAATGTCAAAGAACTGATTGTCTCAACTGAATAGTTCAGCTTAATGGTTGTACTGGCTGGTTTTGTGTGTCAACTTGACACAAGCAGGAGTTATCTCAGAGAAAGGAGACTCCCTTGAGGAAATGCCTCCATGAGATCCAGCTGTAAGGCATTGTCTCAATTAGTGATCAAGGGTGGGAGGGTCCATTGTGAGTGGTGTCATCCCTGGTACTACTGGGCTGGTAGTTTTGGGTTCTATAAGAGAGCAAGCTGATCAGGCCAGAGGAAGCAAGCCAGTAACATCCCTCTATGGCCTCTGCATCAGCGCCTGCTTCCTGACCTGCTTGAGTTCCAGTCCTGATTTCCTTTAGTGATGAACAGTAATGTGGAAGTGTAAGCTGAACAAACACTTTCCTCCCCAACTTGCTTCTTGGTCATGATGTTTGTGCAGGAATAGAAACCCTGACTAAGACAATGGTGATAGACTAATTAATGTAAACAATGACTCCTAAAAACACCAGGAAAATATTTTATGGGCCTTCTTTCTGTGTGTGTTAGTTTCAGTTTTTAAAATTAGTACCTAATTAAAAATGATTTAATTTTGTCTGCATGCATGTTTCTGCACAAGGTGTGTCTTTGGTGCCAGCAGAGGCCTGAGGAGGGCCTCAGATCCCCTGGGAGTGGAGTTACAGATGGCTAAGAGCCATCATGATGTGGGGTGCTGGGACTTGAACCTGAATTTTCTACTATGATCACACAGTCCCCTTAACTGCTGAGCCATCCCTCCAGCTCCTAAAATAAGTACCTTTTAATAGAAACAAGGTGGTCAAAACTCTCTTACAGAATTTCAAGACCCAATATAACAAAGTTTAAAAAAAAAACAAAAACCAAAAACTGAGACACACGTGGAAATGGCAAATACTGTATATTCGTGTCAGCTGTCATGTGTAGGCTCTCTGTATTTCTGTGAGCTGACCAATCAGCCTTGCTGTTGAGTTTCAGGTTTGAAACGATGGAACAGAGCACCAGGTTATAGCCTCTATTCTCCCCCACGCAATTTAGTAATTACTTTATTTCCACGTCATATTTCCGGGTGTATGCCCAGAATCACGCAGAAACTGAAGTTCAGAGCAGCCAGGAGTCGCCCATGTTCTTTTTGATGTCCCCACAAACCCAAATGTTTAAGTGGGGTAATACTTGGGGACCGCCTAACTGGTTGAGTCCCACGTGGTAAGAGGCTCACAATCTCACCCCCACGTGGTGCCAAGGGCCGGGAAAAGGGAGAGCGGGCAGAAGCGAGCCGTATCAGGGCATTTAAAGTGTCTTGACGTCACGCACTGCCAGGAACTCAGCTGAGTTTTCAGCAGGACATTCCGCTAATGTCTCCTCCCTCCCCCCGGGCTTTTTTGTGAGCTAGGCCTCTGAGCTTCCTTTGATCGCAGAGGGAGGAGCACAAAGTTCTCGGAACAGCCAAATCAGGGAGGCGTGCCCAGAGTTCTCGACCCCACCTTCTCCTCTAGAGGTGGTTCTCATTGGTTAGTGGGCGGGGCTTCGGAAGTACAGCTCTCGCCCGGAGGCCTCAGGGTGGCCTAGCCAGCTGGCCATTCTTTAATTATGCATGGAGGCGTGTCTTGGCCAGTGGCAGCTGGGTGGGGATTGGCTGGAGGGGCTGTAATTCAGCGGTTTCCGGAGCTGCAGTGTAGACAGGGAGGGGGAGCCTGGGGTTCCGACGTCGCGGCGGAGGGAGCGAACCCTAACCGGATTGCTGAGGTACAACCACGCTCGGTGTCGCCTGACCGCGTCGGCTAGGAGAGGCTAGGCGGCCCTCGGGAGCCCAGCAGCTCGCGCCTGGAGCCAGCGCAGGCCGGCCAGTCGGGCCTCAGCCCCGGAGACAGGTGAAGGGGGTGCAGGGTGGGGCCACCTCCCCGTTGGCACGGGGGACACCACGGGGCGTCGCGCGGTTGCAGCTACGGGGGTGCTTAGAGCTGTGAATGGACACTTACGTGGGGCGGGAGGATAGGAGGAAACACAGAGGGTCGCCCCGGCGGCACTGCTCTCCGGATGACAGGAACCAGCCTGGGAAGGGAAGGGACGCTATAAGTTTCGAGGGGGAGATGCGGAGGGAGAGTGGGGAGTTCGGGGGGGGGGGTGTAGGACCGTGGGGGAGGGCTTTCTAGTCTAAGGGTAACAGAAGTGACAGAAGGGGCCCTCCAATGACTGCTCCCGGAGGCTAGGGACGTCCGGGCCACCAGAGCCACTGCCATTCAGGTGGAGATCACTGGGCTGGGAGAGTTAGAAAGAGCCTCCTTCCTGCCCCCGTGCTGGGCCTGGACGCTCCGTGCTGAGCCATTTTCTTTGCCTTGCCCTGCTCCTATTCTTCCGTAGCCAGCTGTACCCACTTAGGAGGTGGGAACTGTTGTGTTCCTCCCCCGCAGCCTCTTGGGCTCGCTAGATTTTTTTCTTAAGAATCAGATTTCCTGTTCGAGGCCAGCCTGTTCTACAGAGTGAGTTCCAGGACAGCCAGGGCTATACAGAGAAACCCTGTTTCGAAAAACCAAAAAAAGAAAAAAAAAAAAAATCAGATTTCCTATGGGAAATTGACAAACTTGTGTTCTTTCTAAATTCTCTTCCCATCTCTTTCTGTGTTAAGCTATGTTTCCCTCACCTTGTTAAAAACATTGTCTTTTCCTCAATTCGAAATAAATCCCTGGCCAAACCAGCTCTAAAGAGCAACAAACCTCTTTCCTCCTTGACATTGTTCTCTCATAAACACCTGGTAAACTCGAGGAGACAATAAATAATTGAGCCATTGCATTTACTGGATTGTGGTGTTGCTTAATTGCATAGGCCAGAGTGAGCCAATCAAGAGTGGGAGTTTCTGTCTCAGAGCCAAGCTCTTGGGTAAATGCAGAAGCTAGGGAAACAAAGACAGACTGGCCTTGACTGAGGAGTCCTGTGTGTAAACTTTACCTGTTGGGGGTGTGTGGCTGTAAATTGGTAAGTTGGCAAAATCCAGACTATTGCTCAAGTCTTTTTTCATACCTGGTCCCATGTGACTCTGGTATCGATTGATGTGTGTATTGATACTGTCAGTGGTTATTCATTTTTCTTATTCAAAGTGAGTGTAGTTTATACCTGCTGTTTACTACTTTAAAGTGCTTATTTGTGTATGCATTGTAAATGTTGGGCTGTCTGTGAAGGTAAAGCATTGACTTGAATGTATCAAAGAGGTAAATCACACACCCCCCCTTTTATATGTGGAATTAGACTGTTAGGTCTTGAGCCAGCCATTTTTTTTCTTTTTGTATTAAATAACGTCTATGTCCTTGAGGAAACATGCTTGTCTCATTATTGCATGTGCCAGACCAGAACACTAGCATAGTAGGACCTTCTTTTTTTTTTTTTAGATTTTATTTGTCTTTATTCTATGTGTATGAATGTTTGGCCTGCTTGCATGTCTGTGCCAGTGTGTCCAGTGCCCTAGGAGGCCAGAAGAAGACATCAGATCCTCTGGAACTAGTTACAGATGGTTTTGTGAACCGCCACAGGGGTCCTGGGAATCAAACCCAGGGCTTTTTGGAAGAACCACTGGTTCTGGAAGAATAATAATGAAAAAGTTGGAGTGTTTGTTCTTAGTGTTAGCACACTCACCACAAAGAACCATTAGCAGATTCATGAATCTTTTATTTCATCTGTAGTTCATTGGGGACAAATAGCCACTTAGAAATAATCCTCAATCATGAGGTCCTTCAAAGGGGCTGGGAAGTAGGTGGTTCACAGAATGTTAACCTCATTTTGTAGATAAGGAAATTGAGGCCAAAGGACAAGATGCCTTAAGGCACCGTGTGTCACAGTGGTGAGACTTGTGCCTTTTACATATTTCTTGGTCCATGCTTAAGTATTCAGTTTCAATTTAGAGTGAGTGTGTCCCCTGTTGAGAAGTGTCAGAAAGTCTGGATGGTGAAACACACTGGCAGCGGCTGAAAGACCAGAGAGACGCTGGGTGGTTAAGTAACTGTTCTGTGTCTTACCTGGAAGTAATTGGTTCTCTCCCTCTCCCTGACCCTGTCCCTCTCCCTGTCCGTGTCCCTGTCCCTGTCCCTGTCCCTCTCCTTCTCCCTCTCCCCTTCTTGTTAGCATAATTTACTGTCAAACTTTAACTATTTATTAATGGAGATGTTTAGGCGAATTCTAGCTAAAGGGTGACTGTGACCTCAATGACATTTCAGCTAGAGAGCCTTGTGGTCAGTGGTCATTTCTATCTGCAGAAAGTTCCCTTTTCTCTTGACATTCAAATGGGAGAAGGGCGGAGGTTGTGACGCCCAAGCCCAGCAGCCTTTTAGCTGATGTTGTCTAAGAGATGGTGAGGATGTGCAACTCAGAGAATACATGGTCTGCCTGACTTTGTGAAAAGTGCTAGGGAGAGTGTGCTGGTTGTGTGTGTGTGTGTCAGCGTGACCCAAGCTGGAGTTATCACAGAGAAAGGAGCTTCAGCTGAGAAAATGCCTCCATGAGATCCAGTGCTAAGGCATTTTCTCAATTAGTGATCAAGGGGGAGGGCCCCTTGTGAGTGGTGCCATCTGTGGGCTGGTAGTCTTGGGCTCTATAAGAAAGCAGGCTGAGCAAGCCAGGAGAAGCAAGCCAGTAAGAAACATCCCTCCATGGCCTCTGCATCAGCTCCTGCTCCTTGACCTGCTTGAGTTCCAGTCCTGACTTCCTTTGGTGATGACCAGCAACGTGGAAGTGTAAGCTCAATAAATCCTTTCCTCCCCAACTTGCATCTTGGTCATGATGTTTGTGCAGGAATAGAAACCCTGACTAAGACAAATTGGTACCAGGAGTGGGGTATTCCTGTGACAACCTGACCATGTTTTGGGGAGGACTGTGGAAGGACTTTGGAACTTTGGGCTAGAAGATCCATTCGGTGTTAAGAGCTTTGTGGGATGTTGTGTAGGAGCTTGGAAGATAATGTTGAGAACAGTGCAGAAGATGGAGGCCTGGCTTGTGAAATTTCAGAGGGATGATTAAAAACTCTTATCAGGGCCATTGCTAGTTTAATTTAAGATTCTATAGTTTTGGTTGTCTGGGGCTGAAGAAATCAGCTGTGATTAACAAGATACAAGAACTACTAAAGCCAAACCGTTGCATTACTGGGACTATTGATGCTGGAGCTGAGAAATGGGCTGTGATTGGGAAGAGACCGGCATCATTGGAGTGAAATCTTCTGTGGAGTGAAATCTTCTGAGAAGTGTTTTCTGAGAGCACAGAGGCTGTGTTCTAGAGATAGCCAAGGTTGTACCTTGTGCGGTGGCTGGACTCGGTAATGTGTAAAAGTCATCCAGGTGGTACTGGTTTTGAAGGCATAAAGGGAGTCATGAAGAGCAGCTGAGGCCTGGGCACTGTGAGAGGCCACAGAAGGCCATAGGTGAAAGTGCAGCCTCAGTTGCAATTGATGGCCCAGGAATGAAGGGGTCATGCTAAGGAGGTAAGGCTTGACACCATGGTAAAGCCTAGTTGCAATGGAAGACAGCAGTGCTTTGGAGATACCAGTACCATGAGATGACCACCAAGAACAGAAGCAGCAGTGGAGTAACAGACATCTAGAGCCCTGTGTGCTATAAAGGGCAGAGCTGGAGAAGTGACTCAAGCCTTTGGAGGAATCCAGAAGATTGTGAGTAGATCCCAGACATTGGATGGTTGGACTTTGATTTTGATTTTGATTGTGACTGTGGCCTGATATTTTTCCCTCTTGAAGAAAGAAGGTATTTTAGTGGAGCCCACAGTTAAGAGATTTTGAATTTTTAAAAGACTTTGAATTTTAAGAGATTGGATGTTTAAAAGGGACTGAAATGTTAATATGTAAGAATTTGCAAAGACTGTGGGACTTTTAAAGTTATTTAGATCTTGAGGATGAATAAGGAAGTAAGGGTCGAGGCTTATTGGTGATGTGTTTGTGTGTCAAGTCAACAAGGGGTCAATTGTAGTGGCTAGTTTTGTGTGTCAACTTGACACAAGCTGGAGTTATCACAGAGAAAGGAGTTTCAGTTGAGAAAATGCCTCCATGAGATCCAGGTGTAAGGCATTTTCTCAATTAGTGATTAAGGGGGGAGGACCCCTTGTGGGTGGTACCATCTGTGGGCTGGTAGTCTTAGGCTCTATAAGAAAGCAGGCTGAGCAAGCCAGGAGAAGCAAGCAAGCCAGTAAGTGACATCCCTCCATGGCCTCGGCATCAGCTCCTGGTTCCTGACCTGCTTGAGTTCCAGTCCTGACTTCCTTTGGTGATGAACAGCAGCATGGAAGTGTAAGCTCAATAAACCCTTTCCTCCCCAACTTGCTTCTTGGTCATGATGTTTGTGCAGGAATAGAAACCCTGACTAAGACAGAGAGTGAGCTACATCTTGTGTGTAGAATTTGCAGGCTGCTGGAGCATCTTGATAAATGCTTCATCGTCTGATCCCACAGGCTGATGTCATTAAGGAGACAAGGCGTTGCTTGCACCTGTCCCTACCGTCCCTGCCTACTTCCTCCTTTCCCTCACAGTGTCCCTCCCTTTCACTTTCCTTTTCTCCCTTTCTGGGGATGCAACCCATCTTGCTAGGCAAGTACTCTACCATGGAACACATCTTATGTCATTGAGATTTTAAAGTTCTAGCCAAACTTTTGGGTCTTTAAAAAACTTACCTAAAGAGTGCTTGAAGGATAGCCCTAAATCTTGAAGGGCTCCTGGTGTTGTGGATCGGCCTCAATGAACTAGTGTAGGATGACATTGCCTTCCTGTCTTTGATGGTGAAAAGAATGTTCTGCTTCGTTGCTGGGAGCCGTAGCTTGCTGTGGTGCAGAGTTGGGGTTGCCAGAGTATTTGGTGGGATACTCAAGAATTTTAAACATATTCTTAGAAGTAATTTGTTTAAAGGAGTAACATTTGGAAGAATGAATTTCTACTATGGTTCTCATTTTTTATGTTATGTTTGGTATAACTTTATTCAGTTTAGCAAACACACACACATGCACGCAAGCACGCACACACGCATGCTAGACAGATGAGTGGTGCTGGTGGCACATGTCCTTAATTCCAGCACTTGGAAGGCAGGGGCAGTGGGTCTCTTAAGAATTCCAGGCCAGCTGAGACCCTGGCTTAAAACAAACAGAAACAGAACACTAAGCAGAAGCAATGTCTCATATCTGCAATTTTAGCATATGGCTAGCCAAGTACTGAGGCAAGAAATTGGCTGAGTTTGAAGCGAGCCTGGGCTACCTAGTGAATTCCAAGCCTGCTTTGGGTAGAGAATAAGACCCTGTCTCAAAAACAAAAACCAAAAGGCCAGGCAGATCCAAGGTCTGATGGTACATGCTTGTAATTCAAGTAAGTATTTGGGAGGCCCAGGCATAGCAAAACCCTGTTTCAAGAAAAAACACTTCCACAAAGGCAGGGGGATTGCTGCAAGTTCGAGGAAAGCCTGGTGGTGTGCAAATTGAGTTTCAGGCCAGCTGGGGCTATGTAGAAAATTCCATGTTAAGGAACCAAACCAGAACAAAACAACAGCAGAGCATAGAAGCTGGGCAGGATCCAAGGAGAATGAGTATTCAAAATCTCACCCCAGTTCTCATGGAACTGAAGGAGCAGTGGGGAGCAGAGCACATACTGTTGCAGTATTCACTTAATGCACAAGAGTGGCTCAAGACAGGCTACAGAGGCGGAGGAATCTGGGATTGGTCCTGGATTGGCTACTTCCTGGTCAGAATCTAAGCCTCAGTCCTGCCCGCCCCAACCCCTCACCCCCGGTCTTTGGTTTTTGAGACTGGATTTCTCTGTGTAGCCCTGACTGTCCTGGAACTCTCTCTGTAGACCAGGCTGGCCTCCAATTTACAGAGATCCACCTGCTTCTGCCTCCCAAGTGCTGGGATTAAAGGCGTGCACCACCACTGCCTGGCTGAGCCTCAGTCTTCTTACCTGATTTAAAAAAAGAAAAAGAAAGAAAAAAAGAGAGACAGGCCTGTTGGCACATGCCTACAGCTTGAACTATACAGGGAGACCCTATCTCAAAATTCATTAAGATCACACAAGTGAAATGTTTATAGCATGTTGGTCCATAGCAAGAGCCCTGTGTGTCTAAGTTCTTAGGAAAAGGTCCAAGGAAAGAGGTTCATTCTGTCCAGGGTGAGAGGTTACAGGAGGGCTGGTTTCAGGGAACACCGGAGCACCTATAGGAGGGTTAGGAATTCTTGCAGAGTGTGTACAGTTCATTCAGGGTGGAGGGGGCATGGATGTGCAGAGCTTAAAACAGCATAGTGGGTGCAGGGGCTATTAGTGGAAGCTCTTAATTGAGGAGAAGGAAACGGAGGAGGTCACAGAGCCGTGTCTTCTATGCCTTCTGCATAAGTCACTAGAACACACTTCAAGAACGTTGGATTCTTTTCATAAAAGTAATATATGCTGTGATTAAAAACTAAACCTGTTTTTCCATTAATAGTTCAATGTGTGTTTCCCCAGACACTCTTTAACTTACCAGTTCATCTTGGATCTATTTATTGAAAATCATTTTAACAGCTCAACAAAATAATCTGGAAGGCAATCCACTCCCATAAGAAAATGATGTTTAGACCTTGGCTCTCCTTCTTGCCAGCTCTATCTGTGGTAATAAATGACTTTACTAACCACTGAACAATTGACCTGACCTTTTAATTGCATCAGTCAAGAAACTCACATTTTGAGCTCTCCTAAGGTAACTATTGCTTGGGTAATGTGCTTGAGGGTTTTGTGGTCTATGGACAGACGCAATGGCATTTTAAAGCAGCACAGTGAGGCCAGACACCTTGGGTTTGAATTTTCCGATACACCTCTTTGTCTTTAAGGCTGGTTGCTTTAACATCTCTGAGTTTCAATTTCTCTGTCCACCATCTGCCTACTAGGCCCACTCACATGGTAGTCGTGAAGACCGAGTGAGATCATTGTTACAGCATAAGAAATTTTGCATAATGCCTAGCACATAGCTAACATTCAGATGCTATTAATTATTATTGAAATCTGCAGTCTCTCTCTGTCTGGCTACAATGTTGGGCAAGTTATGATTCATGGCACCATTAATGACCCTAAGGAAAGAAAGAGTAGTTGGGAGATTTTGACCTACAGGGAAAGCTGAGGGACTAGGGACTGGGGACAGTGACAGAGGAGATGGAGGCTCTCACATAGAGACACAGACATGGCAGACTGGACATTCCTGTTACATAGAGGCTCTCACGGTACGTCTCCTTGCAGCTTCAAAGACCTAGGATCTATTCCATTTATTTTAATCAACACATTGAAAGTTGGTCACCACTCAGTAATAGTCCTGTGGAGCTTTCCGTGTTCTAAGAAGTACAGCTACAGGCTGGGAAGGTGGCTGAGTTGGTAGAGTGCTTTTCTAGTGTGCATGGGGCCACGGCTTCCATCCCAAGGACTACATAAACCCAGATGGAGTGGCACGATCCTGTAAAACCCAGCTCTCGCGGGGTGGAGACAGAAGATCAGAAGTTCGACGTCCCCATGGACTACATTGGGAGTATGAGGCCAGTCTGAGCTCTATGAGACTATGAGACACTGTCTTGAGACATGGGTGGTGGGGGGTGGGGTGGGGGGGTTGCTGATGGCATGGCTCAGTGGGTAAAGGTGCTTGCCACCAAGCCTGACCACCGGAGTTTGATTCCTGGAACCCGTGTGGTGGAAGATGTTTTCCACAAGCTGTCCTCTGATGGCCACACCTGAAACACGGTTTATGTGTGCATACATATGCATGAGTCGATTCATGTAAAATGATTTTTTAAAAAGAGAAACAGAATATGATTGGTGGTGCATGCCCATCAACCCCAGCGATGCTGAAGGTTGAGGCAGGAAGACTAGGTGTTTGAGACCAGCCTGGAACTTGTTCAGATTCTGTCTCAGACTTTTGAAAAAGGCCAGAGAGATATAACTCAGTGGTAGAGCATAGTCCTAATGTAAACAGAGCTTTGGGTTCAGTCTCCACCAGTACCACACAAAATTTTATATATATGAGAGAGAGAGAGAGACAGACAGACAGAGAGACAGAGAGAGGGAGAGACAGAGACAAGGTCTCAGTATGTAGCAGCTCTGGTGGTAGCAGGCCTGGAACTTACTACTTACTTTATACACCAAGTTGGCATCAAACTCTCAGAACAGAGATCTGCCTCCCTGGTATTCCTATTAAAGGTGTGTGCTACCACACACTGATCCATACCAAAACAAACAAACAAAAAAAACAAAAAAAAACACACAAAATAAACAAGGGACAGATACTCTTGAACAGCTGAAGGGTAGAGGAGTGGTTAGGGTTGAATTTTCTTAGAAGGAAGCTAACAGGAGGAGTTCTCTTTTGAATTAGGTGAGGAAAATATACCAGCTTTTAAATATTTTTTCACATTTGTATCTTAGAAAGATCTGAGGATCCCTCTTCAGACTCCTGAATAGCTGGAGCTACAGGCTGGAGCCACCACATTCAGTTAGTGCAGAATTTGGTTTGGAGGGAAGAGGAGGGGGGGAGGAGAGATCCAGGTGGCTTGGATGTTGGATGACCCCCATGAATGACCCCCATGATGCTGGAAGTTGTTTTGCTGTGTCCTATGCAGTTGATGACATCTCTCTTCACATTGTGTGTGTGTGTGTGTGTGTGTGTGTGTGTGTGTGTGTGTATGGATGTGCATCTGTGCATGTGTGAGAGCGTGTATGGATGTACATCTGTGTGTGCATGTGTGTGTATAAGCATGTGTGAGGGTGTGTATGGATGTGCATTTGTGCATGTGTGTGCGTGTGTGTGTGTGTGTGTGTGTGTGTGCGCACATGTGCATGGATATCCTTCCCTGGATGTGTAAAGCTTCCCTTGTCTGTGACTGTAACTTTTCTCTGGATGCTATCAAGTGCTCAGAATAGCCTCACAGATAAGAACGTCTTAGCTCCATGAGAGTCAGACTTATTGTTCACCTCTTTAAGTTTGGATTGGAGAAGACAGGAATGAACCAGCAGCAGGTCCAAGCCGTGGGGCTCCTGTGGAGCAGGAGGAAGCCAGCCGACCTTGAAAGAGAAAGTAAAACTTCTTATAAATAATGGCTTCCCTACTGTGGAGGAGGGGTACAGTTTATTAGGGGAATGTTTGGGTAGTTTTTGTAGGAGCCATTTCTGAAAACTGCTTGGGATTAGGAAAGCGTCTGTGTAGTCGTCTGCTTTCCTGATGGCTGATTGATTTTATTAGTTTGCGGTGTCCCGACCTCTCGTTCTCGGTATGAGAGTCTGAGCGGTTGGGTCTGGACTCGGCACCTGCTTAGGTGAAAGCTTACAAGCATGGTTTCCCACATTGTATCTAATGCTAAATTTGTTTTGCTTTTAGCAAGCTTTTTTTTTTCTTTCCTGGCAGAATCTAAATGCATTAGACTTTTCCTTTTTCCCCTCCCACCCCCACAAAATCCTAAAAACCTCAAAACCCAAATGCAAGCTGTGTAATTACCTTTCCCGTAAGCCAAACAACATGAGTTATCATTAAAATAGTTAGCCTTTGAATTTTTTTCCTGCTTGTGGTTTGGACACAATAAATATTTAATGTAAGGCTGACTTTCCCTGGCAAATCAGTTTTGTTGTGGTCTTCTTTCTGTCAAAATGTTTAGGAAAAACAAATTTAACATTAATCAAAATAAACTTATGCATAAGAGGGGTGTGAGATAATGAAAGAGCTCTGAAGCCTGTGTGTATGTAAATGTATGTGTACGTGTACGTGTGTGTGTGTGTGTGTGTGTGTGTGTGTGTGTGTGTGTATTCTAACAGGTTCACTGTCTAGCCCAGAGAACTCTCAGCATTCTCCTGCATCAGTCTCCTTAATATTCATTCCTAATTACATGTGAAAAAGTCCAGCGTTACTTCATTCATCAGGGCCGGCTCTGCATAGGGCACTGAAATGGGGAGTGTTCTGGGTGTGGGATTCTTTCAAGCCCAGTGACTGTATTGAAGATTCTCAGGGTCATGGAGTCATTGGGAGATTCAGTGTCTACAGTGGGGGCACTGCACATGAGACCAGGTGGGAGGTACTGGGAATGCTACACTCGGAGAATGCTGAGAACCAAAGCTGCTCTGGAAGCTAAATGTGGTGGGCTACACCTGTAATCCAATCCTTGTACTCAGGGTGTGTGTGTGTGTGTAGAAACTGGAGCATCTTGGTGAATTTGAGGGCATTTGGGCTGCATAACAAGTACCAGACCATCCAGCGCTACAGAAGGGGAACATATCTCAAAATGCCAACTGCAAGCAAATAAATAATAAATAAAATAGATAAATATATGTAATTTCCTCTATATTCTTTTTAAAAAGCTGCTTTCAAAGTAAAGTTTACTAATTAAAAAGTGATTTCTTTTTCTGCAGAAGCATCTGGGGTGCCCTGGATGACAAGTGTTCTGTAGGGTTTTGGGGTACAGCTTGGTCCAGTGCATGCCTAAGCTGTGCAAAGCCCCGAAAGGGTGACAGATGAGCTGGGATGTGGCAGACACGGACTCAAAAACGAGAAAAAAAAGAGGTGTCTATTTGTCCAAGGGTGAAAAGTGGCAATGTTTGCTGCAATTTGTAAAATTTGAACTTAGAAAAAGATAAAAAACAAATAAAAACAAAACAAAAAACAATTGTAAAAATTGAGCTTAGCAGTAAAAATTTAAAAAATTATACTGCCCCTCTTCAGTAGTTTCCTGATATCAATGAATGTAACTCTTCAGTGTTATCAGATGTGATGTTTTTTTTGGATGATGGAAACTATAATGTGTCAACGTTTAGGTTTGTACATCTTAAAACCAATGTTTTCTAAATGACTAATGTATCTTATGAAAGCACATGGCAGACATCCCATGAAAAGTATAAGGTGGAGGGCATCTTAATGTAGCCAAGGATGACCCCAGAGTGCACACCTACCTGTCCTTTGGAACTATCACCTGCCAGTTTTTTGAGTAGCATTAAAGACTCCAAATTACCTTGAAAGAATGTATAATGTGCTATTTGCTATTCAGCGTATCCGGCTGAAGCCAACTCTCACTGGAATACTTTACCCAAAACAACATATTGCAACAGGCATATGCAAGCTGTTCTGAGACTCCAACAGTTCTTCCCTTCCTTCCTTCCTTCCTTCCTCGGATCTCATGCATGTTGGACTGACCTCACACTTGCTGTGTAGTAGCCAAGGTTAGCCCTGATCCTTCTGCCTTCACCTCTCAAGTGCTGGGAGGCCTGAAGCATCACACCCACACAGTTTTAACACTTTTCTGTTGAACCAGAAATTAGATTACTAAAGCTTTCTATTTAAAAAAATGCATCATTAGCCGGGCAGAGCACTTGGGAGGCAGAGGCACTTTTTGTGAGTTCAAGGCCAGCCTGGTCTACTGAGTTCCAGGACAGCCAGGGCCACACAGAGAAACCCTGTCTGGAAAAACTAACCAACCAACCAACCAACCAAAAGGCACATTTATTTTTATGATTCTGTGTGCCTGTGTGATGTGCCCGTGTAGGTATGTGTGTGGAGATCAGAGAGCAATTTTCTGCTGTCAGATCTCTGTTTCCACTTCTATATATGTGTTCTGGGGACAGAACTTGGATTACCAGGCTTGTGCAGTGAGCACCTTTCCCCCAACCCCTCTGAGCCCTCTCTGCAGCCCTACATTTGTGAAACTTTCAGCGGTGCCACTTTTTCCATTAATGTCCCCCCTCCCCTTTGGAAAATGTGGTTATGTTTCATAAGATATTATTGCTACTTATGTTAATGTGCTGTGCAAAGTGAATTGTTTAAATGAGTTTTGTCTGAGACAGTGTCTTCCTGTGTAACCTGTGCTGGCCCTGGATTTAGGGAGCTTCCGTTGTCTGGGATTTCAGATATGGGGTCTCTGGGCTAGCTTAGACATATAACTTCTATTGATAGGTAATATCTAATAGGTATTTTCTTTTTCTTTTTGGCGTTTTTTTGAGCCAAGGTCTTGTATCTCCAGGCATCCTTGAACTCACATTTCTTAGGCTGGCTTCAATTTTGTGGTAATCCTCCTGCCTCAGCCTTCTTGTGCTGGGATTACAACTATGTACTACCATGACAAATTCTTAGGGAACTCTATTAAGTACGGTCTCTGTAAACAAAACTTTGTTAGGGTCCTTAAATTCTGAGGTCAAGGCTAGTCCTGAAAACAACGCATTCTTGTGCTATTTGAGGGGCTAGGGTTGGGGAGGGAGATATGGCTCTGGCTCTGATTACGTTGGTCTAGGCCTTTTTAACCACTGTGCCACATATCATGGTACAGATTGGTCCTTCATTTGAGAAACACTTTTACAAGGGCCATAAAGTCTTCAGATGAAGTCCTGTCCAGGGTTGTAGAAGTTATTGTTTTAAAGATAAACTGCTTTGGAGTTTTCTTTTTATTTTGATTTTTCCTGGTATTTATATCCCTGAGAATGAATCTTGGATTGATTATGATTGACAAAAGATCCATACCTCACCAGATTCTGGTAGCTTCTGTGTGCTTGGCTGATTTCTTTTGGTTTTATTTTTCTTTCTTTCTTTCTTTCTTTCTTTCTTTCTTTCTTTCTTTCTTTCTTTCTTTCTTTCTTTCTTTCTTTCTTTCTTGTTCTCTCTCTCTCTCTCTCTCTATCTCTCTCTCTTTCTTTCTTTCTTTCTTTTTTTTTTTTTTTCGAGACAGGGTTTCTCTGTATAGTCCAGGCTGTCCTGGAACTCACTCTGTAGACCAGGCTGGCCTCGAACTCAGAAATCCACCTGCCTCTGCCTCCCGAGTGCTGGGATTACAGGCGTGCGCCACCACTGCCCGGCTGGTTTTATTTTTCTAAGAAAGGATCTGTGTAGCCCTGGCTGTCCTGGAACTTACTTTGTAGACCAGGCTCTCCTTAAACTCAGAGATCTGTCTGCCTCTGCCTCTGCCTCTTGAGTGCTGGAATTAAGGCCTTCAACACCACACCCAGCTATAATTTTTAAAGATAATTCTGATGCGAATTACAGTTTAATTTGGAAAGAAAAGTTGATTTAAATCAGATATATAATAAAGTTAACTTGTCTTTGTTGTTGAGACTCCTTGGATGCTATCTGCTCCGAACTCACTTCCCTTTAATTGCTGTAGTCACTTCTCTTTTCTGTCCCTCTCTATAAAATGGGAAAGACTTTTACTGGGAGCATACAGATGTTATCTTGCTCCCCTCAGGGTTCCCTCTGGTTGAGAGATTGACTGGAGAGATCCCTTGTAAATTCTTGCTTCAGGCCACATTCTGCGTGGGTGTGAGTTTTAGAATTTAGGTTACAAGCTCTCCCAGAAACCTGGATAGTGTTTTTTCTTTCTGGTTTCTTCATTTATTTATTTATTTTAAGCAGAGTTTCTCTGTGTAGCCCTGGCTGTCCTGGAACTCACTCTGTAGAGCACACAAGATTTGAACTCAGATCCATCTGCCCTGCCTCTGTGTGGGAGCTACTAGATGAGAACAGCAGCTGTTCTCACTTGTTATTAATTTTGAGAAGACTTCATAGAAAAGTGTGTATAGTTAAGATTTATGGGGTCAGACTGATGTTTTTTTGTTTGTTTTTTGCTTTGTTCTTTTGCTTCACCTTAGACAGGGTCTTTATCTCAGGCTGGCCTCCTTGTATAGCTGAACATGACCTTGATTTCTGTTTTCGGTTTTTTCAAGACAAGCCCTTGCTGGATTGAAACTGGCTATGTAGACCAAGTTGGCTTTGAACTCATATAGCTGCCTCTCTGCCTCCTGAACACTGGAATTACAGCACATGCTACCACAACTGGTTTTTGTGGTACTGGGGATCCAACACAGGGTCTCCTGTGTGCTAGGTGGTAAACACTCCACCAACTGAGCTACACCCCGGCTCTAGGCAATCCGGGCAGTCTTTTTAAAAGCTTTCCATAAAGTTAAATTCATTTCTCTCTCTCTCTCTCTCTCTCTCTCTCTCTCTCTCTCTCTCTCTCTCTCACACACACACACACACACACACACACACACACACGTTTGTTTGTTATAAAGCTCTGGTGGGCCTGTTAGTTGATGTATATAGTCTTCACTGGCCTTAGACCCATGGCAATCCTCCCGTCTCTGCTTCCAGAGTGCTGGGATGCAGGTAGGTTGACAAAGTAGAAAATATCTCCTACCCCCCCTCTTTAGTTTCTCCATTGCTAACATCTTGCGTTAGTGTGATACATTTGTTGCAAATTATAAAAACAGCGACATGTTATTATTAATTAAAGAACACACAGTTTCTATCACACTTTACTGTGTTACACATTCTTTACTGTTTGATAGTGTTGGAGACGTGTTCTCTATTGTAGCTCAGGGTGAAAGTAAACTTGGAATCTGTCAGTCTCAGAGTCTGGAGTCCTGGCATTACAGGCGTGTACCTCTGTGCTTGGACCATTTTGTGGATTTCCACAAACATGTGCCATGTGTTCACCAGCATAGTACCATTTAAAGTATACGCTGCCTCCAAAGCCCTGTACTCTACCCACTCACCCCTTCTGCAGCCCCTGCCAATTACTCACCCTTTTCTATCTCCATAGTCCCGTCTTCCAGAACATTCATCTGACTGTCAATCATGCAAGCAGTAGCCTTCTAGGTGGTAGTACAGTGGCCTCTCCAGGTTGCCTTCTTTAACATAGCAGTATGAATTCAGCTTCTTCCTTGTCTTTGGTGGCTTTGCTGAGTAACACTGCCTTGTATGGCCCGTCCCTTAGTGCATGCACCTGTTCATCCGAAGGGCATCTCTGCTTTGTCGGCTGGGCTGATACGAATAAAGCTACCTGTTACTGTTTGGATTTGCACTCTTCCAATGGCGTCCGCTGTGCTTCTTTTCATATGCTGTCTGTTTACTCTCTTTGGTGTGATATCGGATCAGACTTTCTCCCAGTTGTTCTGTTCCTTTTTGCAGTACAACAGAAATTGAATTTAGGGTTCCACAGCTGGGTATAGTGGCACGTGCCTTTAATCCCAGTCCTCAAGAGACAGACAGACAGGCTGGCAAAACTCTGTTGAGTTTGAGGCTACCCTGGCCTACAGAGGGAGTTCCAGAACAGCCAGGGGTACAGAGAAACCCTGCCTCAAAACAAACAAACAAACAAACAAACAAACAAACAAACAAGAGTTTAGGGTCCTACATACTGGCAAGTATTCTCTACCACTGAGCTACATTCCCAGTCCTTGTTAAAATTTTTTTATTTTGAGACCAGGGTCTCACAGCATTGACTAAGGCTGGTCTTGAAGTTGTGTTGTAGTCCAGGCAGGGCCTGACCTTGGGAAGCCCCTGTTTTGGTTTCCCCATTAGCTGGGCCTCCAGGCCTGCTCTGCCAGGCCCAGCTCTCACCCGGCTTTACATTGAGATTTTTTTTTTTTTAATTGTTGAGAGTTTTACAAATGTTCTCAGTATGTTTTGGATACATGAGTATACATGTACATTGGGGGAAGGAGACTAGGGCCACAACACACAAGGCAAGCACCAACATTGATCTCTTTTGATTCACAGTTCTCTTTGGATGTATTTAATGTCTTATACTTGTTAGACTGAGCTATGCCTCTGGCCCTCCTCGTCAGAATATTTTTGGTGGCATACAGTTTTTAGTGTTTCTTGTTGGAGAATTCAGTCTCATGCAGACACTAATGGCTGGGAGGTTGAAGTTAGGGAACCAGGGACAAGGAAGTGAAATACTTGTGTCTCACCACCCCACATGGGTAATTATAATTTTAACCTTTAGCTCCATTGCCTTTAGATAAGGCTGGGCATAGGGGTTCAGCCCTAACTACATACCAAGCTGCTGACACGCTTGTGCTCAGACTGGTGTCTCTGCTCTCAGACCTGTCCCTTGGATTATTTCTGACTCCTCCTTTGGCGCTGAGCCTTGCTGACTTGGATTCTGCCCAGCTTTTACCCTCTGTTGCTGTTCTGTCCTGGTTTGTTCCTTAACGCAGGGTTCTCTATGGAGCCTTAGCTGGCCTCAAATTTGCAGCAATCCTCCGGCCTCTGTGGAAGTGTTTTTTTCTTGAAACAGGATTTTGCTATATAGCCTCCAACAAGCTATGTACAAAAAAATGGTCTTAAATTAGTGTTAGGAATGTGACCTTGGGCAAGCACAGACATTAACGCATACCCCCAACCTCCAAAATAATTGTTTGAGAAGAATCACCATTTCTAGAATTATTCTTCTTGGTTTTATTTTTTTATTTTTTTAAAAAGATTTATTTTGTATGAGTACACTATAGCTGTCTTCAGACACACCAGAAGAGGACATCAGATCCCATTACAGATGGTTGTGAGCCACCATGTGGTTGCTGGGAATTGAACTCAGGACCTCTGGAAGAGCAGTCAGTGCTCTTAACCACTGAGCCATCTCTCCGGCCCTCCTTGGTTTTTATTTTACTTTATTTTATTTTTTTAAAAACTTAAAATGTGTGCATATGTATGATGTCTGTGTTGGGGGGATGCAGGTGCTTGGTGTTTGTGTAGAGGTCAGAGGTCAGCTTTGTCCAGTTGGTTCTCCTACTTCTATGTGAGTCCCAGGTTAAACTCAGGTCACCAGGCTTATACAACAAAGCCCTTACCTGCTGGGCCATCCTATTGGCCTTTTGGGGGGTCATTTTAATCTCTGTCCTTTGGGGGTATAATTAAAGGAGAAAAGTAAAAAAAAAAAAAAAAAAAGCTTCCAGAGGGCTCTGGGTTTTATTTTAATTAAATTTTTAAAAATGATTTTTATTTTACCTGTATGGGTGTTTTGCCTGCATGTATGCCTGCAGTTCACAGAGGCCAGAAAAGGACATTGGATTCCCTGGAACTGGAATTACAGATGGTTGTGAGTTCCTGTGTAGGTGCTTGGAATCAAACCCAGGTTCGCTGGAAGAGCAGCCAGTACTCTTAACCACTGAGCCATCTCTCCAGCCCCTTTTCTTGAGTCTTACAGACCTTTCCTGGTGCCCTTCCTAGTCATCCTTCCTTTGAACTCAAAGGTTGAAGTGCCTTCAGCCTCTCTGTGAGGGGTTCTCTTTTCTTTACTTTCTATGTTCTCTATGTAGGTTATCTCAGTCACTACTTTGATGTGCTTTGTGCATGGAAGGCAAGCACCCTCCAACTGAGCTAGGGCCCCAGCTCACTTAGCCATTGCTTTGGTCATAACTCTGATAATGACTACCAGGTGTGCATCTCCACCCCTGTGGGCTGCCTTCTGCTGTTTTCCTGACATTTCCCCATGGGTACCTTGTGTGTACTTGCCTCTTGGTCCTCCTGCGGAAACTTAACCCTATAGCCGGCCCTCTGAAAGTCTGTGCTTCTCTCTTAGTCCAACATTGAAATAAATGGTAGATTTTGGTCTACTGTCTTAGTTACTGCTCTATTGCTGTGATAAAACACCATGACCAAGGAACTTGAAAACATTTAGTTTGGGGCTTATGGTTAGAGACCATAATGGCACGGAGCATGACAGCAGACAGGCAGACAGCACTGAAGAAGTAGGTGAGAGCTCACATCACTGGGGGGGGGGGGGGGAGATAGAGACAGACACATGGGGGAGAGAGAGAGAGAGAGAGAAAGAGAAAGAGAGAGAAAGAGAGAGAGAGATTGAGAGAAGCAAAGAAGGACAGAGACACAGAGGGAATAAGAGACATACTGGGAATTGTGTCAGTCTTTTGAAACCTCCAAGCCTGCCCCCTATGATATACTTCTTCTGATGAGGTCATACTTCCCGATCCTTCCCAAACAGTTCCACCAACTAGGGACAAGTATTTAAACACAGGAGTCTGTGAGGGCCATTCCTATTCAAATCACCACACTGTACAAGCCAGGGTCTTACGCCAGCCTTGACTCCTTCCCTCCCTCATGCTTCTGCTTCCATTCAGATAGCAAGTCTTGCTTTCACCTCCTCAACTCCCTTTGATTGTCACATCCCTTCTGTGGTGGAGATGCTAAAATTGCTCCTGTACAGAATTCGAAATGCTGGATAAATGGTGCTCTCCAGTAAAAAGAGAAAAGTTAAGATGCAAAAGCAAACAGTCTCATCAAAAGAAAGAACAGCCGGGCAGTGGTGGCACACGCCTTTAATCCCAGCACTTGGGAGGCAGAGGCAGGTGGATTTCTGAGTTCGAGGCCAGCCTGGTCTACAGAGTGAGTTCCAGGACAGCCAGGGATACACAGAGAAACCCTGTCTTGAAAAACCAAAAAAAACAAACAAACAAACAAACAAACAAAAAAACCCAAAAAGAAAGAACAGACGCCAGCCTGGAGTGGCGGAGATGGTGTTTCGTCCCACGCCACTTCTCAGTATTGTTCCCACTCACAGCCCTAAAATGCCTTTACCTTTTCCCCAACCTCCACTCTCCCTTCCTCCCTTCCTCCTCTTCTTCTTCCATCCCTCCCCCTTTTTGCCTTCCTCCCTCTCCTCCTCTCTCCTTTTCCCTCCTCTTTTCTCTGTCTTGATAAATTGCCTAGGCTAGCCTCAGCCTTGAAATCCTCCTGCCTCAGGCTTTTGAGTGCTGGATTATAGGCATAGACCATCATGCTAGGCTTCAGGAGTTGCCCACATTCTCACCCCCCATCCCTTCACACTTGACCTGGCTTCACTGTGCAGCCCATAGCCCAGGCTGGCCTTGAACTCTGACATTCTCCTACTCTAACCTCCCAAGTGCTGGGCTATCTGCTGAGGCTTCTGACCCTTGCACCAGCACTGAGTGCTATTTTCTTAGCTATGCTAGCTCAGGTTACCACCATGCACTCTTTGGGTTCTAGAATTCTATGAATCAATCTCAATCTCCCCCCCCCCCCCACTACCATCTTTTCATTCTTTGTCCATGTTCCATGTTAGCTTTTGGGTCATGATCACTCAGAAGATAAGTGTCACATTCCTTGTTTGCACACACTGTTTCCTCTGCTTAGACTGGCTGTCCCTTCCTCTCCAGAATGACCATCTCTCCTGTAGCCCTGCTATCTTTGTGAAACTTTCTAGAGTAGCACTGAGCCCAGTTTCAGGTAGTTCTCATTCCTAGGACTGCCATTCCATCAAAACAGTGTTCGTTCGGTGCCTTAGACAGTAGGAGCCAAGGTGTGCAGCGCTTGGGGGAGCTCTTAGCCTTATCAGGTGCTACCCCAAGCTGCCTCTCAGGCTTTGTCCTTGTCTCAGTGAGGGTTCTGACTCTTTACCTGTGTTTCTCTGGGGTTAGCAGAGCACCTGGCAAAGAGTTACTGAAGTATTCAGCAAGCCAGTGGAGACCCGTAAAATCCATAAATCGGTTAGAAAACCACAGAGAAAAGCATGCATTTTTGCATGTTGCTCTACCGAGGCCACAATTATACTCTCTCTTTCTCTGAGATAGCCTCTGAGCAGCCTCTGCTACCCTCAGACACACAGAGTCTTAGACATCTAAGAGGAGATGTTGAGGAGGCAGCTGGACATCAGAGTCTGGCGCTCATGAGAGAGGGTGGGGCTAGGGCCTGCCGAAGTATAGAGCATGCTTTGAAGGGGTGAGACTGGATGAGTCATTTAGAAAGTGAGTTGCAGAGAAAGCAGGAGGTTTGTATTAAGAGAGTTTTACAGCAAAGCCTGTTCCTGTAAAATTGTGAAATATTCTCTCATGAATGTTAGACTCCGTAAAGATTGCATTCAGTCATTAGTTTGGGAAAAATATCTTTGGAATCAACAAATGCAGTGAACCACCTTACTCGGTGGCTTAATGGATAAACATTTTATTGTGTTAACTCTTTCTGTGGGTGAGGATTCTGGCAGACATGGTGGGGAAGCCTTGAACATCTGAGCTTTTCTTCGGTTCCCAGCCCATGCCTGGTCTCACGTGATTGCAGCTGTGATGGTAGATCAGGTGGCTGCATGTGGCTGGTCTGTCTGCTTTTTGTTTCTTGCGAATGGTGGCTGGGCTCTGGGGAGCCTTTGTCCTTTCAGGAGAATCCCAACAGAAGCATTGGAGATTTCATATCAAGCTTAGCCTTGTGGCACAGGCCTGGAATTCTAACTACTCGGGAGGCTGGGGCAGGAGGATCTCAAATTTAATGCCTACTTACACTACTGAGTGATTTCAAGAGCAGCCTGGGCAATTTAGTGAGACTTTGTTTAAAAACAACAACCCCACCTCCCACCCCACAAATGTCAGGGCTCTAGGTTTACGTCCTCAGCACCACGAATGAGACAGTGCATTCACACTTTCAGCCTAGCTGTGATGCTGGGCTTGGGGTGGCTTTAGCCAGGTCCAGGGGAAGGGGAGCAAAGGATGAAAAGGACAGGTTATCCATCCACCCTGGATGCTTGAGTGTGAGGCTCTCCTACAAATCCATGGTGACTTTAAGGGAAAGGAGCAGGTGTGTGCGCGGCCATCCACACCTGAGAGAAGAATTCCCTCCCTCCTACTTCCCCCCTCCCTTCCCCTTCTCCTCCTTTTTGAGGCAGTCTTACTTTGTAATCCAGGCCATCCTCCTGCCTTAGCCTTCTGAGTACTAACATTATAGGTATAAACATCTAGGTTCTTAGCTCACATTGGCATGTGCTGAATAACTAAGAACTTCCTTAGGGTCACACAAAGGGAAAGTGACCTGAGTAAATTTAGATTTCTTTCTTCTCTCCAGTAAGCATTGAGCTGTATCATAGACTTTGAAATTCCAAAATTTACATTTCCTTTATCAGTTTTGTTTCAGATCCCGTATTTCTACCTCCCTAGCACTGGCTCACAGCCCCACACTGCAGGTCCTGGGACCCAAACTTAGGTCCTTATGCTTATGTGGCAAGCCCACACAGGACTATCTCCCCAGCCCTGATTATGTCTGTTTTTGGACTGAGTAAAAATGTCATTGAGTTTTCCAAACAGCAAAATAAGAAGAGTTGGACTCCTCAGTGAGTACTTTTTGGCTGGGAGCTTGTCCTCACCTGGGAGAATGTGGTCCCCAAATGCCAAATAATTCACTCCAGCAGTTCATCAGTTCTGCTGCGCACATGCTTTCTGTTCATCTATTGTGAACTGGACACTGTCTGGATGCTGGGGACGGGGACACATTAGTGAGTCTAAGCCAACGCTCTTCCTGTCATCATGGACCTTAGAATACAGGAGTTGAAGCAAGGCATGGGTCCACTGATACTGAAGGTAAGTATGCACACATGAAGGCCTGTGAACAGAGGAGCTAGAGTAGCCAAGTGAGCCTAGGAGTGTAGCCAGCAAGCAGGTGGCAGCCGGACAGGCACAGGGCCATCTTGTCATGCATGCTTGCTGTGTCCTCCTAGCTTCGTGTGCTTTAAGTCATGTCTGACACTGACCCTGTGACGTGAGCACAGCTTTCTTCCATCTTTCTGCATAAGGAAATAGAGGCCTGGGGAGGCTGGACACCTGGCATGCATCTCGGAGGGAGTCAGGGTCTACAGTCGCTTGCTTTCATAGTTGATGATTTTTAGTCTCAGAGCAAAAAGTGGTTGGTAGGCCTTTATGGAGGTGGATGGCAAATATTCAGAAAGCCTGGAGGGATGCAGGCAGATGTCAGAACCAGTTAAAAGCTCCTGTGCTTTTGTAGAAGCCCAGGAGTGTTTTAGAAACAGCTGGAGTACAGACTCTGGACATCTGACCCTTTTGGTTAAATGTCAACTTGCTTTGTCTCAGCCATGTTTATTATTGGGATGCAGCAATCTCAGTGTCCCAATCGATCGGAACTGAAACAGCCTCAGAGGTCGTGCAGCCCCTTGCCCTCCTAGAATCTGCATTATGGCTGTGACACCTCAAGGAAGGGCATCTCCATCTAAGTGTCAGATGCAGTAGGAACTGGGCAGCTGCTCCGTACTCTCCCATTCGCTGACACTGTTGCTGTTCAATCTCCAAGCTGGGCTCTCCAACTTCATCTGTAGGTGTTCATCTCAAAACCTTCACGCCGTCCCCACTGAAGTTAGATCCGAGAGACCTTCCTTTCTTTCTTTCTTTTTTTTTTTTTTTTTTTTTTTTGGAGACAGGGCTTCTCAGTGCTGGCTGTCCTGGAACTCACTCTGTAGACCAGGCTGGCCTTGAACTCATAGAGATCTTCCATGCCTCTGCCTCCCAAATACTGGGATTAAAAGTGTTCAACACTGGGGCTGGAGAGATGGCTTAGTGGTTAAGAGCACTGACTGCTCTTCCAGAGGTCCTGAGTTCAGTTCCCAGCAACCACATGGTGGCTCACAACCATCTGTAATGGGATCTGATGCCCTCTTCTGGTGCGTCTGAAGAGAGTGACAGTGTACTCATATGCATAAAATAAATATAAATATATTTTTTTAAAAAAGCATTCAATACCATCGCCCAGTGTAGAACTCCATTTAAATTGTGATCTACACAATTACTGCGACCTCCCAGCTGTGGCCGGGCACAGCAGGACTAACAGACCCCTGGGCTCAGGCACCATACATCTGGTGGGACTGTAGAAAAGTTCTTTGACTTAGCATTGTGCCTGACTTGTAGCTTGCTTACAAAATTCCCAGATCTGAATCCCCAGGAATTCTGACAGCATGCTGCATCAGGATGCCACTCCATGCCATTACTGCCTTGACCTTGAATAAATCATGTAAAATTCTGTGCTTTCATTTCTCCTCTGTAGAATGAAGATAAAATATTGTCTTGACCAGTGAGATGGTTCAGCAGTAAAGATGCTTGCAGCTGAGCCTGACAACCTACGTTTGATCCCTACCACCCACATAGTAAAAGGAGAGGACTGAATCCCTGAAGATTGTCTTCTGGACACATAATAATAATAATAATAATAATAATAATAATAATAATAATAGTAATAGTAATATCTCATAGGGTTAGCACAAAGATGAGATGAATCAGTAAACGTATGTCAGATGCTCAAGACCATACCCACCTATCTTAGGGTTTCTATTCCTGCACAAACATCATGACCAAGAAGCAAGTTGGGGAGGAAAGGGTTTATTCAGCTTACACTTCCATGCTGCTGTTCATCACCAAAGGAAGTCAGGACTGAGACTCAAACAGGTCAGGAAGCAGGAGCTGATGCAGAGGCCATGAGGAATGCTGCTTACTGGCTTGCTTCTCCTGGCTTGCTCAGCCTGCTTTCTTATAGAGCCCAAGACTACCAGCCCACAGATGGTACCACCCACAAGGGGCCCTGCCCCCTTGATCACTAATTGAGAAAATGCCTTACCGCTGGATCTCATGGAGGCATTTTCTCAACTGAAACTCCTTTCTCCGTGATAAGTTCAGCTTGTGTCAAGTTGACACACAAAACTAGCCAGTACAATTGACCCCTTGTCGACTTGACACACACACATCACCAATAAGCCTTGACCCTTACTTCCTTATTCATCCTCAAGATCTAAATAACTTTAAAAGTCCCACAGTCTTTGCAAATTCTTACATATTAACATTTCAGCCCCCTTTAAACATCCAATCTCTTAAAATTCAAAGTCTATTATCTTAACTGTGGGCTCCACTAAAATACCTTCTTTCTTCAAGAGGCCACAGTCACAATCAAAAGCAAAATCAAAGTCCAACTGTCCAGTGTCTGGGATCCACTCATAATCTTCTGGATTCCTCCAAGGTCTCCAGCTCTGCCGTTTGTGGCACACATGGCTCCAGATGCCTGTATTCCACTGCTGCTGCTGTTCTTGGTGGTCATCTCATGGTACTGGCATCTCCAAAACACTGCTGTCTTCCACTGCAACTAGGTTTACCAACAGCCTCTCATAGGCTCTCCCCATGGTGCCAAGCCTCAACTCCCCTCCATGACCCCCTTCAGTCCTGGGCCATCAACTGCAACTGAGGCTGCACCTTCACCAATGGCCTTCCACAGCCTCTCACAGTGCCCAGGCCTCAGCTGCTCTTCATGACTCCTTCATGCCTTCAAAACCAGTACCACCTGGGTGACTCTTACACATTACCAAGTCCAGCCACAGCACAAGGTACAACCCTGGCTATCTCTGGAACGCAGCCTCTGTGCTGTCAGAAAACACTTCTCAGAAGATTTCATCTCAATGATGCTGGTCTTCCCTCAATCACCGCCAATTTCCAAGCTCCAGCCAACCAGCATCAATAGTCCCAGCAATGCAATGGTTTTGCTTTAGTAGTTCTGGTATTTTGTAATTCACAGCTGGTCCTTCAGCCCCAACTAACCAAAACCACAGAATCTTCATAGTCAAAATAGCAACGGCCCTGATAAGAGTCTTTAATCTTCCCTCTGAAATTTCACAAGCCAGGCCTCCATCTTCTGCACTGTTCTCAATTATTATCTTCCAAGTTCCTACACAGCATCCAACAGAGCAGCCCAAAGTTCCACAGTCCCTCCACAGTTCTCCCCAAAACATGGTCAGGTTGTCACAGGAATACCCCACTACGCTGGTACCAATTTGTTTTAGTCAGGGTTTCTGTTCCTGCACAAACATGACCAAGAACTAAGTTGGGGAGGAAGGGTTTATTCGGCTTACACTTCCACGTTGCTGTTCATCACGAAAGGAAGTCAGGACTGGAACTCAAACAGGTCAGGAAGCAGGAGCTGATGCAGAGACCATGGAGGAATGCTGCTTACTGGCTTGCTTGCTTCTCTTGGCTTGCTCAGGCTGCTTTCTTATAGAACCCAAGACTACCAGCCCACAGATGGTACCACCCACAAGGGGCCCTCCCTTGATCACTAATTGAGAAAATGCCTTACCGCTGGATCTCATGGAGGCATTTTCTCAACTGAAACTCCTTTCTCTGTGATAACTCCAGCTTGTGTCAAGTTGACACACACAACTAGCCAGTACACTGTCCAACATGTGATAAAAAGTTCCACATAGTATTAAGCTATAGACACTGATTTTCTTTTCTTTTCTTTTTGTTTTTTCAAGACAGGGTTTCTCTGTGTAGCCCTGACTGTCCTGGAACTCACTCTGTAGACCAGGCTGGCCTCGAACTCAGAAATCCGCCTGCCTCTACCTCCCAAGTGCTGGGATTAAAGGCGTGCACCACCACTGCCTGGCACTGGTTTTCTTTTTTATTCCTTCCTTTTTTTTTTGAGACAGGGTCTCATGTAGCCCAGGCTAACTTCAAATTCACTGCATAATAAGGATGACCTTGAACTTCTGATCCCTTTGCCTCCACCTCCTGAGTGTTTGTGTGTGCACATCGCCATGCTGTGCCTGGTTTTATGCAGTGTTGGTGGAACCCAGGGCCTCATATGTGCTAGGCAATCCCCTTACCGACTTAGATACACCTCCAACTTTTGGATTGTTCTTCAACCAAGATTCTTCTTGACATTCATCTTTTAAATAGTACTTAGTGGGTTTCTCATTGTAGTTGGTGGTGGTTGTTTTAAGACAGGATCCAGGCTGGCTTCAAACTCACCATTTAGTCCCGCATGGAAGCTCTAAGGGCTGGAATTGAAAGCATGCTTTTTCATTGTTAGTGTTTTTAGGCCTAGAGCTATCCTATGCAAAATGTGTGTGAAGAGATTTGATCTTCGACATCTCCTGTCCTGGAGGTACAGTCACCAGATGCTAATTCCCCCCTCAGGAGATGACAGAAGGGTCCATTATAATGCACATGCTTCTCATAGTCAGGGAAAGCTCTGTGATTATCTCTGGTAACACCTAGGTAATTGGATGAACTGGTGTAGCTCCCTGGGGCACTGGGAAATGGAATTCATGATAAATGCTGATGAGAGGGTGGCAGACTCAGAAGGAGCAGCACAGGAACAAATGCTGTCAGAAGGCTACTGTTCACCTGTGACGTCACTTAAGTTTAGAACCATTCTTCCGGAGCTGGATAGTCCTGCTCTGCTGAAGAGAGGAGGCCTATTCAGCAGTCAAGCCTCGTGGGGAGAGTGGAAGGATCACAACCTGGGGAGGTGACCCTCCATACAAACTGAGTCTCTTGCTTTTTATCTAGAACTAGAGGCAGCTCTGACCATGGACTTAGTGATTGGCAAAGCATGACTGGCTGTGTCACTTTCAATCTAAAGGTTTGCTGTCCTCTGGCAATATCTTTGTCCTTTTATCTACAGTATTTGAAATCAAATACGGTGCATATCCCATATGAGCTATGGATTGTTATAGTAAATATTTAACCTCAATTGGAGGTTTCTGCCCTGCCTTAGTTCATTCAGTTCCCAGATAAAAGACACAAAACTTTTATATTTATAATAAACCTTAAACAACACTAAATATGAGCAGATATCAACTCTATGGCTATTTTGTCTTTCCTGCAAATAACCCTGAGTATGACTTGCCATGTTCTACCTGGGCTGCTCTCACTCCAGCTGGCCAGCCCTCATGGTCCTATCTCACAATTCTTACCTCATGGCTGCTTCCTCTCTCCACCTTCTCTCTCTTCTCCTTCATGGTCCTTTCTCTGAGCCCAAGGCCAGGAACTGAAGCCCCGCCTACCTCTCTTCTGCCCAGCTATAGGCTGTAGGCATCTTTAGTCAACCAACAGTTTTAAACTAAGGAGCAAGGTCACATAGCACCACTTGGTGTTCATGAGGATTTCCTCGTACCTTGGGCAACACACCTTGGGACCAGTATTCTGCATTACAGTACCTAGGAGGAGCAGACAGTGGGTAATGCATCATCATTTGTCTTGTGTTCTCTCTGTCTCTGTCTCTTTGTCTGTCTCTCTGTCTCTCTCTGATTCATTCATATTCTCTCTCTCTCTCTCTCTCTCTCTCTCTCTCTCTCTCTCTCTCTCTCTCTCTCTCTCTCCTGACAAACTGGAAGTGAAGAGGAAGTGGTGACTCACACCTTTAATCCTAGTACCCAGGAGGCCAGGGAGGCAGATCTCTGACGCTGAGGCCAGTCTGCTCTACATATCCAGTTTTAGGTCAGCCACAGCTACATATGTAGCCTCAAAGAAGATTTTCTGACACACTGTGAAATAGAACAGGAATTGCCTTTTTTTAAAGATAGGGGCCCACATAGCTCAGGTGGGCACTGAATTTACTATGTAGCTGAAGCAGGCTTTAAACTCCTGAGCCTGCTGTTTTCTGTCTTCCAAGTACTGGGATAAAGAGTGAGTCCCATTACCCTCTGTTTCAGAAATGTCTCTGTACCACCTTCTATTGTGGATTTTTATGTGCATTTGAATTTTGTCCCTCTTCATCCTCCATCTCCTCCAATTTAGGTTTACTGGTTCATGTATGTGCAATATATGTCTTAGCTTAGAAAGTTTAGGAAGTTGTGTGATGAGCCCCTTCTATGCGTGGTCCCTGGGGTTCCCTTGGTTTCTTTAGACTGAACTATACAAGTGAGGACTGTTACTTTAATGGTAATCTTTGTGGTGAGAAGCTCCTCATTAGACTGGAGTTATTTTCCTTATGACTTACTGTTGGTAGGTTATCCCCATGCAGCTAAGAAATTCCTGTTTGGAGAGGTCTAAAGGCTTTGGTGACTTGCTGTTTCACTTTCCTTTTCTCTTGAGTTATCGAAATTAGGATCATCAGGGGCTAGAAAGATGGTGTGTCAATTAAGAGCACTGATTGTTCTTGCAAAGAACACATGTTCAGTTTCTAGCACCCATATGGCCATTCGTCAACCATCTGTAATGCCACTTTGAGGGAATTCAAGGCTCCTGTCTAGCCTCTGCTGGTACACACCCACCCACCCACCCACACCACATTATATAATGTGCAAGCAAAACTCTTATATATATAAAATAAAATAAGTCCCTTAAAACAAAATCACAGTATCACAGCATCTTAGTTACTGTTCTGTTGCTGTGAAGAGACCCATGACCAAAACAGCTCTTACTAAAGAAAGCATTTAATTTGGGGCTGGCTTACAGCTTTAGAGGGCTAATCAATGATTATCACAACAGGAAGCAGTCTGGCAAGGGAGCAGTAGCTGAGAACTTTACATCCTGGCCCACAAGTAGCTGGCAGAGAAAGATAAGGCCTGATATGGGCTTACAGTGACACACCTTCTCCAACAGGCCACACCTCCTAATCCTTCCCAAACACTTCCATTAACTGATGGCCCATTCAAACATCAGAGTGGCATTCTCATTCAAAGGACCATACACACTTTACCTTTCCAGTACATTTGCATTGATGTTCTGCTCACCTAAGCCTCTTGAAAGCCTGCAGAGCAGCAAGCCTCTGTCATACTCTGATCCAGCCACTGAGCAATGACTTGACTCCTACTCTGGCACCCAGGATGGTTCTTGGCATTCAAACTGTTGGGCAGGTCACTTTTTATGTTCTGATTTCTGATGAACTGGTTAATAAAGCACAGGCTTCAAGTGATTTTGAAGACAAAAGTAACAACTTACTGAAGTTAGGCATGGTGTGTACCCTTCCAGTCTTGGTACTCAGACTGAGGCTGGGAGATCAGCCAGCCTAGACTACACAGCCATATTAGGCTCAAAAAAAAAAAAAAAAAAAAAAAAAAGGTAGAGTGGTGTCTTAGTTAGGATTTCACTGCTGTGAACAGATACCATGACCAAGGCAAGTCTTATAGAGACAACATTTAATTGGGGCTGGTTTACAGGTTCAGAGGTTCAGTCCATTATTGTTAAGGCAAAAGCATGGCAGCATCCAGGCAGGGATGGTGCAGGAAGAGCTGAGACTTCTGCATCTTCATCTGAAGGCTGCTAGTGGAAGATTGACTCCCAGACAGCTAGGACAAGGGTATTAAAGCCACACCTACTCCAACAAGGCCACACCTCCCAACAGTGCCACTCCCTGGGCCAAGCACATACAAACCATCACAAGTGGATCAGATTAAGTTGTTTTTGTTGGTGTTTGTGATGCTGAGGATGGAACTGAGCATGCTGGGTAATCACTGTGCCAATAAGCAATGTCCCCAGCCTTTAAATCAGTTTGTCATTTGAAAAACAGAATTGAGATTGTAAAGTGTCTTTTAAATGTTTCCAGGAAAACAAATACAGCAAAGCCAGTTGGCAGTGGTTTTCCTAGACAGTTTGGCTAGTTATCTCTAAACGACCTGCTGTTAGTGTGGAGAATATTTAGTCCAATTGCCCTGAGCCTTCTGTTAATTAGCATGGTTTGCTGCTAAGCAGCATGTGAGGACATGGCTATTGGATACTCAGAGCTAAACCTTGTCACCCAAATGCCCATACTTTCCTGGAAATAACACCCGCTCTTTTGTCTTTAATTTAGGATAATTTCCCTTCATGTAGAATAGTTTGGCAGTATTACCTGTCTTGGCTAGATCAAAACAAAACACAAAAATTAGTCATTCTTGATGGTTCAGTTAATTGGAAAAAGGCACAAGCTGGTCTCTGGTGTAAGAAAAAGCCATTATGCCATCTACCAGCTAAAAACACCAAATATCAACAATGAAACAGGCCTCTGAGTTATAGACTAGACATAAGTCAGCTGTGGATAACAGCATTTTTTATGTTAGCTTGAGAATGTGCACTGGCGTGTTCATCTGTGACGGAGCAGGTAGAGTGAGTGCAGTTTTGTCTGTGACGGAGCAGGTAGAGTGAGTGCAGTTTTGTCTGTGACGGAGCAGGTAGAGTGAGTGCAGTTTTGTCTGTGATGGAGCAGGTAGAGTGAGTGCAGTTTTGTCTGTGATGGAGCAGGTAGAGTGAGTACAGTTTTGTCTGTGATGGAGCAGGTAGAGTGAGTGCAGTTTCGTGATTTTTATCTTGGGACTGGCTCTGCATTTGTGTCCCAAGATAAATGATGAAATAGTCTGGTTTTGCAGTTAATTTATAGCATTGGAATTTACTATTTCAAGCAGATGATTTAATTAGGACCATAGCATTTTTTATGTGGCCCAGAGCGACAGTGTCCTTGCTTTTAATAAATAGAAATTAGGTGACACGTGTCATATTGCATTTTCTTTTCTTAGGGTTTTTTGTTTGTTTGTTTTTTAGATGGGATCTCTATGTAGCTCTGGCTTGCCTGGAATTCACTATGTAGACCAGGCTGGCCTTGAACTCATAGATATCTGACTACCTCTGCCTCCCAAGTACTAGGATTAAAGGCATGTACCATCACACCCAGCCTGTTAAATTTTCTAGTAACCCTATTAAAGAAATGGGAAGAATGATTTTTAAAATGTATTTAGCCTAACGTTTCCAAAATCATATTTTGACATTGAGATTTGCACATTTATTTCTCTTGCTGTTTTCAAATGCGGCTATTTGGGTGTGAACATCCATATTCCCGTTGCCCAGTGGCCACAGGTGGTTGGTATCTCCCATGCTGAACAGTACAATCTTTCGGTTCAGTGAAGTCCTATGCAGTGATGTAACGTAAATTGTCATATAGATTTTCTTTTGTGTTTCTTTGTGTGCATGTTCATGCATGTGTAGGTGCATGTATGCACAGGTCAGAGGGCAGCTGTAGATGTCATTCCTTTACCTTTTGTGTGACACAGCATCTCATTAGCCTGAAGCTTCGCCAAGTAGGCTGGACTGACTGGCCATTGAACTTCCGGGGGTCCGCACGTCTCCACCTCCTGTCCTGCCATTACTGGCATTATGCGTGTACCACCACACCCAGCTTTTTATTAATATGTGAGTTCTGGGAATCCAACCTCAGGTCCCCAGCACTTGTGAGAGGCAAGCATGGTACCAACTGAACCTTCTTCCCAGCTTCATATTGGTGTGGATTGCTGTGTAAATCAGGTCCTGAAAACCACAGGACAACATAGTGCTTCTCACCCAGGAGAGGCTGATTCTGACTTGGCCCTAGTAGCTTTTGGTTTCTTACTGGGGGCACTGCATGGAGGGCACAGCGCTTCAGGCTGGAGCATGTGCTCCAGCAGGCAGGCTTTTATTCTAGCTAGTGTTTGCTGTACACATACCACATCCTAATCTTGGGCTCTTACTCATGGTTATTTTTAGACCTCCAGATACTTGTTCTGGAGAGACATCGTCATGAGTGGTTATCTGGGTCGGCTTCTCGTAGCTGAGCATTTCAGCGGGGTAGTCCCCATCTCAGGATCAACTTGTTTATGTGATATTTAGCTCTCCTTTTTTTTACCCCAGATTTAGAATGTATATATTCTAAACATACAAATATATTTATATAAATACATATATATAAATAAATATAAATAAATATATAAACAGTTCATTTAGTCGAGTGGGCAGATCCCAGGCACATGCCACTTATCCTCGTGAGCCGCTGCTCTCTGCCCTCCCTGAGCACCGGTCTGAGCCAGTGCAGGTTTACTTTCTATAGCCTCACAGATGGCCTGGATACAGCAGGTGTGGGAAGGAAGGAAGTGATGTGTTGGACGTCTGGTGGGTGCTGTATTCTTAGTTGAGGATTTAGGAATATTACTTTAGTGTCCCCAAGGAGAAGTAATCCTCTGCATTTTATAGATGAGGAAACAGAAATCCAGAAGAAAGAAGCCATTTAGCTTCACATAACCTTTGTTCAACCCACTTAACCTCTGGGAGATAATAGGTTCGTAGTTGTCATTTGGTCAGATTTTTAAAAAAGATTTAATTATTTTATTTATATGAGTACACTGTAGCTGTCTTCAGACACACCAGAAGAGGGCATCAGGTCCCATTATAGATGGTTGTGAGCCACCATGTGGTTGCTGGGAATTGAACTCAGGACCTCTGGAAGAGCATCCAGTGCTCCTAACCTCTGAGTCATCTCTCTAGCCCTGGTCAGTTTTTTTGTTTGTTTGTTTTTTTAATTTTTAATTTTGTCTTATTTTAATGCGTATTTTCCCAAATGTATGCATGTATACCATGTGACTGTCCAGTGCCCTCAGAGATCAGAAGAGTGTGTCAGATAAGATCCAGGGGAGCTGGGGCTAAGGATACTGTGAGCCACCATATGGGTGCTGGGAATTGAACTTGGGGCCTCTGCAAGAGCGACAAGTGCATTAAACTGCTGCGCAACCTGTCCAGTGCGCGTGCTCTCTCTCTCTCCCTGTGTGTGTGGGTGGGTGAGGATGGTGGTGTAGGGCTCAGGCTAGCCTTGACCTCTCTGTCAGGATATCATAGCAGTGCTGGGATTACAGGCATGAGCCGCTGTGCCTGGCTTGAAAGTGGATTCTAGAACTTAGAGTCGCACCTAATTGTAACAAAAGAAATTGTGTGGCAACTCATGCCTGAAATTCAAGCACTTAGGAAGGAGGCAGAGGTAGGAAATAGCAAGGCTAGCCCAAGACCCTGTTTCAGAAAATCAAGGACCTGGAGATTAGATTAGCTCAGTGGTGGAGAACTTGTACAGCTTGTGCAAGGCCCTGGGTTCAATCCCCGGCATCACCGGCAGGCAGAGCTGTGGTGGTAGGAATTATGAACGTGCACATATTATTCAAAAGACTACAAAAACATACAAGCTCCTTCTCAAAGCCACCAGAATATTTTCAGATTTCGTATCCCCTGTGAGGGCTTGTGGTGACCATATATATATTTTGGCTTACAGTCGTGACCCCTGACCGCGGCAGGATGGCTCAGTGGAACCAGCTCCAGCAGCTGGACACGCGCTACCTGGAGCAGCTCCACCAGCTGTACAGTGACAGCTTCCCCATGGAGCTGCGGCAGTTCCTGGCGCCTTGGATTGAGAGTCAAGATTGGTGAGTCCTTCTTGAGAAACTCCCTGAATTGGGGGGTTTGGGGTTGAGCCAGGGACACAGCCTTTTCTAGGTTCACACCTTACTAACCCTTAAGACATATGAGGGCAGAGGCAGGTGCTGGGGAAGGATTAGGAGAGCAGAGGTGACTTAGTCTCTTAGCGTCTGTTCAAAGTACATGTGGCGAGCGGCCTCTCTGCACCTTGAAACGGCTTGCTGGGAGATGTCTTGAAGTCAGGTGTGTGTCTTACCTACTTGGTGAGAGCTCTGCACATTTTCATTCTCTAACAGTGAGATATAGATTTTTTTTTTTTTTTTTTAATCTGAGAATTCTATGACAGGTGGAAGTTGGGGCCCACCATACACGTGGCTTCCCCTGTTAAAGAGGAGACATGGGATAAGGGAAATAGAATCATAGAGGAAATGCCAGCTGTTTACCTCACTTAAATGTATTCAGGCCCGTCTGCTAGTTTTGGCCTAAGTCAGGCCTATCTGCATGTGACCTACTTTTTCAGAATAAATACCTGATTTGGTGACATGCTAATAAGCACTTAGATACACTAATCTGTCTGAACGTAGGGGTGACTGAGAATTTAAGGCAAACAACCTTCTCTGTCCTTTTTTAAAAAAACAAAACAAAACAAAACACCAAAACATTTATGTGTATGTGCACATGTTTGTATAGATTCAGGTGCTCGTGTGTGTGTGTGTGTGTGTGTGTGTGTGTGTGTGTGTGTGTGTAGGCCAGAAGACAACCTCAAGTGTTACCCTTAGTGATGCCTTTTGGGTCCTTTGAGACTGAATCATTCATTGGTCCAGAGTTAACCAGTTAGGGCAGACCCTCAGGATCTATCTCTGATGCCCCAGTGCTGGACTTATAAGCATGTGCTACTGTGCCTAGCATTTTCTTTTTTTAATTGAAAATAGATTTTTTAGAAGTATAATATATTTCTGGCTATGTTTTCTCCTCCTCTGACTCCTCTCAGATCTTCCCCAACTCCCCTCCTACCCAAATCCCCCTCTCTCTCTCTCTTACTAGAAAACAAACAGGCAGTAAAAAACAGTAATAAAATAAGGCAAAGAAACCGGAATAAGGTGAAATAAACCAAGAGACGCATGTGCACACACAGAAATCCCATAAAAACACAATACCAAAAATGATAATATATTTGCCATCTTCACTGGCATGCCCGGCATTTTTCTGTGAGTTCTATGGATGGGAACTCAGGTCCTCATTGCTCTTAAGGTTGAGCCGACTGCCCAGACTGTGTCTGTTGTTTGTTTATTGTTGTTGTTGTTTGTTTATTGTTGTTGTGTACACATGGTGTTGAGACAGAGCATGGACATGCCACCATGTGCACGTGGACGTCAGGACAGCTTCATGGAGTCAGTTCTCTGCTTTCCAAAGATTAAACTAATGTCAGGTGTCCCTACCACGAGCTTTTATCTGTGGCACCATCTTGCCATCCCCTGTTTTTGTTTTGTTTTAAGACAAGGTCTCATAGTCTAGGCTAGCCTGGTACTTGCTGCATCAACTGAGGGTCCCTTGAACTAATTACCCTCCTGCTTCTACCTCCCAAGTGTTAGGATTGTAGGTGTGTGCTGCCATACTAAGGTCTGGGTTTGTTTGTTTGCTTGTTTATTTATGAGTCAAAGTCTTACTATATAGCCTAGAACTGGCCTAGAACTTACTATGTAGCCCAGACTGGTCTCCAACTTTCAATCTTCCTGCCTCAGCCTCTCAAGTAGTTCTCAGATTACAGCTGTTGCATCACGCTAGACTTGTATCTGTGCATCTTGCTCAAATATTTTAGTCCTATAGACTATGAGAATGAATAATAATATCTGGAATCATTCTCATATTAACGTCCCCATGCTGGGGATCAAACCCAGAGCCTTGATCCCACTAGGCAAGTGTGTGTCACTGAGCTATGCCACCTATTGATGGTATTGTCGACCTGAGCAAGAGAAACGAAAAATGATGAATGCATTATGACATCAGATGTTATAACATCCCCTTGATGGTGCATTCTGGGTGTATATGTTTTAGAGTCCTATTATTACTGCTTTTGAGAGAAGGTCATCCAGACTGACTTGGAACTCTCTAGGTAGGGAAAGCTGGCCTTGAACTCTTGAACCTCCTGTATCCACCACCCCAGTTACAGATATATGCTCTCAAATTACTCATGCAGTTCACTTCCTCTTCCTAGGGCGTATGCAGCCAGCAAAGAGTCACACGCCACGTTGGTGTTTCACAACCTCTTGGGTGAGATTGACCAGCAGTATAGCCGATTCCTGCAAGAGTCCAATGTCCTCTACCAGCACAACCTGCGAAGAATCAAGCAGTTTCTGCAGGTGCGGTGGGAAACGGAATGTGAGATGCTAGCCCCACAGAGTGGAGTGCTGGTGTTCCTTCCCGGAAGTGTTTCTTTCCTCACTTGGCTAAATGATGCCTGTCTTGTACTCTAAATCAAAGGAGAAGTAATTAGCTCCTTCTCAATTCCCTGTGCACTGGCCCCTGGGCACCATTACCGGAAATTCACTTCTTATGTTAGAGTTGCAGCAAGGGCTTAATGTTCTTCTATGTTATAAAAGCATACTAATAACACCTACTCGTCATAGGCACATGACTCTCACTTCTAAATGTTAAAAGTGTAGCCATTAATTGGGTACTCCTGGGTAAAGTCAACCGTTTCCTTAAAAAAGCAGATGACATACTGTTGCAGGATGGACTCAGGCTTCTGGCTTCTGTCTCGGAGGCCACCATTCTCCTGCCTTCCCTTCCCTGCAGATTTCAGTCAGATGCTGAAGCCTTTGCTCTGTGGTTTCATGGAGGCTCTGAGGAAGTGACTTAAGTTAGCCAAGTTCACTGCACACCTCTTTAATTGGCTATAGCTTTCCACTCTCTTTCCATCTTGCTTACAGAGCAGGTATCTTGAGAAGCCAATGGAAATTGCCCGGATTGTGGCCCGATGCCTATGGGAAGAGTCTCGCCTCCTCCAGACGGCAGCCACGGCAGCCCAGGTGAGACTGGGAAGAAGCAAAGTGGGGAACAGGGAACTGGGGAGCAAGCTGCTGTATAAATAAAAGGAACTGTAAGGGTTTAGTACAGCTGAAGAGGAACGAATCACTGGACTGTATCAAAGCCCTGTACATACACTGAAAATGACAAAAAACTCATACAGTCTCCATTCCGCTCCCTAACCAACGTCATGCTGCAAGCAAGGATGACCTTGAGCTCAGATTCCCCTGCCTCCTTCCTGAGTGCTGGGAGTTGGGGTTCTCACCCCACATCCTGTATGTGAGGTGCTAGGGACAGCACCAGAGCTCCGTGCATGGTAGACACACATTCGGAGCTGTGTTCCCAGCCCTGGATTGTTGTTGTTGTTGTTGTTGTTGTTGTTGAGTCAGGCTCTTGCTATGCACAGCTGACTTCCAGTTTGGGATAATCTTCCTGCCTCTGCCACCCAAGTGCTGGGGTTGTGGTGACATCACCACACTTCCCACCTGCCCTTTTCTTGTTTTCATTTTCAGCTTTTGAGATGGAGTCACAGTCTGTTACCCAGGCTGCCTAGAACTCTGTGTGTAGGCTGAGCCCTTTCAAACCCACACCAGACCCCTGCTTCAGTCTCTAGTCATTGAGATTTTAGGTATGGGCCACCAGGCTCAGCTTCCTTTTGAGACAGGGTCTCAATACATAGCCCAGTGTGGTAAACTCTGGCTCCTCCTGCCTCAGCCTCCATGTGAGCCACCATGCCTGGTCTACAGGGACTTCCCAAGTCTGACCCCTGAGTTAGAAGTTGGGAGTTGGCAAAGCACACCTCCCTAGCAATCAGTACGGAGCCTGAGAGACCCTAGACCACTGCCAAACAGAGGTTGTTTTTAGGGATGAAGCCTTCATTCTTGCCCTAGGCAAGTTTGGGAGATAGGAGAGGGAGAGGCCCAGCTTTGGGGCTGGGCCCTGTGAAGGTCGGTCTGTGGTACTTCTCTGTGTCTTATCAGTCAGGGTTGCTCCCATAAAGGGGAAAAATGTCGCAGCTGGGTTGTTTTTCCAAGTCTTCTTAGAGGTTTATATTCTATAGTTTGGCCATCCATGAAAAGTGGGAAGAATGTCTGTCTCTAAAATGCCTGTTCAGACCTAAATTGCAGACTTGTAGTCGTAGTGGAGAGAACAGACAGGAAGTGAGAGGTCGAAGAAGCAAAGGGCTGGACTGGAGAGCAGACCTGGCTTCAGTTCCCAGCATCCAAAAAGGTGGCTCACAACCGTCTATAACTCCAGTTCCAGGGAATCCAACATCCATTTAGGCACCAGGCACACATGGGATGCATGTGCACACATGCTGGCAAAACAGCCATACACGTAAAATGAAATAAGTAAGTCTAAAGAATAGAAAACAAAACAAAAAAGAAGTAAAAAGCCAGCCGTTGGAGCCTGATTTGAGCCCCTGACCACTGTGATGGGTGTGAGTGATTAGCGTGTAGGCCCAGGGTGTGAGCATTTCTAGCTTGGAAATCTGGACGGATAACATCGGTCCTTATCAAATTCATCAAGATGGCTATCTTTATCCTTGGGCTGCTGCCACGCCTCCCTTTCTTGGAGCTTCTACTTGTTTCTGCTCCCTGCAAAGACTACCATTTTACATATCCTAATTGACCCCTTAAGGCATCAGCCTCTCCCTGGCAGAAGCCTTGGAAGCACAATTTTGAAAATCCTTGGGAAATGTTTTTCATGGAAATATATTGCGCTCAGCTGTCATCAGTTCTTACTTTATTTATTAATATTCTCTCACCGCTGGGATCAAGCCTGGGCCTCCCTTATTTAGGCAGAATCTCCAGTACTAAGCTGCACCCCAGCTTCTTTCGAGATTTTTTTATTTTTGACAGTTTACCCTTAGGCTGCTTGAAGGATGAGACATCTTATTAGTTCAACATGTGGGCTCCTACTTTAACGAAGAGAATGGGTTTCCTGTTGGTGAAAAGTCAGTGGCGTAGATAGGACCGGGAGCGTTCTCCCAGCCCCTCCCCTTTTGCACCACTGACAGGTGGTACTAGGATGGGATGGAGCTCAGACGAGCGGTTTCCACAAATTCATGTGTGTTAATCTTTTTTTCTTGGCAGCAAGGGGGCCAGGCCAACCACCCAACAGCTGCGGTGGTGACGGAGAAGCAGCAGATGCTGGAGCAGCATCTTCAGGATGTCCGGAAGCGAGTGCAGGTGATCAGGCTTGACCGGGGAGCCGTGCTGCGGCTTCAGAGCGTGGTCCTGCGTGCCAGAACTTTATTTCCCTTTCCCAAAGGGAACCTATGTTTTACTTCTGCTTTTGGTTTGTTTGTTTGTTTAAACAGGATCTAGAACAGAAAATGAAAGTGGTAGAAAATCTCCAGGACGACTTTGATTTCAACTATAAAACCCTCAAGAGTCAAGGAGGCAAGTGAGCGGTAGAGATGTTAAAGTCTGTAGAAGGCTAAGCGGTGTCACTGAGTTTCAGGACCTGCCTTCATTCGTGGGACTTCATGGTAGGAGGGGGAGCTGCTGGCTTTTCACGGGACAACCTTTTGATTATTTGGTTTTTGAGATGGGATTTGACCATATAGCTCAGGCTGACCGTGAGCCTGCTGCCATCTTACCTCAGCTTTCTGAGTAGCAGGGACTACAGGTGAACACAGGGTGTAGAGCATCATTGAGAAGGCTGTGAGGATTCCCTCTGCTCAAGGAGTCTTTCCTCCTCCCATCAGACATGCAGGATCTGAATGGAAACAACCAGTCTGTGACCAGACAGAAGATGCAGCAGCTGGAACAGATGCTCACAGCCCTGGACCAGATGCGGAGAGTAAGCGATCTAGATGCTTCCTGAGCATCACACACCTATCGTGGGAAGACTTGGCACTTTCTGATAGGTTCCTTCCCTAGAACTGACTAGAGACTGTGGTTAGACATGGTCTGGGGAAATGTGTTCTGACTTTTTTTTGGTTTCCAAACAGAGCATTGTGAGTGAGCTGGCGGGACTCTTGTCTGCAATGGAGTACGTGCAGAAGACACTGACTGATGAAGAGCTGGCCGACTGGAAGAGGCGGCAGCAGATAGCATGCATTGGAGGCCCTCCCAACATCTGCCTGGACCGTCTGGAAAACTGGTAAGAGTCGGAAGAAAGACTTCTTTTTCTTTAGTCACGGACCTGCAGAGGGAGGGCTGCTCCCTCGCCGTGCTTCTGTTTTCCCTTGTTAGTGCTGGGTGGACGTGTGGTAGAGCCACTGCACTACTCCCCTAGCGCTGGACACTATTGCTAAGACGGGCACCTTTTTTTTTTCCTTTGAGAAAGAATCTCAATGAGCTGCATAAGCGTCATACTATATAGCCCAGGCTGACCTTGAATTTGAAATCCTCCTGCCTCACCTTCCCAAATAGCTGGGATTACAGGCATGTATCACCATGCCTGCCTTAAGGTGGCCTCTTTTACACTCTCAAGTTTAGTCCAAGAATTAAAACCATTCCCTAATTTTAACTTTTTTTTTTTGATTTTTCAAGACAGGGTTTCTCTGTGTAGCCCTGGCTGTCCTGGAACTGGCTCTGTAGACCAGGCTGGCCTCGAACTCAGAAATCTGCCTGCCTTTGCCCCCCAAGTGCCGGGACTAAAGGTGTGCGCCACCACTGTCTGGCGATTTATACATTTGATGTCATAATTATACATGTGATGTCATAACTATGTGCATGAAACTAGAAATCCAGTTGCAGGTATCAGCTGCCTGTCTCCTTCCTTCCTTTGTTGCGATGGGAAGGATACCTCAAGGTCTCTTTGCTTCAGTCTCCTGAGTGCTGGGGTCACCGCTAGGCAACAGAGGTGACTGGGAACTTCTTCCATTATGGCAGGATAACTTCATTAGCAGAATCTCAACTTCAGACCCGCCAACAAATTAAGAAACTGGAGGAGCTGCAGCAGAAAGTGTCCTACAAGGGGGACCCTATTGTGCAGCATCGGCCAATGCTGGAGGAGAGGATCGTGGATCTGTTCAGAAACTTAATGAAGAGGTGAGTTTAAACGCTGATACTCTGAAGCAAGGAGCAGGCAGAAGCCCGGTCACCACAGCTTCTGATGCCATCCTTTTCCCTTCCAGTGCCTTTGTGGTGGAGCGGCAGCCCTGCATGCCCATGCACCCGGACCGGCCCTTAGTCATCAAGACTGGTGTCCAGTTTACCACAAAAGTCAGGTGGGCCTGTCCTTAACTTTGGGTGGAGTTTTGATTGACGTCCAGTCCTTTTCCTTGAGGATTTTAAGAGGACAGTTCAGTGGTGCCATAGCTGAGGGGCCCCATTGGGTGAGAGGTAAAGCCCACTCCTCGCCGTGGATCTGAACAAGTGCAGCATTTCACTACGTGCTTTTTGTTAGCTTCCCGTGAGTCTCTTACAACTTGGTTCACAAGCTTAGACATTTCACTACTTTTTGGCTGAAGGATTAATGTTCACCTTTAATATCAAAGATGACTCTGTGTGGAAGTAGAATTTGGCTTCATAAATATAATTTTTTTTTCATCTAGACAGGGTTTCTCTGTGTCGCCCTGGCTGGCCTGGAACTCTCTGTAGATCAGGCTGGCTTGAACCCAGAGATCCATCTACCTGTGCCTCCCAAGTGCTGGGATTAAAGGTGTGCACCACCATGCTCAGCAATACTTTTACGTCTTAGGAATTCAAGTATTAGGGATTTATATATATTTTTTAAACGAGATCAAGGTAGGGAGCCTACTAACTTTCCTTGACTATATGTTTTTCATAGGTTGCTGGTCAAATTTCCTGAGTTGAATTATCAGCTTAAAATTAAAGTGTGCATTGATAAGTAAGTATTCTTTACATATGTATACTTTTTTATTATTTAAAAGCAACTTTTAAATTTAAATATGCTTTGCTCATATTCTTCCCTTCCCCCAAGTACATCTGGATCCTCTACTCCTCTACCCACCCAACTTTAAGTTCTTTCTCAAAAAAAGAAAAAAAGAACCAATTCAACAACGAAACCCCCAAAAGTTTGAAAACAAAATACAACACTCAAAAAGAAAAAAAATGGAACTAAAACAAACCACCAAACTGTAACTAAATAAAAGCATGCACAACAATTTGTAGGTCAGTTGCCCTGCTCATGAGACCTGCATGAAGTGGTTGATAAAAAGCCAGGCCTTCCGTGAGAGGGAACTTGCTTTTCCACTCTTAATCCACGGTTAATCTTTACCCTGGTGACTGGGGTTACATTCATTCATTCATTCATTCATTCATTCATTCATGTTTTTAATGTAACAACATAAAATATAACAAGCAAAACAAAGACTGTCACATCCATGTTAGACAAGGCAAACCAACAGAAGGAAAAGAACCTGAGAAAAGGCACAAGAGTCAGAGTCCCACTCATTTGCACCTCGGGAATCCCATGAAAACACTGCACGGGAAGCCACAATATTAGCAGAGGCCCTGGTGCAGACCCGTGCAGGCCCTGGGCATGCTGCTCCAGTCTCTGTGAGTTCATCTGAGCTTTGCTCGTGGTGATTTAGAGGGCCTTGTGCTTTTGGTGTCCTCTAACACCCCCCCCCCCGCTCTTGTGTTCTTTCTGCCCCCTCTTCCTTGGCATTCCCTGAGCTCTGAGGGGAGGGATTTGATGGAAACACCCCGTTTAGGGACGGGCCTTCCAAGGTCTTTCTCTGCGTGATGTCCCGCTATGCGTCTCTATATTTCTTCCCATCTCCTGCAAGAGGACTCTTCTCTGATGATGGCCGAGCAAGGCACTGATCTATGAGTATAGCAGAATATCATTAGGAGTCATTTTGTCATTTTTTTTCTTTTTCCTTTCTTTTTTTTAGATCAGTATTATTTAGTTTTGCCCTAGGTTCTGGGGCTATCTAGTCTCTGGTTCTTGTCCATCCAAGCCTTCTTGGGTATGAGTTTCATCTTGTGGAGTGAGCCTTAAGACTCACTCTTGTTGGTTGGTTACTTCCACAGCTTTGGGCCACCTTTGCTCTAGCCTATCCTACAGGTAGTACCCTCTTACAGATAGAGGGCTTGGGGCTGGCTTGGTGTTCACACTTCTCCTTTGATAGCATGTAGAGTACCTTCCCGTAACAAAGACTCTGGCACACAGTGGGGAGGCACCAGCTCAATGTGCCCATGTTCAGTGAGTTGTGTGGGTGTTGTCTTCAGCAATGGGGCCTTGCTGTCAGTTGTGGAGAGCAACCTGTGATCTTGACAACAGCATGGGTTGCTTGGGGATTCCCTTTGGCCAACAACTCAATTAGATGTAACCCTAATCCAGTACTGGAAGCTTCATTTGGTGACAAGAGATGGCCAGTTGGGACCCTGACTCTTCCATTATTTGGTGATTTAATTTAGACCACCTTTATCGATGTTTATGGTTTAGGAGGTTTTTACTCTCCCAGAGTTCCTTGCTCCCCACAGGTGCTCCATAAGCTTTGCTGTTTCCCACCACTCCCTTCCACCACCAGCGCTCTCTCCTCTCCCTCTCCCCATCTCCTCCTCCAATTTCAGACCTTCACCCATCGAGAAACCCATTCTATTCCTTTTTTAAAAAAGATTTATTTTTATTTATGTGAGTACACTGTACCTGTCCTCAGACACACCAGAAGAGGGCATCGGACCCCATTACAGATGGTTGTGAGCCACCATGTGGTTGCTGGGAATTGAACTCAGGACCTCTGGAAGAGCAGTCGGTGCTCTTAACCACTGAGCCATCTCTCCAGACCCCCTATTCCTTTTTCCTAATTAGATCTATTGGCTCCCTGTAGTTCCTTACTCTGTATCTACCTGCTGTGGTTCTATGGATTATAGCTTGGTTATTATTGACTTAACAGCTAATATCCATCCATAAGTGAGTCCACACCATATTTGTCTTTCTGGGTCTGGGTTACCTCACTCAGGATGGTTTTTTGTAGTTCCATCCATGCCTGCAAATGTCATGGTTTCCCTGAGGAGCGGCCACACTGATTTCCAGAGTGGCTGTCTGAGCTTGCACTCCCACCAGCAATGTGTGGTGGCTGCTCTTGCCTCACGTCCTCGACAGCATGAGCTGTCATTTGTGTTGTCTTAACTATTCCGACAGGTGTGACACAGGCTTTCACAGCAGTTTTGATTTGCATGTCCCTGATGCTAAGGATGTTGGACGTTTCTTTGTTTCTCAGCCACTTGGGTTTCCTCAATTAAGAATTTTCTGCTTAGATCTGTAACCCATTTTTAACTGGGTCTTTATTTTCTTTTTTTTTTTTGGTTTTTCGAGACAGGGTTTCTCTGTGTAGCCCTGGCTGTCCTGGAACTCACTCTGTACACCAGGCTGGCCTCGAACTCAGAAATCTGCCTGCCTCTGCCTCCCAAGTGCTGGGATTAAAGGCGTTCGCCACCACTGCCCGGCTTGTCTTTATTTTCTTGATACCTACTTTCTTAAAATTCTTTTTGGATATTGGCCCTCTATTGGATGTGTAGTTGGTTAAAAAAAGAAAAACAAAACAAAACAAAACTTTTCCCATTCTGTAGGCTGCCAATAACAAGTAAGTATTCTTAAACCTATCTCTTATTTTCAAATGAGGGATGGAGAAGCAAGAACTTTGACAGACTTTAGGATGTCTCCATTCAGGGATCTTCTTTTTGTGAACACTGTGTTCAAAAACCTTGCAAAACCTCACCATTTGCCTCAAGCATTGAAATTTAAAAAAAAAAAAAAAAAAAACAATTTGAGTGTATGCAGCTCAGTGCTGCATGCTTACCTAGCATACATGAGCTGCTGCATGCTTACCTAGCATGCACGAGGCCCTGGGTTTAACCCCCATACTGAAAAATAAAGATGTAAGCAGTAACGCTTGAAAATATAATACATGGAAAGAGAACTGGTTTGAAGTTACTAATCACCTTCCACAAACCCACCAAAACATGCTATTTGTAGGTAAATATATAGCAATGGAAAATAAATTTTACTTATTTTTATTTTGAGAGAGGGTCTTACTATATAACCCTGGCTAGCCTTGAATTCATAGTGATCCCACCTGCCTATGCCTCCCCAGTGCTAGGATTAAAGGTATTTGCCACCGTGCCTGGCTAAGAAGAACTTGGTAAAATAGTATTCTGAAATAAGATAAAGACAGAAATATCATAATATAAAAAGATGGCCTAGTCAGAGACAGAGGCAGCAGTGGTCACGTGGGGTTAGCATTTCCAGCTGCGTCGTGGGAGGTGTTGTCAGTTTTCGGTAACAACCTTCATGGAAAACCCAGCGTGGCTCAGATAATGAGGAAATTCACAACCTGTGTAACTGGAAATGCAGTTGGGGCAAGTACCTAAGAATGGGGTCAGTGACTCATGGTGTCTTCAGAAACCCGGGATCTTCCGTGTCATCCTTGCTGTGTCACCTGTAGACAGGTTCCCTTCCAGGTGGTTCCATGGCTGTGGACAGAAGAGCAGCCTAGGATGTTGCTTCCTTGGTCTGACTGAGACAAGGCAGACCAACTGAGAGCAGGCCTTTAATCCCAGCCACCAGGAAGCCGAAGCAGGTGGTCTCTGAGTTCAGGTCTACAGAGCAAGTTCTAGGACAGTCAGGAGGGCTACACAGAGCCCTGCCTCTGAAAGCCAACAGAACAGACAAGGCAGACTTCATCTTTGCCTGCTCTGTGGCTTCCTCTGATCTGATGAATGCAGTGATCAGGATTCCCCGAGGTAGATGGGCTCTGCCATCCCTAGCTGAGCAGAATGGAGACTTCCTGAGGAAGGGAAAGAAGCTGTGGGGTGGGCACCCAGCTAAGGCCACCGCTTAAGTGCATACAGGCTTTGCTTCACACCTAAGACATAACTGACCACCTGAAGGCACTTTCCATCAGAGGAGGCTAACAGGTAGTCAGTGTAGGTTCTGGAAAGAAAGAGGGTCTATAATTTCCATTCTATTAACGCCTGCTGTGTTCTTTACAGAGACTCTGGGGATGTTGCTGCCCTCAGAGGGTGAGTTCAGCCACCTTTTGTTCTCTCACCCAGCTTTAGCCTAGGCTACCTAGCGCTCACTGTGTGTTGGTTTTTCTCCCACGATTCAGGTCTCGGAAATTTAATATTCTGGGCACAAACACAAAAGTGATGAACATGGAGGAGTCCAACAACGGCAGCCTGTCTGCAGAGTTCAAGCACCTGGTCGGAGTCTGGGGGGGGAGGGGAGGGGAGAGGAGGGGGGATGGAGAGGAGGGCATGGGCAAATGGTGGAGGGAGAGCCTGGCACATCCTCAAGTGACATTTGCCTTTTTCTTTTTCCTTTCTTCCAGACTCTGAGAGAGCAGAGATGTGGGAATGGAGGCCGTGCCAATTGTGATGTAAGTTTCGTTCAGGCTAAAAGCTAACTGGAGTGTTTTATTTGAGGAAGAATGCTCTCTCTCTCTCTCTCTCTCTCTCTCTCTCTCTCTCTCTCTCTCCCCCAACCCAGAATTAAAGACTTTAACCCACTATCTCAGATGTTTGTCATTTAGAAAAGTCAGTTGCTCTGGGCCAATGTGACATGCTCAGAAGTCACAGGTGCTATGGACTGTGAAGTTTTCTAGAGAGGAACATTTTCCTGAGTGTTAGGGAGTTGGCTCCCTTTCAGCAGTGGGAAGTCCCTCGCTGAGCTGTTACCCACACCCATTTGGTAGAAAAGAAGTTTCCACATCGCCTGGGGCTTCCCAAAGTCCCTGCCACCACCTGCCAGCTGGCTCCATTTTCAGTGCCTGGTGAGACAAAAGACATTAAGTCAGTAAGTCAGAGTTAAACAACAGCAAAACCCCCTAGCACTCAGGAGCTGAGACAGGGGGATTGTGAGTTTGAGATTATTCTGTCATTCAATACATACATGTAAAAGAACTGGAATTTCATTCCTGAGAATTCATTAGTAATTTGTGTACAGACAGGTGGCTGCATTGCTTGACTGCTCGTGGCAGTGAAGGTTGTCATAGTCACTTTGGAAAGTAACTTGGTGTAAAAATGAGCACTCCCTGTAAACCGGCAGTTCCAGTCTCAGGATTAACAGTAAAGAAAGCTTTGCATAGGTGAACCAGGGACAGATAACACAACCACAGACATGGGTCACTCTCTTGACACAGCTCAGACCCCTCAGCACTGGGATCGTGAGCTGTGGTGTAGGCTCTACAGCTCTGAAAGAAGAATTGGGACCACAGCCCCTCCTCAAGCTGAGGGGAGGTCAGGAGCAGGAACGTACTGAGCATGCAGTTCACCATGTGCAATACGCATGCTTGGAGAAACAACCATGAACACACACCGTTAGGAGGAGCTGGGAAACAGCAGAGACAAAGACAGAGCAAACTGCAAGGGGGGGATTCACCTAGGGAATTTCAGTGGTAATGGCTTGTTCTTAAACCAGATGGTGACGCTAGGCTTAGCTCACTGTTGGGGTGCATTTAGCATGCACGAGACCCTGAGTTTGCTCCCTAGTGCATATAAAAGGAAGGAGGGAGAGAGAAAAGGAGAAAAATCCTAAGAAGCCTTCCTTCCTTCTTCCTTCCATTTCCTCCCTCCCTTCCTTCTTTCCCACCCTCCCTTCCTGTCTTCCTTCCTTCCTCTCTCCCTCTCTCCTTCCTTCCCTCCCTCCTTCCTTCCCACCCTCCCTTCCTTCCTTTCTTCCTTCCTCCCTCCCTTCCTCCCTCCCTTCCTCTCTCCCTCTCTCCTCCCCTCCCTTTCTCTCCCTCCCTTTCTCCCTCTCCCCTCCCTCCTTTCCCACCCTCCCTTCCTGTCCTTGCTTCCTTTTTTTCTGTGTTTAGGTTTGTGTCTGGTCAAGCATGTGCCATGGTCTGAGTGTGGAGGTCAAAGGACCACTTGCAGGACTGGTTTTTCCTTCCACCAAGTGGGTCCCACGGATCAGGCTCAGGTTGGCAGGCAGATGTCCTTGCTCCTTGCCCACTGAGCCATCTTGCTGACCTCCAAATAAGGAAATAAGCTGGGTGGCTTATCCTTGGATGTTTATTGCTTTGTTATTCTTTGTGCCTTGAATGTTTATATTGTAAAATATGATTGTGTATTATGTAGTACATAATAGATCAGGTTGAGAACCATGTCCTTGAGGTCTTTGTGTTGAAGAGAGAAGGCAGAGAGTTGTGTCTCCAGCAGTGTCTACCACCACCTTCTTAGTGTAGTGAGACCCTTCTATGTCTTATATTTTTCTCTTGCCGACACTGAGAATTCAGTCAGTGCCGTTCTCTGCTGTTGCTGTAGGCCTCCTTGATTGTGACAGAGGAGCTGCACCTCATCACCTTCGAGACTGAGGTGTACCACCAAGGCCTCAAGATCGACCTAGAGGTGAGGCCTTCACAGAACCGTCGGCTCTGTGCTGGGGTGCATGTGCAGGGATGCCAGGACACGATGCCTGCTGGGACGACGGCTGGCTGCCTATGGATTATTTCTCATTATCTATGTCTGAAAAGTCCCTGAGAGCTAACCCCTGCCTCCAAGAGTAAAAGTCTTGCTTGAGTACCTGTTATGAAAATCTGTATTAGTGATTGTTTAGAATCGATTTGATGAAGTTTTGGCAAGTGAGTCTTAGTAGCTGCTATTTAGATGTAGTTTTCCAGCCTGCTTGCTTGCTTGCTTGCCTTTTCTTTCTCTTTCTCTCTCTCTCTCTCTCTCTCTCTCTCTCTCTCTCTCTCTCTCTCTCTCTCTCTCTCTTTCTTTAAGATTTATTTATTTTATGTATATGAATACACTGTAGCTGTCTTCAGACACACCAGAAGAGGGCATCGGATCCCATTACAGATGGTTGTGAGCCACCATATGGTTGCTGGGTTTTGAACTCAGGACCTCTGGAAGAGCAGTCAGTGTTCTTAACCTCTGAGCCATCTCTCCAGCCCGTTTCCACCTTTCTTGATCTTACTAAATTAGACCTGGAAAAGCAGACATCCTTGTGTTTGATTTCTAACACCTCAGTTCCATGGAGAGATGCAGATTGTTTGAATTTCAGAGGTTGCCTTCCAGGTCTGTCTCTGGAGAGTCGGGGCTGAAGGCCTGGGTTAGCTTTAGGGTTTGGGTTGGTGTTAGTTTTAGGGCCTGATTTTGAACAAGTTACATTTTGTAAGTCACTGGTTATGTTCAGAGGTCAGTCCTGATGCAGGCTGGTCTTTCTCTCCTTGGTGTTCTTGCTCCTGCCCGCACTTGGCATCAGAGTGGCCATGGCATGATTTGTAATTCTAACCTATTGAGATACAGGTGACGAGGGCTGGGAGCTGTGAGAGCCCAGTTGTCCCCCTAACATTCCCTGCCTGTCCCCATACTCTACAGACCCACTCCTTGCCAGTTGTGGTGATCTCCAACATCTGTCAGATGCCAAATGCTTGGGCATCAATCCTGTGGTATAACATGCTGACCAATAACCCCAAGGTGAGTTCCCCACACACCCCTACCCTCTCGGAAATCCCTGAATCTTGTGGCTTCTCTGCCCCGGTGCAGGCTGTCAGAATCACTCTCTCATCCAAGTGAACAAATGTGTTCCTTTCAATAGAACGTGAACTTCTTCACTAAGCCTCCAATTGGAACCTGGGACCAAGTGGCCGAGGTGCTCAGCTGGCAGTTCTCTTCCACCACAAAGCGAGGGCTGAGCATCGAGCAGCTGACCACGCTGGCTGAGAAGCTCTTAGGTGGGAATTTGACAGTTTCAGACATGTCTGGCCTGGGGAGGAGGTGTCATTCAGGCAGTGTTTCCTATGTCAGCCTAGGGCAAGGCACTATGCCAGGGCTAGGTTGGGAAGTGGGGACATATGTACGTATATACATATATACATACATACATACATACATACATACATACATACATACATACATACATATGGTGTTCCTTTTTTTTAGGACACATGGAGGAGGGTGGGGCTTTTTTTTTCTTTCTTTTTTTTTTTTTCCTTCCAAGGCACTTGCTCTTTTACCTGGGGAGATATTTTAAGTGTGTTTGGAAACAGATAGAAGCTTGGCACTCCACACCCGTTTCTTTAAGAAGCCATATACACTAGTTTACATTTTTTCTTCCCTTTAAAAACAATTTGGGCTTCACCTGTGCTGCCACCACATACAGCCTTCTGACCCCAGCTCCAGCTGTCAGCCTTGTCACTGTGTGTTGCCAGTTCTCAGGCCACACAAGACAGGAGCAGGGCCCAACAGGAGGTCTGTGCTGGCCTAGTCCCAGGGTCAGATGTTGGGGTTGGGTGTGTGTGGGCATGTTTGTACACGTGAGCACACACATGCACCCACAACCGTGCTACCCTCCAAGTACATGAAAGCAAATACATGACACATGTTTGTAAATTCTGCTTAAGAAATAACTTTGATCAACTCTTCCAGGGCCTGGTGTGAACTACTCAGGGTGTCAGATCACATGGGCTAAATTTTGCAAAGTAAGTGATCTTGTTGATTCCTTTGGTTAGGAGGCAGGTGTGGAGTGCTCATTTGTAAGGTGGTTGGGGGGGGCACGAATATTCAAAGCCCGGGACCCCTTTCTCCAGCAGCTATAAGTTGCTGCCTGAGGATTGAGGAACCTGAGGGTATCGGCAGTGGAGTAGGAAGCTCTGGCAGAAAGGGCTGAGATGAATGGTGGTGGACTTGGCTTTCCCATTACTCTCTTCTCCAGGAAAACATGGCTGGCAAGGGCTTCTCCTTCTGGGTCTGGCTAGACAATATCATTGACCTTGTGAAAAAGTATATCTTGGCCCTTTGGAATGAAGGGTAAGGTTGAACTCTGCGGTAAGGCTGTACTGTTTTAACCAAGTCACCTGCTCCCAGTAAGCCGGTGACTGCTGTCCTTGGCTGCAGGTACATCATGGGCTTCATCAGCAAGGAGCGGGAGCGGGCCATCCTAAGCACGAAGCCCCCGGGCACCTTCCTGCTGCGGTTCAGCGAGAGCAGCAAAGAAGGAGGGGTCACTTTCACTTGGGTGGAAAAGGACATCAGTGGTAAGAACGCTCACCTGCTCCACCTGGTGGCCACTGGCAGCACCTGGCTTCTCCATGTTCTGGGTACTACTGCCCCCTGGAGGGCAGAGAGGGCCTATGCTAATATTTGGCTAATATTTGTGTAGAAAAGTGTGATTTAAATCTTACTTCCGTATTCCCTTTCCTGCCTACCCCATTAATACATCTGAGGCAAGTGTTTTGCCTGTGAGCCAGCTGGATCTCTAAAAGGCAGCCTGGATATTGCCACAGTTCCAAATTACTGGGTAGGGCATTCAGAGTCTCCAGCATAATCTCTCCTTCCCACTCTGTGACAGGCAAGACCCAGATCCAGTCTGTAGAACCATACACCAAGCAGCAGCTGAACAACATGTCATTTGCTGAAATCATCATGGGCTATAAGATCATGGATGCCACCAACATCCTGGTGTCCCCACTGGTCTACCTCTATCCCGACATTCCCAAGGAGGAGGCATTTGGAAAATATTGTCGGCCTGAGAGCCAGGAGCATCCTGAAGCTGACCCAGGTAGTTGTTGACTTTCCATGGTTCTGCCTTCCTTCTTAGGGAAAAAGTACAGATCCTTGGAGGAGAGACAAGGACATGACTAGGTATCTTGGGGGGGGTGGGGGAGGCTGGTGATTCCTTCTTATGGAAAAGAGCGGTTTATTGGGTGCCTTGGCAGGATGACTGACTCAAGATTCAAGAGGAGAACAGAATCAGGCCTTACTGGGTGCTTAGAAGTCTGAAGATGAAAATAGCAACTAACTCTCTGTCTCTGTCCCTCTGTTTCTCTCTCTCTCTCTCTCTCTCTCTCTCTCTCTCTCTCTCTCTGTCTCTCTCTCTCTCTGTCTGTCTCTCTCTCTCTCTCTCTCTCTCACACACACACACACACACACACACACACACACACACACACAGTTAAAACACTAGAAGACAGGTCTCTCTGGTGCTTCTTACACAGTAGATTCCAGAAGACCTGAGACAGATTTGAGTCCCGCATGCTTTGTTGTCCTGAGTTAGCAGTGCCAGGAGTCTGAAGAAAGGCTTTCTGGGGCAATGCTGTTGGCAGCCTGGGGCAGAGCTGACATCAGGCTGTGGGTGTCGACGTTCAGGAGATGACGACTGGAGAAAATGTAGACTTGGCATTTAGGATGTACAGCTGCTGAAACAAGATGCTTACTCTGTGGGAGCGCGTGTGGCTGTAAATCAACATTTCTCAGCCTTTCATGGGGGTGCCTAAGACTGTAGGAAAACACAGATATATTTCCATTACGATTCATAACCATAGCAAAATTATAGCTATGAAGTAGCAATGAAAATGTTATGGCTGGGGGTCACCACAACATGGGGAGCTATATTAAAGGCTCGCAGCATTAGGAAGGGTGAGAACCACTCAAATTATACAAAAAAAAAAAAAAAAAAAAATCGAAATTATGTTGTGTTAAGTCTGTAGTGTCTGGGGGTGTCCCCAGCATAGAGTCAGAGGTGTCTGGTCTGAAGCCATTTCAAACTTGCTGCATTGACTGTGCCTCTGTCCTCATGCTGGTGAGAAGTCTGGTTTTCTGCGACTGTAATTGATCATTACACGTGCTGAGCTCTGAGGTGCTATGTGTGAGCTGGCCTCCTTGCTCTGGCGTTTTTTCACCAACTGCTTTTGTTCACATAGCACCTGTGCACAGCTCCCCCTGGCTCTGTCGGCCATTCTTGGAGGAGTCAGGCTTGTTGACAGTTACTTTCCTTTTCCTTTGTTCTGGTGTTGAGTTCTCTTCTCTGTGGAGGAGTTCAGCTCTCACTTCCTGTCTGTCCCTTATCTCTGCTTCCACCTTGCCTTCAGTTGGAAGATCTGTTTATCAGTCCCTCTCACACTAGTCTTTGTTGTTTTCACAGAGGACTTTGAAGTCCGAGCGCTGATCCTTTTGACTAATTTTGCTTTCAAGATCCAGGCCCCTGGTCCGAGGCATCCACCTCCATCACCATCCCTGCTGTAGGCTGCCCAGAGACATTCCTTAGGGGCAAGGCCCTGGGCATGAGAAAGGAACCCTCTGTCTGATGGGCTTGCCTGTGAGCATAAGGAGAGTGTACTGAGGGCTCGGGGAGCCTGAGGAAGGGTAGGAGGTTCAGATGAACCCCTTAGGGAGGTGAGCCTGTGATGACTCCTTCCTCTGCCTCTGCTACAGGAGTGTTATGATATAGACCTCACCCAGAGTCTCTTCTAGGGTCTTCCTGTCTGCTAGGCGTCTGTGCCCTGTGTTCCCTTCCTGGGTCTTCCTGTCTGCCAGGGGTCTGTGCCCTGTGTTCCCTTCCTGGGTCTTCCTGTCTGCCAGGGGTCTGTGCCCTGTGTTCCCTTCCTGGGTCTCCCTGTCTGCCAGGGGTCTGTGCCCTGTGTTCCTCTGAAGGGATTTTGAGCAAGTTCACCCAGCAGGAAGAGGCCACTGCCTCTCTTCCATCTCGTTCTTTGTCCCACACCCCTACCTGGGGTCAAAGTATATTTCTCAGCTCTTTCGACCATTGAAGAATGAAATTCTTCTCCCCCCCCCAACTTATTGTATATGCGGGGGGGGGGCTATCCTTGTTGAAGGACCTTGGGTATCAGCTCTCTCCTTCTACCATGTAGTCCCTGGGGACAGAGCTCAGGTCATCAGGCTTGGTGACAGACGACTTCAGCACTAAGCCATCTCCCTGGTCCCCTCTGTCTCTCTAGGGTGACAGTTCTCGCCCTAGAGAACTTTTCAAGACCAGAGAGTTGGATTTGTAGACAGCACAGTTGCTGCAGTAATTCCTTTGGTTCTGTGCTGGGTTAACCTGTTTCTTGGCCACAAATGAACTTGGATTTTCATCTTGACCACTTTCTAATGGCGTCTTCCAGGGGTTTGTCTTGTTGGATGCTTGTAAGCCCCAGAGTTATGTCTGTGCTTTTCTTAGCCTACCCACCGGCCCCAGGCCTGCTGTGTGCTTTGTTAACTGAACCCAGGGCTTCATGCCAGTGTCCCCAGGGCTTCCTGATTTCTTGGCCTACCATTTCAGTCCTCGCATTTCCAACATAAATGGCAGAGATGGAAGACAGCCAGCCCTGTCTCTCTCTCCCGTCCCACACACGAGAGAGAAGGCACCTTGGCCAGGTTTCCTGGCTGTTGGCACATGTACTCAGACCTGGTGTCCTGTCTTCCCAGTGCCTGGGATGTGTTTTCCTGCTTGGAAGTGGCTGGAGCCTCCAGCACTACCACCTTAAACATTCAGTCCTGTTGGTGTTTGGGCTGGTCACCAAACAGGGAAGTCAATTCACAAGTATGACGAGGTCACAGGAGAAGCCCAACACTACACACAGGTGGTTGAGCGCTCAGGCAGGGTGGGGAAGGACACATGGGGCTGGGTTCAGGTATAAGTGGGACAGGTGTCTCTGCAGAAGTCTTTGCAGCTCAGGAAATTCTGTGGAAGAGACAGAACTTCAAACTGCAAGACTGGATGTCCAGCAGCATCTGATGAGGGAGGGCAGCCCTAAGGGGTAGACTGCAGTGTCTGGGCAGTCTCTGTGTAAGGCTGGCTCAAGCCATCCAGGAGCGGCAGGCAGATTCCTCTTGCATGTTCTCAAAGCGAGTCAGTCAGTTAAATGCCGGTTTCCTCTCTGCAGGTGCTGCCCCTTACCTGAAGACCAAGTTCATCTGTGTGACACCGTAAGTGGCTGCCCTTCCCAGTTTCACATTCGTTTCTAGTGTCCTCAGTTGTCCCCAGGAATAGGGAGGACACGGGGTGAGAGTTACCCGTGAAGGGCTGGAGGCTCGGGCTTGTCCCGTGCTCCAAGTGACCTCGTGTGCCGAGTGGCCTCGTGTGTTTAAGAAGCTTGAGGCTTTGTTGTTTTCTGTTGGAGACCGGAGTCTGACGGCCTGTGTGTGTGTGTCTGTTCTTTTTTTTTCCCCCTCCGTTGTGTCTTGTCAACCTGGCCCTTCCCACTCCTGCTGTCCCCCCTTTCCTACAGAACGACCTGCAGCAATACCATTGACCTGCCGATGTCCCCCCGCACTTTAGATTCATTGATGCAGTTTGGAAGTAACGGTGAAGGTGCTGAGCCCTCAGCAGGAGGGCAGTTTGGTGAGTGAGTGGGGGGTCAGGCCCCATTGCTGCTGCCTGGACAGAGCCAGAGTCTGCCGTCCACACTGGTAGAGACCAGCTTTAGAGCTGGGTGTGGTGGCTCGAGCCTGAGGCAGAGGCAGAGGCAGAGGCAGAGGCAGGCAGGTCTCTGTGAGTTCCGAGGCTAGCCTGGTCTACAAAGTGAGTCCAGGACAGCCAGGGCTCTAGTACACAGAGAAAACTGGTCTTGAAAAATAAACCAAACCAAAAAATGGCTTTTGAGCCATGCTCTGCTATGGAAACTAGCCTCATACATGTGTAATTCCCAGTAGCCACAGTAAAAACAGTAAAAAGTGGCAAGAGGCATTGATACCTTAGGTAGGCAGCACTGTCACTTCAGCATCTGAGAAGTCATGGCGCTGTCCTCCCCGTCACGGCCTCCTCTACTGAGTCTTTGAAATGTAGTGGTTTGATACCTTGATTTAGGCTAGTCTCAGGCACTCAGTGGCTATGTGTGGCTAAGGCTACCACATCCAGGGCAGCCTCAGGCCCCTGGGTTGGGGGGGGGGGGTCTGAGGTGGAGACTGTGCTCTTCTGGAAGGCGAGGCCCCATATGGGGCAGGAAGTCTGGCTTTTCTGACCTTGCCCATGCCTGACGGAACAGGAGACTGGCTAATGGTGGCTCCTGCGCTCTGTCTGCTCACAGAGGGATGGGGCTTGTGAGTCGCCTTTAGTCAGGTGGCTGAACTGGCATTCTCTGTGTGTCTCTGCAGAGTCGCTCACATTTGACATGGATCTGACCTCGGAGTGTGCTACCTCCCCCATGTGAGGAGCTGAAAACGGAAGCTGCAGAGATGTGACTGAGACACCTGCCCTGTGTTCCACCCCTTAAGCAGCCAAACCCAAGACTATCTGAAACTCCTAACTTTGTGGTTCCAGATTTTTTTTTTTTTTTTTAAATCTCCTACTTCTGCTATCTTTGGGCAATCTGGGCACCTTTTAAATAGAGACATGAGTGAGTGTGGGTGATATGCTTTTATGTAAAGAGGAGAGAACCTGTGAGTCTGTGATGGGGGGAGGGCAGGAGGCTGGAGGGAGCATAATGAAACGCCATGTGCTCTGCCCGCCTGCCTCCTTTCTCAGCAGTGCGTGGTTTATTGTTAGACAAGTGCCTCCTGGTGCCCATGGCATCCTGCTGCCCTTTTCTGTGAGCTGATACCCCAGGCTGGGGACTCCCGGCTCTGCACTTTCAACCTTGCTAATGTCCACATAGAAGCTAGGACTAAGCGCATAGGTTCCTCTTTAAATTTAAAAAAAAAAAAAAAAAAAAAATTAAGAATCAAAGGACAAAACACAATGAAACAACATAGCCTTTCCCTATCAAGCCTCTTCGGTGCTTTAAGCTGTCTTCAGGCTGATCATCTATATAAACCCTGAAATGGTTTCTGATCAAATCTGTAAAAGACATCTGAACTGTGGCTTGGCCTCTGGTTCGAACACAAAGGTTAGAGAGAACCTAGCTCTCCCAGACGCTCTTCATGATCTGGGTTTTGTTTGCCCAGTATGCTTGTCTGTTGGAGGGTGAGGTAGGCCAAGGGCACTGGAAAGCCTTTGTCATCGCCCTGCCCCTCCCATCCCAGACTCCAGACCCTGTTTCAGGGTCAGCCTGCTCTGTGGGTGCCTTACTGGGCCTAGGGTCAACCTGGCTTGCTTTCCCACTTGATCTTGCTGGTGGTATGTCTCCTTCTTATGTCCAAAGGACCCCTGACCTGCTTACATTGGGAATCCCTGCCTCAGGACCTTGTGCGGAGAGGGATTGCCTTACAGGTTTGAACCTGACTCAGACTCCAGGTCCTCAGCAAAGCTCAGGGAGTATGGTCCTGATTCTATGTGCTTGGTTCCCAGGGGTACCTGTAACCACAGGGCAAAAGCTGACTGATAAACTCCAAGTCTGCCCTGCATATGAGCAGCATACTCTTGGCCTCCCTGATACTGGGGCTCCCAGGTGAGGTGGAACAGAGTGTCTGCACCCACTGTGGCCTTCATGTCACCTGCTTGCCTCAGTCACTCAGCTTGCTTGAACACTGAATGGTTCAAGGCAAGCCTCCCCTGACACAGGGCCATGGCTAGATTCAGTGACTCAAAGCCACCTGGCTCAGCTGATCAGTGTCTGTGGAACTGTCTCCCTCCTAACCAGTGTCTGAATTAAGGGCAGGGAGGGCATTGTCTCCGAGACAGATTGCTTGCCTTGCCCACCCCGGCCTTCTGCTTCGAGACAGTTACTGCTCTCCCGACCCCAACAATGTTCTTTAGTTACACAATAAGCTGAACTCATAAACTGAAAGGGTATTTAGAAGGCAGGGCTTGGGGCATGTTGATGGCTTCCAATCCTGGGGACCCAGGAACAAGGGGAGGGCTTCTCTGGGGCAGGTGTTGTACCTCAGGGGCTCTGGGAAGTCTGTACCTGGGTTAACCACCCATAGTGAGCCCTCGGAACTGCCCCCTTCCCCTCCCATTGGCCCCACTTGGCCCCAGCCTCACCCAACCATGCCTGCAGATTGCTTAGCCTCCCAGTATAGTGGCTTGTATTCTGTCCTGGCCACTGCACTCAAATTCTAATGTATACTTTCTAGTGTAAAAATTTATATTATTGTGGGTTGGTTTTTGTTGTTGTTGTTGTTGTTTGTTTTTGTATATTGCTGAAACTACTTTAACTTCCAGAAATAAAGATTATATAGGAACTGTCTCGCAGTGGGGGCTGGCTGGCTGGTGGGACCACCTTTGCCTAGCTTGTGCTTGGAAGAGGCCTTCCACTTGGGCAGAGCTGGGCTAGGAGCACATGAGAATTAAGAAGGGGGGTATATAGCAGCCCAGCTCAGTTGAGGTTCTGTTTGCTTCTCATTCCTGAGGTGATGCAGGCCCCCCATCTTATATCAGCTATCATCCTCCAGAGGAGGTGACCCAGGAGCCAGGGGTCATAGTCCAGTGGCAAGAAAATGTCAGGGTGGCCTCCTCCCTCTGCCCTCCTAAAGCTGCTGAGTGTGTTCTGGAGTCAGATAAGCTCCCTAATGGAGGGCGGGAGGGCTAGGGTGTAGACCAAGGCCTCTCCTTCCACAGTTGGCCCATTATCGCTTTCTTTACAGTTCCATCAGTGGGGACAAGTTGCAGACACTTCCCTGGCCAGTGGCTGCAGGGCCCCTGGGCAGTCAGTAATGATAATTCAGGAAAAGGCCACAGACAAGGTGCCTGCTCTCAGCATCTTCCCACCTACTCCTACTTAGTACCTTGGAGCCCAGCCCACCCAGTCCTGGGTGCCTCTGTGAGAGATACCAGCACTTCCCCTGTAGAGATGGAAGCAGAGATCAGTGTTTAGCACTGCTGAGGCAGGGGCAGACCCTCCTTCCAACCCCCAGCCACCTTGGGTCCCTGGGCCTCCCTGGGACAGGCTGTGGACTGAGCCCCTGCCCCAACCATGCTTGGAGCTCCGAGGTAACCTGTCTTACAGTTCCTTGTGCCCCAACCCTCAGCCCTCAGGAGTATGCTCCTAAGTCCAAGGCCCCAACCCTAGGTCTTGGACTAATTGTACCTGGGTGCCAGAGGTCCAACTAGGACAAGTCAGGCCTTTCTCTGTCCTGACCAGCTTCCTTTGCTCTCTTAGCCTATGGTAGCAGTTGGCTGGTGTTACCTGCTAGGCTTGGGAAGAGGCCAGGAGATGAAGGACTACTGTCCAGGCTCTCTACTGCCCTTGGCCACAAGAAAGTTGGTAGGTACTCTGGCACTGGCCCCAGTGATTGCTTAGGGGGCAGCTAGGGAGGGGTAGCCTGGGGTGAAAGCAAAGCTTTCATTCTTGCATCTTCTTTCCCCAAGCCCTTAAGCCCCTAACACACACACAGTTCTTTAGCTTTCTGACTCTGTTCTAGGGTGGCAGCATCCTTGAGATCACAGCAGGGGTAACTCCAAGCTAAAATGGGAACAAAACAACTTCAGCTTTAGTGAAAAGCCACATCATTACCAGCCCAGTAAACCAGGAGGCAGACTGGTGGATCTGCAAAAACAAACCAACAGAGACTTTATTCAAAAACACTGTTTACATAAATGTGAGTTCTATGTACAAAATATAAAAAGCATCCCTCTGTGTGTGCATCCTCGGCTTCCTTCAGAGAGGTTGGAAGCCAGGACTCCTAGTTAGCTAGTCCAGGCTGTTCTGTCACAGCCTCCAAGGGAAGAGTGGCTGAGAGGCCTTCCGTGGTGCTGCCTCCCATCCGAGTGGACCAGACTGAGCACTTCCGTCTGACCCTTCAGACCATGTTGCCTGCAGTAAGCGGCTGGTCTGTTGCTTTTCGTGTGCTACAGGATTTTCATCCCAGGTCTCCTACTCCCAGACACCCAGTATTCCCCTCCTTTCTGATAATAAGCAAGGTTGCAAACAGGAAAGGAAGAAAGGCTGAGGCCTTGGGTGGTCATGCATGCTTATAATCCTAGCACTCCAGAAGCTGAGGCAGGAGGATCATTCATGGACAGCCTGGGATATATGAAGAGACCCCTGTCTCGAAAAATCAAAACCAAAGCAAAAAAGCAAGGAGGGTGAATCTGTATGGAAGGGTGAGGATATCGGATGGGGAAAAAAGGATTGTGGGAATGTGGACAAGGCCATTAGACTTGAAGCCCATGTCCACCCTGGCCTGAGAACTGACACACTCAGATTTGGCAGCCTGACAAACCCAGGGCTATTGTGTTGGTGGGAACCACTTAAGCACACTGAGGATTCACAAAGTCCGCAGCCCGTATTCACTAAAGTACAAAGAGTTACTAAGATGAACCCCAATCTCCCTTTAGAGGGGATGCATCAGGCTACCACATGCACGAGGGCAGGTTGCACACCAGTCCAGGTGAAGCTTCTAGCTCGGGAGTAAAACTCCAACTTGGTTGGTTAAACCTTTTCTAGGATTATTCCACTTAAATGGCCATTGGACAGATAAAGGACACCGGAGACATAGGCTTGTCAGCAATGATAGGTTCAGCTCTTACATGAGAGGCCCAGGGGGCCCTTGAGGTCTGAACAAAAAGGCCTCCACAGCTTTAGCCACAGACCCAGAACTGTGTGGGCAGGACGGCATTGCGAGTGTGCAAAGCCATTGGTATGAGCAGAGACACAACAACCGACGTGGGCTCGTCACATTGAAGGTGGTTTTCCAAGAGAAGCATGGAGCCCAGCACTCAGGAGAGGGAGCTTCTGGCAGAGGTGAAGAGGCCAGCAGGTGGGGAGAGGCGAGGGTCGAGACTGCCCATGGGCCGGCGGAGAAGCTCCTCCACACGTCTGGCAACGTCCATAGTCTCATCCAGGTCGAATTCGCCATCTTGGTCAAGGACAGGGTCGGGGCTGGCGAAGAGAAGGATGTTGGGGAAACTGGCAGGTCTCATGGCTCCAAACCCCCATAGAGAGTCCTCAGGCTGCTTCTCACAAAGACTGGAGTCTCATGAGGACAGGACCTGTGGCAGCCTGGCTGGAACTCCTACCAGGCTGGACCTGGGGGGAGAATCTACTTCCACTCATATCTCAGGGCGTGTTTTCCCCTTGCCCACACTTGTAAGACAAGGTGACTGGCCACTCACCTATGACATTCTTCACTTATGTATGCTACCACATCATTCAGGAAGCCTCCCACCCCCACCCTGTGGTAGCTTTTGGCCATTTACCACCAATCCTCCAACCATCTTAAGGTGAGAATTAGGAACAAAGAAACTTGTTTGGAGCCACCAGCAGCTAGAATCAGAATCTAGATCTTGGCTGGATGTGGAAGTGCAGGATTTTAATCTCAGCTTTCACTTGTAAGGCAGAGACAGGTGGATCTCTGTGAGTTCCAGGCCATCCAGGACTACATAGACTCTGTCTTTTTTTTTTTTTTTTTTTTTCGAGACAGGGTTTCCCTGTGTAACCCTGGCTGTCCTGGAGCTCACTCTGTAGACTAGGCTGGCCTCGAACTCAGAAATCCACCTGCCTCTGCCTCCCAAGTGCTGGGATGGATTAAAGGCGTGTGCCACCACTGCCCGGCTGACTCTGTCTTTTTTAAAAAGGGAAAAGAATCGGAGCCTAGGCCTTGAATGCTAATGGGCTCAGGAGGCTCATCCCTTTGTGTAATACACATCTGTAGTAAGAACTTTCAAAGGAGGCTGGGCGTGGTTTAGTCAAGGGACCCTTCAAAGCAAGAGGGCCTGAGTTAAGATCTGCAGAACCTACATAAAAAGCTGGGTGTGGTGGCGTGTGTCTGTAACCCCAGCACAGGGGGATGGGGAAGGCAGACTCGGGAGGATCTTTGGAACTCACTGGCCAGCCAGCCTAGGCAAATGGATAAGCTTCAGGTTCAGTGAGAGACAGAATCAGAAAATAAGGTGGAAAGTAATTGAGAAATATGTCTGGCATTGACCTCTGGCCCCCACATGCATGAACACATCACAGAGCTACATGGACACATAGATATATACCATATACATAAATAATAACAAAGAGGCTCCGTGACACTTGCCAACACATCAATCCTGATGAGTTCAATCCTGGAACCCTCAGAGTGGAAGAAGAGAACTGATTCACACAGGTTATCAGACACAGACACAGACACACAGACACACACAGACACACAGACACACACACACACAGACACATGCACACAGACACAGACACACAGACACACACAGACACACACACACAGACACACACACACAGACACACACACACACAGACACACAGACACACACACACACAGACACAGACACACAGAGACACAGAGACACACACACACATACACACACAGACACATGCACACACACACAGACACACAGACACACACACACACAGACACACAGACACACACAGACACACACAGACACATAGACACACACAGAGACACAGAGACACACACACACATACACACACAGACACATGCACACAGACACAGACACACACACACATACACATTTTAAAACTTAAAAATGCAGGCAGTTCACAATTGCCTGTCCCTCCAGCTGCAGGAAGTCCAATGCCCTGTTTCAGCCTCTATGGGTACACATAAGCACACATGCACACACGCACACACGCACACACAGTTTAAAACTTTAAAAAAAGGAAAAGAATGTAAGTGTGGCTTCCATGTGCTGTCCAACTGCAGTGTGCTACCTCCCTAACCCCAGGCATCCAGCCTCGGCCACTATAGCTCAGAAAGGACAAACTCTCCGCGCTGCTCCCACCTTGTATCCATGCTAACAGCAGCAGCACTGTCTTGTGCCCTTCTGACAACCTTACCCATAAAGGTTTTGTGTCACAATTCCATTGATCCTAAGCCCAACCCCAAGGGGGCAGGAGCACCTGTTGCCTCTAGTTTACACGTACGTGCATCTGAGAAAATTTTCTCAGGATCACACAAACTGCACCAGAGTGAGGACTCTGGTTGTCTAGCTCCAAAATGCTCTGCACATGTCCCTGGCTGACTTCACCTTTCTGTATCTTGGGCAGAGCTACACCCTGGGTCTAGTCTAGATGGAGTCAAATCCAGGGGACCTCTGGATGTCTTTGTCCCTCAAGAATCTAGCCTGAGACCCAGCCTCAGTTTCTCCCCATGGACCCCCATAAAACTACGACCTACTTTGGTGGGTACATGTTGTAATGTGCCTGGGGGCACACTACTGGGGAAGGAGCCTGGTCCATGTAGGTCGCGCTGGCTCCAGCATCTACGGATGCATTGATGAACCTGCAAAAAAGAAGCAGAACTGGGCCTCAGTGTCCAGAGCGACCAGTGATACAGCCTGGGGGAGGGGCTTCTAGCATCTTCATGCCATTTGGTCAAAGTGTCCCCATTCGGCTCTGGGGCTCAGGCTGCAGGCATGAGGTCTTGGGTGCTATCCCAGGACAGCTGAATCTTCTCAAGGGCTAAGCCACATTTCCCAGGATTGGAGGAAGATCAAGAAGAAGATAAAGAGGTATCAGGAACCCCAGAGCTGGCTCTGGACACTTACTCAGGAACCACTTGCTTGATCTGTGGCTTCACATATCCATCAACTGCTTTCGCTGTGGGGCAGGGGTGGGAGGAGGAAAGAGCAGTGAACACAACATGCCTTCAGCCTCCTGCCCACACCATGCTGGAGCTTTCTGAGGGATGAGATTTCCTAAGGATTTTCCGATAAACCCCTGCTAATGGATCCAGCCTGGGGCCACTGAGATCCCTGGCTTCAATCCTGTCCTCTCTCCTGGTTTCTTTCCTGGCCATTTGCATGCCTGCCAAAGAAATAGCATCAAGAAAATACAAACCCCACCAATGGACCGGTCAGATAATTTAACTTGGGGCGGGTTGAGGGGACGTGGAAAGTGGTGAGTGCTGGCGGTCAGAGGGGCAGAAAAGCGACTCTTTATGGGAATGCCTCCAGCTCCTCCATCAACTCTTTCACCTCTTCCTTGGTGGATGTAGAATTGAGACCTTAGCTTTCTGCTCAGGAGAGAAGCAAGCTGGGGCAGGTTTCACTTTCCCTCTCCTCAGGTGTGATCCCTGAAATCTCCATGCTGAGACCCAAAGCCTATAAAGGAGATGATCCTGTCCAGCCCTCCTGCAAGCAGGACTCACCAAGTACAGGAGTGTAGTACTTGGCAAAGACCTCATCCTTGGGTCGGTCTGGGAACACATAGATGAGGTAGCTCAGGTCCCCCAGCCGGTCAGCCAGGGACCGAATGGAGAAATCCCGCGTGGTGAATGGCTTCAAATTCCAGAGGTTTCGGTCCGCTGCAAAAAGGAACAATCTGGTCTTAAAGCAGGCCCCCGCCTCCAGTGGATCATGGGATTTTAGGGAGAACTGCTTTTAAAAAATCCAGAGCCTTTCCCAGCATGCACTGCAACCCTAGCCTTCCTGCTTTTTCACTCAAGGCAGCTCATGCTGGAACGTTCTACTCAGCAAACAGCGTGGAAGAGGTGGGGACGGCATGAAACCTAAGGGTCTCACCAGGTGTCATCTGCTGCCTGTGGAGTCAGTGGTTTTAGGTTCTTGGAGACAAAAAGTATGTGAAGAAGAGCCGTCCCCCTTCCCACGGCTCCCATACTTCGAGCTCATTTCCTGCCTTTACCGGAAGTGGGAGACTGCTAAGGACAGGGATGCTCGTGGATACGGGAGTGGGGAAATGGAAGACAGAGCTCATGGAGTGTGGGCAAGATGGGAACTCACGAGAGTCAAACTTCCAAGCAATAGTGATGCCCCCGATTTCCGAGTCGCTGAAGCGCAGCAGGAAGGTCCCATCTGGCTTGTTGATGAGCAGGTCATGGGCCTGTTGCTTATTCACAAAGCCTAGGATAGCCCTGGGTGTGTGGTACATTTGGTGTCATTGCTGGGTAGGCAGGCACCATTCATAGAGCCTTCCACCCTGCTCCTCCAGGCCCCCGTGGTCCTGCTCCTCACCCATCATTCCAATGGGGTTTATGATGTTTCTTCAGCACCTCCATCACCCCGTCGAACCACTGCCAGAAGGTATAGTTCCAGCCGGGCAAATTCTCCTGTGAGCCCCAGGACACCCCAAGTCACAGCAGCCCAGAAGCCTTACCTCCCACCACGCCTACTCCCAACTGCTCAGCAGGCCATGAACTGCCCCCCCCCCCCCAAGTCTTCACGTTTCTATACATGGGGCCATCCTGTGAGTGGGAACAGAAGCTAAGAAGAGTTGTCTGGGCTGGACAGATCCACCAAGGTCATTCACGCCCCATCCTTTCATGGATAGATGGAGAAACTGAGGCACAAAGGGCAGACAAGGTCTTAAAATTAATGGCAGGCTCACGAGTGGATCCCAGCTCAGGGCTCCCCTTATCATCCTGCTTCGGGTCACATGGCTGAACATGATGCCTCGTGGTCCCTGTTTGCATTCTGTGGTTTAAGTGTCAACCTCTCCTGATTATGCGGAGTGTGGTTGGGAGTGGAGGATGGGCTGCTAGCCTCAGACGGTGGCGTAGCCTGACTTTAAGAGAAGAGAAAGTCTGACAGGCCCCTGATGGTCTCCGGCAGCCGGCCACTCACCCGGTTGAACTGGGACCAGGACACGGACATGCTGTTATAGTCCTCGAGGTGGCTGCTGCTGCTGTTGAACAGTTTCTGTGCCAGGAACACGAGGTTCTCCTTGGTCAAGCCCCGGTTGCTCTGTACTTCAGCCTTGAATTTCATGTTGAGTGCTTCACACAGCTGCGGCCACAGCACCTTGTCAGGCACAGCAAATGGCACCCTGCCCTGATGAGGGAGAGAAGAAAAGATAAGACAGGAAAGACTGAGGGAGCTGGAAATGCACACACACACACACACACACACACACACACACACACACACACACACGAGATAGGCTTGAAACCTAGCCAGGCCCTTAGGACAAGCCAGCCAATGGGACAGACACTCACCTCACCCTGCCCACCTCACTGTCCAGCTCAGCTCTGGGGCCTAAGGAGTTGGACTACCCTGAGGACAGTTCTAGGGCCTGTGGGCCAAGGTAGAACTCACCGGCTCAGCAAAGGCATTGTCCCACAGCACGGTGGCAGTAGCATTGTGGTCCTGGCTGCCGTGAACGATGACAACCACAGGGAGGGATAGGGTCTATGAAGGTGCAGAGAGTAAGGGTTGAAGGTTTTCAACACAGTGTGCCATGTGCATAAGCAAGACATCAGACCCTTATCACAAACCCACCATCCAGTCACAGGCCCTTCCCAACAGTTCTAGACATAAGCAAAACCCAAGCAGCATGAGCGAGGCTTATTGGCTTATGCTTGGAATCTCAGTGTTTGGACGATGGAGGCAGGACCGTGGAGTCGAGGCTAGTCTAGGCTATATAGCAAGACTTTGCTCTAGAACAAACACAGAGCCCTGGGGATGTATTTCTTCTTAGCCTATTGCTCAAGTAACTGCTGAACACAGCAATCAGGAGCCTGCAAAACCAACGTAGGTTCACAGGGTGTTACAGGGTAACTGGGCTGAGGCAGAGAACTCAGAGCTCCATAATTTTTTCCTTTGTCTTTCAAGACAGGGTTTCTCTGTGTAGCCCTGGCTGTCCTGAAACTCACTCTGTAGAGCAGGCTGGCCTTGAACTCAGAGATCTGCTTTTTGAGTGCTGGGGTCAAAGATGTGCACCACCACTGCCCGGCTTTGATATTTTGTAGTATATTATATGTGTGTTTCTTGTTGTTGTTGTTGATGATGTGTTGTTTTGTGAACAGGGTCTCATGAATCCCAGGCTGGTTCTGAACTCCCTAGGTAAGGATGACCGTGACCTTCTGATCCTCTGGCCTATACCTCTGGGGTTATAATCATGCACCACTATTCCTGGTTTTGTTTTGTTTATGGTGCTGAGGATCAAAACTAGGGTTTCCTGCAGGCTAAGTAGACACTTTACCAACTGAGAAAGATTCCCTAACTTGCTTTCTAAACTGTCTTTTTTAAAAATTATTATTATAAGTCTCTCTCTCTCTCTCTCTCTCACACACACACACACAGAGAGAGAGAGAGAGAGAGAGAGAGAGAGAGAGAGAGAGAGAGAACGCATTGCTACGGCATGCATGGGGACATCAAAGGACAATTGTATTCTTTTAGGAGTCTGTTTTCACTGTCTACTGTATGTTCTAGGGATCAAATTCAAGTTCCCAGGGTCATAAAGCAAGAGCTTGCCCCAGCTAGGCCATCTCGCAAGCACCGAATGCCTATACATGGACCACATGCACAAAGGTGACTATGGTGGCCAGAGGGGCCGTCTAAGCCCTGGAACTGGAGTTCTAGGTGGTTGTGAGCCATCCAGTGTAGGTTCTGAGAACAGAGCCTGGATCCTTTGCAAGAACTTCGAATGCTCTGAGGTGCTGCTGAAACATCTCTCCAGCCCTTTTTTTTTTTTTTATAAAGATTTATTTATTTTTATTTTATGTATATGGATGTTTTATCTAGGCCAGAAGAGGGTATTGGATCCCTAGGAACCAGAGTTACAGATAGTTGTAAGCTGCCATGTGGGTGCTAGGAATTGAACCCAGGTCCTCTGGAAGGGCAGCCAGTGTTCCTAAGTACTGAGCCATCTCTCCTGCCCTCCAGCCCCTGGTTTGTTTGTGTTTTGTTTTGTTTTGTTTTTTAAACAATTTTTTGCTTACTTTTAAGAAAATGATTTATTTATTTATTTTTGTGTATGTGAGTGCTCTGTCTGCATGTACACCTGCATGCAAGAAGAGGGCAGCAGATCCCACTACAGATGGTTGTGAGCCACCATGTGGTTGCTGGGAATTGAACTCAGGACCTGTGGAAGAGCAGCCAGTGCTCCTAACCTCTGAGCCATCTCCCCAGCCCTTTTCCGGTTTTTTAAGACATGATTTTCCTTGGTAGTTCAGGCTGGTCAGGAACTTACTACAGAGCCTAGGCCTGCCCTGAACTTGTGGTCCTCCTGCTTGGCTCCTAACTCCGGGGATTACAGATTACAGATTGGATGGATCACACTGTCACACCTAGCTCCATCCGAAGCCTTCCCAGAGGAGCCAGGTAACCCCGGGCAGGTCTCTTAATGTAGCTGGGTGGCCTTCATGAGTGCAGTAGCTAGAGACTCACCTTCACCTGGAACACCAGCTCATTGCTGCCAACACTGAACTGAGACTCAAACAGGACTGTGAACTTCTCCTCCGTCACCGACTCCGCACCACGCCTGTCAGCACGCTTGATTCTTTTCAGTGACTGCAAAGCCAGGGATAAAATGGCCACCAAGCCCCCAACCCTGGGTAGACCCTCCCTCCATGGCAAACCGGTCCTCACCATGTTTCTGAAGTGGGCGCTGAGGGTGCCTGTGGCCTGGTGGTACTCCATGACACAACAATTGTTCAGGATCTCGCCGCTGCACTCACTGCAAACAGAGAAGAGCTCCATGTCACAGTGTGGTGCTGAGGCCTAACCCCAGGAAGTGCCTTGTGCACACAAGCACAGCATCATTAACTGACATCCCTGGGCCCAGGAGACATGCTTTTAATGGGCCCATCAAAGATGGACAAGCCTCGTCTACCAATCCTTCATTCATTCATTCATTCATTCATTCATTCATTCATTCAAGTACTATATGGATAGCTTGTCCTGACCCATTTCTCCATTCTCATATGCCTCTCTATACTCTTACAAACTCCTCTCTCCCCAGCCCCTCCCCCCCTGACCCTCACTAGCCACTCCCTATCCAACTGTGAACTGACATGACTCTTCAGGAATTTTTGTTTATTTTGTAAGCCATAGTCTCACTATGGGTCTCACTATGTAGCCCTGGCTGGCCCAAAACTCTCAATGTAGATTAGCCTGGCCTTGAACTCACAGAGATCCACCTGCCTCTGCCTCCCAAGCACTGGCATCAAGGTAGGCACCACCCTTCCCAGCTGAGTTTGCTTGTTGTGGGTTTTTTGGTTTTGTTTTGTTTTTGGACAGTCTCTTTGTTGTTCAAGTGGGCTTCAAACTGACTATGGAGCTGAGGACGCCTTTGAACTCTTGATCCTCCTGCCTCTGCCACCCTAGAACTGGGCATATGTACCCACTCCAGGTTCTCAATGTCAGTTCTCACCACCAACCACATGAGACACTGTATGTGTGTGCACTTGTCTGTCAGAGAGCTATGCCAGCCGTCACAGTTCACTGAACTAAGAATGCTCTGAGGTCAGTGGTCCAGTTAGGAAGTAGGCAAGTTCTCTTTTGATCACGGTGGTGTACCCACTGTTCAGCACACATGATAGGAGCACATGGCAGTGGTAGTACATATAAGTACTGGCTGCCTTACTAGGTGTCACACAGGCAAGGCTGGTAAGGCAGGGGGAGAGGAGTGTATTATGGAGAACCAGGAACACATGAATAGCTGGGCTAGGCCCACATACAGACAGATCCCACACAGCACCCAGAGGAGGGACAGGCACACTCACTTGCGGGTGTTCTCGTTCTTGAGCAGGGACTTGGCCTGCTGCTCACTGATGATGGTGGCCTTCACCTGCGGGGGGTTCATGTGCACGTTCAGCTTCCCCCCCACCAGCAGGCGCACGGTGGCCGCAAACTTGGTCTGGGTCTTCAGGACCTGAGGAGGCTGCTTCTCGATGATGAACGTGCTGCAGGGGACACAAGGGACCAGACAGTTGCCAGATGCTGGCTCAGGGAGGAGAGCTGGGAGGCCAGCTAGGAGGGAGGGTCCTCCTGTGGGACCTACTGGGAGAAGGAAGACAGGCAGAGGAGGAGGGCGCCTGGCCTTGTTGCAGGGGGGACATGGGGTTGGAGACAGGTGTGAGGGAGGCTGGAGACTATGGTGCTTCCTTCAGTATCCCCAACACACATTGGGCCAGGACAGCCACAGCAGCAGAGCTACTGGAGCCACAGTGGGAGGGTGAAGGGCAGCCGAGCTCTGTGTTTGGACAGCTCCAGGGCCTCTATGTGCCCACCCCAGGAACTGCCATGTCCCTCTGAGCATGGCCAGGAGGCAGCAGTCACCTGGTGACCAGGGCTGAGATGATGTCTGTGATGGTGGCGTTGACCTCAGCCAGCATCTCCTCCACGGGGCCTGGGATGGGCAGCTGCTGGCAGAGGTGCTCAGCCCTGCGGATCTGCTGCCGGTTCTGCCAGATGATCTCGGCCAGCTTCTCACACCTGCAAGAAGCCCAGGGCCTTCAGAGGGACGGTGGCTTCTGTTCCAGCCCAGGCCAGGGGAGGAAGATGCATGATACTCTTCCTCCCTCCCAACAAAGCACCCCCCCCCCCAGGGTGCTGGCCTTGGCCATGCTACCCTGCACAGGCACAGAGCAGAGTTCCATTTTCCAAAAGCAGAAGACTGTCAGGGTGGCCCCAACTTGGAACAAACCAGCTCAAGAGTAGCCCTGCCCGGGCTGGAGAGATGGCTCAACAGTTAAGAGCACCGACTGCTCTTCCAAAGGTCATGAGTTCAGATCCCAGCAACCACATGATGGCTCACAACCATCCGTAAGGAGATCTGATGCCCTCTTCTGGGGTGTCTGAAGACAGCTACAGCGAGTGGGGCCGGAGTGAGCAGAAAAGGTGTCTGAAAACAGCTACAGTGTACTTGCATATAATAATAAATAAATAAATTAAAAAAAATAAAGAGTAGCCCTGCCCATTCTAAGGCATCACTATCCCTTGTGGGAGGTGGCACAGGTCTGAGGAGCCAAGTCCCATCAGGAGCCAAGATTTTGCTAATGTAAGAGCTGTCACAGTGGGAATCTACTGCTCACTCCAACAGGGCGGGGACCGAAGAGGCAGCTGGCATCCTTGCCCGAGCTGCCCACCCCGCCCACCTCTCACCCTCACCAGGACTGCAGCACATCCAGGCTGCCCTCGGGGGGACCCCCGTTCCCAGCCAGCTGCTGCCGCCGCTTCCACTGGATCAACTCATCGTCCAAGATGATGGTTTGCTGCTTCCTCAGCAGCTGCAGGGTCTTCTGGTGCTTTTCAGCCAGCTCCTGTAGGAGGGCACAGCAGCTCTCTAGCTCCTGGGGAGCATTCCTCAGAGCCTGGCCTGGAACCCAGGGCCTGGTCCTCTCACACCCGCTCCACCTCACGTGCACCCCAGGAGAGAGGGGACCTGCTCTCATCTTGGCTGTCCCCCACCTGGTGTCCTGAATCTCAGGTGACAGAGCTCCCTCCCGGGGCAGAGGGATGCAGGGCCCACTAACCACACGGTACTGCTGCAGTGTCTGTGCCTCTCGCTGCAGCCAGGTCTCCAGGGACACTTGCTTCTGCTGGAGGGCTGTCTCCCTGCTCATGCGCTCCTGGGGGTTCAGCTGGGCCAGCTGGGCAAACTGAGCTGGAGGAGGGGACAGGGCATCATGTCTGGTGTCCTTTAGGATCCTTACAGTTTCTGCACTCATTCTCTGGAGTGAGCGTCTCAGTCAGGCATCTCATCAGTAACAAGTCAGGGCGCCCACAGGCATGAGTGCCCAAGGATGTGCCCTCAGAAACAGCTTCTAGACTGTGCTCACAAGCCTCCTGCTGAATCTCCCCTGAGCAGTGCGAAGAGTGAAGCAGAAGAGGGCCCTGCTTGGTGGCCCTTGTCTGCCCATGCCACGACTGTAGGCAAGCCTCCTCATCGGGCTTAGAGATGGGCACGGGTAGCCCTGCTCTTTAAAAGCTGGGCACTGAGGTCAATAGGCCTGGCTACTCTTCCAGAGGACCTGGGTTCAATTCCCAGCATCCACATGGCAGCTCCCAACTGTCTGTAATTCCAGCTTCAGGAGATCCAACACCCTCACACAGGCATGCATGCAGGAAAAAACCAAGTCACATAAAAGAAAAATAAATAAATAAATTTTTTTTAGAAGAAGAGGAGGAGGAGAAGGAGGAGGAGGAGGAGGAAGCAGCAGCAGCAGCTGGGTAAAGATGGACAAATACCTTGTTTTCCTGTGCCTCAGTTTCCCCATTTGTAAAAGGGGAGAATCTTGACACTAGCTCAGTAGGCTATTACAGTGATCGAAAAACTGACAGTACTGCAAAATGCCTGTCACATGTAAGATCTATGCAGGCTGGCCCTAATTGGTGGACAGACGAAGGTTACAAATGAGGGGTGACAGAGAAAAGCCCCTTCAGCCCCATCCCTAACATGGGAGCTCCATCCAGAGGCCCTGGCTCTTCCACCTCATCCATCTATCCCTTGAGTTCAGCAGTGTTTTCTCAGGAGCAGTGTGACTGACTGGGACTGCATGGTGCCCATGGTGCCTGACCAGGGTGGGCCACCATGAGCTCAGCTGAGCACCCAAGAAGGAAGGAGAGGCAGATGGACAGACACACATACGCATTTTCCCTGAAATATCATTAGTGTAGTGGTTTGAATATGTTTGGCCCAGAGAGTGGAATGTAGTCAACCTGCTACCAGGTTGCTGGCTGATCGCCTTGAGGAGTGATATCATATCTGGGGCTCGGTGTTGGTCTCTGCTGTTGACAGATCTGACACTCAGCAGCAGCTGTAGCCAGGTCAGCCTTGGTGAGTGAAGTCTGAGTTGTTGAGCCCATGCATAACCCCTATCTTGGCCACCATGGCCACTTTCTTTGTTCATGTGCCCATTGAGCAACTACAGGGATGGCTGGGGAAAGAGGATGACTGTCCACAGAATGGGCCATCTTATCCATTTGATTATTGAACTCCTCCTCAACGAAAGTCACCTTTTGGTGAGCATTTACATGGGACACAAATAACTTCATATCCTTTGCCCATTTGGAGAGATCTATCCACATACTGCTTCCCCAGATGTCTTTCTCACCAATTTTCCAATTGTGATCTTTCTAAGTCCCTGACCATCCAGCCAATCCATTGGCTACAGCCCATGAGTCAACAATCATACATCTGTCCATTTCTTCTTCCAAACAAACTGTAATACCATATGAACTGCCCAAAGTTCTTCCCACTGGGAAGATTTTCCTTCACCTGTATCTTTCAGGGCTGCCCCCAGAAAGGGGTTGTAATGCTGCAGCTGTCCGCTTTGGGTGGTGCCTGCATAACGTGCAGAGCCATCGGTAAACCAGGTCCTAGTCTTCTCTTCTTCAGCCAGCCGATCATAGGGAACGCCCCACAAGGCTATAGGTGCATGCTTGGCAGCAGATGGCATTGTAACAGGAGTAGAAACCATAGGCATTTGAGCAACTTATTTCTTGGTGGTGGGAGGGGCCAGGTGCAATAATTTATCTTTCACCTTAGAAGGAATATCTCTACATGCCTCACTCCATTGGACTCCTAAGATTTTCACTGAGGTAGACGGTCCTTGAATTTTGGTTGAATTTATTTCCCATCCTCTGATATGCATGTGCGTTACCAGTGAGTCCAAAGTGGTTGCTACTTCCTGCTCACTTGGTCCAATCAGCATAATGTCATCAATACAGTGCACCAGTGTGATATTTTGTGGAGACAGATGATCAAGATCCCTTCTAACTAAGTTACGACACAGGGCAGGAGAGTTAATATATCCTTGAGGCAAAACTGCTGGCCTTGCCGACTGAAAGCAAATTGCTTCTGGTGGTCCTTAAGGACAAGTACTGAGAAGGCATTTGCTAGATCAATAGCTGCATACCAGGTACCAGGAAATATGTTAATTTGTTCAAATAAGGAAATCTGGTATAACAGCCTTAAGATCTCCATGCCAAGATCTGGGTCAGAAACTTGTGTCTTCCAGCCTCGAGATCTGGATCACAGGTGAGCCCTCCAATGCTGGATTGTAGTTCATTCCAGATATAGTCAAGTTGACAACCAGGGACAGCCATCACAATTAGCAATATTCTTAAAAGGAACAAGGTGAGGGGTTACAGGGTCCCACCAATAGTTGTTGGAAGGCCCATGGGTGGCAGGAACAGGTTGTTCTAATACCCATGTGTGCATGTGGGCATGGGTGTGTATCTGCGGGTGCAGGTGCTCACGCATGTGTGTGTGTGCGCGCATGTATGTGTGTATGTTGTGTCAGAGGCAGGTGTTGACACGGGGACCATGAAACTGAGGAGGGCCCCAAATTCACGTATAGCCAGGGATAATCTTGAACACTTATTCTCCCGACTCTGCTTCCTTGCTGGGGATATCCACAGATATAACCCACCATACACAGTTTTCTGTGGTACTGGGGACTGAGTGGTTTCCTGCATGTCGGGCAAGTGCTCTACCAGCTGAGCTCCATCCTCACCCCTCACCCCAGCAGCCCTTTCACGCATGTGGGACAGTCATGCAGGGAACACAAACTCAGCAGCTCAGTTCTCTCAGCTCAGTTCAGCATCACTTTCAGGGTTGAAGCTACCTGGCTATCTCCATGGTTGGCAACCCTCCCCTGTGCCACATCCAAAAGACCCTGAAAGCTGACATTTACCACTCTCTTTAGTGGTCCTTGAGCCTCCCTGGATCCTTACTTAGGTCTAGTCAAGAAACTGTGCAAACTGGCATGCCTTATTCAAGTTCCCGGCTGCCCCCCCCCCCCCGAGAACCATGTCACACTGACCTTATCCTTGCCCCAGGGACACACAAGCTGGGACAGACAAAAGCAACACTAGCAACCAGGACAAGCCCACGGGAGTATGGTTCCCATCTTCCTGCAGTGTGGTGGGTGGAAGGACTACTGACTAGATTCAGAATGTCCTGCTGAACACAGGATTGCCAACGCCCTGGCCCAGACTTCCCTTCGAGGATCCATTTAGATTTCTCCTGGCCATTTGCACAGGTTTCTGGGAAGGAGGCCAAAACGATCCAAGACAACCGTTGGCTCCATTGGAGGAACTGGGTCTTCCCTTCTGCAAACAGATCAGTACTTCATGTTTTGATTTGCAGTGCTGGAGATCAAATCCAGGGCGCCGTGCCTGCCAGCCAAATGTTCTTCGACTGAACTACATTTCCAACCTTCTGTGCTTACAGTATCAAGCAGGATAAACAAGACAAATTGTCACCACATACATATGGATCGAAACCTCACTCAGAATGCAAAGTTAGCGCTGTACACAGGCAACGGAAACAGCTCGATTAAAAACGGGTTGTCAGGAGGTGATAGTTCATGCCTGAAATCTCAGCACTTGGGAGGTCGGGCAGTTCAAGGCCATTGTCAGGTACATAGGGAGGCTGGGGCCTGCCTGAGCTTAGAAATGAAATAGAATCTAAGTACAAAGCAAAACTCAATAGCATGGTGTCTATATTACAACCCCTTTTTATGCTACAACTAGTCTTAATACATTATAAATTTTTTAAAAGCATGGATAAGTGAAATCACTCAGTGACTGAAGTGTTTACTTGCAAGCAGAAGGATGTGAGTGTGCATCCCAGCACCCACATAAAAGCCCAGCATGAAGGTGCTCATCTGAAACCCCAGCTCCACAGACGGGTGGGCGTGGGGGTGGGGTGAGGTAGGGGTGAGGGAGGGGCAGAGACAGAGGAGCTCTAAGAGCTCCAAAATTATGATGAAGAAAATCTGACAGGATGCTAGCTACCAACCTCTGGCCTCTACATGCAGAAGTGCACAAGGACACCAGTGCTCACATGCTCTCATGCTCACATGCACATATGCACACATGCTCACAAGCACACATGCAGACGTGCTTACATGCTCACATGCACACATACACACGTGCTTACATGCTCACATGCACACATGCACACGTGCTTACATGCTCACATGCACACATGCACACGTGCTCACATACTCACATGCACATACGCTCACATGCACACCTGCTCACATGCACACATGTACACATGCACACGTGCTCACATGCTCTCATGCACACATACACATGCTCACATGCATGTGCTCACATGCACACATGCACACATGCTCACATGCACACATGCAGATGTGCTTACATGCTCACATGCACACGTGCACACATGCACATGTGCTCACATACTCACATGCACACATGCTCACATGTACACATGCACACACGTATACATGCACATGTGTTCACATGCTCATATACACACATGCTCACATGTACACATACTCACATGCACACATACTCACATGCACACATACTCACATGCACACATGCATATGTGCTCACATACTCACATGCACACATGCTGTCATGCACACATGCTCACATACACACATGCTCACTTGCACATGTGCTCACATGCTCACATGCACACGTGCACACATGCACACGTGCACACATGCTCACATGCACACATACACACATGCTCACATGCACACATACACACATGCTCACATGCACACGTGCTCACATGCGCATATGCACACATGCACACGTGCACACATGCTCACGTGCACACATATACACATGCTGACATGCACACATACACACATGCTCACGTGCACACATACACACATGCTCACATGCACATGTGCTCACATGTACACATGCACACATGCTCACATGCTTACATGCACACATGCACATGTGCTCATATACTCACATGCACACATGTTCACATACACACATGCTCACATGCACACATGCTCACATGCACACATGTACACATGCACATGCACACGTACTCACATGCTCACATACACACATGCTCACATGTACACATGCTCATATGCACACTTGCTCACATGCACACATGCTCACATGCACACATGCTCACATGTTCGCATGCACACATGTACACTTGCATACATACACAGAAGAAAAGAAGAAAGGAGGGGGAAAAAAGGAAATTTAGGAATGACCATGATAAACTGGGAGTGGTGGCCACCTTTAGTCCCAGCACTTGGTAGGCAGAGCCAGGTGGATTTCTGTGAGTTCAAAGCTAGCCTGATCTACATAGTTCCAGGATCATCAAGACTACATGGTAAGATCCTGTCTTTAGAATAATAAAAAAAAAGGGTCTGATAGATGCTCAGCATTTAAAAATTCTTACCGTTCTTCCAGAGGACCTAAGTTCGATCCCCAGATCCTATGTCCTAGCTCACAACTGCCTGTACCTTCAGTACACACACACACACACATACACACACACACACACACACATGCATGCACGCACGCAAATAAATAAATCCTAAAAAAAAGAAAGAAAGAAAAAAAAAGAAAAGAAGGAAGGAAGGAAAGAAGGAAGGAAGGAAGGAAGAAATGGGCATGACAAAGCACATCATCTATAATCCAGGCACTTGGAAAACTAAGACTGGAGGATCATGAGTTCAAAGCCAGCCTAGGCTACATGGCACAACCTTGTCTCAAAAAGCTTAACAATAAATAAATAAATAAGAAAAGAAAAATATTCCAGATTGTCAGAGTGGTTGATCAGAAAAAGGAAACGAATCATAAGTGTTTGTACCTGCACCTGCTAACAGTTTCAAAATTCATAAGGGAAATGCTTACAAAAAGCACTATAGAAGTAGCCAATTGCATAATCATGGTGAGATATTTTGATACCTCTCTTTTACTAGTCAATGAAATCAGCTAAAACAACAACAAACCCAACGAACACAACAACAAAAACGCCTTTTAAACAAAAGGATCACCAGCCTGGCTAGGGGATGCTTTCTGGCAAGCACGAAGACTCAAGCATGAAATTCAATGTCCAGGACTCACATTAGAAAAGAAATCCATCTCCTAAGACTGTTCTCCGACTTCCACATGCCTACAATGGCATACATGTGTCACAGGCACATACATAGGCATGCACAAACATACACACACACAAAAAAAAAAAGTCAAATTTAAAAATCAAAAGACCAAGATCAGTGGTTTTCCAAGAGTCCTTTAAGGGACCCCTGGTGAGTCTCAGAAAGGACTCAGAGAGTTCCCTCAGAAAGGAAAAGTACTTTTCACAAAGTCCTAAGACTTTAGATACCTTGCCATGGTATTTGTTTTGTCTTTTGTTTGAAAATTTTTTAACTTGTCAAATTGCATAGTATATGGATGATATACCGACACAGCAAAAAGAGTTTGTTCAGAATTTTTTTAATTTTCTTACTGTACAGTATTAATGTTGTATATCCTGAGGACAAAAATCACTGCAAATGAAGCTGGGGTTTTAACTGGTAACTTTATGATTGGGAGTAATAATGACTTTTTAATTTTCTTATTTTAAAATAATTTTGATTTTTCTCTTTGATAATTTTACACATGTATATAATCTATGTGGTCATATTTACCCTGCCATGTTCTTTTGAGTGGGGGGTTGTGGTTTCCCTACGTAGCCTAGGCTAGCTTTAGACTCCTCAGCCTCTTGCGTAAGCACTTTTCCAGTGTTGAGATTATAGATAAGCACCACCAAGCCTGGATCTTCTGTCTTTTTGTTTTTGGAACAGTATCTAATTTGGCCCTGGCTAGACTGAACTTGCTGGATAGCTGAGGATGACATTGAACTTCTAACCCTTCTACCTCCAACACCCAATTACTGGAATTATAGGCCTTGGTCACCAGGTTCAATTTATGCAGATTAAACCCAGGGCCTCTTCATTCTGGTCAAGCAGTCTACCAACTGAGCTACACCCCCAGCAAAAACCTTACTCTTGATATCTAACAAGTGTACAGTGGAATCTTCCAGAGGCTACAAGATATTACCACAGATTGAAAGCAAGACACAGCTATCTTTTATCAAGACTAACATGAAAGAGATTTGCAAATACAGTTATGCGTTGTTTAAGAATGTGGATATATTCTGAGAAATGCATCATTAGGGGATTTGTCATTGTGTGGATATCAGAAAACATCACAAATTAGATGTCATGGCTTACTATGTACTTAGGCTATGTGGTATGTAACATAGAGCCATATTCCATTGATGACCAATGCATTGTTGCGCAGTACATGACTATCTGAAAGCCACTCTGGCGGGCAGTGGTGGCGCACACCTTTAATCCCAGCTCTTGGGAGGAAGAGACAGGCGGATTTCTGAGTTCGAGGCTGGCCTGGTCTACAGAGTGAGTTCCAGGACAGCCAGGGCTACACAGAGAAACCCTATGTGGAAAAACCAAAGGGGTGGGGGAGGACTACTTCTGTTATCACTAAATTTGATTTTGGAAAATATAGAGTATTTTTTAAAAGAATTATTTATTTTATGCACATGAGTACACTGTAGCCATCTTCAGACACCCCAGAAGAGGGCATAGGATCTCATTACAGATGGTTGTGAGCCACCATGTGGTTGCTGGGAATTGAACTCAGGACCTCTGGAAGAGCAGCCAGTGCTCTTAACCACTAAGCCATCTCTCCAGCCCTTAGAATAATTTTTTTATTCTCCTTTTATGGTTACATTACCAAATTCCTGCTTTCTTTGTTGTTGTTTAAGGAGACAGCCATAGAAAACACATTCTTTTCAAACACACAAGATGTATACACCAAGACAGAGCATATCCTGGGCCATATCAAAGCCTCGGTAAAGTTGTAAGCTCTGAGAACATACGGAACATATTCTCTAGTCAAGGTAGAGTTCAATAAAAAGATAGTATCAAAGCTAGTAAAAGGGCAACGTCAAAGCCTAGCAGACAGATGGAAATCAGACAATGCATTTCTAAACGAAACACGGGTGATGGGGTTAATCACGAGAGAGATTAGAAATATTTCAAAGTGAACAGTATGATCACACGTAGCATCTTCAAAAGCACAGGGTTCTATAAAGCAGTCTGTGGAGGAAGATTTATATCTTTGAAAAATATACATAGAGAGAGCATAAAGTTTACTCTTTCCATGCCTTGAATCTCTGTACTCAGGAGGGCAAGGGCAGGTGGATCTCTGTGAGTTCGAATACAGCCTGCTCTACATATTGAGTTCTAGGTCTTCCCAGGCTACATAGCAAGATCTTGCCTCAACAAAATAAAAATCACTCTTTCTTACAGTGTCTGTGACAGATATAATATTTTATGTAGATAAGTATATGTAAATGTCGTTGGGTTTGGATTGTCCATTTATATATCTCAATGCATACTAAAATCCATAGCTAAGTCTCTACCTTAGGAAACATGCTTCTTTCCTCATACTGTTACTGTAACAGTCAATGACACACTACAGAGCTAGGAGATAGCAGAAAATTTTCAGTGACCCTGCCTCTAGGACCAGGTCCCCTTAGAGTTTCAAGTAGAGTGAAGACTGGTCTATTAGTTTTTCTCAGTCCACTCCACCAGCAGACTCCATGTCAAGTGCTCCTTCTGGTCGGGGCACACTTGATCCTTATCTTTTTGTTTGCTCACATTTTACTGACTGCCTGAGTCTAGGGGGAGACTTTGGTTAGGAAGATAACAGGGGTTTATGATCTATCTCTAGTTAAGATCTGGTCCTGCAACTTACAGGCAACCCAGGCCAAGTTATTTGTTCTCTTGAAACTTCCCTTGTAAAACAAAGACATCAAGCTCTGCCCTCTGCAGGTTCCTTGTGAGGTTGCTTTTCATGGTGCATGCAAAGGGCTTAGCTCAGCACCTGGACCACAGCAGAGGCTCAAAGCCCCTGGAAGCCATGATGATTCTTACTAGGTTTTAGGTAGAGTACCCAAAGGATGCTGAGCCTCCTCTCCTGCTGGAGATCACAGAATGTTTCTCCTTCCCACCTACAAGATGTTCACAGCATCCTGGATTCTGTTTCAGGCCTCACCTTGGATCCGCAGGCTCTCCTGGTACTGGATGATGAAGTACTCTTGGGTCTGCTGCAGCTTCTTCAGCTCGTTCTCCGTGTCCTGTGTGATCAGGCGCAGCTCCTCAAACGTTTGGTTGATCTGAAGGTGCTTCTGGGACATGGCGTCAACCAGGACACCAGCAGGGGAGCTGCACTGGGGACAGAATAGGTTGAATGAGCTGGGTGGGCAGTGGCGGCGCACACCATTGATCTGAGCACTTGGGAAGCAGAGGCAAGTGGATCTCTGTGAGTTCCAGGACAGCCAGAGCTATGCAGAGAAACCCTGTCTCGAAAAACCAAACAAAGTATATATATAAAGCAAGCATGCAAATAAGGACAGACTGAGTGGATGTGACAGGAGCTGTGTGCCAGGCAGAAAGAAGGGGACCAACACCAGACACCCAAACTCCAAATCTGAGATTAGAAGGGAGAGCTAGAGGATAGTCAGGGCTAGAACTGGACCAGAAAGGAAAAGGAGAAGGGGAACAGGGGGTCTGGCAAATAATGGAGGCTCTGCCGCAGAAATGTCTGTGTCCGATCTGGTTTACACTAGAGAATATGGAGAGTCCATCAAACCTCCTTTAGAGAAACTAGGAGGGAACACATGGCAGGCTTCACATGATCTCCCTAAGAATGGTCTTCCTAAGGATGACGTGCCTCAATTCCATAGTTATCTATTGATGCGGTGCCACTGACTGTGCTAAGTGCTGGGGACAAGTAAGAGACACAGCCTATGCGTGCACACACACACAGTCTTTGTGTCCTTATTCACACCTGGCGGGACAGGGAAGAGGTAAACCTGTCACAGGGGGCATCCTGGAAACCCCTAAAATAAAGTGACAAGAAGAGACATAAGGAATGTCTCTTTGAATTTTGCCATGCCTACAACATCTGGTTGAGAGGCAACCATGTGTTCAGGGACTTTCCAACTAAGTGTTCTCAAAATAAAATCCAAAACTCCTTGGCCCGGCTTTAGCCAGCCTGGCAGGTGGCCTGTGTGTCGTCCCAGCTTGCTGGTTGCTAATGTGCAGCAGGTATGTGTGTTTTTCTGCATCTGTTCCCTCAGCCTTGCCCCAGGGCCCTTGCTCTTGCTGTGCAATCTGTCTGGGGCATTCTGGCAGCAGATCTTCCTGAGACAGTCACTTCAATCCCATATTGTAGACACAGAGTTTCTCAACCCAGGTGAATTCCTTTGTGTGCTTTGTGTGGCTCTGCAATCTCAACAATTCAGGGGTGTGGAATTGGGCTGAGGATGTAGTGCCTGGCTCTTGAGTCTGTGCACATTGCAGTACCCGACTTGATTCTCTTGCTCTGTTAACCACTTGCAAGTCTTCAATCATAAAACATCACCAACACCTCCCTGCCCCAAAGTACATCGTTGTTATTTTAGGATACAAAAGTGATCCTTCATCCTTGCTCCTTCCCACCTCTGTCCCCTCAGGACACACCCCTGTCAGCTGCCCTGTGTCTTCCTACAACTCAGCTCACTCCTGCGGGCGGAGACTGTTCTGTTTTAAGTATTTATTTTTAAGATTCAGTGTGTGTGTGTGTGTGTGTGTGTGTGTGTGTGTGTGTAAAACTTTCTCTTCTGTCCCGTAGTGCGGCTGTCCATCCTCAGCATGCATGCAAATTCATTTAATCCTCATGGTAACTTATCATGAAAGTACTGTTACTATAGCCATTTTACAACAGTGGGAGCTGGGGACGCATTGGTAGGGCACTTGCTTAGCAGGTTTGAAGCCCTAGGTCATCGTTAGAAGCCAGGAAAGGGAGAAGGAAGAAAAGAAAGAAAAAGATGAAAGAGAAGCTGAAGATATGGCTCAGCATGAAGAACGTGTACATTTGCTCTTGTAGAGGACCCGAATTTAGTTCCCAGCACCCATAGATAGGCAGCTTACAGCTACCTGCAGCGCCAGGGAACCTGATGCGTCTAGTTTCCAAAGTCACTGCACACACAGTTAGAAAGTTAAAAGTAAGATAAATGTTATTTTTGAGAAAGGCAGAGAAAGGGACGGAAATGAAAGAAAAGAAGAATTAGAGGCTTAGAGAGCCAGGAACTGGGCCCAGGGGGTCACTCTGTCCACAGCCTGAAATACACTGCCTCTCACTCTGTCCACAGCCTGAAATACACCGCCTCTCACACCTGCCCCTGTCTTTTCTTTCTCCTGTGCTCTCCTCTGAGCCACATTACATAAACACAGTGGGATCTGGAGAGGAAGTCGTATGAAGGCCTCCCCAGCTCCTCTCCCCACGCCTACAGACACTCACATTGTTGGCTTCTCGAACCAGCCTCTGCTCATTGTACAGAATGTGACGGATACAGCGAACCAGCTCCATGGGACAGCGATCATAGGTGTTCTGAAAGAGGACACAGGAACCAACAATGGCCACCTGGTTCTGACCACGCTGGCTTCCTTGCTGTGCCCATTCCTTCCTCTCCCCTAAGCCTCGGCTTTTCCCGGGAAGCCCCAGGATTATCAGACACCCCCAACTCTCCTTTGCACCTCCCCTCCCAGAACTTCTTACTAGGTTTATAGGGATTTAGAAACTCACAGTCTAAACACAAAGCACTTCCAACCTCACACCGCTTTGACTCTCTTGAGCATGGAAATCCTACGACAGAAACTCAAACTGTTCTCAAGTCATGGACGGGAAAATTGATGTTCAGATAGGCTAGGCATGTGCCCTGAGGCAAATTAGAAAGACAGACAGACAGACAGACAGAGACAGAGAGACAGAGAGACAGATAAAGAGTCAGAAACAGAGACAGAGAGACAGAGAGACACAGAGAAAGACAGAGAGACAGAGACAGAGAGATAGACAGAGAGACAAGCACAGAGAAAAAGCAGACAGAGACAGAGAGACGGACAGACTTGGGGCATGTGAGGCCAGCATCAAGGTGCTTTCCGCCAGGCACCTGGCTCCTAGTTTGCTTCCTCTCTTGTTCTTTCTGTTTCTTCCTCTCTCTGGGATGAGCTTTTAGTCCTCTTACACCCACTGTTAGGATGTAAGAGGGGTTCTCTAAGAAATACAAGTGATTTCCCATAAATGCTTGACCATGAACGCCACCCACACCCTTTTCCTGATTCCATAAAAACCCCTGCCCCTCCATATAAAGGGGAGGTTCCTTTTTTATTTCAAAGCCTTCTTATCCAGCTCTTGCTCCAGGGCAATTCTGATTCTCTTCAGCAGCTGTCTTGATTTGAAATGAGCCCCAAGGGGAACATCTGCTTGCCTCATTCCCTGGTTTCTAGACTGCCAGGCCTCCTCTGTCCTGAGGAGAAGTCCACCTGACTCAAGCTGTCTCCATCTCTACTGCTAGATCTATCCACAGTGCTGCTTCCCCGCCCCCCTTGCTGGAAACACCCCCTCCTCCCTCCCCACACACCCCACCTCTTGCTTTGTAATATGTTAAAAGATCTGACAGGTCTGACTTAGAAAGAGGGGGTGGGGGAAGTTGAAGAAAAGTTGCCAGTAAGCTTTTGGTCACATGGTGACTCAGTGGCCAAGCCAGTAAAAATCCCAGGGGTTCTGATGCTGGGAGAGAAAGCTTAAGGGGGCCCCTTCCTGCAGAAGCATTCGCACCCACCTGGAGCTGCGTGGCATAGTGCCCCAGCTTGATCTTCAGCAAAAACCCATCTTCCCCCACCTGGTGCTCTGCCTTCTTCTGCAGCTCCTGCACCAGGCCCTCCAGGAGCTGGGTGGCCTGGCCTCGGTCTTGGGGATTATCCAAGTCAATAGCATCCCTTGGGACATTAAAGGGGGGGGGGAGATAAAGCACCAAGAGTGAATCAGGGCGTCCCAGTCTCACAAGACTTGCTCCTGGCAGCTGTATTAGCATCAAAGTCTAGAAGAGTCTCCCCTCCGAGAGCTCCCATTTCCCTCTTCCCCTTTCCCAGGGACTCCACCGCTTCCGCACAAGGACAGATAGAGCCAGAGTCATACCAAACCACAAGAGGAGACCCTTGGCCTGGATAGCAGGGACACATTCTGAGAGTGAAGACTCATGGGGCACACCTACCACGGCTGGCTCTCAATCCACTGGGCCAGGTAGTGCCGGACCTCTATGGGGAAATGTTGCCCATACAACACTTGCATCTGGCGCAGGGCATCTCCCTGCAGCTGCTGGGCCTGAATCCAGCCCGCCATGGTTGTTCACCTGGGGGGAGAAGATAAGTCATTTGCTCCACAGAAGTCTCTAGCCTGCCAGTGCCCTGCAGTGCCACCAAAGGACCTAAGGACCGAAGTGAGGCCAGGCTTCTCTCCCACCCCAGGAACGCTTTCCTGTGCGGGAAGAGAGATGGCCACCCTTTCCTTCCAACAAGGAACCCTCGAGGCTGCCCTCTTCTCTTCCTGTTCCTTCGCTCCATGGAGCTATCCCCAAACTAAAGAAAAGGGGGTCTACAAACCGAAAGAGAAACTTAAGACACAGAGGCCCACAGCCTCCAACTAGACAAACACAAAAATTCTTGCCACCCAGCCTAAGACCCACGCTCAATTTCTGTGAAGGGAAGCTGTTCCATCCTAAGAGTTAGGTCAATACAGTGATGGCCATTGGAGGTGCAGGTCTCCCCAGGCACGTGTCTAGGGCTGTCAGAGAGAGGGGACTAAGGGTTCGACGCTGTCTTCGGAGGAGCCCTGGGCTGCACTCCAGAGTTTGCCCGCTCCGGGTGGAGCCTGACAGTGTCAGTGTCCACTGCGTGAGTCCACCCCTGGCTGCTGCCCGCACGGGTCCCTTGTCCCTGCTCCCTCTGAAACTCCCATTCGAAGCCGGGACGGATGCCTGTCCCGTGTCAGGCCGTGGGGAGTCCAGAGTGTTGGGACCCTGGAACGTGGCTGCAGCCTAGATCTCCTGTCCACCCGCCGCGGGCGACGCCACGGCGACCCACCCACCTGATGCTGCAGAGCACCGGCGGCTGTCGCTCTGAGCCGGGGCTTCTGACGGCTCTTGACGGCGGCGGCGGTGAAGGCTGTTACTACAGGAAGGAGCAGAGAGCAGCGATTTCCTCCTCAAAGGTCAGCTGCCTCCGATAGACCATACACAGCGCGCGAGCTCGCGCCAGCACCCCTCCCAGCAGCGGTCGCTCCCTCCCTGCCTCCGCCCTCGATCACCGGCTCCCCGGCGAGTGCGCCAGGGAGCCCCGCTTACAAGACCGACCACTAGGCTGGGCGGCGCTGTGCCGAGGACGGCCCCTACAGCGGGGGTCCCCCACACACTGGGACTCCCGGTCTGTGCTCCCCTGCGGTTCGGGGAGGGGGGGTGACGAGGGAGGAGCGTCCTGGGACAGCTGAGCTGGAGCAGCAGGAGGGTGCCGGGAAGTCCCGAACTCTGAAAATCCCTAACTAGGGCCTCAGTTTTATCATCTGTTAAAAAAAAAAGGGAGGGGGGAGGGGGAGGCTACGTAGAAATGGCTCCTACCTCTGGCGTCAACTATTTTGTCTCTAGATTTACAGAATATGGTGTGCAGCCTCTCTCTCTCTCTCTCTCTCTCTCTCTCTCTCTCTCTCTCTCTCTCTCTCTCTCTCTCTCTCTGTGTGTGTTCAGGTAAGGGTATACGTGGGTTCCATGGCCCTGCAGAGTCAAAACTTTAGAAAGACTGGGGATTCCAGAGAAGCCAAGCCCACCTCTGAGGTCTCCCGCCTTGCATGACTTCCACCACATGGCCTTCCCCTTAAAGCAGGAGCAAGAAAGACCTTGGCAATCATATGTTTCAACCCTCCACCCCCTTCCGACCTTTGCAGGTAAGAAACGTCAATCCAGAGAAGAGAAGGGGCCTGCCCAGGACCACACTGTGGTCACATCACAGTCAGCAGACTGTGACCCACAGACGATTCAGTCCGTCTAGTCACCTAGAAGGGTCGCATCTGAAGCTGACCCTACCTTTGAAAAAGGCCCAGGCAGGGGTAGTTTGCACGCTCTAACTTCACATCTGCCTGCAGACTTTGCCATGGCAGCAGACCTGCTCTCTGGAGCTTTGCCTGGATCATAGTTCCCATCCCTAAGAGTTCCCCCTCAAGGCCCAGGGGTTGGACAAGGCCAGGCTGGAAGTCTGCCATCCCCTTTGCCCAGCTTCCCTCTCCTCTGGGCCTCCTCTCTGCCTGGCAGTTGGCATGGGCAGTACCAAAGGAGGGGCCAGCCTGGCTGCCTACTCACAGACCATCTGGGCCAAGACCCAGTGGCCTGGGGGGGATCATTTTAATTGGCTTTCTCTCTTACTAATTTCTTCTTGTATCTTTTCTTTCCATTCCTAGTTCCTGATCCTTCTTTCTGGTCTTTGGACCTCCTCTTTTACTCTTCTTACTTTAGGGGGGTGGAACCTAAACCTTTTCTGCAGAAGTTGAAATGTCTGGGTTGTCCCCGCCCTCTGTGTGTGGTCACAGTGACTTTACTTGGCAGGATCACGAGGAAAGGAATTGAAAATTGAGGTGGGGGGGGGGGGTGTTGCAAGGAGGACCGGAGGATGGGAAGGACCTTGCTTTTCAGAGGCTCTGCCAAGACCAGATAGGGTAAGGGGCTCAGGAGGAGGAAGCATAAGCCTCCCCCCTCTCTTTCTCCTCCAGTCTGTACCATGGATTGGATAGGAGTCAGTTAGACCCTCAGCTCCAGAAGAACATCAGCAAATAAAGCTGGCAGGGGCCATGAAGGCGATTTTACCAATGGGAACAATAAAAGGCCAGATAGGGAAAATGACTTGACTCTTAGAGTCTGTGTGGTAGTTCCAAGCCCATTGCCTCATGATAGGTGGACCCCATTTGGCACCTGTGTCCCCCAGTCTTTCATAGTGGATGTGACAGTAGATTCAGTAGGTTTCCCAAGTTCTCTGAGCTATATCTACAGGCAGAGGACCACGCTGTTCATGCCCACCATCTGGACACCCGGGAGTGGCTGGTACAGAGCTGCCCACCCACTTCACTTCCAGGCATTGACTTCTCCAGACCCCTCCCCCGGGACCTGCAGAAGTCTGGGGCTCCCACATCTGACAGGGTTGGGCTTGGCTTGCTGGGAAGGTGGTTAGGTCTGCTTACTCAAAATCTAGGATGGAGGTGCCATCGAGCAGAAGTGTAGAAGAGTCTGCAGAGCCAACTCATGTCCCCAGACCTCACCAGGACCCACAGGTGGCTGGTTCCCTGACTTGCCTCTGGCTCTCTCCTCATTGGGCTGTTTTTTTAAGCTCCTAATCCTCGTATCTAGAAACATCATTTCAGCCAGGCAGTGGTGGCGCACACCTTTAATCCCAGCACTTGGGAGGCAGAGGCAGGTGGATTTCTGAGTTCGAGGCCAGCCTGGTCTACAGAGTGAGTTCCAGGACAGCCAGGGTTACACAGAGAAACCCTGTCTCGAAAAACCAAAAAAAGAAAAAAGAAAAAAAAAAAAGAAACATCATTTCTTATCACTATTGTGTGTGCACATGCTGTGGCCCTTGTGTTGAGGGGACAACAGTCATGGAATAATGTCTGTCTCTATCAACCATGTACAGGTTGCCAAACTTGCTTGGCAAACGCCTTTACCCACTGAGGCATTTTGCCAGTTCATCTGGTTTCGTCTTTCCCCCGCTCGATTCGACCTTTTTCTATGCCTCTGCTATCTTGAAGAGACTCAATGGACAGGTGGGGAGCAGGGCAACTCTACAGCTTTCCCAAGATGGGAGCAGGGGAGGGAGGCTGTTAAGTTGGTTTGGGGGCAGAGGTGACTGTGGTTATGACTCCGGAAAATACAACTACCCGTAAGTCTAAAATTTGTTTTTTGTTTTTTGTTTGTTTGCTTGTTTTTGTTTTTTCTTTGTTGTTGTTGGGTTTTTTGTTTGTTTGTTTTGTTTTGCTTTTAGTCCTTTGGTTTGCTCTCTGCTATTTCCCACCACAGAGCATGCTGGTGGTTTTAAGGGATCAAGCTCTAAAAGAGAAAACTGAATCCTGGGGTAAAGGAGTTAGGAGGATCAGAATGGCCTGGGACCTGGGTGGACTGGAAGTAGCAGCTGGCTGGCCTCTTGCCTCTGACAGTGCTTCATCCCCAATTTTGGGGTTACAGTATTCATTGGAGCAAGGGAGGATTAAAAAAAAAATCACACAAGAAAGCCCAAAATGATGGTATGCACTTTGTAATCTTGGCACTGGGGCTGTGAAGACAAGTGGGGTCCCTGAGCCTCTCGGTCCAGCCATCCTAGCATAGTCAAATCTCCCAAGTCCCAGTGAAAGATCCTATCTAAACAAGCAAGGTGGACACCTCCTGAGGTTGACACCTGAGGTTGACCTCTGGCCGCCATGTGTTCCTATGCACACATGGGTACCCATACACATACATGCACACATACACATGCACATATGCCCCCAAATCACATAGAAACACATCTCCCCCCACACCCATCTTGCCCTGAATCATGGCACACTTATACCAACCTTGAACGAAGGCAGGGCTGGGATCATCCCAGTGATTCAGCCCTGAAAGAGCCCTAGCGGAAGCCGCATGTCTGTAGTATTGTATGTAATTGCTGCCACCAACAGCCTGTGGACAGGGTCTCAGTGGCCGTTCCCAGTTGTGCCACCTCTAAGCCCAGGATGTACTTATAGAGTGAAGAGCTCTCCATGGGCTGATCTAGCCCAGGTGGTTCTTGGTATCCATCACAGCTCCTGCATCCCCATGCTAAGCCGAGTCCCGTTGTACACAGTGAGTCCATGTGACCATGTGTTGTGTGAAGGTGACCTTAACTTTATGGAGAAGGGAAAGGTAATACTAAGTGACCCTTTTGCCTTGTTCTCAGACATCAGGACAGTCTGAAAGGCCTGCAAAGTACCTGGTAGGGAGAACAGACAGAGGTTGAAGTCTCCCTTGGCTTCCCTGTGCCTGGGTTAGGCAGATGGAACAGAATCACCTGTTTCTTCTGCTCTGTCTCCTCTTCAAGGAGAGTGTCTGTTGCTTGGGAGCCAGAGAGGTGTTCCCAAGAAAATTAGAGGTGTCCTAGGAAGTGTTTGTGTCCTGTGGCTGGAAGGGGAGAGCAGACACCCCTGAGGCTCTTAAACATCCTCCTTCACCCGTCCGAGTCCTGCCTGAACTCTCTACAACTGTTCCTGTCCCCAGCCTTGGCCACAGACCAGTGGTCAGCACCTACCTCTCTTCTATGTAGAAATGCTGTCCTATTAATGGCCATGAAGCCAGAATAGGCCAGAATAGGAGTTGGGGAATGAGGGTGTGTGTATGTGTGTGTGTGTGTGTGTGTGTGTGTGTGTGTGTGTGTGTGTGTGTGTGTGTGTGTTCTCTGTAAATGTTGAGATGCTGAGAAGGGAAGGGAGCCTTGGGATTGGGGTGAAGCCCCTTTCCACCTCTGTCCCCTGGTCTCTAAACACTCTTCAGAGAAGTCAATTTACAGAGAACTCACCAAGAGAACACAAGGCTACCCTGCCTGAGGCACAGTGACTGTCCTTTGTTTCTGGGAATAGAGGGAGGGGGGGATGTGGGACTGCTCTGTGTGGTGCAGTGGAGGGTGGAAATCTTGCTTTCTTTGCCAGCTGCCATGCCCCCCTACCCAGAGGAGAGGCTGGCAGGTCAGGTAGTCTAGATACACAGAAGAGGGTGCAGATACTATACTGGGTGCCTATCTTCTCTCTGGCCAGGTGGGCAGGAAGAAACCTGTGCTTTGCACACCTGGCTCATGGCAGGCATAGGCCAGGAACATGGTGGGAGAGAGTGGGATGGGCAGGAGTGGGCTTGGCCCCAGTTCTGAACAGCCCAGGCCAGCCTGGCTTTGTGTCCTCACCCTGATGGCTATCGTCCCCTCTTCCCGCTGAGCTAGTTTGCCCTCCTTCCAGCTCAACAAGAACTCTTTTGTGCCATGACCAGCCTGTACCTGACCTGGAGTCTTCTGGGGGGTGTGTGGGAGAGGGCTCCTTCCCTACCACTCCCCAGTGCTCCACCAGTTCTCTTTGTTATGACCCCAGGGGTTTTCTTTCTTACTGTCTGTTTCTCATTGTTCCCCAATTCTTCAGTCTTCAATCCACCCACATTGTCCTTGTCTGCTCCCCTGCTCCAAGCTTCTAACTAGGGCTCGATGGTCCCAGGAGCAAATGGAGACCATAACCTCAAAAAGACCAAAACCTTTGGCTTTGGACCTCCGAGTACTGCTGAGCCCAGTCCTAAGCATGGGCTTTTCCTTCACCCTGGCCTTCAGCCACCCCAGTCTCCTTGGACTCCCTCTCAGCCCTAAGCCTTTGCTCCTCATCCACCCACCCAGAATAGCAGTGCTCCTTTGGCCCCTTGCTGACACCCTTCTATTTGCTCACAGAGTCTTGGTGATCTAGAGGAACACACAAAGTCTTTAGAGTTATAAGGGCCTGATACAAAGTTTGGCTCTGCCATGTGATCGTGTGCCACCTCACCAACCTTTCAGAACTTAGCACCCTCTTTTGCAAAAGGAGGCCAGCAAGACCCATCTGTCAGGATACTGCTAAGACTCAGCCACAAGGCCAGGAATAATGCCTCATGCCTGCCATCCTAGCACCAGGGAGGCGGAGACAGAATTGTCTGGGCTACACAGTGAATTCAAGGTCCACCAGGGCCGACCCTGTCTCAACAAACCATCAGACCAACCAATCAAGACTCAGTTATAATGCCTGGCACTATGTGTATTGTGCATCCCAGGGATATTGTGTGTCCCCTCTTACAGACCTAATCTATTGTTGTTGCTTTTGTTTTGTTTTGTTCTTTTCTTTCAAAGACTGTGTTCTCCTGCTTATTCAAAATAGCTTTATTCATGATTGTTGGACAACAAGGCTCCTAAGACAGCTCAGGGCTTCCTGAGCTCCAAGTTCAGGGTATATCCGAGGTCACTCTCCCCAGCCCAGAGCCCCATAATGGCTCTGCCTTTCACAGTCCTAGCCTCAGGCTGCTCACATCCCGCTGATCTGCTTTCCAGCCCATGGTGGCAGCAGCTGCAGCATCTTTGCCTGCTGCTAGGCTGGCTTTTGAGTCCCTAACCTGCCCTGCAAGCTGGTGAGATACTGGTTGTGCTAGCACTGTTCTTTCCTCTGCATCAGCCACACCCTCCCTTGGTTAATGCACGATCGCCCCAGGACTCTGGGTGTAGAGGGCATGGTGACCCTGTCCCAGGAGACATGAGGGCCTTGAGCTTGCCAGAGAGTCACCCCTTAACTATTCCTGGAAGGGTGCCCAGATAGGTGAGATATACAGGAGCCAGATAGAAGTGCTTGAGAATCTCCAGGTGGCGAGTCCTGCCTGGATCTACACCTCCATCTCTCCACTTCCCTCCCTACCCCTCTCAACCCCCCCCCCCCAAGCAAAAATCTGTTCCCTCCTGACCCCGTAAGCTGGTTGGAACTAGGCTGAGAGAAGGAAAGAAAGCATACTTTTATTACATGCCTTTCCTTAAACCAAGCAACATGCTTAGTTGGTTTCATTCTCTCTCTCTCTCTCTCTCTCTCTCTCTCTCTCTCTCTCTCTCTTCTGGGCTTAAACTTGTAGAGGCCTTTCAGCTCTTGCTTCCTGAGTGCTGGGACTTCAGGGCTGCCTCTGCACACCTAGCCACCACATTTCCCTTTTTCCTTTAAAAACGAAAATATCCATTTAACTAACTTTGTACATGATATAAGAGGCCCTCCGTCCAAAAGGACAGACAGAGAACAATTGGGGTCTCCTTTCCCTGTTCTTCATGTTCCTTCTGGTAGGACACCCACTGTTATTAGAGTCTTGCATGTACCCTGAAAGACTGTATTCACTTTACCCCTTAATGTTGACTTATCCATGAGGGGAAACTGAGGCTTTCAGAGTTGACAAGCAGTTTGAGCAAGGACACATGACTGATAAGCTGACAAAGTAGGCTGAAGTTTGGATGAAAATCTAGCTGTTAATCTTGGGCAGAAGCAATCCTGCATACCACCAGAGCCCCTCCCAAGGCATTGGCTTCCATAGGTCCTAGAGCTCTGTGATCTCTCCTGTCCTCTCTGTTAAAGATCTAGCCTCCTCTATTGCTCTAAGGGCCTGATCTGACTTCTTCCCATACCATAGAAGGGAAATTCCCATGAGTGCCCTTCCCTGCGTAATGTGTGACAGGTGGATCCCCAGGGCCAGCCTGATTCCTGGGATCCAGAGAAATCTTTAGAGGGAAGCCACATAAACATGGGTCTCTCTGGCTGAAGGGGACCGTGACTGTGGTTTCAGTTACGTTTCAAGAAAATGATCTCATGATCTCCCTGTGTGAAGGAAGGCTGTGAAAGGAAGGAGCTGTTCTCTGTGGCAGCCACATGGTCATCGATGAGTATGAAGGAAGGAGGCTCCAGTTAGTCCTGGCTGAGAGCTGGGAGAGTGTATGACCATAGGCTGTGAGCCAGGCCTTGGGGCTCTTCCATGAAGTCTCTTTCTCTCTTGGTCAAGCCAGGGTGGACTGAGAGCTGTCCTCCAGTGGTCATCTCTACACCTCCAGATATCTTTCTGGAATTCCCCAAGATCCTACTTTTCTATTCAATTTCCTTCCAGCACTTTCTGTACCAGAAGACTGGTGTCCTCACGACATAGAAGCAGTATGGTCCTGTGGTCCAAAGAAGAGGTGTCTGGACTCATCTGCATTTTCAAACGGGGAGGAAGCTGATGGACCTCTCTTCCTGTCTCAGTGAAAGCTTTCTGTTTTGCTGAGGTAGCCAAAGAACACTTCATCCTTTGCGCCTCCAAACAGAGGACTAACTGGCTCCCTAGTGAGCAGTCAGAGATGTGCTATGGTTTTCTCAGTTAGAGTGGCACCCTTCTTGGATGCTCTTGGTCATCAACTATGGTAGCTGAGTTGAGTCCCAGACCTTATCCAATCTCAGGAAAAGAAATTTAAATCTTAGCTCTTATTAATAACCATAATAGTTAACATCAATATGGTGGATGGCAGGGTTTGAAGTATCTCATGTCTCTTAAGTTCACTTGATTCTCAGGACGCCATGAAGTAGACAGTATTGCTATTGCTATGTAGTGAAAACAGAGAACAAGGCAGAAAAAGGTTCACAATGGTCTGACTGCATTTGGACCTTGTGCTCTTGCTATGTACATAGTCTGTGTAGTTTCCAGGGTATAGTATATTTACTGGGTGTCTATACAGGGCTGGGTGTGGGTGGGGGGATTTAAAGGTGAACAGGATATTGTGTCTGCCTTTGGAGGAGACACATGCTAACAAGAAATTGTTCTTCAACACAAGAGGTATAGTGGTAAGGCTTGGCGTGAAGTGCGTGGTGAAAAGCAGGAGGGTAACAATTACACTGCCTAGACTCTGGGCCCTAGAGCAGCAACCTGTGGGTTGAGACCCATTTGGGGATCTAGGGACCCTTTCACAGTGGTTACCTACGGCCATTAGAAAACACAGCTATTTACATTACGATAAACAGCAGTAGCAAATTTATAGTTATGAAGTAGAAGGAAAATAATTTTAGGGTTGGAGTCACCACAACATGAAGAACTGTATTAAAGGGCCGCAGCATTAGGAAGGTTGAGACCCACTGCCCTGGAGGAAGCATCGCACAGAAAGGTAGGCACTGAGAAGCCAGGAGTGTGTTCCCGGAAGACAGGACAGCATGCACGCAGGTATGGAAGCTTGAATGGAGAACTGTGCCCTAAAGTTTTAACTAAGCTGTAGGGGGTGGGGGTGGGGGGAAGCACAGGGCCGCCTGGCCCAGCCTCCAAGCACTCTCCCTCTCTTTTGGGTCAAGCGCTGTGTCAGGTGTTGGCCCAGCCTGTGGGGCAGTAGCTTTGTGAACAGTTAGTACCCCAAAACCTTTGTGCCTGGGAATGCTTTTGGGAAGAGGATCATGGGAGAGCTTGCCTTTTGGTCCTGTCTGGCTAGGAAATTTTTCAGCTGAACAAATTGTAGGTGACTGTAGAGATAGGTGTTCTGTGTGTTTGTGCAGGGCTGGGAAGGGGTCCTTCCTCTTTTGCCCCTGAAGCTGAGGTCTCTGCAGCTGGGGTTTCTGTACCAATGATGTGCCTTGCTTCCGGGCTGGCCGGGCTGGCCCTTGGAGGGTTGCCAGGGAAACCACTGGCCAGCTCGGGAGATGGAGCGCAGGAGAGTGGGTGACTCAGGTTGCCTTCTCTCACACATACAGCAACCCCTCCCCAACATTGGGGACAGGATCGTAGAGACCCTCTACCCCTGGAGAGAACCAAGACAGCCTTGGATAAACCTGTCACTCCCATAACCATGATTAGTTAACAGCAAAAATTCCCAGGAAGAAGGCGTCTTCCCTGTACCCCATAGATTCACCCAGGGGCAATTAGCCGATCCAGTTGGCCCGGTCCTGCCTGTGTGCCCGTCGGGGTAATGAGACGGGCCCTGGTTTAAGCCTCCCTCCGGGAAGCAAGCTCGGGATAATTATTGATCGGGGCTACTATGGACTTCTGCCCTCGGCCTGAGAGCTAAAGGACCCGGAACGCGGGCCTGGTTTCCCAGCGGGAGGGCGGTGGGCGGGCCGCGGAGGAGGTGTCCCAATCTCCAAGACCACCGCCACCCGTGCCCTTGAACAGGGGTCGCCCCCACCCAAACAAAGCTGCATGTATTGGGAGTCCGGGGGCCTTGCGGGGGTGTCCAGGGCGGCAGGGCGCGGGCTCGGCCAGCAGCGGGAGCGCGCGGCGCAGTCCCAGCCGAGCGCGCCCCCGCGCCCCGCTGCGCGCAGGGGGTTCCGGGGCCCCGTAGGGCGACCGCGCTGGGGGCGCGGAGGGACCTCGGGGCTGGGGAGCGCGCGCGGGCAGGAACCAGGAAGCGGAGCGCGCTCGGGGTCACGGACGGGCGCGCGTCCCCGGATCCTGGGCGCGAGAGCGGCGCGCGCGCCCCCGTGGGCCCCGGCGGGAGGAGAGTCGGCGGCCCAAGCCGTCACCCCGGGCGGGGACCGAGCGCCGGCGACGACGCGCGGAGGTCCTGCACGGGGAGGGAGCGAGCGGGCGCGCGAGAAAGCGTGCGGGACCGGAGAGACCGCTGGCTCTGGTGGGGCAGAACGAGGTAGGAGCTGCGCCCAGCGCGGGGCCGGGGTCCCGGGGAGTCCGGGCGGGGCCCCATGCTCCTGCTGCCTAGAAGCTGGGCAGGGCCGAGCCGCCGCCATCGCTCCGGGGCCATGGGGAGGCCGCGGGGGCCGCGCGCCGGGCGGCTGCAGAGGGGCCCGGGGCGCTGGCGGGGGAAGCGAAGGGGGTGCGCGGAGGCCGCGGCGGGGGTCGCCGTGGATGCCGTGGAAAGTATCGGCGCGTGCGTTTCATGATGGGTGTGTGAGGGACGCCGACAGAGCCGATCCCCCGGGAGCGAGGGGACTGCTGTCGGCCGCCTCACACCTTCCTGTTGCATTTCTGAAGAGTCCCTGCTGTCTCTCAGTTTTTCCTCTTATTATTATGTGCTCCCAACGCGGGGGTGCCCGAGACTCCCGGGAAAGAGATGAGCCGAAGGTACCCAATGGGGTGGGGGGTATCAGTTAAGCTTCAAGAAATAGCGCCTTATATGGAGTCAAGACAACAAATATGAACATTTTGATAAGACTCTGGGCTGCGGGATCCCACATCAGGACCTGCCAGGCCTGGGCTTCAATGTGTGGTGGTGGGATGCGGGCGGGCTGTTCTTTCTTTTTCTTTCCTTTTCTTTTCGTTCCTTTTCTTTTCTTCCTATCTTTTCTTTTCCTAGCCAAGGTTAAAGAGTTAAAAAAAAAAAAAAAAAAGTGATCCTGGTGTCGGGGGTAGATATGGGGAGTCGGAAGGAGAGCTGCCTTATCACAGAAGCTGGTCTGAGTCTAAAGGAATCTGGCAAGATGGTCAGAGTGATCAAGACAGGGGGAGAAAAACTTGTCTGGAGCAGGAGGCGTTTGCAAACACTTGTAGCCAGCAGTGATGGAAAAGGCGAAGAAGAAAAACAAGCGCCAGCGTTTAGAAAGCTGGGATTAATGAGAGCCATAAGGATTTTAAAGGCAAAAAGAGATACCGTTTGTTTCCTCAAGGACCTATGCCCAGTTTTGTTCTTGTCTCGCTGTGGGTCGTAACTTGTATTAAATTAATAGTGGCAAACTGGCTCATGGAATCTTAGATTCGGGGAGCCTCCACCCCTGGGATTATATACTACACTCTTTTATTGTAAAAACTGAGTCCCAGATAGATGGACGTAGCTGCCAGCTCAAGTCACAAGTCTGTTTATATTTAGTAGTTTATGGACTCACACCCTCAAGGACCCATCTTGTGCAGTGAAGTAGATGTTTGCCTCAGTAAGATTCTATGGGTGGTTGTTGGAGTATCCTCAGAGAGTGTCCCTTGAAAGGGTTAGTGTGTCACTGGGCTGATGGCTTTGTGTACCTTGTAGCTGTGGCTTTTATCATCTGCTTGTATCTTGGGCTTCCAAATCGGTTGGATAGCTGCAGGTACCATAATAGGCTTTCAGCTGTTGAGTCTGCATTATCTCACATAATTTGGTTATCATTCAGTCAGGATATGGGGCTTTGCCTCTTACCCATTGTTCTGCTATTTTCCATTTGTTTTTGTAGTTTATGTTCAGTGTGCCTGTCGGGTGTATTTTATTTAGGGATTATTTATTTTGTGTTTCTCTCATCTCATTTGGGAACACTGAGTTGATTGTGAGCCTTTTCTGCTGGGGAATTCTGTTGGGTGGTCTCTGTGTTGTTTATGTGTTTGCTTGGTAGCAATCTCCATTTTGTAAAGGAATACAGTTGTTAAAATTGATAGCGCTAAACAGAAAGGGCCTTCTGGTTTTCAGGGTCCACTTAAACACCTGCGTCCCCCGGCCAGGTGTCGCCAGAGGATGGTGTGTTTCTGTAGGCTCTGGAGAACGGTAAATTCAAGCATGAAGTTGAACCCTTGGAGAGAGAATGGGAAAGTTTCTCTGTCTTTTCTCCCCCCCCCTCCTCTCCCCACCCCCACCCCACTTCTCACATCTGAAAGAAGACAAAAACAAGAGTTGATTTCTGCCACTAGCAGTTTAGTGATTGCGTAACTCAAGAGTTCAATTTCTCTAAAAATCTTTGCTGCAGACCCAGCAACCTCCCTGATTCTTACCCTCCCTGTTTTCGTGTCTCTGCCCAGAAGCTATTGACATTCATTGTGTTAAATTTAAGATGGGTATATTTCTGAGTATTCTTTGTGATGTGTGGGGGGGGCAAACAAGTGCTTTCAGTGCTCGGGGGGGATTGCAACAGAAATATTTTGACCAACACTTCCTATTGACTCTGACTTCTCATTTCACCTCCATTTTCTTAGTCTAGATTGATTTCTCTTCCTCCTCCTCCTCCTCCTCCTCCTTCTCCTCCTCCTCCTCCTCCTCCTCCTCCTCCTCCTTCTTATACACAAGGACCCCATCGAGATCAAAAGTATCACTTGTTGCCTTTTGGTATATGTTTAAATTTTTCCCTCCCAATGATATTAGTCAGCCTGTGTTTGTATCAGGCGTATGCAGGCGAGTGTACTTGCTGCTGTTCCTCCGGCTTGTTACATAGGCAGGTGATACACATGGCCTTAGAGTAAAGGAAAAGAAGCATCCTTAAATCTGGTGTCAGCTGAAAGTGGGCTCAGTGGAAGCCTCGATGTTCTAACGCCTATAAGGTGTGTGTGTCTGTGAAGTCATGCCCGGATGTATGGGCTATGTTGGCGACGCCTTGCCTTTCATTTGGAGTGTAGACGACCTTAGAATTCCTACAAAGCATGCACACAAAAGAGAAAACAAAACCCACAGTTGTTTTTGTTTTGTTGTTTGAGCATTTGAGATTTTTTTTTAAAGCTACGTGATTATAATTCCAAGTTACCTCCAATTACTGAGTTCTTCTGAAGAATGTATGTGTGCGTGTGTGTGTGTGTGTGTGTGTGTGTGTGTGTGTACATATATATTTTTTTCTCTTCAAGACAAGGATTCTGCCAGGCAGTGGTGGTGCACGCCTTTAATCCCGGCACTTGGGGGGCAGAGGCAGGCGGATTTCTGAGTTCGAGGCCAGCCTGGTCTACAGAGTGAGTTCCAGGACAGCCAGGGCTACACAGAGAAACCCTGTCTCGAAAAATGAAACAAACAAACAAACAAAAAACCAAAAAAAAAAAAAAAAAGACAAAGATTCCCTGTATAACCCTGGCTGTCCTGGAACTGGCTTTGTAGACCAGGCTGGCCTTGAACTCACAGAGTTCCCCCTGCGTCTATCTCCTGAGCACTGGAATCAAATGCATGAGCTACCACTGCCCTGCCTGAGGAGTAATCTTTTATTGTGTAATAAAATATCAAAGCACTTTGACTCAGGAACTTCTGTCTTTATCTCCTCCCTTCCCCCCTCCACCCACCTCTGGTTTTTGGTTTTGTTTTTTGCCCCAGAGCTGGGCATAGCCATGCATGCTAATAATTCAGCCGGTAGGGCAGCTGAGGCAGGAGCGTTCAGAGTTTGGGGCTAGCCTGGGCCAATAATCAAGAATCTGTCTCAACATAAAAAGAAGGATTTGGGGGTGTAGCTCAGTGTACATATGTGTCTCTGTATCCAGTGCCTAATGGCAACACCCCACGGGGAAGGGAAGGGGGGAGGGAGGGGTCTCAAAATGCCATGGTCTCCAAACGTGTCATATATAAAGGAATAGTTTTTTTTATCTATTTATTTTTGTTTTGTTTTATCTTGGTTTTGTTTTTGAGACAAGGTCTCACTCCATAATCCAATCTTGCCTTGACTTTGTGACGGTCCTGTCCTCCTGCTAAGCCTCCCAAGTACAGGCATGAGTCAACAGATCTACCTCCATTTTTTTTTTTTAATTTGAATTTTAAGAATAAAACTGTTTTAAAGCCAGAAGTGACTTTTTCCTCTAGAGTGGTGTGGACTCATCAGTTCTGTGGTTATTTCTGGGAATAAGAAAGTTAAATTTAACAATCCAGTTTCCATTGGGTAGCAGGGCTTTATTGTGCATTTAAATTGTAAACATCATGGTGAAATTTAAAAAAAAAAAAAAAGTATTTGTTCCTAATTATAATGGCTTTATTTGAAGTGAAATATTGACAATGGACATTTGATTAAACATAACCATTTACTACCAAAAAACAAACAAAACAAACAAAACCAAGACATTTTCTAGAAGACTTGGTGTATCAAACCCTATGGGGGAAAAAGGCAGGGGTCGGATCTTGACAAAATAAGACCCTTGCTTTGGTGTTTGCAGTGTCTTATGTGACGTTTTATAACTTCTGTTTCTTTGTCACACCCATGACTTCCTTGGAAGGTATTTTTGAGGTTTGCTTTCCTTTTTTTTTCTTCTTCTTTCTTTTAAATGGTAATATTGGGGTGGGGGTGCTTCCTGTTTATATTTTCAAAATTAGGTCCCCGTGTTAACCTTCTCACCAGGTCATGGTTGTGCTTTAAACACATGAAGACAAGCCTCACACGTCACGTGCTTTGTCTTTTGACTCTGAACAGCATCACTGAGCTCAGTCCAAGACCCAGTTGAGAACACAAGGCATTCTTGAATCTTTCCCCATCTCTCTTCAAGGCGGGGCACTTTTGGAAGAAGCCTTAAAGCCTCCACAACAGAGGCACAGTTACCAGAGAAATGGGGCTGTTGCCAGCTATTTCCTCCCAGGTGCCCAGAAGACACAGGGTGAAGTTAAGAGTCCAGTGTTTGTGCTCTGAGGAGGAGCTGCCCCAGTGTGGGAGCTGAAGACCCTGCAAACTGAGGCAGCTTTCCTGACCTTAGCCAAAATCCATACACAGTATCATAGAGAATGAAGTAAGAGGGCTGGAGAGATGGCTCAGCAGTTAAGAGCACTGACTGCTCTTCCAGAGGTCCTGAGTTCAATTCCCAGCAACCACATGGTGGCTCACAATCATCTGTAATGAGATCTGATGCCCTCTTCTGGGGTGTCTGGAGACAGCTTCAGTATGCTCATATACATAAAATAAATAAATATTTTTTTAAAAAAGAAAGAAAGAAAGAAAGAAAATGAAGTAAGAACCAGGGGAAATTCAGGTCTAGCAGTAGATCTCTGACAGGATCACCCTCAGTCTTAAGACTCTCAATCCTCTGGGATGGTTGTCTCCTTTTCCCACCTTCCTCTGACCTGTGGGTTGAAACCCCTCACAGGAGTCCCATGTCAGATATCCTGCCTATCAGATATTTATATTGGAATTCATAACAGTAGCAAAGTGACAGTTATGAAACAGCAACAAAAATAATTTTATGGTTGGGATTCACCACACAATGAGGGTCTGTACTAAAGGGGGAGCCTCAGCATCAGGAAGGATGGGAACCATTGCTCTAGGGTCTTGTGTAGCCCAGCCTGGCCTTGAACTCTGTAGCAAGCCCAGGGTGGCCTTGAACTTCTGATCTCTTTGTTCACCTCCAGAGTGCTAGTATAACAGGCCTGTACCACCAGACCTGGTTTGATGAAATGCTAGAGAGAGGACCAAGGGTTTCGTGATTGCTAAGTATTCTACCAGTTAAGCTGCGTTCCCAGGCCCCTGGGTGATTTATGTAGCAAGTCACTGTGAATAATCTAAATACTGCAGAGCGAGTGTGAAGCCTTGGGGAGAAGGAGCCATGTTTCTGTTTCCCTGTTTGCCTACTAACTTTCTTCTAAATAGAGAGACTCAAAACAGGCTCGGCTGCTGGTGTGTTTGCGGTTTCAAGTCAGTTTTCCTCTTCTATATTTTCTTTTGGATCAGAATCCTAAAAGAAATAGCAGTCCTTTAGGGGTTACTCATAGTGAAATATGCAAACCAAGTTGAGCCTCAGGGTACCTTGGCCTTCTGTTCCCTTCCAGATCAGTATCCAAGAAAGAAGAGGTTTAAATTTGTCTCACAGGGTATTTTCTTCTTGGGGTTTAATTACAGTAATTACACCCATTTTCCCTTGTATTGTACTATGAAGATGAAAATTTTGAGGACCGGTTGAGGGACGGGTTGTCTCTTCCGACCTGCCCTTCCTGTCAAACCTACGCCACTTCATTCTCCGTGAATACTTCCCTTGCCTCTGGCACTCTGAAGGGCCCTCTAGGAATCCCGTGCACATTTCTATTAAGAAGAGAAATAGCTGCATATTCTATGCACTGCTAGGTTTTGTTTTTCTTTGAGGTGCTTGTACTGACTCATTTTTAAAAATTATACTGAGATAGAGAGGATGGTCTGAGAGCTGTAATGAGATTCTCAGAAAATACGAAAACTTTCCTTTATGACTGGTTGTAGAAAGGTTGGGGAAGACAAGGGGAAATACATCAATGAGCCAATCAATTATTGTTATTTGTTGCGATTAATTTGGTGAGTAATATTTTCAGTGCCCATTGGGCTAGTAGAGATGAAGTTGGCTTTACTCTGGAGCAATGATCGGACAAACCTCAGGGTTTTCTGATATTGCTTGGTTTTCCCTGACAGGGGATTTCTTTGTCTATGGGGAACCAGGTCAAGGTTACCAGCCATAGCCACGTGTATGCTTTGTGTTAAAAATAATTGTTTAAGACCAGGTGTGGTGGCACATATCTTTCATCCCAGAACTAGGGAGGCAGAGCGGGGGAGTCTGTGAGTTCAAAGCCAGCCTAATGTACATAGTAAGTTCCAGACAGGGCTCCATAGTGAGATCCTGTCTTAAATGTTGTTGTCGTTGTTGCTGTTTAACACTGTGGGCTACAGGACTGCATAACATGGCCTTACAAATGGACACACTAATTATATACGAATTACTTTTGCCATCTCTTAAGAAATAAACAGAAGTTTGGGCAGTGGTGGCTCACGCCTTTAATCCCAGCACTCGGGAGGCAGAGGCAGGTGGATTTCTGAGTTCGAGGCCAGCCTGGTCTACAGAGTGAGTTCCAGGACAGCCAGGGCTACACAGAGAAACCCTGTCTCGAAAAACCAAAAAAGAAAGGAAAAAAAGAAAAAAAGAAAAGAAATAAACAGAAAATTAAAAGTTACCTCAACTTTTAATTAAGATTATTAGAATAATACCTAATATTTACTGTTCATGTTCAGTATGTCAGACAGACACTGTAATAGGGGTGTGTGTGTGTGTGTGTGTGTGTGTGTGTGTGTGTGTGTGTGTGTGTCTAAGCACATGAGAGTACTACTGTGTGCATGTGTAAGCCAGAGGTGAATTTCAGATGTTAGTCTCAGGAGCTATCTGCCTTGTTTTGAGACCGTTTCTCGTGGGACCTGTGGCTTGCTGACTGGGCTTAGGTGTCTGGCCAGTGGTCCCCGAGGTGGGCTCTTCCTTTCTCCACCTTCTCGGGGCTGGAATTACAGATGTTTGCCACTATGCCCACCTCCTTTATGTGAGCTTTTGAGCTCTGGTCCCCATGCTTGTGTGGCAAGGGCGTTACACACTGAGTCATCTCCCCAGCTCCCTGTTGGCTTGTTTTATGGTCCGGAGAGGAATGGATATTATCTCCAGATAAAAATGAAGAAATGACCACAGAGAAGTTAAGTAACGCATCCAAGGTCACACTGCTAGTAACCTCAGGACTAGGGCTAAACCCTGACCCATCCCTAACCACTGCGCTCAGGGACAGTAGACACCTGCAGCTTTGTAATGACACAGGTGGTTTCCTTAAACCTGTTGTTTCCATAGGAGAAGAGGAGTTATGAGCTGCCCCTTTGGCCCCTGGGTACTGACAAAAGGATAATTTGTGCTATGTGGTAATTTTAGTCAACGCGAGATATGCCTCTTTACAGAGAACCACGTATCTGACTGATTTTTTTTACGATTTGATTTTGCCTCTATTATTGTCTCACTGAAGCTTTTTTTTAGAGCAATCTATCATAATTTCTGAAATACAGATATTTAAAAGTGTTACTTACATGGAGTAACTTTTTCTTCCTTACGTATATATGGGTTTGTGTATGAATATATGCAGGTGAGCTCTGGTGCCGAGGCCGGAGGGGTTGGATCCTCTGAGGCTGGAGCTGTGAGCTACCTCACATGGGTGCTGGGAACTGAACCAGGGTCCTCTGCAAGAGCAGTATGTGCTCTTAACTGCTGAGCCATCTGATGAGTTACTATGTATTTAAACCAAAGCAAAGACTGTTATAAGTTCCCCAAGCCCTGAAAGGATGCACCATAAAGTCGGGAGCTCAAGTGACAGTGAGAAAAATCCAAACTCCCCAGGCAGAAAGTCTATCCCTGTTCAAACAAACAGGATGTCAGCACTTGTGATTGTCACCTGCACCTTTGACCAGGGTTGAATTTTCTTTGAATGTTGACAAAAGTTACATTGTCAGTGGAAAAAGCTTAAAGTGAGATGGCTGTAAGTCAGAATTTCCTTATGCCCTCAGCAGTGAGAACCTACATCTCAAGCTGTTCTCTCTCTGTTTTCCTGCCCATGTCTGGTAGGTTTGTAAAGCCGTCAGTGGGGTTTTCCAGCATTTTAGGTGAGAGTAAATTAGAGAGGTTGTGAGAACTCATTCATGTTGTCTAAAATGCAGAGCCTGGAGATGGTAGAGCGTGGTCTGGGGGAAGCTTAGGCTTTTCTTTTCTTTTTTTTCTTTTCTTTTTTTTTGGTTTTTCGAGACAGGGTTTCTCTGTGTAGCCCTGGCTGTCCTGGAACTCACTCTGTAGACCAGGCTGGCCTCGAACTCAGAAATCCGCCTGCCTCTGCCTCCCAAGTGCTGGGATTAAAGGCGTGCGCCACCACTGCCCGGCAAGCTTAGACTTTAAAAAGCCCAACCTAGGCCAACTGTCTTAAATAAATTACACTTGCATAATTTAGCACAACATGCTTGCAGCCAAAGTGAACCTCAGGACACTTAATCTGTCAAATTACTAAACATTGGACTTTATCAGTCCTAAAATATATGCAGGGTAGCCATAGTTTTAAACAGGCAAAAATGTTCTGTCTGAGATAAGGTTATTGTTTATTTGGTTGTTTTGTTTATTTTTTGAGTCATGGTCTCATGGTGTAGTCCAGGCTGACTGTACATCCTCAATGTAGCCCAAGCTAGCCTCCAGCTTGTAGGAGGCTCAGCCCTCCCAGAGCTGGGATATACAGGTGTGAACTACCATACTTTTCTTAGAGTCAAGCCAATTAAATTTATATATATATAAATATATATATATTTATAATATATATTATTTTATTATAAATATATTATATATTTATTAAATATAATATTATATTATTATAAATAAATATATTTATTTATATATATATTTATAATATATATATATTTGTGTGTGTAGAGACTGACCCAGGGATTTGTGCACAGTAGACAATTGCTCTACCACTGAGTTACATCCTTAGGCCCGGGTCATGTTTTAGGCTTGAGAATGTCGCAGTCTAGAAAGTGACAGAAAGATAGAGTTCTAACAGAATGAAGCAGTTTACCCGGAGTGTTTACAGGGAAAATCAGGCAGCATGGGAGGCTTTCCACATAGGCAGATGATACGAATGCCGCCTCTGGCTTTCCCTGTGGCTATGGTTTAGTCTGTAACTAATGTGTATGGGAGATCTGAATGTGCTTGTGTTGCCAGGCGAGTTGGCCTTGCCGTGAGTTAGTATCAGGCACTAACACTGCATGATGGAGCGCAAGTCAGCTGCCCCTCCTCCTGACTGTTGAAGACTTCAAAACAAAATAGAAAATATTTGGCTTCCTGAATGACATGGCTGTAATTCACAAGCCGAGCTAGCGCTGATGTGTGACCCTCTGGTTTTGCAATACCAGAGAAGAGCATGCAACGTTAAGGGATGGCCACCCCAAGGCTTTATGTTTTGCCACAGCACTGTGCCACTGGTGGTTTTAAATTTTAATTTATTTCTAATCTTTTTGTGTGGGGTGGGCTGATAATTGAACCCATGGCTTCACACATATAATGCAAGCATTCCAGCAGCTGAACTATATTCCCAACAACCAGTTTTGCATTTGTTATACCCAGAGTGACATACACTGTAGGTCTGTAGGGGAGAGTAAATTAGAAAGGTTATGAAAACATTTGAGGAGGACAAATGTAGCTTTTATAAATGAATTTATAAAAGGAAATATATATACATATATGTATATATATATAGAGAGAGAGAGAAAGAGAGAGAGAGAGAGAAATGATAAAATAAAACATATATACTCCAAGTGTCAGAATTAAAATAACAGTATAAGAATGCCTTCATTATAGGGTTATAGGTTAATATTCATTATTTTTATATGTATTTTAGTTACATGTTGTATATAATATATATTGATATTTATATAATGTATTATATGTTATAATATAGTATACATTATATATAATATATACATATAATATGTGTAATTTGTATATGTATATGTTATAGTCTACATTATTGATATAAAAAAATAAGGAAAAGATGGGCCCTAAAGAGGAAGTAGCACAAAAGAAGAAAAACAATGCCCAATAATTATATAAAACTGTGTTCCGCTGAACTAGACATCATGATACTTGAGTAAAAGCCAAGGTTTTTCCCATTAGATTTATATGGACTAATAATATTGAAAAGATACAATGTTGGGAGGGCTTTGTTGGTGTTTGCTTCAGAGAATTAGTAGCCTAAATTGTCCCCCAGTCTCTAGTTCTGCAATGTGATGTCACTTGGCTATTTCCAACCATGTTATAAAACAATACTTAATCATTATATAAAGTTCACAATACATTATCAGTGAAAAAATCAAAATATAAACAATTTTATACAAACAATTTTACTTTGGAAAAAAACCACAAACAAGTCCTCAGAGGGGTTTCTGGGTGGTAGGACGTTAGAGCTCTGGACGGCATTTTCTGGTCTCCTCGCATTCTTCTGTAACGAACAGATAATAGCAAACAGTATTTTTGTATTGTTTTTAAAATGACTCTTCTGTGTTGACTCATCTTAGAATACAAGACTTGTTTTTGTTTTCAGTTTTAAGGAGCAGAAAAGTGAGTACTGCTGTTTCTGCTAAATGTTTGTCCGTGACTGTTAGGCACTATCTATTGCTGAAATCATGTCCATTGTATTCAATATTTTCAGAATTACAAAGCCTTGAATTTGAGGACAGAGTCTGTTGCCGTTCTTGGTGAAATGACCTGTGTTTTTAGGTAGAAACGAATGAATCATACTGTTTTGTAAATATAATAAATGATACTGTTTTATCGTGCACATGTCTTGCCAAACTACCATTCATTTAGCTCTGAAGATGCGAGTTTGTGTTTTTCCAACTTTTAAGAACGCCTGTCCGGTGTTCATCCGACCTTCCTGCCACTCCGAAATGTGATTGTTCCATTGTTTCTCATTCGTCCTCTCACCATGCCACGGTGACACCTGTGAGGACTGCCAACCCACGAGTCCCTTCCCCTCCCTCCAGCCAGGCCTATGACTTCTCTAATTGTACTCACTTGGGACTGAGTCTGGCGAGGAAGCCTTTTCAAGGAAGAGTCAGTCACTCTTGGGCATGTGTCATTGCTGATACCGAGGCTTGCGGTGTCCCTTAATTAAATCCACATTGGTTTGTCATTGACTTTGTGCATGAAGACATTTTTTAACGTCTGAAGAATTACAGAGGAGAACTAAAAATAAGTTACAAGGTGATGTTGCTAGAGGGTTGTGGAGCACAGCTGTTTTAGGCTTATCACGCACGCAGCGACCACGGTGACAACTGTATGAAAATACCTTTGAGCCTAGCACGTCTATTTATTTCACATACCTTGGGTTGTGCTTTATCATTTACTATAATGGAATTTGCTATACTGGAATTTTATTTTAACCCAATTTGGGCAATAATAAAATAAACATAGCATTCATTCCTTTTAGTGCTTTATATATATAAATCCATGATGATTAAAATGCATGAAAACACATTTGTATGTTAAAGACTCAGATTACTTTTTATTTTGTTTGTTTGTTTTTGAGACAGGATCTCACCATAGAACCCTGGTTGGCCTGAAATTTGCTATGTAGACCAGGCTGGCCTCCAACTCACAGAGATTCACCTATTTCTGCCTCTTGCTCATGTTTAAAGAAAAAAACCAACAACAGAGGCACTGTTATTTATTGACTGGGTGTGTGTGTGTGTGTGTTTATTACCTCTTACCTCATCTGCCTTTAAAAGTACACTTTTCTCATTTAAATCACAATTATGTTTTCTTTTGGGGCACAGTGACACACAGCTTTAATCCTTGTACCCAGAGGCAGAGGCAGGTCTCTATGAGTTTGAGTCCAGCCTGGTCTACATAGTGAGTTTTAGGCCAGTGAGGGCTACACAGCAAGACCATGTGTGAGAAACTAAAATATACTAAATAATATGCTTTCTTTGTGTTCAGCTCATTTATTATTGCTATTTTTGTTGGGTTCTTTATTTATCAATAGGATATCAGAGGATAACCAGTTAGAATAATTTCTTTTTTCCCCCTTAGGTATTGGAGTCACCAGACCATGAGATGTTTTAAGAATCCGTACAAATCTGGGGCTTCAAACTTGACATAACATGATTCCAACAAACTTCAGAATATATTTTTAAATTAATACAAAAATGATTTGCTGCTTTCTTCATTTAGAACTAACTACTTGACTGTGTCCTAGTATTTATTGGACTTTTTGAACTTAAATAACAAGTCTTTTTCCTAGTCTGTACATTTTAAGGTTATTTCCAATAAAGGAGTTCAAATGTACAAAAGATTCAAGAGACAATTAAAAAACAAATACAAAGACAAAAAACCTAATTTGGAGGCAGGCCACAGTATGGTACGTGCATTTAATCCAAGCACACAGGCGGCAAAGCAGGCAGGAACTATGTGTCCAAGTCCAGCCTGGACTACGCATAGCAAGCTCCAGGCCAGCTAAGGCAACATAATGAGTGAGACCCTGTCTAAAACAGAAGATGTGATGGGAGGCTGGGGGGAGTTGGCGCTGAAGAGATGGCTCAGTGGTTAAGAGCACTGGCTTCTCTTTCAAAGGACCCAGGTTTGATTCCCAGCACCAACATGACTACTCACAAACTGGTCTGTAACTCCAGGTTCATGGAATCCAGTGCTCTCTTCTGGCCTCTGTGGGTACTGCAAGCACATAGTGTACAGCTATACATGCCAGCAAAACACCCATAAAACATTTCACACACACACACACACACACACACACACATATAATTTCTAAAAACCTAACTTGGGAAGTTAACTCTAAAATTTTCTTTATAATTCTTAGTCTAGTTTTTTTTTGTTTTTTTTGTTTTTTTTTTTTATCTCTTTGTTGCTATGGACCTTTTGAGGGGAATCTGTGTCTGCAAGTGTGTTTACATTGCTTATAAAGTGAGTAAAGAAACTTATCCCCAAATCTTTTGTTAATTGTGTTATCAGGCAAAGTGCAACTTAGAACCAAGTAAATGTTTGTGACCAGTGAATGACTGGGCCCTGTAATCACATTTGCTTTTTAAGGTCAAGGTAGATGACAAGGTGACCCATTAAACTATATAACCCAAAGGTTTCAACTGTTTGAGAACCAGGCAGGGGTTTTCAAGGTTCTAATGAGAGTATTAATTGTCCTGATCCAGTAATATATACGGAAGACTTTAACCTTCAGTTTAAGGGTTCACTGAGTCAGGGTAGGATCTATCAGGGGCAGCTAACAGAGCTCAGGGAGTACAAGAAACAGTGAGAGTGCCCAGATGGGTGCTTAAAACAGACCTCCAGCTGGGCAGTGGTGGTGCACGCCTTTAATCCCAGCACTCGGGAGGCAGAGGCAGGCGGAGTTCTGAGTTCGAGGCCAGCCTGGTCTACAGAGTGAGTTCCAGGACAGCCAGGGCTACACAGAGAAACCCTGTCTCGAAAAATCAAAAAAATAAAAAATAAATAAAACAACACAAAACAAAAAACACACCAGACCTCCTCCAATTTGGTTTTACTTGGGGGCTCAGTAGAGGAGTACCCCGAGGAAGCCATCGGAGCTTAGCGTTTTAAAGACTTGTACTCCATGGTGCATCTCTCTACCACACCGGTATCTAATAAATGACGTGATAAATGGTAATTAGTATGTGTTTAGGTTGTTTCCAGTTTTTCAGTGTGATGAGCATTGCCGATGAGATTTAGCTTAAGTCGATTTTTTTCACCCCTGTCAGACTGTTCTCTTTGCTGAAAGTTCTAGAATGGAACTGCTGAGTTCTTTGCATAAACAGTGACAAACTTTTCCAAAAACTTGCCCAGCCCATTTGCTGCCCAGGAGCCGATGCATGCTGACATGTCTCCATTTCCGTAACGTAAGAGTGTAGAGGCTCTGCAGCAGAGGCAAGTCTTTGGTCTCTGGCAAGGCTGGCCCTCGCTTTCCAGAGTCCATTTTCTTCCTTCGATGCTTTCCTGTCTGTATCGATCATCTAATGAAACTATTCCCGATGCTCTTTTTTTAATCTTATATATTATATGTTTTTCTTCCGTTTTTGTTTTTGCCATTTAACTTTGTATAAAATGCTAAAATTTTATGCAGTCTAGTTTTATTCTTTCTAGTCTGGTTTTGAAGACATACTTATTAAAAACTACCTCCAGAGAGACTATAAAACTTTATATTTGCATTAAAAATATTTGGGGGGCTGGTAAGAGGACAGGTAAAAGCAATTGACACCAAAGCCTAAAAATCAGACTTCAGGGCCGGAGAGATGGCTCAGCGGTTAAGAGCACTGGCTGCTCTTCCAGAGGTCCTGAATTCAGTTCCCAGCAACTACATGGTGGCTCACAACCCTGTGTAATGGGATCTGATGCCCTCTTCTGGTGTCTGAAGACAGCTACAGTGTACTCATATACATAAAATAAATAAATAAATCTTTAAAAAAAAAAATCAGACTTCAGTCCCTCATGGAGGCAGAAGAATAATACAAGCTGTGTGCTATCCTCTGACTTCCGTGTATCCATTGCATATGTGTGCCACACTGCATATGTGTGCCACACTGCATATGTGTGCCACACTGCATACGTGTGCCACACTGCATATGTGTGCCGCATACATGCACATAATACAAACAAGTTTTCATTCTTGGAGAGGCACTGGACAGGATCTTGATTTCAGTTCCCAGCACCCATGTCAGGTGGTTCACAACTGCCTGTAACTGCAACTCCAGGGGGATCTGATGTGTCTGCTCTCAGCAGGCAGCTGAACCCCACAACACATAAACATAATTAGAAATAAGATAATATTAGAACATTTTTATTCTATTTTTTAATTACTATATAGGAAACGAGAGGAAATTGGTACTGTTTTTTCTTAATGATAATAACTAATAAGCATGTATATATACATATAATATATATAATTGTAATTTTTGAGACAAAGTGTTACTCTAGAGCTGTGGCTGGCCTGTAACTCACTTGTAGACCAGGCTGGCCTTGAACCCATAGAGATCCTCCTACCTCTATTTCTCAAGTGCTGGGATTAAGGATATGTCCCACCACCAGGTAGGTGCTTTGCAAATATGTTACATAGGCTAACACTTTTGACCTATAGTTATTCCAAATGACTTGACAATTAGCTCAAAAAAAAAAAAATGCCCTATCATTTTTCCTACCCTTTCTGGTGTGCCAGTACAGTTTCAACATATATCAAGCTTTATACACGTTCAAATCTGCTCCCTAGATCCTCGTGTCTCCAAATGTGTCAAAATTACTAAACATTTTATTTGGATTGTTACATTCTTTTCGGAGAATAATGTCCATAAGAGTGGAACATTCTCTTTGAAATATGTATTAGAATAGGTTGTTTTTTCTTTGAGACTATGTAGCCCTGGCTGCCTGGACCTCTCTAGGTAGATCAGGGTGGCCTTAAACTCACAGAGATTCACCTGCCTCCATCTTCTGAGTGCTGCAACTAAAGGTGTGAGCCTCCATGCCCAAGACTGGGATAGTGTTTGTTTGTTTGTTTGTTTGTTTGTTTGTTTGTTTTGTGTGTGTGTGTGTGTGTGTGTGTGTGTGTGAAAATGACTTTGCATTCTTCGAACTGATGCTGGACACTTACACTTCACTAGAAAAATTAATTGCTAGGCTGGGTGTGGTGATGCACACACCTGTAATCCCAGCACTCGGGAGGCTGAGGCAGGAGGCTAATGAATTTGAGACCAGCCCGAGCTACATAGCAAGACTATCTCAAAAAAGGTTTTTGTTTTTGTTTTTAAGTTTTTCTAGAACTGTAGATACCTTTCCATAGAGACTATGTAACAAAACAGTAATTTGTAAAAATAGTATGTGCACTTTGAGCTCAAACAGTGTAATTTCATTCTGCTGCTTCAGTAAATACAGGAAAAGTTCTCCAGAACAGCTCTGAAGGTTTTCTCTCAAGTGAAAGAAACTTAGACTGAAGTTTCAGTGTTATGGATGGGTGAGGTTTGGTTAAACTAGAAAACTTCCGGCACTGGGTGCATGGAAATGTAAAATATTTATGTTCTAAACTAGCCCTGCCTGCTCCAATAGAATAACATGATTATATCTGTAGAAGTGTAATTGTTTAGTAGTCATCATCTTAAACCATAAAACAACAAAACCAGGGATAATTTTGTTTTAAGCTAGTTATGGTAGTGCACACCTGTAATCCTAGCACTCAAGAGGCTGAGGCAGGGGGATCACTGCCAGTTTGAAGCCAGTCAGGACAACAGAGTGACACATTGTCTCAGAAAAACAAAAACCACCAACAAAACCCACCTAACATTAGCATGTAACCCAAAATATAAAAGTGTCAACAAGTAATCAATGTGAAAATTATTGTGAGGTATTTTATTTAATTTTTTTGTACTTAGCTCAGAAATTGGTATGTATTTTACCCAATATATAATATCTCAATTGATATGTAAAATTTTAAGCTGTTCAAAATTTATAAAACTCTTTTTTTCTTGGCTTTCCAAGACAGGTTTCTCTGTGTAGCCCTAGCTGTCCTGGAACTCGCTCTGTAGACCAGGCTGGCCTCAAACTCAGAAATCCGCCTGCCTCTGCCTCCCAAGTGCTGGGATTACAGACTTGCATGAAACTGGCAAGGTTTCATAAAACTTTTCTTCTTGGTAAAGTAGATTCACATATTCACTCAATTTGTTTCCAATAACTGAACTGAACATGAATCTTTTCATTTGTTGTAGGGGGAATGGGAAGTTGTTGACACAGGGCCTCATGTAGCCCAGGCTGGCCTGGAACTCCCTGTGTAGCCATAGGGATTTATTCATTCTTGATCTTCCTACCTTTTGAGCGCTGGATTACATACATGGCTTCCTAAGTTAATTAAAATGAAATTTAAAAGTCAGTTCCTCAGTGTCAAGCGCTTGGTTTATGGCACATGCGGCTCGTAGTGAGCAAGGCGGTCGTAACCCCGGTACAGAAGTGCCTCAGGGTCCCTTTACTGAGGATCCGCTTCCTGAGATTTCTGTTCCCCACAATCAACTGTAGTCTGAAAATAATATATAGAAAATTCCAGAAAGAAATCCATGTTTGGGTGGCACACTGTTCTCAAGATCATGAGCTCTCACACTGTGCCGTGTGTCTCACCTGGGCCTGACTCATCCTTCAGTCCAGAGGATTAATGACAGCATGCCACCTGCTGGCTCGTCACCGTGAGCTAGTCTTCGTCCTCAGATCAAGCCCAGAGATATTTCAAAGCTTGCAGTTAGCAACCATTCCCAGCAGCTTCGTGTGCAGCCATCCCAGTGCCTATAGCAGTCACACCATCTCATCCCATGGGTGGCCATAGAGGAGAAGGTGAACACAGTCCAGTAAGCAGCTCAAAGAGAAGAGTCATCTAGCCTTCATAAGTGGGTTAGGATTACTCCAGTTCATTGGTTAGTATTCATTTCTATTGCTGGGATAGAACACCATGACCAAAACACCTTGGGGAGGAAGGGTTTATTTCAACATATAGTTCTACACCACAGTCCATCATCGAAGGAAGTCGGGGCAGGGACTCAAGGCAGGAACCCGGAGGCAAGGACTGAAGCAGAGGCCATGGAGAAACACTGCACGCTGGCTTGCTCAGCCTGCTTTCCTGTACACCCCAGGACCACCCAGGACTGCCTGTCCAGGGTGGCACCACCTGCAGTGGACTGGGCCCTCCCACATTAAGCTCTAATTAAGAAAATGCCTTGTCTACAAGCTAATTTTTATTGTATGTATGTATGTATGTATGTATGTATGTATGTATGTATGTATGTATTTTGGGGTTTCTCTGTGTAACCCTGGCTAGCCTGGAACTCACTCTGTAGACCGGCATTCTAATGTGCCGGCGGGGAAGTGTTCCGTGTTCCAAAGAGTGTACGTGCAAATGAATTTTAGGATGTTGTTCCGTCTGTGAGGAGACTGGGCAGGGGGCAGGAGGACCCAGGGAGTGGGTGATTTTGCTACAGCTTTGAGCAGGGTGTGCTGCATCTGCCAAAGCTGTCTCTAGTCATCCACAAGCCTTCCCACCCTGAGACTGAAACGGCCATCCTATTTCAGATATGCCTTGTTATCAAATAACTCTTAGGCAGCTGGGAGTTTTGCTATTTTTGTGGGTTACAGGATGTGTACGTGTACATTGTTTTGGTTTGCTTTCTTGCTTGTCTTCGTGAAACTGAGTTTGCTGAGGTAAACAAAAAAGTTGATGCTTCAGGGCTGGCGATATAGCTCAGCAGGTAAAAGGCGCTTGCTGAGCGAGCATTCAGGCCTGAGCTTCATCCCTACAACCTGTGTGATGGTGGAAGGAGAGAACTAACTCCCACAAAGTTGTCCTCTGACCTCCACATGAATATACCCAGTAATAGAAATAATAATGCTATAGAAGTCGGTGTTTGAAACTTCAGATCTAGTTGAAAGTGAAGAATTGTTTTTCTCCAGAGATTTCCCCCTCAGTCGCTTTAGTTTGGGGAGCTACTAAGGGGAAGGCTGTGATTTTCAGTGAGGTGATGAGAGCTCCGAGGTAGCTGCTGTCTCCTAGCAGGTGGAAGCAGAGCCGCTGGCACGCGGATGGGGCTGAGCCCCGCCTTCTCCATCCCTTACCCTACTTGGAGTGTCTGTTTTTGTTTTGTTTCTGAGATAGGGTCTCAGTGTACAGCTCAAGCCCACCTTGAACCTGGGAGCTTTTATCACTCTCTTGCCTCTGCCTCCCAAATCCCGAGGTTACAGGCATTTGTCCCTAATCTGAACCTACTTTGTTTATCCTAACAATCTTTGTAGATTCCCTATTACTGAGAGGAACCTCTGAAGAAATGGATAGAACTTCTGTGTCACTTTGAATGTGGCCTGGTACCTAAGCCAAATTTGTCAGTCATTAAAATGTCAAGTAAAGCACTCCTTAGCTTTTACTTCAGAGTGAGCTTTAAGCTGCTGTTTATTTTAGTGCAGTGCCAAAGTAAGTTCATTGTAATGTTGAAAATATCTTGATGCAATTTAGTAACTATGATTTATTCCTCCATATAAAATGAGGGATGGGGCTGGAGAGATGGCTCAGCTGGTGAAGGCTCCTGCTCCCAACCTTGACACCCTGAGTCCAGTCGCCAGAACCTGCATGGTAAAAAGAATAAATGACTTCCTCGGCTTAACCTCCACATGGGTATGTGGACGTTGGCACGTGCCCTCCCCAAATACACCCAAACAATGTAAAAAAAATCATGAGGGTTTATTTTCATAAATGGGGGAAACACCTTCTCCCAAATATATAATCAGAACATAATTTAGAATTTCGAAATCATTTCCTTAAAGGTGGAAATTTAAGAGCCTATGTGAATGTTGTCATGGTCCATGGTACCCGATCGATCTTTCTTTCTTTCTTTCTTTCTTTCTTTCTTTCTTTCTTTCTTTCTTTCTTTCTTTCTTTCTTTCTTTCTTTCTCTCTCTCTCTCTCTCTCTCTCTCTCTCTCTCTCTCTCTCTCTTTCTTTCTTTCTTTCTTTCTTTTTTGCTTCCAAGTTTATTATGTTGATTCTACAACAATACTGAATTAAGAAACAAGCGGTCATTTTCAAATGTTTCACACATTTTTGTTACATTTTTGTTATATGTTAACATACATGTTAAGTGTGATGACATTTGTTGTGTTAGTTGTGTTTGACCTATATTTTATTCTATGGGGAGAAGAAACTGCCCTCCACCTGTACTGCTCTCTTTGTATGTGGGACCTTCAGTCTTAGGGAATTTAACTCCATGCTTGGTAGAGATTAATCTGCAGATCCTCTTTGAAAGAGGATTTGGTTTGACTGTGTCGAGTTTTCCCGAAAGTAAAACTGCATCGTTGAAAACAGCTGGACTCATCCTACTCTGTGGTGGCCCTGCTTGACCCCGATTTGTTTGGCACACAAAGCTGATCGGCTTTTGGCAGTGGTGGACAGATGTCCTGGTTTGATCAGAAATTGCTTGCACACGTTTGCGGCTTCCCCAAAGTCAGTAATCCCTGTTGATCGAATATTTTTGACAGTCTTTTAAAACTATTTTTCAACTGCTGGTTTGGATACACACACTCTATTGCTCACCTGTAAGATTTTTAGAGCTAGTTGGCAGCCCCCAACAGAAATAGGAGAAAATGGAAAACAAGACCAGGAAATATAGCAGAGGTACAACTGAAGTCTGCACAACTCCCAAGCATTTATTCGACCTGCTAGAGTCCAGGTTTGGAGAATGTATGTCTGCTGTGGTCATCACTGTGTGTTGGGATCTGTAACTGAGCCTGGCATGTAATGGGAGCCCAGTAAATGTGTTGTGTTTTTGTAAGAGGTTTGCTCCAGTTCTATTAATGGCAAGCAGACAGTCACCCTGGAAGATCACCATTGATTGACGGTGGAACATCTGTATTCCATTGATCCCCTTCAGCCTCAGCACAGCTGGTATAGCCAGAGAGCATCAACTCTCAGGAAGACGTGCCCTTCTCTAGAAACTTAGGCAGGAAAGCACTTGGTTTCCTTTGGATTTCAGTGTTAAAGATAGGAGGAGTGTTTACTAGATAAAACTGCTCCCTTGTTTTAAAAATTGTAACAACACATAATAAAACATGCTATTTATTATTATTATTATTATTATTATTATTATTATTATTATTATTATTTTATTATTAGCAGGCACAGGAAGGCTGTGCTCTTTACTGGGTAATGGGCATGGAAGCCAAGGCTTCACATGTGCTAGGCTGGCCGTCAGCAAGCTTCTACATCCCCAGCCCTGACTTTAACCATTTTCAAGTGTACAGTTCAGTGGCACTAAGGACACACACATTGTGCAATCTCCGTCATCCAAAACAAAAATTGTCTGTTAAAGAATAACTCTCCATCTGCCCCTCACCCCAGCCACCACCCATCTCCTGTGTGCATGATCTGGACACTTCCGCGTACCTAACGTAAGTGGACTCACACAGTAATTGTCCCTGTGTCCTGCCAGCCTCTCTCTCCTTCCCTCCTCAGAGATCTGCAGCCCTCTCCTCCCTGGTGATCTAGTTCCTGCTTTGTGCCCAGTCCTAGGCAGAGATGCGTGCACAGTAAGGATCCAGAGACAATGCCACAGTTTGTGGCATACCACTAGGGGGTATTAAACCTTTGAAGCTGTGGTTCCTAATCAGGATGTCTGCTGGCTTATCTCCTCCAAGTCTTGCTGATAAACCTGTACCGACAGTAATATTGGAGATTAGCCTTTCTCCATGTTTCATAAAACAAATTGTTCTTCTTTAAACTTGATTATGGGCTGGAAAATTACTGGTACATTGATGTAATTGCTTATACAGATATTTAGCATTCTGCACACAAGGAGCCTCTGTGACAGAAGAGGGTTTGATGGCGGCCCCACTCTGAAGTCAGTTATGCCTGAAGTCAAGCCTATGCTTGTTTCTCTGCCCCCCCTTCTTACTACATTTTCTCTCTTCTCTTCCCTCCCCTTCGATATCCTCCCCTTCTTTCTCTTCTCTCCTTCTCTTTTCTCTTTTTGTTCATTCGAAGTTTTTGGAGCAGTTGATTCAGAAGCAACCTGACTGCCTATGTCCAAATAGAAATGAGCCAGTCCCAGCCCACTAGTTAAAGGAGAGAGATGCGGAGAGTTCAGAGTGTGAAGGTGAAGGCAGGGGTGTCTATAATGTTCTTAGAACAAGGAGGGAAGGAGATGGCCTTGGAGAATGATTTGAAAAGTTATCTGTGTGTCATATGCACTCAGGGATAGAGGTAGGGAAGGATCAGATGTTTAAGATCAGCTTTCACTACATAGCAAGTTCAAAGCCACCCTGTATGACATGGAACCCTGACTCAAAAAAATTTTTTTTTTACATATCTGAATTTAGCTATCAAATAGAATCTTGTTTTCTTTGGTGCTGGGGATGGAGCCCAGGGTTCTGTGCTCTACCACTGAGCTCTGCCTCAGCTTCTGATTCCTGTGTGTGTGTGTGTGTGTGTGTGTGTGTGTGTGTGTACATATGTGTACACACGCGTGTATGTGTATGTATATGTAAAGTCGGGAGGTTATTGTCAAGAACCATCCTTGATTGTTCTTCCACCTCAATCATTGAGACAGGATCTCCCATTAAACCCAGAGCTTGAAGATACACTAGTCTCACTGGCAAGTTTGCCCTGGGGACCCTAGCTCCATCTCCCAAGGATAGAATTACAGATGGCTCCCATGCCACTGGACAGGTATGTGGGTTCTGGGGATATGGACTCAAGTCCTCTCTTTTGTGTGGCCAACACTAACCATTGACCCAGCTCCCAATTGTTTATTGAGACAGGGTCTCATACTGGACAGAAAAGCTCGGGGATCCATCTGTCTCCACCCCAGCCCCCACGGCTGGCATTCTAAGCATGGCTTTTTATATGGGTGCTATATGGGTGTTGGGAATCAAACTCAGGTCCCTGTGCTTGTTCAGAGGAAGCTGTCTTCTCAGCCTCTGATTCTGCACTGTATTTTTTCCCCAGATTTATTTAATTTTGTGTGTATAGATGGTTTTTGCCTGCAGGTATGTATGTGTGCCTGGTGCCCATGGACGTCAGAAGAGGGCATGGGATTCCCCAGAACTGGAGTTACGATGGTTGTGATCTATTATGTGGGTGCTGAGAATTGAACCCCTGTCCTCTGCAAGAGCAACAAGTACTCTAAACCACTGAGCTATCTGTTCAGTCCTTGGCTCTGAGGTCTCAACCAGAGCTCTGAACATAAACTGTGCTGTCTTCCCTGTGTCCTCTGGTCGTTTGCATCAAGTGGACCCATATTGCCTGCCTCGGCTCCATTTCCCAACCTGTAAACTGTAAGGTCAACAGTTCAATCCAGAACCATAAATGTTTGAGCTGAAGCTGAAGTGAAATGCACTTTAGAGTTCCATTTCTATGGTGTTTACAAACACAGGCACTAAGGTACCAGAGATAGATAGAGCACCCGACAGTGAACGCTAAGCCATATGCGGGCCATCCTGGAACGCTGAAAATCGCATCAAGGAGCTCAGTGGCTCTGGTACCCTGGGAGCATCCTCCCACTCTTCCTGTTTAAAGAGGAACTGGCATCTATAGCCGTTACCACCCCACCCCCACTTCTCCCAGATTTAGATTGCGCGTGTGTATAAAGTTTACTAGCCACAAATAGGTTCTGTTTCCCACTCCTTGTTATAGGGCCTTCTTTCAGTTCAATATGCTTTTATTGGCACCTCCTTTGGTGTTCTTTACAGCAGTAGCTAATTAGTGACAGCTTTTGAGCAAGCAGCTTGTCATTTTTGGCAGGGACAGGGGACATCCATAGCTAAGTTTACCATGCTCCATGGAAATACATCTCGAATTTAAAAAGCGTCTGTAGTCAAAGGTGGCTGTTTCTACTGAAATATCTCAAGTTGGCATGGTGTCCTACAGATGAAGAACTCTCGGGGAAGTGTGGGATGGGGGATAATAACATAGGTTCTGTGTGTGACAGGCCCCGCTGTGAGCCCTGAGTCATCTCCTAACCTTAATATGCACTGGGGATCTGAGACCTCATCATGTTGTTTTGGCATGGTAATAAATCTCTCTGGGTGGCATTTAGTGGCAAGCCTGGTGGCTGAAGGAGTGTGCTGCTACTACTGCTGGTGAACGCTTTGCCTACCATTTATCCTCAGCTTCTTTCGCGCAGTGTCATTAAAGGAAACAGTTTCGTTTGCTTGGAGATGAAGGGAATTTTCACGAGGTTTCAAGCTCAGATCAGTGTTCTCAAAACCCAGGTCATTCTTTCCTTTGGAGTCGCTGCCGTGAGGTGTTAGCTCTATTTTCCAAACTCGTCACCATGTTTATGGATGGTTCATCTGTTGCTTAACGCTAACGATGAGTCAAAACTTCCATCACAGTTTCTATAAAATGTGATTCACTCCCATTACTCTTCTAATAAGGATTCAAATAATGTGTTAAAAATAACACATTGAAGAAAATAATTGGCCTGCTGGCTATTCCTCCCAGTTTGGTTCCCTCTGTAACATGGAGATCTACTGAAATGATAAGTAATACTCAATTACCAAATACCTACCATGTACCAAGCGGAGTGCAGGGTAAGTTGTAACTCTAGAGAAGTAGGGCAATCTGTCCTTTCAAAATCCGATGCTTAAAATGATGAAAGACACAGCATTGTAGTGGTCCTGTTTCTCACTGAGGTGTAAAAGTATACAAGGGACCATCTTTCTTAGGAGCTTGGGATTGTCAGATGTTCTTATTCTCAGTTTCCCCCTTGTCTTGTCATGCGTAAGGAAGAATCCAGAAGTTGTCTTCCATTATCTGCTTCTTTGTAGCATGGCTTGGTGAACCCTAAGAATTCCTGGCACTCAACTCATATCTAAAGCACCCCGAGATAGCAACATAGTTACTTCTACCGTCAGAATTTAGCAGCACAGGAACTTACCCCTTCTCTTTGGTGTCGGGTGCACCAGCCTTAGGTAAATGGCTGCTAAAGTATTGCTATTGGATGAACAGCTTCCCAGGCGAGCTTCAGCCCCCTGAACCAGCCAGTCCTATCCTGCTCACGGGTTGTTTTCTCATTGGTATGAGTGACTGACTCTTTATGAAAATCCGAGCTGAGCTCAACCTGTGATTAATGTTGGTGTTGGTACAGCTAGCTGACCTCCTAACACACCTCCCTGCCCATTTCGACCCCAAAGCTGTCCAGACCTCACCAGAGAGCTGCCCTCGCACAGGACGGTCCTCCCCTCGTTTACCTTCGCAACCCCAAGCTTTTAGCTGACTTCTGATTGGTTCAGAAGGATGAAAATGCACCAAGCCCTCCTATGGCTTCCTCCAGCTGTACTTGAAGGCTTCCAGAATTTAAAGCTTTCTTTTGGGTTGTGTCTCTTTGGAAGTTGCACTCTGGGATAACTTATTCTGTAGCTTTTACTGTAAAGCAGCCTCGAGACAAAGGTATGCCTCAGAAAGAACTACTTTGGCTAAATGAGGATTTTTTAAATTTGAAAAAATGGGGTGTATGTATGTGTGTGTGTGTGTGTGTGTGTGTGTGTGTGTGTGTACATGCATGTGTGTGCCATGTATGTGTGGATGCCAAAGAACAACTGTAAGAATCAGTTTCCTGCTTCCACCGTGTGGGTCCCAGGAATCAAATTTAGGTTGTCAGGTTTGTTGGCAACTGCCTTTACCCACTAACTCATCTCAACGGCCATTAACTAAGTGAGGATTTTTAATGAGCAAAGAGGTGAGGCTGAGCATACTCTCTGAAGGTGTGAGGCCTCTTAAGGAATTTGAGAGCCCTAACTCTAAAGCCTGTTGCCTTGTCTGTAGCAATAGTGTCACTATTAGAGACACCTCAGGTGTCCTTGAGAGACTTATTGAGGACACATGCAGAGCCCACACGTGTGTGTGACATATGACAATAGTTCCTTGGTATTTTTCATTCCTTCTGCTACTAGGACCACGGTTTCTCCTGCTAGCTTTCTCCCCTGTGTGCCAACACCCTGCTGCTGTAAAGTAGAGATGGAGAGGAGTGGAAAGTTAGTAGCTTGCTTTGTGTCGACATGAAACAGTTTCTAGTATGTAGCTTAATTTAGCCTATGTGACAATTGTTTCACCCTGGGAGCTCTCTGTTGTCTTCATCTGTGCTGGATGTTCTGAGCCTGGGGTTAAGCACTCCACGATCAAAGCCCAGCTTCTGTGAGGACCGCCTCCCACAAAAAGCCTGGTGTCTCTGTTGCCACCACAACCTGAGAGAGAGAGTAGTTAGAAACCACACGGAGCTGATGGCATACCATGTGAGCCTCTCAGAGGGACTCGTCACATGTTTTTTCTTTTCCTCTGTGTGTGTGTTCATGTGTGTGGAGTTCAGAAGACAACTTGTGTGTCATTCCTTTTTGTTTGACAGGGTCTCTCCCTGGCCTGGAGCCTCCTCAAATAGGCTATATTATCTGATTAGCAACCATGTGTCTGCCTCCCATCTTCCCATTGCTAGAATTATAAACATTTATGGCTATGGAGTCTAGGGATTTGAACTCAGATTCTTAGGCTTCCCAGACACGTTCTTTACTAACTGAGCTATCTCTCCAGTCTAGCCTATCACATATAAGACAAATGTAGACAGTTAAGGCAGGAACCGATCAGACAGAGAAAACCTTCACTTTTCTTCCTTCTCCTTTGCACCAGGAAGGATCTTATGCTGCTGCCTCTAGGAGAAGCAAATGCAGACTCTCCTATAGTTTGGTGCTCTTTCAATTCACAGAAGTCTGTGTCAGAGTACAATGCTGCTGGGGCGGGGGACTAAAATCTTCAGTGTCATTTTAAGCATTTGGAATTACTATCTGAAGCAGACCTTGCTTGTCTTTTTTGCTCATCAGTTTAGTGGTCTTTTCTCCATGTCTAATCTCAGAAGTTGTGTGTGCATTCTCTGTGGCCTCTGGAGTTTTGGCATTGAGTATATACTAGCCATCTCAGATGGCTGGGCTTTTATTTGTTCGTTTTGTCTTAATTTTTAAAATGATTTGTTGTTTTTATTTTATGAGCATTGGTCTTTTACCTGCGAGTAGGTCTGAGTGAGGGTGTCAGATACCCTGAAACTGGGGTTACAGACAGATGTGAGCTGCTATACAGGTGCTGGGAATTGAACCCAGGTCCTCTAGAATAGTAACTAGTGCTTTTAACAACTGAACCATCTCTCCAGCCCCATGGCTATTTTGCCTTCAGTTTGAGAAAAGTCTGACATTTTAATTTTGTCAATCACCTAGAGATTTTAAATGTCACTCTTATCGTCAGATTACTATCGTATTTTCAGATAGAGACTTCTGGATTATTCATGTAAAAATATAGGAATGGGGGGGCCAGCATGATGGCTCAGTGGGGAAAGGTGCTTGCCACCAAACCTGAGGACCCAAGTTTGATTGACGGGACCCAAACGGTGGATGGAGAGAACAGACTCTGTCCTCTGACTGCCACACGTATGCTATGGCACACATGCACCACACACAAGACATACACAAGAAATAAACAATTAATCAAAATCTAAGATGGTTCCTGTCCTTCCCCCCACCTTCTCCCAAGTATGATCTCACTTTGAAGCTGGTGGTTCTTAATGGTGCCCTTGCCGTTTAGAAAGCATGAGGTCTCCCGTTCTCAGTGCTTTCAACTTAGACAGCCGAAACCTTCGGTGGCAGAGATTGTGGGTCATCATTTGCTTGTTTTTCTTGGGAGCTTTACTGGAAACAAAATGTGATTGCATACTAGCTGCAGAGGGGAAGTTGGCAAGAACTCACAGCTTTCTGTTTGGTCTGTCTGAAGCAGCTGACCTTTTGGAAGGAAATCGCTGCTTTTTGCTTCTTCCTGTAACATTGTAGCCAGTGAACAGTGAACAGAGTATAGACAGAGTTCTGCCTCTAGCCCAGCTGCCCACGGCACAAGCTGCTAGAAGCAGGAGCCCCTGCACAGCCTCTGGTCACATGGCGCTGAGCTGTGTTTAGATGTGTTAGTCGCCCGTAGTGAAGGACGATCTGCTTCCAGAAAAGCAGTTTAGGCAAAAGTGATTCCATTTGATGGCAGAGTTCCAGCGCTAGAAAGGTAGCCAAGGTGGACAGTTTACAATCTCAACTCGTTTCATTGTAAATGTCCTGGTAACGACATTGATTCTTCTACCTGGATAACCATTGTTTTCCCTGTAATCATTTTTTCCTGGCAAGAAAGCATTTTAATTTTCTAAACAAGAAGCTTTTTTCAAATACCATGTCTGTGACCGAAAGTAAAAATGGATGAGAATTCATGTAAACATGCGCAGCACAGCAACCTGAAACTGCGTGCGATTCGGGCTCCATAGGTAGGTGTGCTTCTCCAGTGTATTCTCCGTCTATTTCCTAGATTGGCTGTTGGTGGCAAAGACTGTTGAATGAGAGTGAATGAACATAAGTGATATAGGGTGTGCTCTTGCAGTACTCACACTTGGACTGAGGCAGGAGCCAGCCTGGGCTACACAGTTACTTCTAGTCCAGCCTGGACTACATATAGGTTCTTGGTGCAAACAATGTTGATATGAACCAGGAAGACCTGTTTCTGCCAGTTCCATTAGCCTTTGAGTAGGAGCTAAGTCAGGAGCTATCCGCTGAGGTTTTCTGTTACCTCATCTTGTCCCAACAGCTTTCCAGAAGCCTTGAATTGTTCTTCACTCACTATCCAGGGCCATCATGCCGGTCAGATGTGAACAGGTGTGTGACTCGTGTTCTAGAAGGGTGACTTTTGGGGGGAAGGAATTGTTGTGCTGTTCTGAATGGTTTTCTGTTTCTCGTTCTGTCTACAGCTGCTGTAAGTTCTTTGGTCATGCCAAGGGTGAAAGGGAGCTGACGGGACGTATAAATAGACATCGGTTCTACATTCATCTTAGCCGTTAGTAATCTTGACCCACTACTTGAAAACATATTAAGTTGCTAAGTATCTGAAAGTGATAGGCTTGCATTCCTTTAACGAAATATTATGACCAAAGTTCTTCTATGTCATGTCCTACTTAAATCAAGGATATCAGTCAATAACGCAATGTTGGGAAATACTCTTTTCCTATGTCTCTAAAAAAATCCCTAATGAGTAATGTGTATGTATTCATGGTTTTATGAGCACACGTATGTGCACATGCATGAGCAGGAGGACAGAAGGTGCTGGATCTGAAACACAGTTACAGGTATTTGCCCAGCTCGTTACATGGGCTCTGGGATCTGAACACCAGTCCTCACTGCTACACGCCAAACTCTTTTAACCACTGAGCCCCTTTCTGTGTTTTTTGTGTCTTTGTCATGGGGACTCACTATGTGGCTCAGACTGGACTCAAACTTGGGATCCAGTCACCTGAGGCTTCCACGTGCTGCTATTACAGCCTGTGCTAGCCTCCCTGACTCTTCTGTCTTTGTGCATCCCTTTAAACTTGGTATCCACGGGATGGTCATCAGTAGAGTGTCCATTGTTACTGATTTTATATTTCAGGCGCTGTATTTTGAAAAGCTTATTTAGTTTGTGATATGGGGATGGGAATCAAGCCTAGGGTCTCACTCATGCTAAGATCACACTTCCAAGTTCTCAGGTTTTAGATACAATTTAATAACTGCAAAATAAGGATTAGAATACCATTGCCTGGTGTAACAGGTGGTACCCTCTTTAGACCTTTCTCAGATTTTCCTTCAGTAGCCTTTCAAACGTTCTTTTCTTCCATACAGTTTTACTGCATTCTTTTCTTAATCCTCAAAGACGGGTTGACATGGTGTTTGCATTCCAGCGTGGTTGCTTCTCCATGTGATTTAGATGGCTCTGTGTCATTCCACAGGTTATATGTGACAGCTTTCCCGTTCCCCTAGTTCATGTTCTTTCCAGTTTCTCCCATAATGTCTCGTACTGTTTAGCTAGTGGTTGTCCTTAAGAGTTGACCTAGAACAAAACAGTCTTCAAAGCAAATTTTTGCTAAGTGGAAACAGGACTGTAATTCTCAATGGGAAGAGAGAGGCCATGAATTTTAACGAAGAAAATATTGAGAACGTGTTTCTTATTTTCTGTAACACAGATGCCATTATTTATGAGCTCCAACAAATGCTTACAGCCATCTGGAAGATGGTACAGTGCTAACCCTCCTCTAATGGCTGTTCAAATTGCTTGTTAGGCTTGGACTTGGTAATGCTCAGGCAAGGGTGCTGGCAGCCTCCTGCCCACAACACCCAGCCGGAGAAGTCCAGACTTCCAGTGCTGCTCAGAACCAGTTCCAGAGGAGACACTAGTTGCTAGCTTAATGTCCCTGTTTTCCTCTTTTGAAATGTTCGCTCTTAATTCTGATTTTGAAAATAAGTAAGTTATTGTCCCAGGAAGTTGAAAGGACAGAACAGTGAGCCCCAGACAGACTTCAGCAACTGTGAACAGTTGTCACGTCTGCGTTGTCACCCCTACACACACCACGCTTCCCTTCTTTTGAAGGTGGAGATGAAGACTTTGTGACCCCTTAGCCTTGGGGGCTGGAGTGCATGTGTGAAGAACTGGGGCACAACCTCAACATGTGTCACTCTCAAGAAATTCAGCGCTGACGCGAGGACTGGCAATGTGCCCTTGATGAATAGTAAAGCAGTTACCTCGTGTGCACAAGACCATGGGGTTGGGACGTCAGCCCTGCGTAAACAACATGTGGTAACCCGTGCCCATAATCCCAACACTCGGGGTAGAGGCCGGAGAATCAGAAGTTCAAGGTCATCCTGGGCTATACAGCCAGTATAAGGCCACCCAAGGCACAATAATATCAAATATATAGGCCATATTTAACTTCCCTTAATACTGTCTTTTAATGTTTTAAAACAAAGAAACAAAGTTTTCTCTCTCTCTCTCTCTCTCTCTCTCTCTCTCTCTCTCTCTCTCTCTCTTTCTCTCTCTCTGTGTGTGTGTGTGTGTGTGTGTGTGTAGGGAAGCCCAAAACCTGAGATCAAAGGGCAGCCTGCAGGAGCTGGTTCTTTCGCCATGTGGGTCCTGGAGATTGAACTCAGGTCATCAGGGCGTGGCCGCAAGCCTGTTACCTGCTGAGCCATCTCTCCACCCCATCATTGTGCTTTAATATGCTCTTGACAGTTATATCTCTGTACACGGGTCTCCTTTTTTTTTCCCTAAACCAATTTCTCTTTGTTCAGTTTGCTTGTTTTTTGCTTTGCCATTCCTTAGAGCTTACAGTTTGGATTTGGAGGAATTTGTCCCGTTCTTGATTGTTTCTTTTCCGTAAGGTGTATGGTGCAGTTGCAGCTCTTATCTCCAGCAGAGCAGCCCCCAATGCTTTGTTCTGCTTCTCAGCTGGGAAGTCCTGAAAAACAGCATGTGTCATGCGTGTTCTGTCATCCTTGTGGCAGGGGTCATGCTAATGGTCTTTGTTGTTCCCGTGTGTGTGAGCTGCAGGGCGGGCGCTGGTGCTTGTTTCTTCATGATTCTTCGTGATTCACCTCAGCATGTCGTATCTGATAATGTGCCACTCTGCCCTATGGTTGGGGTTGTCCAACCCCTCCGTTAGAGTGTTATCCACCAGATTCACCTACTGATGTACCTTCTCCTTCTTTTTATTTTCGAGGTTCAGGGAATTGATAGCAGGGCCTTGTGCCTTCTTAGGCCAGAGCTCTACCAGTGGGCTGTGAGAAGCATGGGAGGACAAGAACATCGTGCTCCCAGAGACTGCCATCATCCATGGCTTTAGCAGCTTTGATGCTCCTTGTCTGAGTCTACTCTGTGTGTGTGTGTGTGTGTGTCTGTCTGTGTGTCTGACAACTTTGGAGGCCAGAGGACAACTTTTGGGAATTGATTCTCTACGATTTGAGTTCCAGAGATTTAACTCAAGTTGAATGCCTTCCCAGAACTGGGATCACAAGTGCCTGCTGTTCTTTAACATGGGTCCTGGGGATTGAATTCAGATCCTAAAGACAGCAGAGTAAGCACTTGCCCAACCAAGAGCCGTCTCACCAGCCCAGCCTGCTTTATCCTTGAGTGTATGCATGCTTTAATAGAAATGTAGTTGTATTTAGGTGAGAAGTTTAAATGTGTGAGGACCCTCCAATGTGGGCTTACGCTCTGCACTCAGCAAGTAGCCACCCCAACCCCCACATTCCTTTTACCGCCTGTCCTTCTGTTCATTACCTCTCTTCTTCCCAAAGCAGCACGCGGTGACTGGGCTGTGACGTGAAGATTTGTTACTGATTGTCTTCCCAGAATGTTATTATCTGTGGGCAAAGTTTTCCTTGTTTGTTTCTTTGTGGGCCAAACCCTGTCATTCCTGTCCCCTTCCCATTCGCTTATGATCTTTTCCTCTCCCCTAAAAGAGAATCTCCTTTCTAGTTGCTTATAAGCTAGTGGTTAGGTTGTTTGTTTTGTTTTTTTTAAAGGACAGATGGCGCTGGTACTGACCTTCTTTTAGATGTGGTCATTTTACTCTAACCTTGCTCTATGTCAGGCCAGTATGAGCACAGTCTAAATCTTCTGTCTCTCAGGTCCTTGTACTGGGTGACCACCACCACTCAATACAGTAATAATGCTGACATTGACAGCGAGACCGTCAACGTGACCAGGGACCTGGCCCCTTATCCTCCGCCCCGGGTCCCCTCAGTCCTCAGCGGGTGCTGGGAGGTTTAACGGTTTGCAATGCTGGCACCTCGCCTGGGATTTTTCAGATCAGAACCAATGTTTATACATTGAGTCCATCTGCCAACTGTCCCTAGCCTATGCTAAAACCAGGGTCTCCCAGTCCTGGGTTTCTCGTTCTATTTTCTCCTTTCTCTTTAAATTATGAAGTGTGACAATGTGTGCAAAAGTACAGAAGGTGACATGACAACTTGCCACAGTTCTTAGGACATGGGCAGCACTGGCAGTGGCAACAGGGCACAGGACAATCAGGGCCTCTTGGCATTGAGAGATGGGGTCATCTTGGTACTGGGATTAAGGGCGGGTGCCACTAGGCCTAGCTTTTGTCTCTTTTTCAATTACAGCTTTATTGAGATAGAACCACATGATATAAAATTCACCTTTTTATTTTGTTTGGGGTGTGTGTGTGTGTGTGTGCGCGCACGCCGTGACATGCTTGTGGAAGTCAGAGGACAGCTGTTGGGTGTTTGCTCTTCATTCCACTACGGGTTGCAGGGGTCAAACTCAGGTCATCAGACTTGAATGACAAGTGCTTTTACCTGAGAGCCATTTCCCTGGCCCCATCATCATTCCAAGATGTCCAGAATTCAGAGTCTCCTGGGCATTGTAGACCATCACCAACTGTCCAGCCCCAGTGCATTCCCTTGCTTCATTGCTTCCCCCAAAGTTCAACCTTACTATTGTCTGTCACTCTGAATTTGCCTATTGTGGAATCACAGTATAGTGTGTGTGTGTGTGTGTGTGTGTGTGTGTGTGTGTGTGTGTGTGTGTGTGTGGCAGGAATGTAAACCTAGGTTATTCTCATGCCTCCTTTGTCCTCCAGTTTTCAGTGTTCTCCTTCTGAATTGGGGGAACAGAACTCACAGTGCCACTGCACCACTCTTCCATAGGTTCTTGTCTATAAAGTCCTTGTGTCAGCGAAATTAAGAAATCAGAGTATCAGTCGGGCAGTGGTGGCACACGCCTTTTATCCCAGCACTTGGGAGGCAGAGGTAGGTGGAGGCCAGCCTGGTCTACAGAGTGAGTTCCAGGACAGCCAGGGCTACACAGAGAAACCCTGTCTCGAAAAAACAAAACAAAAAAAAAGAAAGAAAGAAAGAAAGAAAGAAAGAAAGAAAGAAAGAAAGAAAGAAAGAAAGAAAGAAATCAGAGTATCTGGGACTGGAGAGATGGCTCCGCAGTTAAGAGCACTGACTGCTCTTCCACCGTCCCTGAGTTCAATTCCCAGCAATCACACGGTGGCTCACAACCATCTGTAATGGGATCTATACATAAAAAAGGAAGGAAGGAAGGAAGGAAGGAAAGAAGGAAGGAAGGAAAGAAGAATATCAGGGCCAGCAAAATGACTCAGTGGATAATGGTGATTGCCACCAAGCCTGACAACCCAAGTTCAATCCCCAGAACACACATAGTAGAAGAGAAGAACAAACTCCTACAAGTTATTCTCTAACTGCCAAAGGCACGCTGTGGTGCATGCACACACACGCAAATGCAATAAAAATAAGAAAAAGAACACCTTATTTTTAAAGGAAGATAAATTTTATCCTGTGGAACACTGGTTAAGCAGAAGGATAGCAAGTCAGAGAAGTGACTTTGGAAAAGCTTGGTGAGTTGGATTAAGATGGAAGTGGAGAGAAGGAGTCCTATGTGCAGGTGTGAAAGAATCATTGGCCCTTCCCGGGGCTGACTACACTCGGGTGCTGTGTTACATACTTACACATATTAACTCACGTTTATTGCCCCCCCACATACATATTCTCCTACATATTTTCCTCATTGACGCCTGAGGCACAGAGACATTAAGAGGACAGGTTCTTGGGAACTGTAAGTAGCTGAGCTCAGCATGGGCTTCAGAACATTAAATCTCATTGTCTACTCAATCTTCTACTGGGGATGTAGCCTAGTGTTACAGGGTTTGCCTGGCATGCACAAGGCCCTGGGTTCGAGCTCTGCTGCCCCACGAAAAAAGAAAACCCAGCAATTATAGAAGCTCCAAATAATAAAAACTAATCCGGCAAACCATCTCTCTGTGAGTGTTTTAAACTCTCATTTCTCCTCAAGTCAGAATTTGTTCAGTCCATTGGCAGAGTTTCTCTGGAAGCTTCCAGCAAGAGAGTCTGCTTCCCGTCAGGGTACAGCAAAGCAGTGTCCGGTGCTCTGAAAACCTTCAGAGTAATGGTTTTGTTTGCAAGCTCTTATGATTTGGGCTGGGAGTGTTTGTCAGTTAGTAGAGCTCTCGACTAACGGGCACAAAAGAATCCCCAGCGCAGGAGTAACAGAACACACCTATAATCTCAGTACACAGGAGGGGAGCAGGAGGAGCTGGCATTGAACTACATAATGAGTCCAGTGTCAGAGGCAAGCCTGGGCTACCCAGAGCTGACCTAAATATATTTGTTAAAGAAAAAGTTTCTGATAGAATGTTAGCTATTGGTATAGAATAACACCTGTCACCTGCATAGGAGACATTCCTTCCTGTGGCTTCCAATACACCTGTGACATTGTGAGCAATTACACATGGAGGCTTTTATAAACAGGTTCCCCTGGCCCTTTATTTAACCTTCTCCACCCTTGGATAGGTCCAGGTGTTCTGGGTCGACATAGGTGCTGGCTGTGTTTAGCGGATTTAGCACTCTGTGTCCAGGCTGAGCTGTTGTGACTTGCTCGGGAAGGCTGTGAACTCCACAAGTGTGACTGCATGGAGCTTGGCTGACTGTCAACACTGTCCTAAAAATATGATGGTGAATCCATTTCCCAGGGGTTAGAGCGGCCCCTGTGATGATTTACCAGAGCTACAAACCACTTCCCTTGTCAGAATGTCACAAACTGAAAGCTGAGCTGCCAGGTCAATAAGCAGAGAGGAGCATGCTCGTGGTAGGCTGTCTCCATGTGGGTGGAGGAGCAGCTGATGGCTGCATAGACAGTAGGTGCAGGGACAGGGCCCCTGCCTACACCTGTGTGCACATTGTTTCCTGGTCAGTGTGCAGAGTTCTGACAGGCACGGAAAAAACGCACTAGCTAGATTGTAGGTCTTGTGCATTTAAACTGACGAGTAGTGGGAACAGTTTTTGTCTGGAGTGAGGTATTTAGCATTTAGAACGTGGAGGCAAGGCCCTAGAATGGGTACACAGTAACCTTCATAAGCCTCTCATAGTCTGTGAATAAAACCCACAGTTTAAGAGTAAAATGAACATGACTGTACTATTTAGTGTGGGTTTTATTTTTATTATTTTTTTTTATTTTAACTGACACAAACTTTTCATATCTGGGGAAGGCATGCTCCCTCACATATTGTGGGATGACCAGATCGGCTTAATTGTCAAATTTGTCCCTCAACATTTATCATGTGTTTGTGCTGGAAGCGTTCAGATTCCTTCTTCTCCTCTTGATGGGTAGTGAGCAAAATCCTCTCTGGAGCTCTATTCTCTGTCCCTATTAAAGCACTTTTATGTTGTGAAACTACAATGCATTTATCAAAATAAGGCAATCACCACGTTGTGTTTACCAGCTATTACCCTTCAAGTAGTGTGCTATTTAAAAAGGAAATACCATGACACACTCAGAATTGGAAACATAAAAATATTCTGACAAATTCTCAGAGCTCAGCATTCCACTCTTTAATAACTCTAAGGACAGATATAAAACCTAAACCACACAGTGCCCCGCCTGTACTGGCTCAGCCCCATATAGTTCTGTTTCTGCAATTTTGTTTTTACATCTTTTGAAGCTGGGCACACCTTTACTACCAACATTCAGGAGGTAGAGACAGGTGGATTTTTGTGAGTTCAAGGTTAGCTGGTTTACATGTTAAGTTGCAGACCAGCCAGGGCTACTGAGTGAAACTTTGTCTCAAAAAACAAACAATGGCGTTTGATTTTTTTGAGAGACAACATATCATCTTGTAAACCCAGGCTGGCCTTAAACCTTGGCCTGTTTACCAAGTGCTGGGATTACAGGTGTATATCATCACATTGAGCTGTTTCTCTCTTAAAACAATAATAAACTCCCGAAGTATGCTTGGCCAACAGGACATGTGAAAGATTTATGTATTTGTTCATTTAGCATATCGGTTCTCTACCAGTGTAAGTCACAACCCTTTTGGGGGTTGAATGACTTTTCACAGAGTCATCTAAGACCATTGGAAAACACAGATATTTACATTACAATTCATAATAGCAAAATTACAGCTATGAAGTAGCAATGAAATAATTTTATAGTTGGGGGTCACCACAGCACGAGGAACTGTATTAAAGGATTGTAGCATTAGGAAGAGTGAGAACCACAGATTTAGCAAATATTTGTTTACTGCTCTCTGTACTGAGCTGCTACAGATGTCCTTTGGGGATGGGGCAGTAAGACATGTCCTCTTCTATTGGGGTTCAGTAGGAGAAGATAAATTAAAACAAAAGAAAACTAGACAGAAAAATGGCAGAGAAGACCACCCACATAGAGTGCCCAGAGTTATACAGTTGTAGTTGACAAGCTAATTTAAGATGTTTCATTCTACACCGTTGAATTTCATACTGATGTTATGTTCCACAATAACTTTGAAAAGAGCTGATTTGGGGCTGGAGAGATGGCTCAGCTGTTAAGAGCACTGGCTGCCCTTCCAGAGGACCTGGGTTGGATTCCTAGCATCCACATGGCAGCTCACAGCCATCTGTGGCTCCAGTTCCAGGAGATCTGACGCCTTCTTCTGGCCTCCAAGGGTACTGCACATGTGTGGTCCACAGACATACATACAAACACCCACACGTATTAAATAAGTAAATATGAAAAAAAAAATCTTTAAAAAGGAAAGAGCTGGCTGGACAGTGGTGGTGCACACCTTTAATCCCAGCACTTGGGAGGCAGAGGCAGGCGGATTTCTGAGTTCGAGGCCAGCCTGGTCTACAGAGTGAGTTCCAGGACAGCCAGGGCTACACAGAGAAACCCTGTCTCGAAAAACCAAAAAAAAAAAAAAAAAAAAAAAAAAGGAAAGAGCTGACATGTTCAATTTCATTTGCTCACACTTGTTTATTTAAGCAGCAACAACAGAATAGTACTGCTTATCTGCCAGGCGCTGTTGTACATAAAGTCATCGAGTGTTTAAGATGACTTCCCCTTCCTTAGTAAATATGATGCATGCCAAGCAGTGGTGACTGGAGGAGAGAGTAGGCACAGTGCTATTTTATACCAGTGGATTGGGAAGAGGGCTCAGAACCTGCCCACCATGTTCCTTCTTTGTCTTGGGTCAGTTCAGCAGGTGAATTTGCAGACACAGAGATTTTGGTGTCTGTTGGAATCCTTCAAATTTTTATTAAGGGAGCTACAATGAGGTCCCACTTCCACCTTGTTCTAGGGCTGAATGTGTGGGTGTGCATATGTGGATCTGAGCGTGTGTGTGTGTGTGTGTGTGTGTGTGTGTGTGTGTGTACACTTATGGAGGTTTGAGCTATTCATCTTTTAATTTTATTTTTGAGGCAGGGTCTGACTATGTAGCCCTGGCTGGCTTGAAACTTGCTATATAGACCAGGCTGACCTTGAACCCATGAACAGCCACCTACCTCTGCCTTGTGATACCCAGCCCCTCCCTCTCTGTCTTTTGAGAGAGTTTCTAATTGCCTGGAGTTGGGCAGTTAGGTCAGACTGACTGGCCGTTGAGCCTCAGGGACCCACCTGTCTCCACCTCCCAGCTCTGAGATTACACCATTCTGCCTGGCTTTTTACCTGGATTCTAGGATTTGAACTTGGGTCCTCGTGCTTGCAAGGCAAACACTGGCTGAGCCATCCTCCTAGCCCAATCTGTATTTGTTTGTTTTCATGTATTTATGTTGATTTTCTGTGTATGAATGTTCTGTATGCATGTATGTTTGTGCACTATGTGTGTGCAGTACCGTTGGAGGCCAGAGGAGGGCACCAGATCCTCTGGAACTGGAGTTACAGAGGGTGCTGGGAAAGAAACCCAGATCCTCCTCAAGAGCAGCAGTGCTCTTAACCACTGAGCCATCTCTCCAGCACTCCTTCCTTGTTCTTAACTAAGAGAGACTGCTACCTGAACGCCACTCTTCACTCGTCTGCTGGGCCTCCGCATACTGAAATCTCCAGTCTCCTCCATTCCCAATCTCTTTACCCTTCCTCCAAAGTCACAAGCTGCTCCTGGTCTGATTTGGAGACTTCACTAAAACATTGTCTTCCAGATGTGTGACTAGGAAGCAGAATTGCTCTGTTGTCCCAGTTTTCGTCTGGTGAACTCACACCCACTGAGCTTTACTGTATTGGAAAATCTCACTGTGGTCTCAGCCCTAAAGCCTGAAAGCCCCAAGTTAAACCACCCAGTGTCCTATAGCAGCACACGCATCTAAAACAGGTAACTGGCACCCACCCCATACCTCACTGCTGGCTAACTGACTTGTTCCATAAATAGCTTGGTGTTACTCGATCAGACAGCCACTGCTCACAGAGAGGGATCTTTGTTTCCTGGCACACATGTGCAGTCTCTGGTAGTCAACAAAATCCAGGTCCAGTGCACTGGACCATGGCTGTAACATAGTCCTTAGGAGAGTTGTGCAAATCAGTAGCTAAGTCATTTTCAGACTGGATTCAAGATGCCCAGTTCCATATTACCGAAAGCAGTGTTAGAGCAAGTCTGGCTTTAATGTCTTCCTCCTATTAACGTAGCTGTTTCAGTCTGGGGAATCCCAGGACTCTGCCAAATGTGCTAAATTCTCAGGTCTGTCAGAAAAGTTCCTAGTAGTTTCAGAAAGCCTTTATTTATTTGCTAGTTTGTTCATTTGAGTACACTGTAGCTGTCTTCAGGCACACCAGATCCCATTACAGATAGTTGTGAGCCACCATGAACTCAGGACCTCTGGAAGTACAGTCAGTGCTCTTAACTGCTGAGCCATCTCTCCAGCCCCCAGAAAGTCATTTTCTAAAGCGTGTTTTTGTTGGTGCAGCTTGTTTTGGTTTTGATGTTTTTCTTTAAGAAAGGGTCACAGGAAGCCTAAGCTGGCCTTGAACTCTTGATCCTCCTGCCTCCACATCTTGAGTTCTAGGATTATAGGCATGCTCTACCACAAGAGCCTGTGAAAAAGAAAAAAACAAATAGTCTCACTATTGCTGAGACTAGTGGCACAGGCCTGTAATCTTAGGCTAAACTAGAAGACGGCAAGTTTAGTGGCCATGGTGGCACACACCTTTAATACCAGCACCCGGGAGGCAGAGGCAGGCAGATATCTGAGTTTGAGGCCACCCTGGTCTACAGAGTGAGTTCCAGGACAACCGGGGCTACAAAGAGAAATCCTGTCTCATAAAACAAAACAACAACAATAACAACAACAACAACAACAAAAACAAATAAATGAAATGAAATAAAAAGACAAGTTTAGGGCCAGCCTGGGCTACAGAACAAGTACATAGCCAGCCTAGACAACTTAGTGAGACACTGTCTCCAAATAAAAAGAGGCCTGGAATATAGGTCAGCCATGGAGCTCTTGCCTGGCATGGCCCAGGTTGTAGGTTCAATCTCCATTACAAAAGGAGAGCAACAGCAAACCCTACGGAAAACCAGGCCCGCTGCTTACCACTGTAACACAGCAGTCAACTCTCCTCCTAGTCCACACATACTGTGTCTGTGTTGGACTGTGTGTTTGTGCCACAATTTAACCAGACATTGTTCTACAAATGCCATAGCAGTAACTCCAAAGGTGAACGAAGGTTGGGGAGCCTGGCCAGATAAGCCCCTGCTCTGGGTAAGAGTATGGCTGCTAAGCTCACTAAGATAACATGCAGGCCTCCGTCTGTCCCTAGTTTCACCACTCTTTCAGATCCTATTCAAATGCTGGCATCTTCCATTTCACAAAGCCCAAATACCAAATCTAAAGTTATTTTTCGGTTCGCTCCGCCAATCATTCACGATGACTGTTGAAACGGTGCTTATAACCCACGGCGGTTTCAAGCAAACGCGAAGACCAGGTCTAGGCTATCAAAGCTGTTCCAGGAGCCTTCCCTAATGCTGGTTTTTAAGGTTCTGCCTTTTGTGCCACAATAGTCAACGCTTCATAGATCCATCTGGGGCCCTTCCCACGGCCATGCTGAGTGTCTGCACTTTGAAAACATGATAAAGCTCAAAGTCAGTTCGAGAATATTGATCTTGGGCAGGTGAGATGGTTCAGTGGGTAAAGGCAGTTACTGAGCAACCTGGCAACCTACATTTGATCCTAGAACCCACATAAAGGTGCAAGGAAAGAAACGGCTCTACACACTCACCGTGGCAAGCATACCCGCACACACATCACATACAATAACAAAGAAAAGATTTTATAGACTTTACTTTTAGTGTACCAAAAGGGAAAAAAACATTCACTTTTAAACCCTGTGCATATTTACTCCCGTGGCTTTGAAGGGGATGGGGACTAGAAACAAACAAACAAACAAACAAATAAATAAATCAGGTCTTTGTTTAACAGGTTGTGAACCATGGCAATGTGGATACAGGCTCAGCAGCTCCAGGGCGATGCCCTTCATCAGATGCAAGCCTTGTACGGCCAGCATTTCCCCATCGAGGTGCGACATTATTTATCACAGTGGATCGAAAGCCAAGCCTGGTAGGTGAACAGTTTCTATATCATCTTTGGGGAAGCACAGGGATATTGAACTTTGGTGAGTAAAATGTTATAACTGAGACTAAAAGTTGTGAGCAACCTAGGCCTAGTAGTCTCCACCCGTAACCTTTAGCTGAGGGATCCTAGCTGAGGCAGAAGGATTGCAAGTTTGAGGCTGGCCTGAACTGCAGAGTGAGACCCTGTCCCTATCTGATGGAGGAGGAGGGGGAAGAGGAGGAGAGGGAAGAGGAAGAGGAGAAGGAGGAAGGTGAGGAGGAGGAGGAAGGTGAGGAGGAAGAAGGAAGAGGAAGAGGAGGAGGAGGAAGAGCTATGCGTGTTAGGGGCTGGGTGTGGAGCTCAGTGGTAAAGTAGAGGCGTAAGCTCTGGATTCAGCCTTTAGGACTTGTCTCCAAGAAAAGCTGTTTCGAAATCTTCATGTAATCCACAAAAAGGTGTTCCGCCTTCTCTAGATTCAGGGAGATAAAATAATTCTTAAAATTTTAATTTTTGTTGTTTTTTTAATTATATATATATGTGTATGTCTGTAGATGGATTCGTACACATGAGGGCAGACACCTGCGGAGGCCAGAAAACAGCTGGAGCTGGGGTTTCAAGTGGTTGCAGACCACCCAGTGTGGCTGCTGGGATCTGAACTCAGGATCTCTAGAAGAGCAGGAAGCTCTCTTAGCCACACAGCCATCCCTCCAGCCTCTGAGCTTGCCTTGGTTGGTTTGTTTGTTTTTGAGACAAGGTCTCTCACTTTTTGAAACAGGCCCTGGCTGTCCTGGAACTCAAAAGTGCTGGGATTAAACTCAAGAATCATGCCTTTTTTTTTTTTTTTTTTTTTCAAGGTAAAATTTCACCATGTAGTTATGGGTGGCCTGCATTGATTATATAGACCAGACTAGTCTTAGACTCAAGATCAGCCTTTGTCTCCCATGTGCTGAAATGTATATCTTATAAATCATATATTTAACATTGATTTAATAATCAAAACATTCATAGCTCTTTGTTTTTTGTTTTTCTGAGACAGGGTCTCACACTATGTTGCTCTAGCTGTCCTGGAACACTGTAGACCAGGCTAGCCTTGAACTCACAGAGATCTGCCTCCCTCTTCCTCCCAAGTGCTGGGATTAAAGGCCTGTGCCATTACACCTGGCTTGAAACATTTATATTTGAAATTTGTATTTACATATACAACAAAAATACTCTAAAATATTGAGGCAAGATGGCTCATTGAGTAAGAAAACTAGCCACCAACCCTGATTCCTGAATTTCAATGTCAGACCCCACGTGGTAGACGAAATTGGCTCCTGACCTCCATACTGTGCTGTGGCGTCCATGTTGAGACACACACAGACACACACTAAATGTTTTTTTTTTTCTTTTTAAGTACTAATAATGATTACTTTTCAGTGTTGACTCAGCCAACGTTTTTATCTTTATTAGGAATTATATACTTGAGCCTTATAATGGTTCATTAGTATAACACAGTCCGGTAACTGCATATCACTTTGCAGTGCTAGAGCAAAGCTTCCAACACACAAGAGCACTGAGCTACAGCCTCCTCCGCCCTGCCGAGTCCTCACCAGCCAGCAGCGGTGCCCAGCAATGCTCAGGGCTTGCCCGTTGGCCCCAGTCTGTCAGCTAGTGTGACAAGTTCATCAGGCTAGCCAGGCTTTCACCAGGGTGGTGGGCTCCTCTTTGTAGAGCCAGCCCTGGTGCTGCTGGAGGAAGGCTGTCCGTCCCATTGGAGATGCTACCTTACAGTAATTGCAACAGCTTGTTAGCAGGGCTCCGTTCAGAAACAAGCCTGCCAAAGGAAGGAAATTTTTCTAGGCAATTTAAAAAAAAAAAAAAAATCCCAGCTTCATATAATTAAGAGGGAAAAAACCTGGCTAAATATGAGAACATCAAACGTACCTCGGTTAGTCCTCTTCCTCTTCCTTTTCTTTCTGTTTTAATGAGTTGGGGAATTTCGGAAAGCGTCAATAGGAAGCTTGTGTTGATTTGAAATCTCACTTAGAGGCTGGAGCTAAGGATGCCGATCGGTGGTAGAGCATTTGTCCACCTCAGCAGACCTGGCTCCATACCACGAGAGAACAGATGACAGCTTTCATCTATTTGAGCACAATAGCGCATGCCTGTAATCCCAGCTACTCAGGAAGCTGAGGCAGGAGAATTATTTAAGCCTAGGAACTTGAGACGATCCTAGGCAAATGGGCTTTCATTTAGCAGATCTCTCAAGTAGTTTACTTATTGAATAAGCTTTGGAAATTTGGGGTTGATATTAAGGAAAACCTGGGTTTTAGTTTTGTTGTTTTTTTTTTCTCATAAAGAAATAAAGATTTCAACGAAGAGTTTCCAGCTCTTATTGAAGCTGTCATAAAGTCTCTTGTCATAGGCAATGGTTGAGTCCAAATTGAGAACCAGACTGCTGAGTTCTGTTCAAAGACTGGATCCTCTCTCTCTCTCTCTTTTTTCCTCCCCAAGACAGAGTTTTTCTGTGTAGCCCTGGCTAGAACTCACTCTGTAGACCAGGCTGGCCTCGAACTCAGAAATCCACCCGCCTCTGCCTCCCAAGTGCTAGAATTAAAGGCGTGTGCCACCACTGCCCGGCTTTTTTTTTTTTTTTTTTTAAGATTCATTTATTTATATGAGTACAGTGTAGCTGTCTTCAGACACACCAGAAGAGGGCATCAGATCCCATTACAGATGGTTGTGAGCCACCATGTGGTTGCTGGGCTGGATCCTCTCAACGGTGGGCTCCCAGTCAGAACAGAGGAGCAAGACTGTGCCTTCAGTCTTTCTAACCTTCCACTTAATACATATTTTCTTCCACACATAGAGTATACACTGCTAAAAACTGGCTCCAGACACGTCGGGTGGTCCCTGGTGACACAGCCTCGGGGCTTTGGTGCGCCTCTGCCTGGATGTTTGCCACTTGCTAACTGCAGGGATTTGTGGGTGACTGTCTTTTAGCTGCTGCTGGCTCTCTTCGCTGGCTGTGGACCTGGTCAGCAGTAATTAGATATTATTTCAGCCTGACAGCTGTTTGGTTTGTCAACTCGCTAAGTCACTTAAGTATTACCCAGCAGCAATTGTTGCCAGACTTGGTAGACAAAAATTTTAAAAGGACAAAAGAAAGAAGATAAGGAGGAAGTGGCCCCAACCCCAGTCACCAGCTGAACAGCTATGAATGACACGAGGTCTGTGGACTGACTTCTTGCCTTCACTGGACAAGCCAGGGTTACTTCCAAGCCCCATATCTGTAATGATGACAGACAATTCTCATGGGAGTAAATACTTATAGGCACCTTCTGTCCTGATGCCTCCTTTCCAGGGTTCCTTAGGAAGAGCAGCGACTGGGGGCCTGGAACCAGTCAAGGTTGGATAGAACATGCAGAATTGTCTTGACCTTGTGCCCCATACACCCTGGAGATATGAGTGTAAACTGGAAGTTAGCAGACCCCCTATTCCCTTCAGAGTGCATAAAGAAACTTTTCCTCTTCATTTCTCGGAGGGAGTGGGTTAATACCAGAGTCAGTCAGTAAAGGGAAGGGGGGTTATTTAGAGAAAGAAATGTAAAGTTCAGCTACGATAATTAGAGTCAGGCATTGTAGACATTCAGCCAACTCATGCTGGGGTGTTTCTTACCACATGAATTACAGAAGAAATCGTGTTTCAGACTCATGATGGTAATGGCTCACACCTACAGTCCCAGCACCTACAAAACAAATGTAGTATGTAAAGGCTGCATGTGTGCAGGCTTCTGTGCATGTATGTATACAGATTGTGTAATTTTTTTCCCCTAGGGACTCAATAGATCTTGATAATCCACAGGAGAACATTAAGGCCACCCAGCTCCTGGAGGGCCTGGTGCAGGAGCTGCAGAAGAAGGCAGAGCACCAGGTGGGGGAAGATGGGTTTTTGCTGAAGATCAAGCTGGGGCACTATGCCACGCAGCTCCAGGTGGGTGCGAATGCTGGCCACACTTAGGCCCTGTCCCTTTGAGGAGTTCTTCATTTAATTTTCTATAGACACACGTTCTGATCTTTAACCCAGCATCGTAGAAATGTGTGTTCCATGCACATGGTTCTGATTGGCTTTGTGGTTGTGGCTGTTACCTTCTTTGAGACAAGAGTCTCACCGTGGGGCTGGAGAGTTGGTTCTGTGGTTAAGAGCGCTTCCTGCTTGTCTTACGGTTATTATTGCTGTGATGAATCACTATGACCAAAAATGAATTGAGGAGGAGGAGGAGAAGAAGGGGTTTATTTGGCTTACACTTCCACATCACTGTTCGTCATTGGAGGAAGTTGAGACAGGAACCCAAACAAAGCAGGAACCTGGTGGCAGGAGCTGATGCAGAGGCCATAGAGGAATGCTGCTTACTGGCTTGCTCCCCACTGCTTGCTCAGCTTACTTTCTCATAGATCCCAGAACCACCAACCCAGGGGAGACCCCACCCACAATGGGCTGGGCCCTCCCACATCCATCACTAATTAACAAAATGCCCTACAGGCTTGCCTGCAACCCAATCCTATCAAAAGAAAGCATTTTTCTCCCTTGAGGCACCTTCCTCTGCTGTGTCAGGTTGACACAAAACCAGTCAGCACACTGATTCAGTTCTGGGTTCAGTTCTCAGCACCCACATCAGGAAACTCACAGTTAGCTGTAACTCCAGCTCCAGGGGCTTGGACCCCTCTTCTGACCCCCACAGGCATCTACCCACAAGTGGCATATAGACACACAGACACATAATAAAAACAGAAAATAATCTTTATTAAAAAAAAATGGAAAGCTTCGTTATTTAGGTCAAATTGGCCACAAACTGGGAATCCTCCTGCATCAGTTCCTCTCCACCCCCAGTGTGGGCTGTAGGTGAGCACCACTCTCAGCCATGACTTTTACTCTCTTTTTAACTTATTTCAAAATAATTTTAAATTTGCAGAATGTTGCAGCAATAGTATAACAAGTCCCCTACATATGCTCAGGTTCATTTATGTTATCATCTCTCTCACATTCCTCTCCCTTTCCCTACACACACACACACACACACTCAAACATACTCACACAATACACATACATACAAACATACATACACACACACATACACACCATACTCACACACACACATATGTATACATGCACACACATACACATACATGTACACATACACACATATACAATACACACACATACATATATGTGCACATATGCACACATACACACACATACTCACACACATACACATGCACACACATACACACATACACATATACACACGCCTGTGCACACACACACACACACACACACACACTATTCTTAGCTGAAAGTAAGTGCCATGCCTTCCATCTCTCCCCTGAGTATTTCAGCGCGTGTGTTCTAAGAACATGAAGTCCCCTTACACGACCACAATACAGTTATGAAGTTTAGTGTGTTTAACATTCACACAAACTTTTACTCAATATTCTGTTCCTATTATCCATTTGTCAGCTGAGTCACAAGTGTCCTGTAGGGTAGTCTCCTCCCTCCAGGCCAGGGTCCAGTCCAAGACCACATATAATATGTAGTTGTCGTATCTCTTTAATGTTTCATCTGATTTGGTTTCAATTTTGTGACTTGTCTGTTTTTGAGATAGGGCCTCCATTGTAGCCCATGCTAGTCTTGAACTTTAAGCAACCATCTTGTCCCCGCAGTCCTGCCCCCTTTTTCTGTTGGATACACACTGAACTTGGAAACTGTATTGTGACCGTGTAAGGGAAGTTCGTGGTCCACCTTTTTCTTTAACCTAAAAACATTCATTTTGCAGCATTATTTTGGCTTTGACATTAACATTTTAAAATAATCACTTATTCCCTTACTTTTAATATTCTTTTTCTTTTCTTTTTAAAAAATATTTATTTATTATTTGTGAGTACACTGTCACTCTGTTCAGACACACCAAAAGAGGGCATCAGATCCCATTACAGATGGTTGTGAGCCACCATGTGATTGCTGGGAACTGAACTCAGGACCTCTGGAAGAGCAGTCAGTGCTCTTAACTGCTGAGCCATCTCTCCAGCTCCCACTTTTAATATTCTTAAGTTTGTGTGTGGGTATATGCACATGAGTATAGTGCCCTCAGGGGCCAGAAGAGGGCGTCATATCCCCTGGAACTGGAGTTGTGAGCTGCCTAATGTGGGTGCTAGGAATTGAACTCTGGTCTTCTGTAAGAGCAGTATGAGCTAGGGTCTCACCATGCTGTCTAAGCTCGTCTCAAACTCTAAATAACTTATGCATTGTCCTTCTGGGATGCCCCATCCAGAGAAAGATGTCACCTTCCCTTGCTGTGACAGTAATTCTGATTCTAACTGACAGGAAATTTCAGAGTCCTGTGTCTTGTCTGCTGTGGCCTTTTAAAAACTTACCCATTTCCAAGAATGCTTTTGTAGTGCTTTTGGCATTAAGATTCAGAAAGTAAAGCAGCCTTACCTTCTTACTGTAAGTGCATTTTCCACAATGTCTTTCTCTCGCTCCTGCCCACACGGGGGAACGGCACTGCCCATGACTCCACCATTACCGCATCTCTATCATGAGTGCTCCCTGTCCTGAGTCCGGTTACCCCACAACAGAGCGGAGCAAAGTGATGTCTGCTGTTGTCCTCTTTCAGAACACATACGACCGCTGCCCCATGGAGCTGGTTCGCTGTATCCGGCACATTCTGTACAACGAACAGAGGCTGGTCCGAGAAGCCAACAATGTGAGTGTGCCCATGGGTGTGGGAGGGGAATGGGGAGCCCTTCTTGATCCATTTCCCTTTGGACCCCACTTTGTTGAGGTGACCCAATATGCACTAGTGTCTCTTTGGGGAGCTGATTTTAGCTTTATAACCTAAGTGAGGTAGGTTAAAAGCACAAAGCAAGGTGAACATATGCAAGCTAATTTAACCCCAAGTAAATCATTTTTGTGTTGAAGCATGCTCATAGTCGGGAGATTACTTAGTAGAAATTTCTTCATGCCTTCTGGGCCAGCTGCTGAAGGAGTAGGTCAAACCTCGTCACGTAAACAGCCAGCTCCACAGGGACCTTGTGCATGCCTCCCCCATAACTTCCTCTGAGGGGCTTCAGGTGCCTTCAGAAGCCTTCAGGTGTGGCTTCCTCCAGAGTAGAAGCAAATGACTTCATCACCAGACTGCCTTGAGATAGATACAGATCATGTATTAGTCCTAATGTGTCCCCAGTGAAGTCACAGTCATGGCCTTGGGTCAATGAATGAATATGGAATCAGGGTTATAATCATCAGGAGGAGAACCCAGGTGGCCTCTGGGGCGCTAGTTTCTCAAATAACTGGGCGCATCCCCTGTAGGACACCTTGTGAAGGACAGAACTGAAGCAGAAGCATTTACCGTGAAGGACGCCTACCAGGCCACACACTTTCCATTCTATCCCGGTTCTCACACGTGCCATTTGTGGTTTCTTCTGACCTCAGATTTAACTTTTGGGGTCTTAGCTTCACCTAAGGATTAAGACCAAAGGCTTCCTCCCACCCTCCCACCCTGGATCTCCCCATCTGTCCCCAGGGAAGCTCTCCAGCTGGAAGTCTTGCTGACGCCATGTCCCAGAAGCACCTTCAGATCAACCAAACGTTTGAGGAGCTGCGCCTGATCACACAGGACACGGAGAACGAGCTGAAGAAGCTGCAGCAGACCCAAGAGTACTTCATCATCCAGTACCAGGAGAGCCTGCGGATCCAAGGTGAGGCTGGCAGTGGGATCCCGGATGCCCGGGGGGGGGGGGGGGGGGTAGGAGTAAGATCTAGGAGCAAGCTCTGATGAAGGAGAAGAGAGAACCTGGTTCCATTCTGAGCCTTGCCTTTGTCTGAGTAGAATGGAACCATTCACACTGAAGAAGGAGCTGGGCAGCCTAGGGGGAGAACATGGCACCTGACGGGGAGAGTATGGGGTCTTATTCAGGTTTCCTGTTCTCATGAAGTTTGGGGTAGCTGTAGAAGATGTTTCCTTTTAAGGTTTAAGGTGTTCATGGACTTGAGAGATGGTTCAGCAGTGAAAAGTACTGGCTGCTCCTCCAGAAGTCCTGAGTTCAATTCCCAGCACCCACATGACAGCTCACAACCATCTATAACTGTAGTCCCATAGTGGCCAATGCCCTCTTATGGTGTGCATACATGTAGACAAAACACCCATATACATATAAGTAAGTAAATCTTGGCCAGGCATGGTGGCCACATCTTTAATCCTAGCACCTGGGAGGCAGAGGAAGGTGACTCTCTGTGAGTCTGAGAACAGCCTGGACTAGAAAGAGAGTTCCAGGATAGCTGGGGCTATTACACAAAGAAACTCTGTCTCGAAAAACAAACAAAAAAGCATTCAGAGTTTAATAAATAACTTATAGAGGACATAATATAATTGTATAGAGTGAGCATTTTTTACAGTAATCATTTGTTTGTTTTAGACAGGGTTTCTCTGTGTAATAGCCCTGGGTGTCCTGGGACTTACTTTGTAGACCAGGCTAGTCTTGAACTCAGAGATCTGCCTGCCTCTGCCTCCTGAGTGTTGGTATCAAAGGCGTGCACCACCGCTGCCTGGCCTGGTGTAGGCATTTTGTGAATGCAGCCTTGCTGACGTAATAAGTGGGAAGTGCATCACATATAGGAGCTCGGGTGTAGCTCAGCGGTAAATGTTTTCCTACCGTGTGAGTCCCTGGCCTCCATCCCCAACACTGAAGGGTCTCTATTTGTGGTGCCTCCCATTTAGTTGTATGCAGTTATTCAGAAGGACTTTCCTGTGACCCTGTATGCCTTATGGACAGTGTTCCCTAGCCTTTGTTCTAAGGCACACAGAATTTGAGAATTCTTCCAAGAGTTTTGGAGTCTCTGCAGCACTCCTTCTTAACTTTCTTAACTTTCTTCTCCATGCATGCATGTGTGCCTTAGACTCTCAGAGGGAGCTGGAGCCATGGCTCAAGTGATTAAGAGCACTGGCTTCTTTTGCATAGGGCTTCGGTTTGGTTCCCAGAATCCACTTGGTGGCTCAATACCATCTGTAACTCCACTTCCAAGTAATCCAGTATCCTCTTCTGACCTCTGTGGGCACCAGACATGCACACAATACACATACATAACACTTAAGTAAAACACTCATACACATGAAATAAGTCTAAAACCAATTTAAAAACTAAGAATCTCAGAAGACGTCTGTCCCCACACCCTTAGGCACATAGCCTGTGTCTTCTACGGTCAAGTGTGTAAACCAAGGCACATTGCTATGTTGACATTATTGACTGATTCCCAGGCTTCCGAGATTATAAACCATTGAGAAAGAACTATGTCTTTTAGCTCTGTACCCTGAGACCAGCAGAAATTATAGTTGCAGGCTTATCCTGACTGTCTTAATGTTGCTTTTGTCTGTCCCAGCTTGTGTGTCCCTGGGGCAATGACAAGGTCAATGTGACATGGTTCTAAGAGGCCAGCCATGAACTTCAATGAGACATGCCAATATGCACAAATTCTTGGCAAGACCAGAGTAAGGATGCTGGGCTAGTCAAGGGCCCCTGGAGGAAACAATGCCAGTACTCTGGTCTTTTTCTGGGCATGGAGCAAGGAACAAGGAAGGTTTGCAAGCAGTGGTCATGGACAGGTAGTTCAACCCTGGACATACTTGATGGAGCAGAGCCCATGAAGACTCTACATGACTCTGGGTCCCTGTGTCTCAGGGGCTTGTCTATACATATTGAAAGGTACCAAAAAAAAGCTGAGGATGCAGCTTAGTTGGGAAGTGCTTGCCTAGCATGCAACAAGTCCTGGTTTGATGCCCAGCGCACATAGAGAGATGGGAGTATTAGTCTCCAGAGCAGCCCACTGAGCTGGTGTCAAGATTCTCCCCTCACAGATGGGAGACTGAGGCATGGGAAAGACAGGGATTTAGCCAAGTTGGACCAGCTGATAACTCACAGGGCCACTTGTACACACAGTTTACCATCAAGCCTGATGCCCTGTGGGGAAAGCAGGATGCCCTCTGTGTAGGGAGTGGGGAGGCAGGCCCTACTAAGCAGTTGCTTCCCCAACAAACACCTCCTCCCCGCCTAGGAGAGGCAAGGTCAAGAGAATCTTGATCCGCTTTCTGAGAGAGCCCCTTCATCATGGGACACCCACTGATAGCTGCAACCCTGACTTACTGTTGATGGGGTTTCTGACCCTGAGAGTGGGAGATCCTTCAGACTTCTCACTGGACACAAGAAATGATGGTGGTGGGTGTTCTGTCCCCTCCTCCAGCTCAGTTTGCCCAGCTGGCCCAGCTGAACCCCCAGGAGCGCATGAGCAGGGAGACAGCCCTCCAGCAGAAGCAAGTGTCCCTGGAGACCTGGCTGCAGCGAGAGGCACAGACACTGCAGCAGTACCGTGTGGTTAGTGGGCCCTGCATCCCTCTGCCCCGGGAGGGAGCTCTGTCACCTGAGATTCAGGACACCAGGTGGGGGACAGCCAAGATGAGAGCAGGTCCCCTCTCTCCTGGGGTGCACGTGAGGTGGAGCGGGTGTGAGAGGACCAGGCCCTGGGTTCCAGGCCAGGCTCTGAGGAATGCTCCCCAGGAGCTAGAGAGCTGCTGTGCCCTCCTACAGGAGCTGGCTGAAAAGCACCAGAAGACCCTGCAGCTGCTGAGGAAGCAGCAGACCATCATCTTGGACGATGAGCTGATCCAGTGGAAGCGGCGGCAGCAGCTGGCTGGGAATGGGGGTCCCCCCGAGGGCAGCCTGGACGTGCTGCAGTCCTGGTGAGGGTGAGAGGTGGGCGGGGTGGGCAGCTCGGGCATGCCAGCTGCCTCTTCTGTCCCTGTGTTGACCTGAGCAGCAGCTTCCCACTGTGACAGCTCTCACATTAACAGTATCTTGGCTCCTGATGGGACTTGACTCCTCAGACCTGTGCCACCTCCCACAAGGGATAGTGGTATCTTGGAATAGGCAGGGCTACTCTTGAGCTGGTTAGTTCCAAGTTGGAGCCACCCTGACAGTCTTCTGCTTTTGGAAAGTGGGACTCTGCTCTGTGCCTGTGCAGGGTAGCAGTGGCCAAGGCCAGCACCCTTGAGGGGGGGGTGCTTTGTTGGGAGGGAGGAAGAGTATCATGCATCTTCTTCCCCTGGCCTGGGCTGGAACAGAAGCCACCGTCCCTCTGAAGGCCCTGGGCTTCTTGCAGGTGTGAGAAGCTGGCCGAGATCATCTGGCAGAACCGGCAGCAGATCCGCAGGGCTGAGCACCTCTGCCAGCAGCTGCCCATCCCAGGCCCCGTGGAGGAGATGCTGGCTGAGGTCAACGCCACCATCACAGACATCATCTCAGCCCTGGTCACCAGGTGACTGCTGCCTCCTGGCCATGCTCAGAGGGACATGGCAGTTCCTGGGGGTGGGCACGTAGAGGCCCTGGAGCAGTCCAAACACAGAGCTCGGCTGCCCTCATCCTGCCCGGCTGCCCTTCACCCTCCCACTGTGGCTCCAGTAGCTCTGCTGCTATGACTGTCCTGGCCCAGTGTGTGTTGGGGACACTGAAGGAAGCACCATAGTCTCCAGCCTCCCTCACACCTGTCTCCAACCCCATGTCCCCCCTGCAACAAGGCCAGGCGCCCTCCTCCTCTGCCTGTCTTCCTTCTCCCAGTAGGTCCCACAGGAGGACCCTCCCTCCTAGCTGGCCTCCCAGCTCTCCTCCCTGAGCCAGCATCTGGCAACTGTCTGGTCCCTTGTGTCCCCTGCAGCACGTTCATCATCGAGAAGCAGCCTCCTCAGGTCCTGAAGACCCAGACCAAGTTTGCGGCCACCGTGCGCCTGCTGGTGGGGGGGAAGCTGAACGTGCACATGAACCCCCCGCAGGTGAAGGCCACCATCATCAGTGAGCAGCAGGCCAAGTCCCTGCTCAAGAACGAGAACACCCGCAAGTGAGTGTGCCTCAGTGTCCCCTACTTGCCACACTCTCCTTGGTCCATGAGATGGAAGATAAAAATCTTCTTAAATGTCTGTTCTCTCTGGCTCTTCTGGACCCGAAAATGAATGTGAGGGCGTTTTTATTAAAGATGGTATCATTGCATTAGCAGCGACAGAGATTAGAGCCACAGTGGGCGGGGGAGGGCTCTGGGTTTGGACAGCCCCTGGACCTCACCACGCCCACCCCAGGATGTGTTGCAGTCTTGTCTGTGCCTTGTCTGGTAGCTAAGTTCCTCTCGGTGGCAGCTGTTCCTAGCGGCCCTCTTTGTTTCTGAGCTCCAGCTTTCCCTGTGCCTGTGTGTCTGTCTGCAGCTCATCTTCTGTCTGATTTGCAGTGATTACAGCGGCGAGATCCTGAACAACTGTTGTGTCATGGAGTACCACCAGGCCACAGGCACCCTCAGCGCTCATTTCAGAAACATGGTGAGGACTTGGGAGAGGCACAGTGGATGCCCCCTCAGTATCTCAGGCCCCCTCATCTTCTGCTTCTCCTTTGCAGTCCCTGAAACGAATCAAGAGGTCTGACCGCCGTGGTGCGGAGTCAGTAACGGAGGAAAAATTCACAATCCTATTTGACTCACAGTTCAGCGTCGGTGGAAACGAGCTGGTCTTTCAAGTCAAGGTAAAGCCCTGTCCCTGTCAGCAGGCATGTGTGTGTACAGTGTGTGTGCGGTATGTATAGCATGTATGTGGTGTGTGTACTCAGTACGCATGCAAATAAATATACAGCATGTATGCCATATGTGTATTGTGCTTATGTGTAGGATGTGTATAACATGTATATAGTGTGTGAATGCATAGTGCGTGCAGTATATAGATCATGCGCAAGTTTATATAATACATACACAGTGTGTGTACAATGTGTGTACACCATGTGTGTACAGTATGCGTACCTGTGTGTATTGTACATGTTCAGCGTGTGTATATACAATGTATATACAGTGTTATGGTGTGTGGGTGTGTACGGTGTGTATAGTACGTATATACTGTGCTTGCATATGGTATGTGTCCACAGTGTGCATGCATATTTACAGAGTGGCTATGCTAGGTGTGTGCCACGTATGTGTGAAGGATGTATTTGCGTGTGCAGTATGCATGGGCGGTGCGTATAGGATATATATGTGCAGTATATGTGTATAGATTGTGTATATAATATACATGTATGTTTGTTTATACAGTAATTATACAGTGTGTCTTTTCGTGCTGGTTTTTGTTTTGTTTTATTTTGTTTTGCCAAAAGAGTTATGACCGCATAGTGTCTTCCTTTTCATTGTTGATAAAAGGGAAATGGAGAGACCCTTATCCTTAGAGCTATTATTTTTTCAAATTCTCTTTAGGTGCAAACAATAACATTCTGGGATAGCTAGAAAGTGTCTGAAACATGAACCATGGGAGCCCCTCCGTGTGAATTTAGGACAAGATTGGAGTTTTTTTGGTTGTGTGGTTTTATATTTGCTTGTTTAGCGGGTTGAGTTTTTTGTTTGTTTTTGAAATATGATCTTACTACGTAGCTCAGACAGCCTAAAACTTACCCTGTAGACCAGGCTAGCCTTGATCTTGATGTCCTGCCTCTGTCTAGTGCTGGGATTACAATACGTAATGTTTTAAACATTTCTCCCTGTGGCCTTTTTTAGAAGTGTCTCCTTACTGTTTCTCTTTCTCTCTCTCTTGTTCCTCATGTACTTGTGAGAAAATTGTTCCATCCTTCAGAATATCTAAGCAACCTCACCTATAAAATATCTACACTTACAGCTAAGCTCCGTGGCACACACTTGTAGTGTTAGTCTCTTGGAGGCTGAGGCAGGAATCAAGCCAAGCAGTGGTGGCGCACACCTTTGGTATCAGGACTCGGGAGGCAGATGCAGATGGATCTCTGTGAGTTCAAGGCCAACCTGGTCTACCAGATGTGCGTTTAAGGCCAGCCTGGCCCTCAAGAGTAAGTTTCAGAACAGGCAAATCTACACAGAGAAACCCTATCCCAAAAAGCAACCAAAAAAAAAAGTTTGAAATAAAAGCTGAGCATGACAGCAGTATGTGCTTGCCTGTGATCCCAGCACTTGAAGAATTAGAAGTAAAAGCAGGAGGACCGGGGGTTCAAGACCAGTCTCAGCTTCATAGGGAATTTGAGGTTAGTGTATGCTATGTGAACTTTTTTCTCAAAAGAAAAAAAAATTGAGTTGAGGTCAACCTGGGCTATATAATGATTTGAAGTGAAGGTCAGCTTAGACCACAATGCAAGATTTTTTTTCCCAAAAAGGAAAAATTAGTTAGCTTGTTAGTGAGTTAGATAAACAGATAGATAGATTAAATATCTCAGCCTCTTAAGCTTATGCCCCAACTGTTCCCGGCACCATTTCTTTGAGTGTACCACTGAAAACTGGGGTGATCAGGAAACCAGACAAAAGGAGAAGAAAGCTATGCTCAATCCTTCTCTGGATCTTCTTCCAGACCTTGTCGCTCCCGGTGGTGGTGATTGTTCATGGCAGCCAGGACAACAACGCCACAGCTACTGTCCTCTGGGACAACGCCTTTGCAGAACCTGTGAGTGGATTGCATGGTCTGTGGGTCTTCTGTCTCAAGAGAGGTGTCATGAATCTCTCCTGTGTTCATTCATCTGTATGTGTGTGTGTGTGGGGGGGTGTCTCACACATAACACACACACACAGTACCATTTCCCTTGGGAGGCAGAATAGAAAATGAGAGAGAGGAAGGGCCTTTACATCCAGTCAGGGTTGGAATACAGGCTCTGCCTCCTCCCGGGGTGACCATGTGAAGTTCACTTGCCTGGAACTTGGGTAAAATGGTGCTCCGTGGCACCATCACGAGGCTAAGCTCAGTTACACTGAAGATGCTCTGTAAACATTTGAATCCTCAGAGAAGCCCTAGATGGTTTGAGGCCTTTCCTAGAGTTTACTGTACCCAGAACTTACCTCAGTCATTTGACAATAAATAAGCATGACATGGGTTGGTCTTCCCAGGGCTCATTCTGTGATCCATCCAAGGGCTCATGAAGAATGGTGTGCTTTGTCTGAAGGAACAGAGACTAATGTTGTAGGTTTATGTCCCCCACCCCACCCCAAAAGCAGAATTACACTAGCATGCTGACAAGCATTTGTACTCTCTTACTCTCTCTCCTTCCCTCCCCTTCCTTTCCTCATCACCCCCCACACACACACACAACATGGTCTCATGTAGTATCCCAGGCTGGTGTCAAATTCACTGTGCAGCCAAGAACCCCTAGCTTTCTTGCCTCCCTCCCCCTTACAAGTGCTGGGATCACAGCCGTTCACCAACCACACCCACTTTTTATGGCATACCGGGCCTAGAACCCAGAGCTTTGTGCATTCTGGGAAGCACTCTACCAGCTGAACTCTAACCCCCAGCCCATGATGAATATTTTCAAAGCATTTCCATCAGGAGTCCTTATTGCATGCTGTTAGTAGGACTTAATTCACAGAAGCATGATAAAAGTGTCATCGTCATTCGGTACATTGGAGTCTGTCTTTCTCTAGGGTGAGATTCTTGGCTCTTCAACTGTCATCTCTAGAGAACCCTGCTTTATTGTGAAGGCAGGGTTTTTATGAGATCGTCCCTGTGTGTGCTGCAAAACCAGAGTTTAGACTCTTTTTTTTTTTTTTTTTTTTTTTTTCCGAGACAGGGTTTCTCTGTGTAGCCCTGGCTGTCCTGGAACTCACTCTGTAGACCAGGCTTGCCTCGAACTCAGAAATCCACCTGCCTCTGCCTCCCAAGTGCTGGGCTTAAAGGCGTGCCCCACCACTGCCCGGCCTCAGAGTTTAGACTCTTAAAAACGGCCACAGCACACTGCCTTCAAAACCTTCTGGATTAGATTGCTTCATCTCTGCCCCTGCTGTCCACAAAGCTCTCCGTAACCTTGACATGCCCTGCAATGTTTAATCAGTAGGGTATCTCATCCAAATAATATGAATTTTTACATTTTCAGTTAAATGACTAGGGTATCTTGAATGCTATTTAAAAATAAATACAGAAAGTTTGACATAGTGGTAGTCTCAGTACTTGGGCAGCCAGGGCTACACAGAGAAACCCTGTCTCCGAAAGAGTGGGGTGGGGGGTGGGTGTGTTATGTGTGTTGGGATCCAGCTGTGATTCCGGGTCCTCCATTTCCTCCTTCTCAGGGTACCCAGACATCACTGTACACCAGGCTTTATTCAGGATGGGCTTGTACGCATACACTTTATTTGGAGTGAACCAGGGCTGTATTTATGAACCTTGGAGAGTGGGAAGGGGTTCTTCTTAGAGTGAAGTTACATTGGCTGAGGCTTGGGGATACCTCATTTGCATGGAGAAGCATTCCTTGAATTTCACCATAGATTATGTGACCTTCCCCAGATAGAGTATGATTTGGGCTCCCCAGATCAGGAGAAGAGGAAGCCCCGCTAAGAAAAGTGTGTCCTCCATTTTGCACCAAGCTCAGGGAAACTGTCCAGACATGGTAGACTATAACCTTAGTAGCAAGGTGCAACAGACAGACAGATGATAGATAGGCTGTCAGTCCCCTGAACAGTCGTGGTAACTCACTCCTGTAATCTTAGCACTTGGGAGGTAAAGTCAGAAAGATCAGAAGTTCAAGGTTATACTGGCTATATATTAATATCAAGGTCAAGGCCAGATTGGGCTATATGAGACCCTATCCCAAACAAAGAAAGGGCTTGGGAGACGGCTCAGTAAAGAGCTTGCTGCACACAAATGGAGGACTGAGCTATTTTATTTTATTTTACTTTATTTTATTTTATTTTATTTTATTTTATTTTATTTTATTTTATTTTATATGTGTGAGTGTTTTGCCTACGTGTGTGTGTGTGTGCCATGGTGTGCCTGTTGCCCATGAGACCAGAGGAGGGCATCAGAGGCCCTGGAACTGGAGTTACAGAGGATCGTGAGCTTCCATGTGGGTGCTGGGAAAACAACCAGTGCTCTTGACCACTTGAGCTAGCTCTCCAGCCCCGGTAAGACATTTTTTAAAAAAGCAGAGAATTCATGAAAAATACACCTGAGGTTGACCTCTGCCCTCCACATATGTGCACACATGTGCCTCACCCTCACACCCCCACAGAAGGGGAGGAGGGAGGAAGAAAGCAGGAAGGTGGAGAGAGGAAGTCCCCTCTTGTGGCTATTTGGGAGCCTACAGGTCACCGCTCTGTGATACGAGCACCAGACCACACCCCGCCTGCCCTGATTGCACCCTTGTACTTATTGACCAGCTAGCTGAATAGAACGAGAAGCAATGTATTACAAGTTCATATTCTAGCCATTTCTCAATAAAGTTGCCAACTAGAAATTTTCCACTCCTCCATGCCAAGTTGCTTCACTTTGAGCTAGAGTTCTTGGCAGGTGGCAAGGGCAAGTGTTATACTTGGGGATGTACATGTGTGTGCCCACTCTCTGCTCACGTAGAAAGCCAGGTTTGTCTGTCTGTCTTCTGTCTGACTCCTTCCTTCCTCCCTCCCTCCCCCCCTTCTTTTTTTAAAATAGGGTCTCACGTAGCCCAGGCTGACCCCAAACACTATGTGATAGAGAATGACCTAGAACTCTTGACCCTTCCAGGTGCTGAGGTCACAGGCAAGGGCTGCCACACCTACCCATGTTTTCACTATCTAAACTTCCAATGAATTGAGACCATGAGCCAAAACTTGGTGATACTTTGTTCTGACGCTATTTATTAGAACCAGAGTCTGACTGCAGGATCAGCAGTCAGCAGCCAGCACACCTAAGCCAAGGTGGCCCTCTAGCTGTGTCCTGAATAAAAAAGTAATGTAGAGCCTTGTGTGTCTCTCAGAACGAGACACCCTACGAATGTCTGAATATGCTGGGGTCTGGCAAGACAGATCTAGCTCCTTCCAGCCACTGCTGCTTTCCTTTTGTGGCTTGAGAGAATCAATCAACAACTGTTCTCTTATACACTGGCTTCTCTCCCTCACAGGGCAGGGTGCCATTTGCAGTGCCTGACAAGGTGCTGTGGCCGCAGCTGTGTGAAGCACTCAACATGAAATTCAAGGCTGAAGTACAAAGCAACCGGGGCTTGACCAAGGAGAACCTCGTGTTCCTGGCACAGAAACTGTTCAACAGCAGCAGCAGCCACCTCGAGGACTATAACAGCATGTCCGTGTCCTGGTCCCAGTTCAACCGGGTGAGTGGCCGGCCGGCTGCCAGCTACTCTACTCCGGTCATCCCAAATGTTTGCCTGCTGGGGTTTCCCTTCCCTGAGCCCCTGTTCTTCATGTTTCTCATAGACTCTACCCAAAGTCAGAGAAACATCTTTGTAGATGGACAGTTTGAGAGTCAGGTCTCACATAGAGTGACATCTCTCCATTGTGTCTGTGAGCTGGGTCCTGTGGGCACTTAAAGCATTTCTTCCTCTGTAAAGGAAACAGTGAAGCAGATGTGAGCCGAGCTCCTTCCCCAGCTCTGTCCCACCAGCTCTGATGTTGAATGTCAGCTCAGGCTTCTGGGGGACCCTCAACCCACTGGAAGGGAGTAGGATGAAGGAAATGTTTCTTCTGGCACCAAGCAAATCTGCAAGTCACAGCTTGTTTTTCAGTTAAACTTCTTCCTGTTCTGTCTGCACCCCAGAATTTCAGATGTCCGTAATTCACAAAGCTCTGAGTCTGTGGCTTCTGAGTCGTCTAAATGGTTCTGGGCCCAACTGGTAGTAGTCAGAGGGGGTCAGGGAAGCAGGCCTCAGTAGTCTACCTTTGCCATTGTGGTAAAGCCTCTGCCTCCCACAGAACCTGGTTACTGTACTTGGCTGATAATTACTAGGAATGTGTGTGATGTCAGCCTCTCTGTGGCTTAGTGTGATCTAATTCAGGTCAGATCTATGAACCCACCCTGCATCTTGTTAAAGTGTAGGCTCTGATTCATAGCAGGTCCAGGGTGAGCCTGGAAAAATGTACATTTCTCAGAATCTCCCAGGGGACACTGGTGCTGCTTGTCACAGACCACAGAAATAGCCAGAGGCGAGTCCACCAAATCTAGCAGGATCCCCTGAGGGTACCAGTACTGTGGCTTTTATCCCTGGCTTCTCTCTTTTCTCCATGCTCTGTCTCTGAGACTATAAGACCACTTGGTAATAGGCAGGCAAGCATGTTTGCATGCTTCTGACAGCGGAGATGATTTTGTTCTATCTGAAGTGTCTGTAAGTAGCCTGGGCTGTCCATCACAAAGCACAAGCCAGGGTTTGAAGCTTTTTGCTTTATTCAGAGGGCTGACAATGTGGAAGTTGGAGCCAAATCTGCCTTTCCCGTCTTTTCCTCATACATTTTTATAGAAAACCTAAAAGAGGCACAAAAAAAAAAAAAAAAAAAAAAAAAAAAGAATCAATTCAGAGTCCAGTTTTATCTTTGGGTTGCTGGGTCCTCAAAATTCAGTCCTACGATTCTGGCAGATGGTCCTTAGAGTTCAGTCTTATCCTCCCGGCAGATGGTCCTTGTCCCTGAGACTCCTGTTCCCCTCTTTGCCATCTTGCTTTATGTGACAGGGGATGTGTTCACATTTACCAAGGCCACTGAGTCTTGTGTGCCTCCTGGGTGATGTCTAGATTTAAAGTTAATTCAGAACAAGACAACCCTCAGCAGGCTGCATGTGGAGGGTGTTTGTACAAGACTCAGTACAGCTGTCTCCTAACAGCAGACTCTGTCATATGCAGCTGATATTCTAATGGCCACTGTTTCTGTCTTCTTGTTCACTGTTATGTCTCCACCCAGGAGAATTTGCCAGGGCGGAATTACACCTTCTGGCAGTGGTTTGACGGTGTGATGGAAGTATTGAAAAAACATCTCAAGCCTCACTGGAACGATGGGTGAGAATCATCTTTATTACATGTTGTCAAGGCTTATCTTGAGCTCAAAAAATTCTCTTGCCTCAGTCTCCGAAGTAGCTGTGGCTGCAATCATCTATAAGTCAGTACTAGAATACAAAGGTTTTCTCTCTGACATTATCACCCTCTGCTTCTGACTCTGATCCAGGGCTATCTTGGGTTTCGTGAACAAGCAACAGGCCCACGACCTGCTCATCAACAAGCCAGATGGGACCTTCCTGCTGCGCTTCAGCGACTCGGAAATCGGGGGCATCACCATTGCTTGGAAGTTTGACTCTCGTGAGTGCCTCGCCCTTTCTGAGACACTGTTTGGCTTCCTGTCCAAAGTCAGCTGCTTTGTCACAAGATGATTCTAACATAGCTTACTGAGAATATATTGTTTGTTGGGGGACAGGCCTAATTAGAAGAATCACTAACAAAACAATGACACGGCTGCTCGTAAGGCAGCCTGTGAGCAATCTTATTATGGGAAATGCTGAATTGTAGCCCTAGAAAGGGCGTCAGGCAGAGTCGAAGCCACTTCCCTTTTGAAACATTTGCTTTATTGTTACTCAGCCTGGAGCTTGTTTCGGTCCCTCTGTGACTCCAAGATTCTCTAATTAATGTCTGGTGTTGCTGCTGAGCATCGCTACCTAAGAATGTCTGCCTTAGTCTGGCCCTCAAGTAAAGTAGAGTGGCTTGCTAGTTTGTGTGTTTTGTGTGTTAAACATTCTACCAGCCTGTGCCAGCTCTTAGGCTTTCTCTGGCTGCGGGAGTGCTTCCTAGAAAATGAGATGGGGTCCCTAAGAGCTACTTCTTTTCTTTCCCTTATTTTATTTTATTATTTTGTATGTGGGTGTTTTGCCTGCATGTTTGTCTATGTACCACATGTTTGCAGTGCCCTAAACTGGAGTTATGGATGGTCGTGAACCATCATGTGGGTGCTAGGAATTGAACCCCAGTCTGCTGCAAGCAAAAGTGCTCTTAACTGCTGAGCCGTCTCTCCAGCCCCAGTGCTGGGGACACACTTGACACAGGAGGACTCCACTTGAGCTTGAGCCCACTGAGGTCGCTGCATCTCTAGGGAAGTGATGCGTGCATCTGCTTATGTACCAAGACATCCAAGAAGTCCCTGCCTACATCCTGAGGCGATTTGGGGATGAACATTTCTGGTGGCATGACTTTAACATGGGGCTTAAATTTTCAGTGTGTGGACTTTAAAACCTCACATTTGGAAATCATGGTTAGAATGTGATTGTTCTGTTTATTGATCTAGAGGAGAGAATGTTTTGGAATCTGATGCCTTTTACCACTAGAGACTTCTCTATTCGGTCCCTCGCTGACCGCCTGGGGGACCTGAATTACCTCATCTATGTGTTTCCTGATCGGCCAAAAGATGAGGTATATTCTAAGTACTACACACCGGTCCCGTGTGAGCCCGCCACCGGTGAGTGCCCATCTGCAGTGGGGCTGGTACTGACTTTAGTTTTGGTTTTGTATGGGTTTTTGCTTTGTGTGTGTGTGTGTGTGTGTGTGTGTACATACATTTGTGGGGAGGGGTGCATGTGTGTATGCATGCATGTGCAAATCTCTTTTCTGCACAAAACCTAAACAGCACCCCACTGGACTTCAGATAATACCCAGGGCAGATGTCTGCAGAGTCTGTCAATGAAAACACCTCTGCCTCCTGAACGCTGAGGTGAAAGTTGCACAGTGCCATTCCTGGCCAAAATAGTCCATATTATCATAAATTTTTTAGGAAATACCCAAATTCATAAGAAAGAAAAACTTCACACACATCTAGAGCCTGGCCTCTGTAGACAGCTCTGTGGCGTTCTTGAACATTCTGTAGACCTGTGGTGTATTCTCTCCCTGGGTACTTGGGAGGCTGCAATCTGGTCAGAGAGAGAAAGCAGCAAGTGAGTCGGGGTGGGGGGGGGGAGGCCTGTTTACTTAGCTGTGGATTCCCTTAAGAGCAATAAAGTCAAAGTGAAGGGTGGAGGCGTGGCAGGGAGGGGGGCGCCATCTCTCTAGGGGGGTCAGGGGAGGTTTCTGAGGAAGTGACATGTGAATAGACTTGAACAAAGTAAGGAAACTGGCTTTGCAGAGACCTAGAGAACAAGCATCCTTGGCTGACAGAGTAAGTACAGCTGAGGTGGCTGAAAGGCTCCCCAGAGCCTGGAGGCTGCTTCCGGCCAAGCAGGAAGCTGGTGATGGTAACTGAGGCCAGGGCACCTCAGTAATGGAGGCCAGGGTGAAAGGTCAAAGGGCATGCATAATCCTAAGTGGCCCGATTTACACACACACACACACACACACACACACACACACACACACACACACACTCTTACGGTTGCAGGTCAGTAATGCGTTCATGTCACACTGTCTTCAGGACTGCACAGGGTTCCATTACCTAGTGACTCTCCTATATCACGGTTAGGCAACTGAGATTCTTACTTAATTTATTTCACTTATGACTGATATTGAGATAACCTAGTACAAGTATCTCTCGTTTAACTATTCCTTAGGATAAATTCCTAATCAGAATTAGGTCAAAGGGCATGTGCTTTTTAAGCTTTTTTGGCGAATCTTTCCAAAACTGCATTCAAAAAGCCAGATTCACATTTCCACACAGCTATCTGCTGGACATCTGCTTCTCTGCCTTTTTGCCAACCACAGGATAGCCTCCATTCATGTCTGCCAGTCTGGTTGGCATAAAAATGGTACTTTATACGTCTAGTGTGTATTTCTCTGATTCTAGGCAACCTTTGCATATGCTGATTAATAATTCCAGAATCCTTAGCATAGTAGCAGCAGCTAGCATTTGCTGAATGTCTCTGTGTTTCTTATAGTGTCTGTCTTAGTCACTGTTCTGTCGCTGTGGAGAGACACCATGACCAAGGCAGCTCTTACAAAAGAAAATATTTAATTGGGAGCTGGCTTATAGTATGACTGTAACTCCTCTTTTACATAAAAGGAAATTGAGGCATAGGGAAATAAAATAATTTGCCAAAGATCACGTGACTGGGAAGGGGCCAAGCCAGGATTTCAGCTTGGTTTAGCTCCTGAACCTAGATTCTTCATCCACCGTTGGCCAGCCCTGGTCATTTGTAAATTTTTCTGTATTTCTTCCTGATGTTTTTTGAAGTTATATTTTCACATAGAAAATATACTAATCTGAGGGTGAGGAAATTGCTTAGTCTGTAGAGTACTTGCTGCAAGTTTAATACCTAGAGCCTACACTTTCAAAAAAGCCAGGTGCCGGGCAGTGGTGGCGCACGCCTTTAATCCCAGCACTTGGGAGGCAGAGGCAGGCGGATTTCTGAGTTCGAGGCCAGCCTGGTCTACAGAGTGAGTTCCAGGACAGCCAGGGCTACACAGAGAAACCCTGTCTCGAAAAACCAAAAAAGAAAAAGCCACGCAATGTGGCATTTGTAATACCAGTGTATGTGTTCCTCCACAGGCCTGGGCACACACATGCATGTACACACGTGCACATACATATCTACACATGAACATGTGTGTACACATACACAAGAAAAGTATGTTAATCCTCTATTGATTTATTTATACAGAAAATCTTTTCTCTGTGTTAAGTTTTATTTTCTCAAGTACAAAGACTTGTGATTTCCATAGAAACCCTATCTATCTGCTTTTATTCTGTGTGTGTGTGTGTGTGTGTGTGTGTGTGTGTGTGTGTATGTGTGTGTGTGTATGTGTGTGTGTGTAATGCACACATATACCATGGCGTGCATGTGGAAGTAGGAGGACATCTGTGGGGAGTTGGCACTCTCCTTCCGCTGTGTGGGTCCTGGGGATGGAACTGTGTTATCAAGCTTCCTGACAAGTACCTTTACCCACTGAGCTCTCTTGCCAGCTCCAACTGTGAATTTTTCAAAGCTTTTATTTTTATATTATGCCTGCAGGCACAGGCATCCTCTCAGTTTGAGAGGCTGGGGCAGGAAGATCCAAAGTACAACACCTACCTGGGGTAGAGAGTGAGTTCAAAGCCAGCATGAGCAACTTAGTGAGACACTGTTCCAAACACAAAGTGAAAGGGGGTGGGGGCTCCACGTAATGGTAGAGCTTTTGCCTAGTATATATGATGCCCTAGGTTCAGTCCCCAGTACCAGGCAAAGAGTCAGGCATAGTCATGAATTCATAAGGTAGAGGCAGGCAGATCTCTTGAAGGCAGCCTGTCTTATATAGTGAGATCCTGTCTGAAAAGAAAAAAAATTATTTCACAAATATACACCACTAGCAACTAACTACATGTGCATGGAAGCTTCTGTCTTCTCTGTGTGGGACTCTCTAAATCATGCCAGCCATCTTAGTCAGGTTTCTATTCCTGCACAAACATCATGACCAAGAAGCAAGTTGGGGAGGAAAGGGTTTATTCAGCTTACACTTTCAATTGCTGTTCATCACAAAAGGAAGTCAGGACTGGAACTCAAGCAGGTCAAGGAGCAGGAGCTGATGCAGAGGCCACGGAAGAATGCTGCTTACAGGCTTGCTTCTCCTGGCTTGCTCAGCCTGCTTTCTTATAGAGCCCAAGACTACCAGTCCACAGATGTTACCATCTACAAGGGGCCCTCCACCCTTGATCACTAATTGAGAAAATGCCTTACAGCTGGATCTCATGGAGGCATTTTCTCAACTGAAACTCCTTTCTCTGTGATAACTCCAGCTTGTGTCAAGTTGACACACAAAACCAGCCAGTACACCAGCTGACCTGGAAGGTGGCCAGATTTGTAGTTTTAGTGCCACACATGGCCAGCAAGCCTCCCAGCAGACAGAAATCTTACCTGCTATGTCATGTTCTGAGTTGAGATTAGGTGGCTGTGTCCTAACCCTAGAAAAGATGGGCTCTTGAGGGAGGTGTCTCTGAGGTCCCTGGTTTTCACTGTTCTTCTCCCCGGCAGCGAAAGCAGCTGACGGATACGTGAAGCCACAGATCAAGCAAGTGGTCCCCGAGTAAGTGTCCAGGGCCCAGCTCTGTTCTGGTGCCTCTCTCTCTCTCTACTTTGTGTTCTTCCCCCAGCTCCCAGCACTCTCTTCTGCTGAGTCCAACATCTCATACCCCAGTGAACCTGGCTTAGCCTGTGAGATGTAACCGGTCCCCGGCGTGCTATGGCCAGGCCCCTGGGGTCCAACCTCCTATATCCTGAAAAAGACATGAAGATGTCACCTAACCCGTCCTGCAGTCCATGTGACTGAGATTGTCTTCTGTTTCCTTCCGCAGGTTTGCTAATGCTTCTACAGATGCAGGGAGTGGCGCCACCTACATGGACCAGGCTCCGTCCCCAGTAGTGTGCCCCCAGGCTCACTACAACTTGTACCCGCAAAAGTAGGTCATGCTCTTGAGGGCATAAATGGGGAGCAACTGGGACCTTGGCCTTGGGCTGGACTTCTTAAGGCCTGGAGTCGGGGCAAAGGAACCTGAAGTTTCTCTAGATCTTACCTCACCCAGCCTAGGCCCAGGCACTGGCCTGCAAGAGGGGGAGATTCCACCAGATATTTAAAGCATCAGTGGCCATGAGCAAATTGGCATCTGCTTGTCTTCTCTGAAAAATGGAGATTTGCCACACTTTGTGTGTAAGGACTAGGTAGAGTTTGGAAGTGGGCAGCTAGGATGGACAGCACAGTCTGATGACCTAGCCAGTAAAGGCCTCTGATTTCTATCAGGAGATCTTTCTAGTGAGAACCTAAGTTAAAGGGACCGCCCTGCTCTCTCACCTGATGGGTTGTGGGGTTTCAGATGACCTCTGATAACCTTCCCCACCCCACCCCCATCATTTGTCTTTCCCTCTGAAGCCCCGATGCCGTCCTTGATACCGATGGGGACTTCGATCTGGAAGACACGATGGACGTGGCGCGGCGCGTGGAAGAGCTCTTAGGCCGGCCCATGGACAGTCAGTGGATCCCTCACGCACAGTCCTGACCAGACCTCACCGCCTGCAGCTTCATCGTCCCCTCGTGGAGGAACTTCCTGTGGATGTTTTAATTCCATGAATCGCTTCTCTTTGGAAACAATACTCGTAATGTGAAGTGTTAATACTAGTTGTGACTTTAGTGTCTCTGTGCATAGTGGCACTAGTGAAGGGAGTGTGCGTGAGTGTGAGTGTGTGAGTTTGCACGTCGTGTTTTTTTCCACCCCTGCTGTCCAGTCTAAACCGCCATGCCAGGGCAGAGACAGTGCTTGTTTTTACCATGTGCAAAGAGGCAGTCGGTTTCCTGAGCCCTGGAACCTGGCCATGTGTCTTAAGGGTGGCTGACCCTTGACACCTGCCGGTCCTAGCAAGAGAAGGACAAAGAGAGGAAAAAGCACCCCTCTCTGGGGAGCCTTCCTCCCTCTGCCAGGTAGTCCATAGTCCAAGCAAGCTGTCATTGTCTCTGCCTGTCTTCTGAAATGTACATGACTGTCTGTTGGTGAAAGTCAGTGCCTCCCGTGTGTCCCGTGTATCCCCTGTCCCCTTTGCATAAGGGATGGAAAGGTGAGCTGAATCAAGAGTGTTGGGGCAAGCGTGGTCACAGGTTTTTGGATGGAGAGTGGCCGTTTCCCCCATCCTGACACTGCGCACTCAATCTCTGTTCCTAGAACTGCCACTCAGCTTACACGCGTGTTCTCAAGTGAATATGTTTAACAAAAGAGTGGAGAGGAAGGAGGGCCACCCAGCTCTGGGCGTACAGGTTCAGGTGATGCCCTGTGCTCTGCCAGCATGATGTGGTGTGCACAGATGCTGGGCGTGGCCTGTCCGTGCCACCCTCCCCGACTCTGTACTGTGGCCAGGCCGTGACTGCATCATCCGAGGCTTTTCTCCAGGCTTGTTGATAACGGCTTTCTGCAAATGTCTGGTGGTGTTTTTGTTTCTAAATCAGGTCTCTTTTTTTATGTTTTTCCCATTCGCACCCTGATTTGACATCAAATTTCTCTCTTCCTGTATCAGGTCCTGGGTCCTTTGTACCCAGATTACTTCATCTCCCTTCAGTGTCACATAATGTCCTGAGGATTAGGCAGTAGGAACGGGACCTGCACCCAGGGCAAGCCTGCCAAGCAGGCAGCCAGCACTGTGCAGTGCTGGGTGCTGGGTGCTGGGTGCTGGGTGCTGTTGGGGATTGGGAAATGCAGTCAGCGGGTTTGCTAGGAAACTTGGAAAACTGTAGAAGTAAAGTGAAAGCCTCAGCATGATTTTGTTCCAGTCTCCTCTGTAGTGTCTCCAGAAAGAAGGAAGGGGCTGCAGTGGGCCTTCAGGGAGAGGGGCAAGCAGAGAGTGCTTACCACTCAGGCTTGCAAAGGCCTCCTTGGTTCCTCTCCCAAACCAGGGCAGAGCCACGCCCAGGAGAGGAGCCCCAAAACCTTATTTTTATACATGCAAGTAAATAAACATATTTTTTTTACAAAAATAACTTCTGAATTTATCAGTGTTTTACTGTTAAAGAAAAATACTCCTGTTTAGTAAATTATTTATTGGGAGATGAGTTTTTAAAAGCTGCTGTTTGCCTTGGCTAGGTTTTGTACACTGATTTTTCTATGCCTGGCGGTAGCCTCTCTGCCTCAGGTGCTGGCTGGCTGGAGGAGGTGTGAGGCCCCTCCCTGCCCCCCAGAAGAAAGCTGGAACTGCCAGAGGAGTCCAGGCTTAAGGGACTCCTCCCTACCTGTCCTGTGGCTGTTTGTCCCAGTAACCCTCACAAGGGTGCACATCTAGATTTATGGTGGACATGGCCCCAGGGCATGGGGAGAGTAGAGCAGCCTGGCACCCCCGGAAGGTTCTAAACTTACTCTCAAGTTGGGTTGGAGAAAAGGGTGCCATAAAGCGAGCCTTCCACATAGTTTTTAAGCTGCCCTGGATTTCCTGAGGCTGGGCCTGGACCTGGGAGAGGTTTTTAACTGGAAAGTGTGTTCCCTATCTGCATGCTGGTCTCTCTCTCTCTCTCTCTCTCTCTGCCCCACTCCTGCACCCAAAGACAAGGTGAGGGCAGGTCTCCACCTGCCTCTTGCCTGCTCATAGACCCACACGTGAGTCAGAAAAGTCTCAGCTTTGGGGTGTGGTGTTGGGGGGTGGGGCTTTGTAGAGGTGGAAGGAGATTTGAAGTGGCTATCTCCTACAATGAAAATATTCTTTTATAATTTTTCTTTTTAATGTTTTATTTCAAATACATATTTTAGTGTCGAGGCAGATTAGTATATAGTCACCAAAAAGTATTGTATATAAATTGGGGCAGCCACAAAATTGTGTACTTTATGTTACAATAAAGGCGTCTCCTGAAGGGCAATATTGAGTCCTGTTTCCTTTCAGTCACATGTCAAGGGAGGGTGGCTTTAACAGGAAAACGTTTTCAGTCATCAGCATGTCCCTAAGAAGGGGAACTAGTTGGGACTCGGTGGCCTGAGATGACATGCCATGGGCTTTGATGGCAATCAGGGGAGTCACTTACCTTCCTGCTGGGAAATGACAGAGAAATTGGGCCGATAGCCATCTCAGATTCCCCTCACACTCTTCCTGATGGAAAGCCAGCCCTAATTGAGTGTGTTCAGAATCCTCTCCTGAACCTGGCACCATGTCGGAAAACTGTTGGTGACAGAACATTGGTTCCCACCACCCAAGGTCATTATGAAAAATACAAGAGAACATGAAGGATCACGGAGTGCCTGAGCTGGCCTTTCTCCCTCTCTTTTTGTGGTACTGGGACTTGACCTGTAGCCTCAGCATGCCAGGGAAGACTCTACTAATTAGCTCTGTCCCCTAATGCCAGCCCTCTTTTTCTTTTGAGACAAGGTCTCAGGCTGTGATTGAACTCCCATCTTTCTTTCTCAGCCTCCAGAGTAGCGGGCCTCAGCAGCAGCCCAGTGCCCCAGCCAGCTTGGGACAAACAGAAGTTTAGGAAGGAAGAGGCCTTCAGCCTGAGGGATAGGCTTAGAGGAGAGCATGGGAGGGCTGGAGCCAGGGCACTGTGTGGAGCAGAATGTTCTAGAAGGCTTTGTACAGTGTAGGCTGAGGCTCCTGCCCATTCCCCACAGGTTCTCTGGAAATCCTAGGCCAGGGGCCATGCTGTGGGGAGTCTCTTGGATGGGGATGAGGCTGCAAGGCAGGCAGGGGACCAAGGGACCGCACAAGCCTGTCTGAGTGGGAATATAGGGGATGAAATCTCAGCAAGTCGGAATGACCAGATTTCCATTTTAAGAGCCCCTGTGTCTTAGTCAGGGTTACTATTGCTTCGATGAAGCAACATGACCAAACAGCACGCTGGGGAGGAGAGGGTTTATTTGGCATACACCTTCACACACAGTACTGTCATCAGGAACAACCAGGAAAGAGCAGGCAGAATGAAGGTACAGAGTCTGAATGCAGTCCTCTGGTTGCTGCTTGCTGCCTTGAATCTTTTGCATTCCTCCTGGTTTTTTTCTTTTCCATGATTTATTTATTTTTATCTTATGTGCATTGATGTCTGGGTGAGGGCGTTGGATCCCCTGGAAATGGAGCTACAGACAGCTGTGAGCTGAATGTGGGTGCTAGGAACGGAATCCTGGTCCTCTCTGGAAGAACAGCCAGTGCTCTTAACCACTGAGCCATCTCTCCAGCCCCTCCTTCTGGGTTTTGGCAAGCCTGCCATACACCTGGATGGAGTTTTGTGAGGTCAGGTTACAGATACTGGCCCTGTAGGTGGGAGGTCCTTCATGGGTCAAAGACGATAGTCACATGCTGGGAAGACAGGAACTCAAGCAGGGTAAGAACCTGGAGGCAGGAGCGGATGCAGGGGCTATGGAGGGGTGCTGCTTACTGGCTTGTTCTCCATGGCTTGCTCAGCCTGCTTTCTTACTCCAGGACCACTTGTGTAGGCATGATGTTATTGCGCGCTGTGTAAAGATTAGCCTTGTATATTATTCAACTGCTGATTTCGGTGCCTCCAGATCTGGTTGCAAAACATTGCTCCCAAACTATTCCCTAATTGGTCAATAAAGAAACTGATCAGCCAGTGACTGAGCCGGTAGAAAATAGGACTGGGCTTCCTCCCAGGCAGGGCTTGGAGGAGACAGGGAGAGGAAGAGGGGATTTGCCACAGAAAGAGTCCGGGAGACTCCATGAGAAAACCCCTGGAGCCCAGAGATCCAGATCAGAACTAAAATGTAAGTAACACTGGGATTCTGGCTGGGAGGTGGGCAGATTAGAGGATTAAAATAGAGCATTACTGCTCCGTCATTGTGCCCTTAAAGCTTGTTAAATAAATATAATAATCTAGTCTCAGTTATTTGGGAGATAGCTGGGTTAAGAGGAAAACTGCTACAGACACACTTATTAAAAAGCCACTAACAGGGGGCTGGAGAGATGGTTCAGTGGTTAAGAGCACTGACTGCTCTTCCAGAGGTCCTGAATTCAATTCCCAGCGACCACATGGTGACTCACAACCATCTGTAATGGGATCTGATGTCCTCTTCTGGTGTGTTTGAAGAGAGCAACAGAGTACTCACATACGTAAAATAAATAAACTTAAAAAAAAAAAAAAGCCACTAACACACCTGCCCAGGTGTGTCCCCACCCACAATGGGCTAGGCCCTCCCCCGTCAATCACTAATTAAGAAAATATACTACAAGCCTGCTTACAGCTCAGTCTTTTTTTTTTTTTTTTTTTTTTTTTTTTCGGTTTTTCGAGACAGAGTTTATCTGTGTAGCCCTGGCTGTCCTGGAACTCACTCTGTAGACCAGGCTGGCCTCGAACTCAGAAATCCACCGCCTCTGCCTTCCAAGTGCTGAGATTAAAGGCATGTGCCACCACTGCCCGGCAACAGCTCAGTCTTATTGAGGCATTTATATTTTTGGTTGTGAGCCTAGCCTTTAACGGCTGACCCATCTCTCCAGCCCGAGGCATTTCCTTAATTGAGGCTTTCTCCAATGACTCTAGCTTGTGTCAAGTTGACATAAAATTAGCCAGAACACCCTACTATAAACTAGGCATGATGGTACATACCTATAATCCCAGAACTTGGGAAGTGGAAGCAGGAGGATCAAAAGTTCAAAGCCATCCTTACACTTATCTCAAAAAAGGACGTCTGGAGGCAGGGTGGTGGTGGCAAAGGCAGCCCATAGCTTTAATCCCAGCACTCAAGAGGCAGAGGCAGGTGGTGAGTTCAAGGCCAGCCTGGTCTTCAAAGCCAGTTCCAGGACATCAAGGGCCACACAGTAAAACCCTGTCCTGTAAAAAACCAAACAAACAAAACCAAACAAGCAAATAAACAAACAAAAAGAGCGTGGGGATACTGCAGTTGGGTGGTGGTGTCCCCTGCCTTCATTTCCTGTATTCAGGAGGCAGAGGCAGGCTGATCTCTGAGTTCAAGACCTGGTCTACAGAGCAAGTTCCAGGACAGTCAGAGCTACACAGAGAAACCTGTTCTCCAAAAAACAAACAAACAACGTGAAAAACACAAGAACACTTACTACTCTTGCAGAAGGTCTGAATTCAGTCCCCAGCACCCCCATGGTGGCTTACAATCATCTGTAGCTCCAGTTCCAGGGGATCCAGTACCCTCTTCTAGCCTCTGTGGGCACCAGGCACACATTTGGTACATAAACATCCATGTAAGCAAATACGCATACCCAAAAATAACAATAAATAAATGTTTAAAAAGAAAGAAAAGAAAAATTCTACTGTAGTCCCAGTGAATATAGCTTAAAGGGAGGCAGAACAAGCAACGAGGGACAAGAGAAAATCTGGGAACCCACAGCCGTAGGTCTGAAGCATCGTCACAAACCTAATAACCAACATTGAAAGATGGTTGAACTCTAGACTTATTCCAAGCTTGAGGCTCAAAAACTGGTGATAAGAGTTCTGTGGTCCTCTCAGGGCTAGGACCCTTGCCTCATGTGCAGAAGACCCTGAGTTTGAATCTTAGCACAAGAAATAAAGCAAAAGCCTTTTTGTCTGAGGCAGATGCTTATCACGGGGCAACGGGGTAGCATGGCGAGGTGACAGGGGAGCACAGCCAGGAAGAAAGGTGAAAGGAAAGATTTTGGGCTTATCGTGTGCTAAGGATGTAGCTCGGTTGGCAGATGCTTGCCTAGCGTGCACGCAGCTCCATGTTTGTTTCCCAGGAATGCATAACCATCTGTGGTGGTATATGCTTCTAATGCCAGCGTTTGGGAAGTGGAGGCAGGAGGATTCGAAGGAATATGTTTGAAGCCGTTCTGAGATAGAGACCCCGTGTCCTGAAATATCTAGCTACAATAGCTATATTTGGGGTTTTGGGTAGATTTATTAAGTATGTAGTGAGTAAAAGTAAGTGAATGAATAGCAAGTCGCAGATACATAGCAAACAGCACACCAGGGGTTTATAACATGTAGCAGAGATGAGGAGAGTAGCCTGATTGGGAGGGCCACCAGAGGGAACATCTTCGAACTGGAGGCTTAGAAACAGCCGCAGAGATGGAGTGGGGAAGTTGAAGCAATCAAATTGAGTTCCCAATTGACATTTTGCTCTATCAGTGTGTGAGTTTCTGGCTTCTTGCTCAAAAATGTCATCTTTTTTTCTACCATGGGATGAGCTGTGGTGACCTCTGTTGGAAATGATTTTTCCCTGTAGCAGCTCTCAAGGACATGACGTGTTAGCTTGGGGCTGTTGAGCTGTTCTTAGGTTTCTCCATTCAAGAGCCAGGGGACCCAGCCTGTCTCAGGATACCGGAACCTGCATACACATCATGCACACACATACATACACCATAATAATTAACGTGATGTTTTAAAAATATTTAATTTTATGTCTATGAGTGTCTTGCCTGCCTGTGTTTATGTACACTATATGAGCTTTGTGCTGGCAGCGACCAGAAGAAGGCATCAGATCTCCTGGAACCAAAGGGGAACTGAGCCCAGGCTCTCTGCAAACGCAGTAAGCACAGCAAGCACTCTCAACTGCTAAGCCATCTCTTGAGCCCCTACAAATTTTCTGAGTTTATTGTGTGCTGTGGAAAGTGTAAGCATGGACACTTTTCAGATCGTGCCATGGAACCAGCGTGGTCCTAATGCCAGAGCCAGACCAAGACATCACAAGACTCACATGACTCATGAATGTGGACACAAACATCCTGAACGCTGGCTAGCAGATTATATCCATCAGCATATAAAGGGGACTGTCATATAAATATAAAAGGACATTAAAAGAACACATCTATGTATAAAAGGAACTATACATTACCAGGAAGTCACATTTATCTCCGTCATTCAGTGAGAGCTTAGCATAAGAGAGACCATTGGAGTATCAATACAATTAAAAATAGAAGTCCAGCACTCAGGAGGCAGAAGCAGGTGGCTCTGAGTTCAAAGCCAGCCTGGACTACAGAGTGAGTTCCAGGACAACCAGGGCTATACAGAGAAACCATGTCTCAGAAATAACAACAAAAACAACAACAAAACAAACAAAAAACTAAGAGGCCAGAGAGATGGTTCAGTTGGAAAAATGTTTTCTGAAGAAGCATAAGGACCAGAGTTTGAATCCCTAGCACCCATAAAAAGCCAGGAGTAAGGACAAGTGTGGTTGGTGTTACACGCCTTTAATCCCAGCACATGGGAGGCAAAGACAGACAGATCTCTATTAGTTTGAGCCCAGCCTGGTCTACAGAGTGAGTTGACAGCCAGGGCTGTACAAAGAAGTTCTGTCTTCATGAGAGAGAGAGAGAGAAGAAAAGTGGTATGACCATTTGTAGAGATAAGCTCTCGTGCAATGTATGGAAGCTTCACCTGTTAATAAAAACAGCCTGTGGCCAATGAGCTGAGACAGGATTAGAAGGTGGGACATCAGGCAGAGAGAGGATTCTGGGATATAGTCAGGCTCTGGGGATTGGCCCCAGACACAGAAGAAGACAATCACGTGAAACTGAGGACCAGGTAACCAGCCATGTGGCATGACTTAGCATAGAATAAATGGGAGTTAGCCAGAGAACAAGCAAAGATTTTGGCCCAGGCATTCATTTATTCATGAAATATTAAGTTTATTTCTGGACACAAAGTGGACAGGTGGAAAAGCTCGTTGAAGTTACAGATGGCTTTAACTACAACCATTTCAGACGATACTGAAGTCCAACAGCTCCCATCACACGGGAAAAGCTTCACACTCTCCCTAAGATCAGGAACAAAAATGAAAGAAAACTACACACTCTCCCTAAGATCTGGAAGCAGCAAGCGTGATAGTTACTCCTCTGCGGGAAAGCATCTTCAGCATAAAGCCTCAGCACCTCCTAAGAAAATGAACCGCAGCATGGAATAGGACTCTTATAGCCACATGCATGTCAGGAGGCGTGGGTGTAAGCAGAGAAGCAACTCTTGCAACTTAGTAAGAAGGAAAAAAACCAGCTCAAACATGAGTGCATGATATGATTAGATATTTCTCTACATATGGCTAATAAACACACGGAAAGATGCTTGATTGATATAAGTCATAAGTAAAGTGTACATTAAAACCACAATGAGGCAGGGTGGTGGTGGTCCAGGCCTTTAATCCCAACATGCAGGAAGCAGAGGCAGGAGGATCTCTGGGTTCGAGGCCAGCCTGGTCTACAGAATGAGTTTCAGGACAGCCTGGGCTATACAGAGAAACTCTTGTCTTGAAAAACAAACACACACACACACACAATGAGACACCACTTCACACACTTTAGAATAGTGTCAGAGGCAGGTGTAGTGATGGACATTTGTAATCCCAGTGCTCAGAAAGCTGAGGCAGGAGGATGAAAAATTCAAGGCTAGGGCCTGAGAGATGGCTGGTGAAGGCACTTGCCGCCAAGCCTGATGACTTTGTTGTCTGTGATCTCCACACATGCTGTGGCACACGTATAAATACATATTTTGTGTTGTCATTTCTTTAAGACAGGTTCTATGTAGCCCTGGCTATCCTGGAACTGGCTTTGTAGATTAGGCTGGCTTGAACTCACAGAGATCCACTTGCCTCTGCCTCCCGAGGGCTGGAATCAAAAGCATGTGCCACCACACCTGGCAAATCCAGAGTTGTTTTTGGGCATGCTGACAATGTTCTAAAGTTGACTTGGCGTTAGTCGCCTGGACCCGTGGAGATCCTGAACACATCAAATCACACACTCAGTGGGTGACTCATGTAGTGTGTGGATTAGATCTAATAAATCTGTTACTAAAAAAACCATAAAAGCTGATGTGGGGGCAATCTAGCTAAGACATCTGTCATCGTATTGATCACCAAGGTTGATTGGGTTTATCTGGCTCTCTAGCTGGGTGCTTCCTTCCTCCCTCACAGCTCCACATGTGTTCCTCCTAAATGATACTGGGTTGAAGAAATCGACCTCCTGTTACAGAAGAGGACCAATCCTGAGTCAAGGATGGACAAGTAGTCATTGTGCTCATTTGAAGGCGAGCATAAGGTGGTCAAGTGTCCAAAACTCTAGACATGCCTGTGGAAGTTTGAATGAAGATGGCCCCCATAGACTCATAGAGAGTGGCACTATCAGGAGGTGTGGCCTTGTTGGAGGAAGTGCGTCACTGGGGGTGTTATTTGAGGTTTCAAATGAGGTCCAGTGTTGCTCTCTCTTCCTGCTGTCTGTCAATCAGGATGTAAGGCTCTCAGCTACCTCTCCAGCACCATGTCTGCCTGCGTGTCACCATGCTTCCCACCTTGATGATAAAAAACTGTAAGACAGCCCCAATTCAATATTTTCCTTTATAAGAGTTGCTGTGGTCATGATGTATCTCTTCACAGCAATAAAACCCTGAGACAGCACCCAAATAAGGCAGTCTGCTTTTCAACCCGTGAAGAAATGAATAAGCAAATGCATGGCCTTCAAGACAGAAGGGAAGGGAGGGGGGAGGGGAGAAATGGCTAACGAGGCTCAGCTGAGAAGAGATGCAAGGTTTTCCACGAGTCTTGGGTGTTCACCATTGAAAGTCGGATAGTTCGAGGGTTGACGTCCAGAACACAGGTGGAAGGGGGCTTCACACAGGCCACAGGTACCCAAGAGAATACGTGGTCCATCTTGATTGGTACACATGCCACACTGCCCGGTAGGCGTGGCTTTGTTCTGGACTTTTTTTTTTGGTCTTATTGGTCATTTGCTGGTTTGATTTTGATCTTCATCTTTGAAGGTGTTGTCGGTTTTTTGTTTAGTTTTGTGGTGTTTGTTTGTTTATCTATTTGTTTGGGTTTTTGTTGTTTTGCTTTGTTTTGCTGAGCATCTCACTCTGTAGCTCTGGCTGTCTTACTTTGTAGACCTCTGATGGCTATTCTTGGTTGTCAACTTGATTATATCTGGAATTAACTCAAATCCAAATGGCTGGGCACCGCTATGAGGAATTTTTTTTAATTATTATTATTAAATCGTTTGAAATGGGAAGACTCACTTCTAATCCAGATCTCTGAAGTGGGAAGACCCACGTTTAATCTGGGCCATGTCTTCTACTGGCAGTCTATCTAAAGGACATGGAAGAAGGAAGCTTGCTTTCTGCCTGCTTCATTCTCCCCTTACCAGAAGCTTGCTGGCAAGTCTGTTCCCTCTCCTGCATTTGAGTCTACTTCTTTGAGATTCTAGGGTATCCTGAAGACCAGCTGAGATAGCCAGCCTCTCGGACTGAGCAACCACTGGGTTCTGGGATCTTCCATTGGTAGACAGTCACTGTTGGACTAACTGGACCACAGCCTATATAAGTCATTCCCTGTGTGTGTGTGTGTGTGTGTGTGTGTGTGTGTGTGTGTACACTGACTTTGAACTCATATACATAAAATAAATTTTTTTTTTTTTAAAGAAAGAAAGAATATTTAGTCAGGCGGTGGTGGTGCTTATTTTTAGTCCCAGCATTCAGGAGGCAGAGGCAGGTGGACCTCTAAGTTTGAGGCCAGCCAAGAGCTGTCTCAACAATCAAGAGTACTTATTGCTGCCATTCCAGAAGGGCCACAACTTCTTTCATCCCTGTTGGGTGCTCACAACCCACGTGACTACAGATCCAGCAGATCTAATGCCTTCTTCTGGTTTCTTCGGACTACTGCACACATGGAGACACACACAAACACATAATCAAAAGAAACGTTTCAGGGCTGGTGAGATGGCTCCACAGTTAAGAGCACTGGCTATTATTCCAGAGGACTGGGGTTCAATTCCCAGCACCCACATGGCAGTTCACAAACTGTAACTCCAGTTCCAGGGGATCTAAGACCCTCACACAGACACCCATGCAGATAAAATATCAATGCACATAAAATAAAGGGATGGGGGGGGCAATGATGCAAAATCATAAAGAACCAATAAAAATTTCTAAAAGTGAAATATTTCAAGTGGGTTTTGGTTTTATAATTATTTATTTGGTTTTGTTTTGTTTTGTTTTTGAGATAAAGTCGGTAAACTCAGTCACACCAATTATCAGGAAAATTTGATTGAACCATATATGACAAACAGTGCTGTAAAGAATCCTACTGACCATCGGATAACTGGCTGTATTGGCTTGTCTAAGAGGGTGGGTTGCCGTCTGTCTGTCTGTCTTGGAGGTTTCTGAGCAGATTGTCTATGGCACACACTGCTTTCGGCTTTAACTAACTTTGTGGAGAAGATTTACAGATCGGAGACAACTTTGGATATTTGTTGATGTTTTGTTATTCATTCTTTCATTTATTTTATTTGATGCAGGGACTTTCTATATTGCCCTGGCTGACCTGGAACTTACTGTGTAGCTCAGGCTAGTCTCAAACTCATAGAGAACCTATGAATACCTCCACCTCTGAATGCTGAGATTAAAAGTATATACCACAAGGTGTGGCTATTGTTTACTCTGTAAGGCAGCAGCTGGCTCCCCAGCCTCTCCTAAATACAGGGATTCCAGATGCATTCTGTAGAATGGGTTTTTTGTTTGTTTGTTTAAGACCGGTAGCTCAGGCTGACCTTGAACTTGTTACGCAGCCGTAGGTGACCTTGCTCCCTTTCCGACACACCCCCTAGGACTGGAACAACTGGTATGCACAACCATACCTCCACAGCTGTGGTTTTTAGTTGTTCTCAAGTCTGAGTCTGCTCCTGGATGTAAAGCAAGCACTCTTTCCACACACACCTCCTTGTCTTTCTTGACTGTCATGCTACCCTTGGCCTTAACTCCTCCATCTGCCAACCTGAGCCAGCAACTCAACTTGTCGCCCTTTAGGTGACCTGTTCCTTTAAGAACATCCCTCCCCGCCCCCAGGTCCGCCCAGTCAGGCCGGATTTCCTGTCTAAGCCCTGCCTTTTAAAGTCATCACTTCAATTTTCAGACCTGCCGTATACAGAGACCAGACGCACTGAGGAACCCAGAGGGATCTGGGGGTGCTGAAAGTAGACAGAAGTGGGCTGTGACAGGTGCATATATATACCCAGGATTCTAGGGGGAAACGGGACCAGGACAGGGAAGATCCTGAGAGGAAGCAAAGTCACTTGGGAGTGGGTAAAAATGTTTTATGTCTTGCCCAGCCCTCTCTTCGTCTTCCGGGGGCGGAGCTGTCGGAGGTGTTCTTCCAGCTCGGAAGCGAGGATGCCAGTTAGTAGGATGCCAGAGTCTTGAGGGTCTCTCTTCCGTGCCACCTGCCCAGCAGGACCCTGGCTTCCTTCCACTGTCTCCTTCCTCTATTTTCTATGTGCAGCGGAGTGTGTGGGAAGACATTGTTATCTTCCCTCAAGCCTCATTCTGTTCCATCTTTCTCCCAGGAGCTCCTTGGGAGATGTTTCTGCTGTGGCTGCTGCTGCTGCTGCCCCTGCTGGCCATGCTCTGGCAGCAGAGGTCTCGGGGTGCCAGGCCATGCTGGCTGATCAGTCTCCAGCACCGGGTGGCCTGGGGGGTGCTGAGCTGGGCAGCCGCCTGGCAGCAGCGGAAACTAGAATGGAGCACACTGAATGTGGGCCAGAGCCAGCAGCAGGCCCTCATGTGGTGTCTGAAGAAAGCCCAGGGTTCCTGCTGTCTCCCCAGGGAGAACACAGGTGTGTTTCTGGCACCTGGGGGAGGTAACCCAATGAGAGAAAATAACCCACAAGACAGTCAGATTCTAGAACCCAAAGACCCCTTCATTTATCACCAGTATGACGTGGCCTGGCGCAGAGCCCTACCTTGGCCTACACCTGACTCCTGTTAGGATGGGTTTTCCTTTGCTGGGCCCTGCTCTAGCCTTCACCTCACTTCCCAGGCTCTTTCTGGGTTCCTTTCTCAAGGCTCTCCACAGTATTCTCACTTCCTAAGGAGTTTCTGGTATTTTTTTTTGGGGGGGGGGGGGTATCTACAGACATGAGCACCTTCCGGAATCATCTTCCACTGACCACAACCAGCCACACCCAGGAGAAAGAAAGTGAAGAGAAGCTCCCTCCCCCTACCTTACCCCAATACCATGGAGATGCCTCTTTGCAGGTAAACAGAGGTACCTCCATCCCACAACAGCAGACCCTCACAAAAGGATGTACAAAGAAGGCCCACTGTGGTAGCTGGGGTCTGATTCTAAGGTCGGAATGACAGGCCCGCCCTCCTATCTCCCTCCAGGCTACCCTGTTGGGTCTAGTAACCCTAAACAAGGCCTATCCAGAAGTGCTGGCTCCAGGAAGTACTGCCTGTGTGACCCCTACATCCCCATGGCCCTACTCTGTTCCCTGGCTCGGGCATGCCCTGGGCCGGGTAAGCCCCATTGGAGCCAAGGACACCCGGACCCTGCTGCTGGAGGCGTTGAAATCCCCGGGGCTGAGGGTACTTGAGGCAAGGACTGCAGTGGAGCTCCTGGATGTCTTTGTGGGCTTGGAGGCTGATGGTGAAGAAGTGGCCGAGGCCATAGCAGCTGGGATTCTAGGAACACTTCTCCCCAAACGAGCAGCTGAGCTGCAGAAGGCCCTAGAGCAGGGACCCCGAGGATTGGCCCTCCGGCTCTGGCCAAAGCTGCAGGTGGTGGTGACTCTGGACTCAGGAGGACAGGCAGAAGCCTTGGCTGCCCTTAGGGTCCTGTGGTGCCAAGGGCTAGCCTTCTTCTCTCCTGCTTATGCTGCCTCAGGAGGTCAGCTTGATGTGGGGATTGGCTGCAGGTGGGGCTGGGGTAGATATCACACAGCTAGCTACTGTGCATTGAGTCACATATGCTTACCTTCTTCAATTCTCCTCAATGCCTGGGATGGTATGGGTTACTATTCTGACTAACAGCTGAGCATGCCGAGACATAGCATCTCACACAGACTCATGTGGTACCAGGGTTTGTTTCCAGCTCTGATCCCTGCCAGAACCATAGCATCTCTGCCCTCTTCTGCTCAGTCAAGACCAAGAAAGAGCAGGCTGGACCTGGGGGGTTTCCAGAAAGGTTGTATCAGGAGGACCAGATGCTTAGAGGAGCTGAACCTGTTGTCCAGAGTGAGGCGTTACTTTCTGCTGTTGCCTGGCAGAAAGGAATGCACCACGAGGTTGGCAAGAAGATCATTTTGCTCTCTATAGGAGTGATAGCCCTAAACCTGTGGCCAGAGCGACCCCAAGGATCCTATCTTCTGCCCCCTGGAGTCCCCTTTATTGAGCTGCTTCCAATCAAGGAAGGCACCCAAGAGGAGGCAGCCTCCACTCTCCTTCTTACTGATGTCCAAAGGGAGGAGGAGTATGAGTTAGTGTTGACTGACCATACCAGCCTGTCCAGGTGATCCCCTACTGGCCCTTATCACCTCTGATGAGGACCCTGGCCTTGGCGAGGGACAAAAGCTCACTCTTACTTTCAACCCACTCCTTAGGTGCCGCCTGGGTGATGTGGTCCAGGTGGTTGATACCTACAATCAGTGTCCTGTGGTCAGGTTCACCTGCAGGTAGGTGACCCCAGAGGATAATGAGGGGCTGACCCTGTGCCTTGGCCCACTCCCTCTTCCTTCTTCCTTCAGGCTGGGACAAACCCTGAGTGTTCGAGGAGAAGTTACTAATGAGAATATATTCTCTGTGGCCCTGGCCCAAGCTGTGGGGCAGTGGCCAGGGGCCAAGCTGTTAGACCATGTCTGTGTGGAGAGCAGCATTCTGGGTAAGCGTCTCTATCATCTCCTACCTTCATTTCTTGGGTCTGGCTATCTCCAGACCCATGTTCATCCTGACCAGAGACATCTAGAAAGGAGATAAAACACACCCTTTCCCACTGTTCCTAACGACAGTCCCTCTCTATATCTAACTTCTATCCCTACAGTCTCCACCCCTTTTCTTTCCTAACCTGTCTCATATTTAGGAGTCAGTTCTAGGTTCCCCTCTATTTACTACTCTCCACCAAGGACCAAAAACCTTAGAAGAGGGAAGAAGTGAGGGTGCAGGGTGTTGGCTCTCAAAGCCGCCTTGTCCTCAGGAAGTCTGTATTCCTATGGCTTTATCCTCAGACTCCTGTGAGGGTTCCGCCCCACACTACGAAGTGTTTGTGGAGCTGAGGGGGTTGAGGAATCTGTCGGAGGAAAATCGAGACAAGGTAAATGATGCCACCTGGGTCTGATTCTAAATCTCTTTTGCTCTACCATTCCCCAGTTGTCATGGAGATGAGAGAGTAAAGGGAAGGGGGTGGGAGCCCCCTTCAGAGAATCTGGGAAGGGAGCCTGGGTCCATCAACACACATTTCCACACCAAAATCCTGAGTGCATGTAGCCTTGGACATGGTCACGCATATTTGGTACACATGACACCGCATCGTGGCCTCACCTCACTGCTCTGCCCTTAGCTTGACCACTGCCTTCAGGAAGCCTCCCCTCAGTACAAGTCCTTGCGGTTCCGGGGCAGTGTGGGTCCTGCCAAAGTCCATTTGGTGAGGCCAGGGAGCTTCAGAGTACTTCGGGAAGCACTAACAGCCTGCTCCTCCTCCTCCCGTCCTCCTGAAATGCCTCGGGTCCTCAGGCTCAGGCACCTGGCCCAACTCCTGCAGAAGAGGGTGATATCCTAACCAAGGCAGCCAGCCTTCCTGTTTCTGCCTCACTCTTTCCTCTGGGACATCTCTGGATGTTGAGTCCTGGACCAGACGTCACATACTATTGGTCCATCAGAGCCCTTGGGCTTAGGGAGACCTTAGACTCATTGGCTAGTTTTAAGATACAGGCTTTGAGGACACAGCTGAACCCATCGATGGTCCATCAGCCTATCCTGCATGAGACTGCTGGTGGCTTTCTATGTTGCAGCCCTTCTCATGTACTTGGCCAGGTACAGCAAGGGCTGAAAGTGTGGACCATGCTCCTGGAGCAAATGAAGAAACCTCAGCTTCATTGTCTCATGGTCTAGGGTGTATCTTGTACCAACCTCCTGAAAGAAAGGCTGAGACAGTGGCCCACAGTGGTCCAGTGTTGATTACTCTTCCTACCAGCTCTCCCCATCCCCCATCCTGCTCTCCCTTGCTCACTCTATCATTCTATTCCCTGGATCAACTCCCAAATAAAATAAAATAATTAATGTATTTATTTTATGTTATCTGTGTGCGCCTGCGTGTGTGTGTGTGCACCATGTATAATGTGAGCGCCTCAGAGGCCAGAGGAGGGTGGTGAATTCTCTGGGACTGGAGTTTCAGGCAGTTGAGAGCTGCTGTGTGGGTGCTGGGAACCAAACCCAGGTCCTCTATGAAATCATCAAGTACTTGGCTACTGAACCATTTCTCTAGGCCTTCAGATAAAACTCTCTTACCCATATAATGGGCTCTGCTCTGGGAATGCCATGTGGGGTCTTCTGCACACTGCTCCAGTCACTGTCTGGGCTCTCCACCAAAGCCCATCCATTCCCTCTCTATCCCGAGCTCCGGGGCCTTCACCTACTCTGCATACTGGCTTAGGTTTAGTCCCAAGATTGTGAGCATAGAGGAACTCCACAACCAAGCAGACAGATGCCCTCTGCCCTCCCATGCCAAGTACAGCTTGAAGGTGAAGGAGCTGTTGACAGCTTCTCAGCACCGGGCTCCTTCCTGGCCTGGCCTGCACAAATCACTTCCACGATGAGAAAGGAGGAAGCTATCCTTCAAGACACAAAGTGTCACAGCAGGAAGGAGCGATAGAGCTACTGAAGAGAGAATCCATAGCAGTGAGGAACTAAGCTGCAGGGTTAGGAGACCAAGACCCACAACTCCCCCAAGTCCAGATCAGTACCCAGCTTTCAGTTCCGGCTCTCCCTTCCTCCTTCCTCCCTAGCCAATCCCACATCAGCCTTTTTAAAAATTTTCTTTATTTTATGGATACGAAAACACTGTCACTCTCTTTGGACATACCAGAAAAAGGACATTACAGATGGTTGTGAGCCACAATGTGGTTTCGGGGAACTGAATGCGGGACCTCAGGAAGATCGGTCAGTGTTCTTAACCACTGAGCCATCTCTCCAGCCCTTCCCCCCACACCCTGCCCCACACATACACAGACCAGCCTTTTAAAATCCCCCACCAATGACTGTCCAGCCTGGCACACAAGGCCCTGGAAAATCATTTCCACCTTACCTCTCCCTTTAGCTCCATAGAAACTATGATGCCCACACCCCATCCCTTGGGAGCCAAGCACTGTTACATCTAAGCCTTTGTCCACACTGTCCCTTCTCAGGCATACTCTGTCCCCTTACCTACCTAATGGAAGCCATTTTTCAGGCAAAGCCCCTGCCCCACCCAGAAGGAAGTGACGGTCTAATCTTTGCTGGTATCGGAGTAGAGCCTCCCGTGCATTGAACTATCCTGGGCTCAGGCATCAGCCCACCCAGATTTACATGTTCCTTGAAAGTAGAGACTTGGAAACTGGAAAGATGGCTCCTTTAAGAGCGCTTACTGGGGCTGGAGAGATGGCTCAGCAGTTAAGAGCACCACCTGCTCTTCTAGAGGTCCAGAGTTCAATTCCCAGCAAACATATGGTGGCTCACAACCATCTGTAATGGGATCTGATGCCCTCTTCTGGTGTGTCTGAAGACAGCTACAGTGAACTCATATAAATAAACAAATAATAAATCTTTAAAATAATAATTTTAAAAAGTGCTTACTGCTTTCTGCAGAGGACCCGATCTTGGTTCCCAGTGTAGGCGGCTCACAACTACCCATAACTCCAGTTCTGGGGGGTTCCAAAAAACCTCCTTTGGCATTCACAGGCACCAGGCACACATGCAGTAGAGATCCATACACACAGGCAAAGCACTCATACATATAAATCTAAAAATAAGCAAATTTAAGAAAATGGGGTCACATCCTAAGCACATAGCTGTCCCTGCACCCATGCAGGACTGATCTACATCAAGAGCGTCTTAACAGGACCCTGGAGGTGGCTTGAGTCCTTTACCACCCACACCCTGTTCCATGATGGCTCGATTCTGGCGATGGCAGAGTAAGACTACCCTCTTCTCTGCTGGCCTAGGAAACGTTCTACTCTACATCAGCTTCTAAAAACCAGGCTTGGCTACTCTCTCACCCGTTGCCCACAGTAAGTCTCCAAGACTTTCCATGGAGTTTGGTGAAAGGGACAAGAGAAAAGGAGAACTATGGGGTGAGGGGAGGGCAGTAGGGCACATCAAGAGCTGTTTCCATGGAGAAAGGGGCCCTGGAACCTGATGGACCCCAGAGTCAGTAGGGGTGAGGGAGCATGCCACCCGGTACCCCCCTCCCTTCAGCATGCCATAGACAGTGGTTCTCAGGCTGCTATATCTGCCCCTAATTAGCAACTCTCCCCTCCCCCATTGTCTCCGAAGAGTGTCCCGGCCAAGGCCTCTTTTGTGAACTTAGATTCCTGGGTGCAAGGTAACCTCATTAGTACTCGGAAACTGCCCTATCTCCAAGGAACAGGCAGACAGACAAGCTGGGGACCAGGGACAGGGCGGCCATTCTTTGGGTCCAACCTGGAAACGGCTCCCCTGCAAGATGCTAATCTTAGACATGCCTTTGTCTGATTTAAGGTGGACGCATGTACTCATGACTCCCACCCCCCCAACACACACACACCTCAGAGCACTATAAAGCCCTGGCCCCTGGAAGCAAGCCACAGAAGACAACGGCCTCAGACTTCTTGGGTATTTGGACCACTGCACTGAAGATACCATCTCTCCAGATTACCCTTTCCTGAGCTCCAGACACCATGAACCTTTCGTCTACAAAGGTAAAGAGCTAGAAATAGGGTTTCACCTCATCAAACTACTGAGGCCATGAGAGTGCTTGCCGAGGGCTGGGCTCATCCGATCTTTCTAGTATAGCACTGAGGAAGAGTCTGGATGGGCTTTTGGCAACCTGCCTCCTTGGTTAACACTGGGTATGCCATTCATGATTAATGAGTGCTTGTATTTCAGATGCTCTCTGTGCTTCTCGGTTCTGTCTTCCACTCAATAGCCCTGGGTAGTAGAGATGATTTAATACCTAGTTTGTAAGTGAGGAAGGGCTATCCCAAGAGGGTGAGAAACTAGTTCAAAGTCACAATGTTCAGTTTCCCCAGCAAAGGAACAAGCCTGCTGTGCGTGTAGAGAGGACTGCACTGAATGAACCCTTTGTTTCCGTCAAGCTTGTAAGTTTGGTGCAGACTGCAGGTGGAGGATCAAGCCTTTAAATATGTTTGCACAGGACAGACTTCTACCCCAGAGACGCCTATGAGGGTTTCCTAGAGGATGTGGCTCGGTTGTGTATTGAAGGATGAGTTGACAAAGGAGCCAGTCGCAGGAAACTCAGTGACAGCCAAGTAGGATCTCAGGCAAGGAGAGGTTCAGAGCCAATTGGCTGTGTGAAGTGAAACCCATTTGCACCTTGTCTCTGTCCCCTTTAGGTTCCCTGGGCCGCCGTGACGCTGCTGCTGTTGCTACTGCTGCCTCCGGCACTGCTTTCGCTTGGGGTGGACGCACAGCCTCTGCCTGACTGCTGTCGCCAGAAGACCTGTTCCTGCCGTCTCTACGAACTGTTACACGGAGCTGGCAACCACGCTGCGGGCATCCTGACTCTGGGAAAGCGGCGGCCTGGACCCCCTGGCCTCCAGGGACGGCTGCAGCGCCTCCTTCAGGCCAACGGTAACCACGCAGCTGGCATCCTAACCATGGGTCGCCGCGCAGGCGCAGAGCTAGAGCCACAGCCCTGTCCTGGTCGCCGCTGTCCGACCGCAACCGCCACCGCTTTGGCGCCCCGGGGCGGGTCCGGAGTCTGAACCCGTCTTCTATCCTTGTCCTGGTCCTAACTTGCCCCTCTGCTCGCCAGTGTCAGTCTCTAGGTAAACGGCAATAAAGACGATTCTCTGTTGGTGTGACTAATCTTTGTTTCTGTGTGTCAAGTTCAGGCCTCCAGGGGGCGGGTAAGCATCTTGAGAAGTGTTATGATTCTAGGGCCTGGAAGGAGTTTGTGTTTCTCGTCCTAAATACTTGGTTGGGAAGAACCCAGCAAGGAACCTTGCAGAGTCCTGGGATGTGTGCTGTAGGCTTGGGAGGGTAGAAATGTGCCCTCACGTTGTTTTACTACTCTATTTATTTAGAAACAAGGTGTTACATGTTCTAGGTTGCCCTCGAAAGACCAGAATGACCTTAAACTTAAATGACCTGATCTTACTGCCTCTATTTCCCTGGTAGAGCAAGTGTGCTCTACCACGCCTCCTTTATGCAATGCTGGAGGACTGACCCCAGAGTTTCAGGTATATTAATTAAGCCATCACTCTATCAACTGCTATATCCTCAGCCCTCTACTGTTTTATAACAAGAACCTATACAGAGAGGTCCTGGAAAGCTGCTCAAGAGCACAGAATCCAGCTGGCAAGGGCTGGATGGATGTAAGGTTGCAGAAGAGGCAAGGCACATGGGCTTTCGTGAGGAGCCTTCCAGAGCATCTGTAGCATGGTCACTGTGGAGTGTGAGCAATGCCGCACGGGAAAGGAGGTGGGTAAGTTTGTGCAGCCATTGCATATGAGCAGCAGGTGTTGCACCTTGTTGTATAGAATGGGAAGTCTTGGGATGGTCTTAAGTAGAGAAGGGGCAAAGATTTTTCTCCAGCTCCAGCCAAAGGTGCCAGTTGTGGGTTGAAGTGTGCTTCCCCCAAATTCAGGCGCTGCATTTAGGAAGTGACCCTGCCAATGTAGTCAGCTAAGATGAGATAGGATCTGAATATGGTAGACCTGTAATCACGTATAAGTAGTGTTCTTACAAAAAGGGGGGATTAGGGGACACACAGAGAAACAGGAAGAGCTCACATGATCATGGAAATAAAGACCAGAGCAATGAACCTCCAGCTAAGAAATGCCAGAGGTCACCAGCAACTCACTTAGAAGCTGGAAGAGAGCATGAAAGAGATTCTTCTCCAAGTCTTCAGAGGAATTCAGTCCTGAGCTCACCTTGAACTCAGATTCCAGAATCCAGAACTGTTTAAACTATCCACTCGGTGTCACGTTGCTGTAGCAGCCCTACAAACAGTACAATAAAATCCTAAAGAAGAGACACCAGGGCCGGCAAGATGGCTCAGTGGACAAAGATCTTGCTGTCAAGACTAAAGGACTGAGTTCGATCCTAGGGACCCACAAAGTGAAAGGAGAGAACCGACCTTGGAAAGTTGGCCTCTGACCTCCACACCTGCACGACTGGCATACACATATGCAAAACAAATAAGTGAAACAATTTTTTTTTTTTAAAGAAAGAAATATCCCAATTCCAGCAGGCGGCACTGTCAACCAGACACCAGCCCCAGCGTGGGCCGCGCGGGGAAACCCGTGGGGTGGAGCTATCAGAGCAGCCAGGGATCCACGCGTAGGGGCGTGATCACCCCGAAAGAAGGGCGTGGCCACCGTTCGAGTCCTCATCACCTCAAGCCTGGATGGTGGGCGTGTCTCCGAGTCTCTCCCCAAGAGACACGCGTGGGCCGCTCCCCTCTGGGAGGAGGGCCACAGAGGAGGGCTGCGGGTGTCTCTGGCGGCCCCTCCCGGTGCGGAGCCACGTGGTGGGCGCGGGCCGAGCCCTCCGGGAAGAACCTGACCCGTGGGGAGGTGGGGAGGGGTGGGGGTGGCGGCTCCCGAAGTGCTGTGGAGCAGAGCTTAGAACTAACAGGTTCAGAGCACACAGGCAGCGGCGGCGAGAGGAGGGGAGGAGGCAAGCCGGCGCATGGGGCGCCCCGGCCCCGCCGGTAGCGCGCCCCCTCCGGCCAGGCCGCGCTGAACGCAGCCCGCGCAACGCCTCGAATCCATACCCGGGGCCATGCCGGTCATGAAGGGGTTGCTGGCCCCGCAAAACACCTTTCTGGACACCATCGCCACCCGCTTTGACGGCACGCGTGAGTTGGGCCGAGGCTGGGTCAAGTCTCCTTGGGACAGGATGGGTATCTGGATATGGTGAGATCAGAGGAGAGAGAATGGGGTGCTGGATCTCCTAAAACCGTGGTAAAGAGACGGGGTGCAGAGCCCTTGGAAGTGGAGATCAAGACATGGAGCGCTGGGGGGGGGGGGGCAAGGTTAGGGGGTGTGACTCAAGGCAAAAGCGGTTCTTTGTGCCACAAGACGGAGGAGGGGCCTTGGGAGCCACCTACTCCAGGGCAGAGCTGAGCTGGGAGTGTATATAGAGATATCTGAGGCTTGGAGATGGGACAAAGTGGTCTGGTGACTACAGCTGCCTCTGCCCCAGAAAAGAGAGAGAACAGACTTCGGCGAGACCTAGTCTGCATTAAGGTCACGCGCCCCCAAATCATGAGATAGCCGTGTGTGAAGTGGGTGAGGCAAAACGGGGGCAAGTACTTGAGACCGAGAAAACTCCCTGCTAGCCCACCTGAGCTTGGTTCCCAAGTTCAGCACCCTGGACAGCCGCGCAGCTCTTTCCGGGCCTCTTCTCCCGCCTTTCCCTCTCCCAACTCTGGAACCCCCAGGTCTTCCTTTGTCCCTTTTTGAAACCCTGGCCGGTATTAGGAGGGTGGGGGAGCGGTAGCCGAGGGCGGAAACCGAGCCGCCAGGGCCCTACTCCCCCCCTCCCCAACCTCCCTTGTTTCCATAGCGCCAATCACCGAGGCAACGGGCCCTGGGATGGAAGAAGTAGGCTGTGCCCAGGACCCAATGCTTCCTAGGAACCCTCCGTGTCCTGATCAGACACCCCATCCCCTGACAGTATCCTCTCCTAAGGTCCTTGGACTGTTTGTGTCTCCTACCTCATCAACTAAACCTATCCCTGCGTGTTCCCCCACCCCCAATGCTCTAATCCACTGAAGCTAGAGGGAGCCAACTCAGGTTCTGGTGCTGGGGTGGCTGCAGCTCACACCTCAATGTCTTCTCCAGTTTGACGTTGAGCATAAGGAACCGATCCTTTGAAACTCCTTTAAAAAATATCAAAAAGTTGGCATTTCCCAGAAGGCAAGAGAGGGATGTGTCTCCTGCAGTCTTTCCCTCACTTTAAGCACACTTAGGAGTTTGGAAATTTTTCTGCCTTTTAGTTTAACAATAAAAAAGTGTGATGTCATCAGAATCTTTATCCTGCTCATTAAAAGAGAATGCTGGGGTAGTATCACAGGATGTGCTTCCAAAATTGAGTGAATGGGGCGCACAGGGTGGGGGGATCTTCTAAGTGCCAGCAGGCCCTCCTTTCCAAGTTACTTGATGCAACCCACATCTATGGGGGAAAGGCACATTGTGTCCCACTTTGCAGATAAGGAAGCTGAGGCCTTAAGCCACACTGTGTAGGTGGTAGAAGTGAGTGCTGGAGTCCCTGCCCTTGCTATTCTTTGTTGCTTTCTGCAGTCACAGTTCCCCGGTTTGGAGGTAGGAGCATGAGCCACATGGCCTCATGGGGTTCCTTCTCTCGCCCTTCATGGACTCCTGGCCACCCTTGTACACCTTTTCTTAATTTCAGAACATCTCAGAGGGAGATTAGGAACCATCCGGAAGCTTCTAGCGCTCTGATCTTTGCCCATGACTTGAGGGAACTGTTGTTCGTGTAGAAGTTAGCTCCCCTCTTGGCTTGGCTCTGACCTTGACCTCTCCCTCCTGTAGACAGCAACTTCCTTCTGGCCAATGCACAGGGCCCACGGGGTTTTCCCATCGTCTACTGTTCTGACGGCTTCTGTGAGCTCACGGGTTACGGCCGCACCGAAGTCATGCAGAAAACCTGTAGCTGCCGTTTCCTCTATGGCCCAGAGACTAGTGAGCCAGCCCTGCAACGGTTGCAAAAAGCCCTGGAGGGCCACCAAGAACACCGAGCTGAAATCTGCTTTTACCGAAAGGATGGTAAGGAGCCTGACCTGGCTTGCCAGACATCTGCCCAAATGCCAGGCTTCACCCAGCAGCGTCTGCTAGGCACACAGAAGCTGAGCGGCTTATCCTTCCATGGCCACAAGCTGCCTGTAGGGCTAAGATCCTTTCTGGGCTTTGGTCTCTCCATTTGTAAAGTGAAAGAACCAGATGACAGTTCTCTGGGGGTGTCTCCCAGCTCTAAGCCTCCACCAAAGCCTCTGACTGATTTGAGAAACCTAGGAGAAGCAAAGGCCTGCACAGGGCTGCTCATGTACCTCTGGCCTCTCTCTCTGCCCACAGGCTCAGCCTTTTGGTGTCTTCTGGACATGATGCCCATCAAGAATGAGATGGGGGAGGTTGTGCTTTTCTTATTTTCCTTCAAGGACATCTCTCAGAGTGGAGGCCCAGGACTTGGCTCACCAGGAATCCGTGGGGACAATAATCATGGTAACTACAGGTCTGGGTCACAGTACACTGCGTTCCACACAGCCTCTTAGGATGCACCCCAACTTACTCCTGTCCACTTTTCCCCCCCCAATAGAAAACTCCCTTGGGAGGAGAGGAACTAGCGCAAGACTTAGGTCCATGAAGAGGCAGAACCGGACTGTCCTACACCGGTTTACTGGCCACTTTGGTCGCCGGGGCCAGGGAAGTGTGAAGGCCAATAGTGTGAGTTCCACGCCCGGACTGAAATTCCCATGTCCTCCAGGCTTAATTACCTCTACCTTCTCCCGATTTCCCAGTCTCCCTCTGTTGGCTTGTTCCTCTGCCCACCCATTTTCCACATACTACTTTCTGTTTCATCACAGGTGCCCCCCACCAATCCCTCCTCCAATCTCCACTTCCTTTTCTTCAGTAGGTGATTGACATTGTTCTGGTGATGTCACAGGGGGTGGGGCTCTAGCAGTAATCCTCGCCCTGAGTGTAAGGGCTGTATCAGGAGGGATGAACTCACAAGCTGCTGTGATCCTAGGAAGAAAGCCCCTGTTGTGGACCTAGCACCCCACCCTACGCGCCACCCCCAAGGTTCCTGACCAAGCCAGGTGATGAGTCCCCCACCCACTTCTATAGTCTATCATAGGCCATAGGAATTGGGTCAGCGGAGCTAACTTCCTCCTTGTGAGGGCATACTCACCCCTCTCTAGGTCCCTAGAACTCAGAGAGCACTACAAAGAGATTATGAGCCTTCAGTTTGTCTGACTGTCATTAGACAATCTTAAAGTAGGGTGAGAGGGTCAGTCCGTGCAAAAGCTGCAGATAAAGCACCATTTCTTTAGAAGCTGCATGAGAGTGTTCTGTGGAGATTTAACTGAGTGATAGAGTGCCTGCCTCGAAAGTACAAGGCCTCTGGGTTAGGTCCCCAGCATAAGAAAGGGAAAAGAAGAAAAAGAGTAAAAAGAAAGAGCTACAAAAAGACACCTGAGCTCTAGCATGGTACAGACCTGAGAATTCCCCACCCCCAACCCCTACATCTTCCATCTCTATCTGGCTACCCTTGCAATACCAACCTTCTCCCTTCCCTATCCCCAGACTCTCCCTTCCCTCAACCTCAATTGTTCTTTCCCCTAAGTGTCCCCAACCGCTACCCCTCTCCCTTTAGAACGTGTTTGAGCCAAAGCCATCAGTGCCTGAGTACAAGGTGGCCTCCGTGGGGGGCTCCCGCTGCCTCCTCCTCCACTACAGCATCCCCAAGGCTGTCTGGGATGGTCTTATCCTCCTCGCTACATTCTACGTCGCGGTCACCGTCCCCTACAACGTCTGCTTCGCGGGTGATGACGACACCCCCATGACTTCGCGACACACCCTTGTCAGTGACATCGCTGTGGAGATGCTCTTTATCCTGGGTCAGACCCTCTGCTCTGCTAACCTGGAGGGTGGGCTGTGGGGACCCACGCTGGCAAGCTTCCCTCCTTCCTGGGTCTGCTGGGCCCTTCCTTAGCTTGAAGACTCTTCTCTTTGTAGTTCTGTGTTCTAGTGGCCTAGTGAGGAGTGAGTATTCCCTCAGAGGGGGAGGAGGCTTACCCCTCTATAAATCCTGTAGTGCCCAGTGCCCTGTAGCCTTTTTAGCCTTGTGGCCTTTCCTTCCTGTAGATCATCCAAGAGTCTCAGCTTGTTTCCCTCTGCCTCCTCCTCCATTCTGGGCCTCCAATGCTCACTCCTAGCTTGCCCCATTCATTAGCTACCTGACCTGAGAGTTCAGGCTATGGTCCCCTAGCAACAGCCTCTTGCATCCCTCAGATATCATCTTGAACTTCCGAACCACCTACGTGTCCCAGTCGGGCCAGGTGGTTTCTGCTCCTCGGTCCATTGGCCTCCACTACCTGGCCACCTGGTTCTTCGTGGACCTCATTGCTGCTTTGCCCTTTGACCTGCTATATGTCTTCAACATCACTGTGGTGAGTGACCTCCATCCCACCATGCATCCTAGCATCTGAACTCCAACCCAGTCTCTCCCATTAGAGGAGCAACCACAAACCAAGCTAGAGTCCTATCAGCTCATATGCAGATAGGTGTTCCTCTGACCCTGCCATGGGCATAGCCCTGAGCCAGGCACTGGGAAGGAACCCAAAGGGTCTATGCTCTTGGAGAACTCAGCTCACAGTCTTTGAGGGAAGCTGAGAGAACTGAATGCTAACTATGGCTACCAAGGCGGCATTGGTCTGACGCCAGATGAGTGGTACTTTTCACTTTTTTTTTTTTTTTTAATTTCACAAACAACTGATGAGCATTTAGCTGTCTGCAAACACTATATAGGGCCTGGTCACTATGGTAGACAGAGACAAGGAATTGACCCTCAAAGCCCCCTCAGATTGGTTAGACAGGCAGGAATAATGGAGAGAGGGCATTAGACACAGAATCGCTGAATGGGAGACGCCAGTGGCTGCATGCTGATGCTGCACAGGGTTTGGGCTGGCCTTGGGGATCTGGGCTGGAACACCAGTATATGCAAAAACATTCTGAAATCAGGCCAGCACCTGGGGGCAGAAGCATCCCAGCTGGGCAGGGGCTGAGGTGGTCTGGGAAGGAACTGTTCCTGGGGGAGACAGGAGCAGAGCCAGATCTCCAAGAATGAACAGATTTGGCTAGCAAAGGAGAGACTCCAGAGAAAGAGCACAGGAAGTCAAGCCAGGGAGTCAGAGGCTGGGTAGTATACCTGAACCAGTGTCTTCACTTTGGAATGCCTGGAAATGCCCTGAGTGGCTGGAATGGAGGCCAGATAGTAGGTCTTTTCTAGGCCAAGGTGAGGCAGTCTTGCCCTGTGTCCCCAAGCCCCCTCGCCATTGTGGGGGAGGCGAGGTAGAGAGCAGTTTTCCTGTGTGCTCTCCCTGCTGCACTCAGCTATAGCAGGAAACCACCTACACGAAGCCGGATTTAACTAGCCGCCAACGGGCTGTGGGCCCCTTCTCCTGGTTGTGCACATGTGTGTGCATGCTCCTACACACGTGCGTGCGTGCGTACGTGCGTGTGTGTAAGTCTGCCCTGAGGTCCTAGCCATTCAGAGATGACTACCTGTCCTCAGGCTTGCAGCCATGCCTCTATGCCCACAAGATAGAGTCAGCCAGGCAGACAGCTGTCCTTACAGGAGAGGTGTGCTGCAGAGAGCCATCAGCCCCCCCTCCTCTCAGGATGGGGAGAGGATGTCCCCTCTCTGTTGCCTTCGAGAGTACTTTACAGATCAGTACTGTACTTTCACACATGGGAAACCTTCAGGAAAAGTTTTTCCATCTCTTTTCAAATGTTGATATGAAAGCTCAGTCAGAACTAGGTCTCCAGACTCCTGGTCTAGTATTGTTTCCCATATACGACCTGCTTCCTGGATAAGCAGGATCTCCGAATGAATGGCTTAGGGGAGATGAGGAGCAACACCGGAAGCCTGAGAGTGCTAGAACGGAAATAGAGGAGCAGACACCTGACAAGAATTACATAGAGTTAAAGGAGTCATGCCAATGGCATTTAGGCCAAAGGACAGTGAGAGAAGGGTTCTTTTTTTTTTTTTTTTTTTTTTGGTTTTTCGAGACAGGGTTTCTCTGTGTAGCCCTGGCTGTCCTGGAACGCACTCTGTAGACCAGGCTGGCCTCGAACTCAGAAATCTGCTTGTCTCTGCCTCCCAAGTGCTGGGATTAAAGGCGTGTGCCACCACTCCCTGGCGAGAGAAGGGTTCTTAAAGGTGCCGGCTGAAGGTTGGTGTGTTTAGTTAGGCCTTAAAAAAGATCCATGTTGGGGAGCCAGGGCCTCCTCCTTTCTAACCCCTTCATGACGTGGTTCTGCAGCAGTGTAATGCCAGGGCCCTGGGGTATGGTCTTCCAAGCAGCTCCATGAAAGGGTGGTGAGGGCCTTTATATCAAGTCCTAGAGTCTATAGCTCTAGCTGACAAGCTGTGTGTAGGTAAGAAGTGTGGCTACTCCTTGTTTGCCATATTAGTGAAGGCCTAACTGAAGTGTTAATAATTATAATAAAACCAGCAGATTTGGGGATATGGCTTCATGATTAAGAAAGAAAGAAAGAAAGAAAGAAAGAAAGAAAGAAAGAAAGAAAGAAAGAAAGAAAGAAAGAAAGATCATTCAGTTGACCCCCTCTGCCGGCTCTGACCAGAGCTTGCTCCTGTATCACCCTATAATTCTGTGAGGCAGCTTAGTCCCAAATGGACTTGGTGTCCATCATCTCAAGTTTGAGTTACAGCTCTATGATTTCCTTGGTCTGTGACCTTGGAGTAAGTCACTAGTGTCTGTGAGCTCTACACAGTTCATTCATCAGCAAACTGGGGTTCAGGATGATAACTGGCCCAAAGACTCGGAAGGTTGTTTTGTTTATTTTAATGAGGTCTATAAATGCCTGGCATAGTGGTGGAACAACGCAAAAGAAGTCCTCAGTGGCTAAGTTAATTATTCTCTCTTGATGCATTTTAAAGTCACTTTCTCAGGACAGCAGGGATAGTTTTTTTTTTTTTCCTTGCAGCTTCCTTTGGCTCCAGGGTGTCTGGTGGGAAGGGCCTGGGTGGGGGTGGGGCCACGTGAGGGCTCTGGGGAGGTGTGCCTGCTGACAGCCTCCTCCGCTGCCCTCCTGCAGACCTCGCTGGTTCATCTGCTGAAAACTGTGCGGCTCCTGCGGTTGCTGCGGCTGCTGCAGAAGCTAGAGCGGTACTCACAGTGCAGTGCAGTGGTGCTCATGCTGCTCATGTCCGTCTTTGCCCTCCTTGCTCACTGGATGGCCTGCGTCTGGTACGTCATCGGGCGCCGGGAGATGGAGGCCAATGACCCGCTGCTCTGGGACATTGGTGAGCCACCAGCCCCAGACTCTTGTCGTCGTCGTGGGGGGGGG